>JAJJXG010000028.1:0-600000 GCA_024516215.1 Geopyxis carbonaria
GCGTCTGTGTGTTCTGTAGAGTGAGCACTGGAGCAGGACGTGTTCGCCAGTTTGTTTTGGGCTTCCGCAGTTGCATTTGCCATTGGTGACGTCTTTGGCTTGAATCTTCTTCAGGTAATCTTTGAAGAACCCATGCCCCGTCTTGAAGGAAAGTAGTTGGAATGTTGCGTGCCTGGTCAAGGTGTTGTAGCACTCTGCCAGGTGCATCTTGGGCCAGTGGGTGTTGTTGTTTTGGACGTAGTACTTGCCATGTTTGGATGTGGTCCACTGTTTCCTCCAGTCAAGCAGCTGTTGTGCCTTGACCTGGCGTCTCAGGAAGGAGAGTGTGGTGGTGGTGTGGTGTGGTTGTTCTTTTTGTGTTGCTTTGTTGGCCAGTTCGTCAGACTTTTCGTTTCCAGGTACCCCCGTGTGGCCTGGTACCCAGCAAATCTTCAGACCAACTTCCATCTCTTCTAGTTTTGTGGCCAGTTCGTCCACTGCCAGTGCTATCGCCTGCCCAGGTCCTGGTGCAGTGTGTGCCATTCTTGCGATTGCAGCCTGGTTGTCAAGGAATACATACACATCTTTTGGTTTGTGCATGTTTCTTTCTACCAGCCGCGTACATCTCTTAACTGCTAGAAGCGCCCCCTCTAGCTCAGCATCATACACTTCTGCCTCTGTTCCAAGAGGCAGTACCAGCGAAATGTCTGGAGTGCCACTGCCCTGCATGATGTACACACCAGCGCCTGTTACCCCATTGTCTTGTTTTGAGCCATCACTGTATGCAATCATGTAATGGCTGTCTTCTTTGATCTTGTCAAGCAGCAGAAAGTGTAACTCAGTCGCCTGCTCCTTGTCTGCTTGCTCAATAATCCATTGAACTTTGGATTCGTGCCATGGTGGTGTGTCTGTTGCATTGAAGGTTTCGATTTCAGTAGTAGGTTTGAGCCACGCCCTGACGGTGTGTAGGAGGGCATCTAGTCTGCTGAGGAACTTTGGTTTGTCTGAGTCGCAGTGCCACTTAGCTGTTGACTCCAGCTCTTCGTCTCTTGTGGTGGTGTCAAAACAAGGAGGAAAGGTTTCCGGGCATCTTGTTCTGATGGGGTGGGATTCAGGAAGTGTTGCGATTCTGAGGGCATATCTTCTGGCAATGTGGTTGAGTCTGACTGAGGTGGGAGGTATTGCTGCTTCTGCTTCAAGTGCAGCTGTTGGTGTTGTTCTGAACGCGCCCATGATTCCTCTCAGGGCGCTATTCTGGACCATCTGTAGCTTTTTCGCCAGCTGTTTCTGGCCTTTCCACCATATTTCCACACCAAAGTCCATTACAGGCAAGACTGTTGTCGTGAACAGTGTTCGCATGGTGCTTGGAGTGATGCCTGACTGGGTGTTTGCCATTCTGCTAAAGGCAAAGTATGCTCTTGTCGCAGCTGTGGTTTTGAGCTTGATGTGGTGGCTGAAGTTGAGTTTGCTATCTAGCCATACTCCCAACCATCTGACAACCGGTGATGGCTCAATGATAGCGCCATTAGGGAGTGTGATTGCAGTCTGGTCTGGATTTCGTTTGGTTGAGAAGTGGATGAGCTCAGACTTGGGGCCGTCGAATGTGAGAGCATTGTTGTTTGACCAGGTGAAGAGTGTTCGCACTATCTTCTGGATTTGCTTGCAATTGGCAGTGGTGCTCTTGCCAGATACCACGATTGCAACGTCATCAATGTATGAAGGGCAGTTGATGTTAGGATGCTTCTTCTCAAGCTCATCAAAGAGTGGTTTGAGGTAAAGCAAGAACAGGATTGGTGAGATTGAGGAACCTTGAGGGATTCCCGTCTGTACTGGTTGCAACGTCTCTTTGTCTCCGTCAAAGGCCAGTGCTGTTGTTCTATTGTTGAGGAAATCGGAAACCCAGGATAGCACAGGTGGTGGAAGTCCCATCTGAGCCAGTGTGTGTTTGAGACGGGTGGAGGAGACATTGTCGAAAGCGCCCTTGACATCCAGAAGTACAGTTGAGACCACTTTCTTTTCCTTCTTGCCAACATCAATGTCGTGTGCTAAACACATCACTGCATCAATTGCATTTCTCTGTTTCCTCCCCCCCATCTGTGCCTTGTGTAAGAGATTGTACTTCTCAGACAAGAATCCCAATCTTGTCGCCATGATCTTTTCAAGCACCTTTCCCAAGCAGTTGAGCAGGGCGATAGGCCTGTATGACTTTGGTGTAGAGTAGTCAGGTTTGTTTGGCTTCCTGATGACAGCTGTAGTTGATTCCCGCCAGCATACAGGATGGTATCCATGTTTGGCTAGTTGTGCATATATGGTGTTGAACATCTGTGGGATCGCTTGGTAGGCTTTCTGCAAGCAGAGGAATGGGAGTCCGTCTGGGCCTGGGGCTTTGTTGGGGTGGGATGTGATAATTGCTTTCTCTACTTCTCTTTTGGTGACCGGTTCCCAAGGCAGTTGCTGTCTGGGTGCGTCTTGAGCTTGTGGGGGGTAGTCAGGTGGTGGTGGAAACATAACAGTTCGAAAAAGGCTGCACTTTTCTTGAAACGTAATGTGTGCGTTGTTGTCAGGGTCCAGTAATACTGGAGTTCTTTCAGTGACTCTGGGTTTTGTATATCGCAATAGGCTGAATGCATCTGTTCCTTTGACTTGTTCAAGGTACTCAACCCAGTTTTTCTGTTTCTGTACTCTGATGTGTCTGAAGTACAGGTTTCGCTTGGTTGTGAATCTCAGCCAGTTGGCCCTGGTCCTCTCCTCCTTAAAATCTCTCAACGCCTGGGCCATATTCTTTCTGTCATGAGACAGTTCCTCACACCACCACCTCTTCGCCCTGGGTGAGTGCTTCATGACTGGTGTTGACTTTCTGGTGGCTGATACAATGATATCCCTGAGGTAACAGGCAGCCGCTTCCAGATTGTTGGTGTTGTGTGAATTGTCCATTAGCTCTTTCCATCTGCGCTTTGATTCTTCTTCAGATTCAATGAGCGCGTTGTTGAAGCATTCCCAGTCTGCTTGCTTCCAGTTGTAATGTTGTGCAAGTGGTGGAGTCACTGTGTCTAGACTGTCCGAAATCAAGTCAAACTTGATCACTTCATGGTCAGACCCAGTTGTATGGCCGTCGTCAATGGCCCAGTTGATGGTGTTGTTGTGTAGTGCTGCAGAAGAGAAGACAAGATCAAGGACGGAGCTGGTCAGGCCTGTCTTTGCATGGTAGGTGTGGACGTCAGGTTCATTGACTAGAGTGAAGTTGTTACTCTCCATTAGTTGAACAAGAGCGTCTGCTCTGGCTGGCCGCTTGTGTTGATTCCACCATGGGTGGTGTGCATTCATATCGCCAGCTAGAATGCTTCTTGGTGGAAATGTGATATTAGTGAGTGTTCGCTCAATCGTTCTTGGTGTGTCTGGTTCGCCTGGAACTTTCTCATTGTATATGTTGAACAGGCGAGTAATTGGAATGGTGGGTGTGGAGATATCAAGCACTTGAAAATCTGGATCAGTGCTGATATCTGGGCGAGGGGTGACTTTAAGGAAAGGGTTGGTGGTGGAGACAAAGGCCATAATCCTGGGCCTTCTATTTGATGGTGGTGGTAAGATCGCCTGAAAGGAAGGATGGGGAATAGTAGTGGCTGATCTTGAAAAAGGTTCTTGCAGAAGTAAAATATCTGCTGTGCCGGCAGCTGATTGAAGGAGTGACTGCATTACATTGGTGCTTCTTGCACAATTGTGTACAAGAATTCGGATTTTGTGAGCTGTAGGTGGTGTACTATTCATTCATAATAGTGTCTACAGTGTTGCCTTTGTTTGCGTTGACTCTCAGTTGGAACCGGGAGTGGAGGAGAGTGATGGTGGGGCAGCTTGGGTCATTCGCCTTGTGTTTTCCTTTGCAGTTGCAGCAGGAGGGCGTCTGGTGTGGGCAGAGTTTCCCTACTGCATTGCAGCTCTCGCACTTGTGTTCTGAAGTGTGGTGCCCCTCACCACATACTCTGCATCTTACATCTCTCCTGCATCTCTGCTGTGGGTGGCCAAAGTCCTGGCACTTGGTGCATTGGTCATGTGGCCTGACCGAATAAAACTCTTCCACCTTTTGAGTGTCTCCAAGGATCTGGAGGCCGTGTTTAACCATCATCTTCATGGTTTCTCTGTTTTCCACTGCCAGTACTACTGACGAGTGGACTTTGCCAGTGCGCTTCTCTGATTTGAGCAGGTATCTTGGTGTGTTTACCACCTTGACTCTGCTGTTAAATTCGTGGATTTCAGACTTCAGCTTCTCCATTCCTTCAGGTGTGTCTGGAAAGTATTCTTGGTGGATCCCGTGCACAAGCACCTTGGCCCAGTCTTCACTGGTTCTGATCTCCTGAGTTTCCTTGTCCGCCTGATTGATAGCCTTTTGAATCTGGTCTTTGTATTGTAGCACATCTTGTGCGGTGCAGTCGTCTTTGGTCATCACTACAATGTTGCCTCTGGGGTTCAGAGTAGCACTTGCGATTTTGAGTTGAGCAGGAGCTTGAGCCTGATGTAATGCCGTGTTCATTGTGTCCCGCAGTTCTAGTGAGTTGATCGTCTTGTTTGTAGTTGAAGTGTTCCTCAAGATAGTGAAAGTTCTTGCCTTTTTGCTGGGTCCGGTTGGTGTAGGTGTTGTTTTTGAAGCGTTTTTGGGGCCAGTGGGGGTTGAGCTTGCTACTTGGCTCCAGGTCTTCTTGCTGTTGGGATCCGCGGTGGTGGTAGGAGTGGTGTTTTTCAGTAGAATGTCGATTTTGTCTTCAAGTGCCTTGATCTTTTTGTTCTGTTTTGCAATGACGCCTCTGAATAGTTGAGCCACCTTTGCTACAATGTTTGTGACCAGCAGACTGTCTTCGAATGCGCCTTCTTCTTCTTCCTCTTCATCTTCTTCTCCAAGGCTTTCCATCAAGTCAGGTTCTGCATGTACCCTAGGTGGGCTACTAGGGTGGTTCGGTTGTTCAATTGTTGAGAATCTTGAAATGTTTGCATACCCTTGGTTCCTGACGCTTTTGAGGTCGGGCTCCTGTGAATATATGCTTTCAGTTCCACTTCTCTTTCTATTAGTAGGGTTGTTGGAGCCGGAAGGGTTGTTGAGGGTGCTGTGAATGGTGTGGTTTGTGCTGGTGATGGGATCAGATGAAATCGCTACATCTGGAAGGGGTGGTTTGTTTTTGTCTTTGGTTTTGCGCAACATGTTTCTGTTGTTCGCGGTGGTTGTTTCTTAAATATCAGAGTGATATGTGGTGTAGGGAATTGTGGTGGGGTGTTCTGACTAAGACTTTGGTGATGATGTGTGTTGTGGTGCGCAGGGGGTGTGCTGAGTAACAATACCACACCAAAAATTCCGAAATTCAAAAATGCAAGAACAGCAAAAAATAATGATGTCTTGCAAAACAGAAATCCCTGTTTAAAGGGGGGGAGACTTGATGGGGGGGATAGCGTGGGAATTGAAAAATTCTCAAGGGTTCTGGTAGCAGGTGGTGAGACCTGTGTAGGGGGTGGTGTTGAGGCTCTGCTGGTAGAGAATTTCGAAAAATTCGCTCAGAAGAGGGGTAAAATTGCTGTATCTCCACAACCAAAAGTCGGACGCTTTCGAAAAGTGGTAGATACGCTCGAGGACGTTCGCGTAGCCCAGGATAAAAATTTCGGAGCGTTTGGAGTTGTCGTTGTGGAGTTCTGCCGAAATTCGGAGATTTTTACCCCTGAAAAAGGGGTAAAATCGCGATTTTTGCAACAACACCCACAAAGGGAGTTATTCTTTTTCGAAAATTGGAGGGTGTGGTATTTGAGGTGTAAGGAATTGATTTATCGACTTATTTTTCTCGTAACTGTTGTGGTTGTTGACTTTTATTTTTGGTGGGGTATCCAGATGAAACCTTGTCACAGCGCTGTCCGTGAAACTACAGGTATGGCGGTGAATCTCACGGAAATTACGGTGCGTTAAATTGGATTGACGGCACAGACCTGCAGGCGAGGTAGTCCGTCGAAGCTACTCGCATGCGGCGTTGTTCAGGGGAGCGCAAGGCCTGTGCGGCGCTATCCATGAAGCTACCGGTATTACGGGTTGCTCCCTGTAAGCGACCCACATGCGGTGTATTTCACCGGCACTACGGTGAGTTAAAGGGGTTTGACGGCACACAACGGCGTGCAGGCCAGTTCACGGGAGGGTTTGCACTGCAACCCACTTCGCGACGCAGGCATTTTTGTTCGATATGCTCCGCAGTCGCCTAAGTCGCCTAAGTCGCCTAAGTCGTCCGGACGACTAATAAGGAGACGGATTTTTTCCTGATGTATAGGCCTAGGTATAAGGTGGCCATTCGAAGTGAAGCAATTAGACTCCATCGTTTCGTGATCAGGGCCATCCGATCCTTGTGTTGAGCGGTCCCGGTGTCCGTAATTGGGTGATTGACCCCCGTATGGCCTGAGCACATCCCTCTGCGACTGCGACTGCGACTCCATGAACGCTTTCGTTGCCGGATTCCAAGGGAATCCCGGTGACCAATTAGGTGGTGCGGGCTCAAGGTATTCAGTGTTCCGAGAGCCAGGATTCTGGGATTCGGTAAGTGAGTTCCCGAGACCGGTCAGCTGGGACGTCCCACCAAGTCTTTGCGCCCTTGCATCCGGGTCTCGCCCTGAAGGACCGTCGTCCAGGTCAACCTCGTTGACGGTCTGCTCGGACGTCCCACTATGTCTTTGCGCCCGTGCCTCCGGTTCTCGCCCTGAAGGACCGTCGTCCAAGTCAACCTCGTTAAAGTGTTCGCTCTGCCGTGGCAATGCATGCTCGTCGTCTGGTTGGTTATCTTCTTCAGGTTGGTCTACATCCTCACCCTTCTCCCGGATCGTCTGTTCCATTAGAAACATGAATTACTCGTCGTCGTCGTCCACCGGAGAAGGCCCTTGCAGGAGCAACACGTTAAGACTTGTATTATGCTTCTCCTGCAGGCTCTTGATGGAAGTCCGAATCGTCCTCATCAGAAGCTGGTGCTTTTTGTCTTTCATGGGGCTCCCTTCGAAATTCTGGTTCCAGCATTGCTGCAGCCACTGCCATGTCTCTTGTGGGAAGGGTCAGCAAAGCCAGTCCGGAAAGGGAGCAAACACTTACCTCTTACATTGGCAGCTTTCAAAGTGCCTCGGTTTCTATATCGGCCATCGCGAGTGTAGCAGTCAAGTTCCCATCGTAGACTCAAGGCTGCAAAGCATATAGTTGTTTTCGTGATATCGTTGATAAGAGTGACTGATTTGTGTCCTATCTGTCGACGACTGCACCAGAATGCGTGATAAAGGAGGGCGGGAATCTCTTCCGCGCCGAACCATCCGAAGCCTCGCTTTGAATAGTCAATACGAGAGCAGCTTTAGGAGAGGGGCAACCGGTAGCTACTTCTCGCCCTGAAGAGACGCATAGAAAGCGGTGCTTTTCCACCAACCAGTTTGTCTGATCCATGATGGTCTCCGCATCCTTGTCCGTGAATTTGTAGATGTCCAAAAACTTTTCTTTGGCCTTCTTCGACCAATTGGACTTCGTGCTGTGGCCTACGGACGTTAACTGCAGATGGTCCTTGTTAGCCGCTCTTCCAGACCGCTTCAACGGAGCACATACATAGGCGATGACCCTTGAACGCAAGGCCAAATTGCGGGTATCGAAGCCTGCTCTTGTGGCAGCGTCGTCCCAATGTCTGTGGATCTCGTCCAGCAGGCTGGACGGCCCCTTGACGGTCCCCGGAGAGGCCACCTTAGGGTCGGTGTCCGGCTTGCGGTCCACCGGAGCTCCGCACAGAGGATACTTGGTGACGACAAGATGCTGGATAATGTGGCCCACGCTGGTTATTGACCCCCGCCAACTCTCTGGGAATTGGTTGAGTCCTTTGGTGACATCGTCACTGTGCACATCGGAGGGAGCAACCGACGGTGACCTACCGCCAGGTGACGAATAATCATGGCTAAAGGATGTCCTTCTTCTACCGCGCGGTGTCGAATAAAGCATTTCTCGAGCCATGGTTGACGAGTGTGACTTGCTAGGTAGGCATAGGAACAGAGTGTTGTTACGATCCAGCGCGGACGACGGGGGGGCTCCGATTTTTATAATGCGCTGGTGGGTGAACAGTCCGTTCCGCAGTACCTGTAGTGTGGCTGCCCTTGGAGACCTGACTTGGAACGCAGCACCCTAGAAGCGGTCCGTGAACCGGACCCACTCTGAACAGATGATGCGCACATTCGTCTGTGACATCTAGTTCAGGTATAGCTCTTTGTTGGTGCCCCTTGCTGTGCCGCCTTGTAAAGCCGATCTTTTCATTCTCTCGTGTATAATATATGTCTATAGATTGTAATAAGCACTAATCTCTCTCTATCTATTGATGCGAATGACCCAAACCAATAATAACCAGAACGCCATACACATGATAATATACCGTATCCGCAACTCTATAGTACAACTGTATATACCGTATCCGCAACTCTATAGTACAACCATAAGCACGATACCCATGACAGCCCTCCAGGACAAATTGTAGATGCCAGTGTCTCCGACACCGGTACCATCTCCCATAGCCGACCGCAGAGCCAACAAATTGTAGATGCCAGTGTCTCTGACACCGGTCCCATCTCCCATAGCCGACCGCAGAGCCAACAAATTGTAGATGCCAGTGTCTCCGACACCGGTCCCATCTCTCAGCACCGACCGCAGAGCCAATATCCATCGGCTTTTTGAAAGCCGGCCTTGGTGACTGGATCAGCCACGTTTGCTCCGCATCAGCGATGCCTCGCCCGCTTGATGGGTCTGTCCCTCAATGAAGCGTCCCTCTGCAAGCCCGTCATCGGAGCCGGATTAGCTGGCGGTCTTTCTTCGTCGGCCTCGGGGTATTCCATAAGGACCCTTTGCAGCTCGGCCTCTGCATCCCTCCGAAGGTCTTCAGATACGCCGGGGGCCGCCATGACTGTTCGCATGTCCACTATCGACCTCCTGGCGGCCTGGAGATGCGCCTCCCGATCTGCGGGATCGCTCAGTCGTCGGGGCCAATACGGGGCGTCTTGCGGGGGCGGGGTGTTTCTAGCTTCCGCCCGGTAAGGACGCACCAGGATCACCGGAGGGCGAACGCCGGCCGACCGTGTCATCTCCACCCAGGTTCGTACAGCCTGATCATTATTCAGAGCTATGTAGCTGTATCCTGCAGTAAGCATGTACTGCTTGGGATGCCAGCTGTCGTGCTCTGAATTGGTCAGGCCGACGACCTCCCTCAGAATCCGCCCTGCCAAGGCGGAGGTCTCCAAGACGACCTTGCTGACGCCCCAAAGAGAAGACTCAAACAAAGGCGTGTGATGCCACCGGACCACATCGGTGACGAACCAAAATCGTATATTCGGGTCGGGCATCAGTTCGGCGGCCGTAAGTGCAGCTCCGTGGGCGACGACGCCAATGCGAACCACGGGGGGGGGCACCAGTCTGCTGTGCGGTTGCGACCCCCCCGTATTCTGGTGCGCATACTTGAACATGGCACGTCTTGCGGAGTTGGTGAGCGAGCTTTGTGCACCTGGAGGGTACCACGTCACAACACCAGGGAGGAAATTCGGAAGCGCCTCGGGGGCGACACTCGGAAGGGGAAGGGTACCCGCGGGGATAGTGCCGCTGGCGGGCTGCCCACCGACAGGCTGCTGCGGCCTGGTGCTTCCGGGAGGGGTCCGCACGGTCCCGCTGCCACTGGGCTCCCCGAGAGGGAGAGGCTGCTGCGGCCTGGTGCCTGCGGGAGGGGTCCGCACAGTCCCGCTGCCACTGGGCTCCCCGAGTGGCCTTATCGGTGTGCTACCTGTGGCACGTAGAACGGAGGGCACGCTCTAGGCTCTACCCTTGCCTTTGAAGAGGCGTCTGGTGGGGGAGGGGGTGGGATCACCGGCAGGGGTGGGACCAGGAGCAGGAGTCGGCGCGGGACCAGGAGCAGGAGTCGGGGTGGGACCAGGAGCAGGAGTGGGGGTGGGATCAGGAGCAGGAGTCGGGGTGGGAGCAGGAGCAGGAGTCGGGGTGGGAGCAGGAGCAGGAGTCGGGGTGGGACCAGGAGCAGGAGTCGGGGCGGGAGCAGGAGCAGGAGTCGGCGCGGGACCAGGAGCAGGAGTCGGCGCGGGACCAGGAGCAGGAGTCGGGGCGGGACCAGGAGCAGGAGTCGGGGCGGGAACAGGAGCAGGAGCCGGGCCGGGACCAGGAGCAGGAGTCGGGGTGGGACCAGGAGCAGGAGCCGGGGCGGGAACAGGAGCAGGAGCCGGGCCGGGACCAGGAGCAGGAGTCGGGGCGGGACCAGGAGCAGGAGTGGGGGTGGGATCAGGAGCAGGAGTCGGGGTGGGAGCAGGAGCAGGAGTCGGGGTGGGACCAGGAGCAGGAGTCGGGGCGGGAGCAGGAGCAGGAGTCGGCGCGGGACCAGGAGCAGGAGTCGGCGCGGGACCAGGAGCAGGAGCCGGGCCGGGACCAGGAGCAGGAGTCGGGGCGGGACCAGGAGCAGGAGTCGGGGCGGGAACAGGAGCAGGAGCCGGGCCGGGACCAGGAGCAGGAGTCGGGGCGGGACCAGGAGCAGGAGTCGGGGCGGGACCAGGAGCAGGAGTCGGGGCGGGACCAGGAGCAGGAGACGAGGGCGGAGACGAGAGCAGTGTGGACGTGTTAGATGAACTGGCTGGCCGGATTGGATTGTCCGCGACGGGGGGAGACGTGCTGGGAGTCCTACCAGGTGCGGGACCGGGGGCAGGTGCGGGGCCGGGGCCAGGTGCGGGACCGGGGGCAGCACCAGTGGAGGGAGGGGGACTGGGAGAGGGAATGCGAGGAGGAGGATTCCAACCCAATACAAGCGGCACTCCCGGATGTAGCGGCGTGGGGGGAGGCGGATGAGGTGTACCGGGCGGCGGTGGCAGAGGGAGCGCTTCCCTTCCGGGGTGTACTGTTTGGAACCCAGGCAACATGTGACCCGCCCCGGGAGGAAAGACCGTAGTGAGGGTCAAACGTGGACGTGGGGTCCCGCTCAGGGTGGCATCCACGGCTGCGACGGTTGTTATCTTTGGTCCGCAATCCAGAAAGATCCTCCGGATGCAGTGAGTGACCACTACATCCGCACTCTGATCCGGAATGTGTTTATTCCCGTTTCGGCAACCGGCGGCGAACAAAACGTCAAAGTCTGCCCGTCTGTAGACCCGCCTTATAGACGGCACCGCCCAAGCCAGATCGGTGATGTTGTCCACGCATTCAATCACCGATTCCCACCACAACGTCGGAGGGGCGTCCTGGCCAGAAGTAGGGAAGTCTCTCGCACACGCAGCCCGATATGGGATTGGCTCGTATTGACTTTCTGCCCAGTTGTGGGTGTCAAGCATAAATTGGCCACACTGAGTCCGCCACCCCAGGTGCGCGTGGATAGGCGGGGTGTATCGGCCGTATCTGCCGTCAGGTGCACCGGGTACGATGCCCAGCGCTTGTAAGCATGAGGCTAATGGGATATCGTGGGACCATGGTCCCTTAACCTTGGTGATGTTGTTCGCATGGTTAAGGGGAATCCTATACACCACCCCGAGGACGGCTTGCTGGTTCTCACCGTAGTCGGCAAATTGAAGAGGTCCTGCCGTGTAGTGTAGGATAGGGCATTGGCGGGCGTTGACAGGCATTGTAACTACACAGATTTAGTCTGTATCCAAGGGAATATAAGGCAGGACAATATTGGAGTTCTCTTACAGAGTAGCTGGGGATGAGTTCTGCGGAAACTGTCCGGTAGGTGTCTCAGGTCAAGGTATTCTGTGAAGCGAGGAGGAAGAGTGTTCAGAAGACAATTGGTGCAGAGGAATATCGACCACTGGCAGACATAAGGTCACATATTTATATATATTCGTCTAGGGTGAGTTGCTTTTCCTGCCTTTGTTTGACCCTCACATGGCTGAACCCCCAACAAAACCGGCTTCCAGGGGCAGTACCCAGGGCGTCGCCATACCATTGTTTGCTCCAGGAGGGCTGATTCTGTGAGGCCGCTTTTGTCTTCCTGAATCAACCCCAAGCTCGAGGCGCTGTTTGTTCTGGAGTGCGCGACTGGGGACCCCGTCCTGTGATGGCTGTCTGCAAGCCCTGTCCATTGTTTGCTTGCTGCGGCTGAACAGGCTTTGCGTGATAACTCGCCGGAATAGGCTCAACCTCGCATTCCGATGTTGCCTTTCGCATTCCGATCCGTTGTGAGGGTTTGTTGAAGACTTGAAGCATTGTTTTTCTTTGTGAGACCGATGCCGGGCTTGTCGAAGTGGCGTTGATTGAGGGAGCGTATGACGACAAGGACCTGGCACCCTTGCAAGCCCCGACTCCTGATAAGGTTCCTGCGAACAATTGCGTAAGCAATCGATGCTTACCCGGCCGCAACTGGCTTGTTGGGCATCGCGGCCTGCCAGTCCCATTCAGATAGCCGATTACAAGACAATACACCCTAGCCACCAGGACTAAAGATGTTCACCTACGAGTTACCACCTGTGGAGCCTATTGAGTGCAAATGGCGCTGCGGCAAGTTCTACCAGGCGCGCAGCAATTGGTTATTCGTTCATGAGCAGTCGAAGTGTCCTCTGCGCCCTCGAAAGCGCCCACGCGGGGACCATTCGGAAGAGGCGCTCAGGCAACGATCGTTCCCACCTGACGAACACCCGGGGCCGCAACCCGAGTCATCGTGTTCCGACAACGAGCCAGACGATCCTCAGGACGACCATGCGACTTTAGATGGCGACCCTGTGGAAAGCATCTTCGACGATGTCCCTGTAGATGCCATCTAGGACGACCAGCCGGAAGACATCCCGATGAGCTCTCTCGCGAACCGTCGTTCCGACAACGCCGCCGAAGCAGGGACACCGTTGAGGCTACAGAAACCAGACCCGTGGATCAAGCTCCGCGAGCAACCTTTCGATCCGTTTTCAGGGGAACACGATTACAAGCTCGCACGGTGGTTCGTTAAATCTAAGACTACCAAGGGACAGATAGATGACTTCTTCAACGACGGGCTCCACGGGCCGGCATCTCGGGATGGACCGATGTCTTTCAGATCCGGTCACACTTTGTGGAAGCAGCTAGAAAAGATGGACGGCCAACTCCCGTCATACAAGATAGGCGCGGTCACGGTGGACGGCCGCACAATACCGTTCCTGACGAGAAACATCATCAATGCTGCAAAGTATCTCATAGGCCAACCTTGCTATAAAGACTACCTTCAGTACGCCCCATATACACAGTTGAACTCCGATGGAGAGCGCCAGTTCAACGAGATGAACACCGGGGACTGGTGGCACGACACGCAGAAGAAGCTACCAAGACAAGCCACCCTTGTGCCTTTGATATTCTCCTCAGATGAGACGCATCTCACGAACTTTTCCGGAGGCAGGAAAGCATGGCCGGTCTACATGACCATAGGAAATCTCGACGCCACCGTCCGAGGCAGGTGGTACTGGAGAGTGCAGGTCCTGGTTGCTCTGCTACCCATCAAGCCCAAGAAGAGCGGCATCCGAGGCGACGGAGACAACGAGATGTTGCAGCAGGCCAAGCAGGCGCTGTATACAGTCCTACGCGGTCTTCTGGAACCCCTCAACCGGTTTGCGAATCCGGAACACGAAGGCAGGCCTGTTGAGATGCTCTGCGCTGATGGGTCGGTCCGATCATGTTGGCCTGTCCTGGCAGCCTGGATTGCAGACCACCCTGAGCACGCGAATCTGCAAGGCACGAAAGGAAACGTGTGCCTTACCTGCACCGTACACAGAACCAATCTGGGGGAGCTGGGTCCGGAGGCACCTCTGCGAGACAGTGAGATGCACAAGCACATGCTAGACCAGCACCGGCTCGCAGAATCAGATAACAAGGCGCGGGCCAGTGCGCAAGCCGAGTCATGGTACTACGAGCACGCTTACGAAGGCCGCCCTCCTGGTGTGACATCGAGATTACCGGTCACCGCCAAGTTAGCTTCGGCCAAATGGTTTATGGCCAAATCCACTCGGACGGATGAGAATGTGTTCTGGAGAGTGCCTTTTGTGAATCCGAGCCTGTTGCCACGGCCAGACGTCCTGCATGTCATGCTACTTGGGATCTTCAAAACGGCCATGAACTGGGTAGAGGATTTTCTGAATAAACATGACAGGGCGGATAAGTTCGATGACCTTTGGGCCAAAACGCCGGCATACGCCGACGACCGTTTCAAGCCACCCACCAAGAGGTACCGCGAAGTCGTACAATGGCAAGGCAAGGAGATGCGCAACCTGGCGCGGATCATCTTAATCCACTTTTCTGCTGCGTTGGCCAATCCAGGCCCAGCTCAGAAGTCTGACTTCCAAGAGGCAATACGATGCGTACGTGCCCTGGTCCAGTTCCATCTGATGACGGAGTACGAGTCGCATACGGAAGCGACCATCGGTTACCTGGAGCATTATCTCGCCGAATTTCATCGACATAAAGAGGTGTTCCGGTTCTGCCGTGCCGATGCCAGACTCAATACTCGCATAGCCGACCTCCGAACCGACTACAAGGGACGGATTGCAGAGGCGCAACGAGGAATGAATAATACGATGCAAAACAAGATAAAACGGGACATGCTGGCGGAGATGGAAACAGAGATACAGGGGCTCGTCACCGAATTGGCACACTTCAACTTTCCGAAGATCCACCTTATGAGGCATTTTGGAAGGTAATCATGGTGCAGCCTTCCAGACACGCCTTGCAAGAATGCTCGCCAGAACAGTTCCATCAAGCTCTTCGGTAATCTCAAGCAATATAGCACGGAGACCTCGGAGTCGGCCCACAAATACAGAGTCAACGAGGCCTACAATAGGTCGAATAAGCAAGTCGACATAGCGAATCAGTTGATGGCAGCCAACGAACGCATGAACGCTTTCCATATCAGGGAGCTGAACCTCAAGCGGTTTGCGGCAGACGGTCACTATGACTACAACGACAAGATGATTCGGCTCCTGGGACTGCACAGCTCGGAATCAGAGGCGTCATGTGAACCGTAACATGAAACTGCATGGGGAGGACAGGACACTGGACCTGACAGCGACACATGATCCAGAGTTCCGCCTTCGCGATGATTTTCCGAGACGCGTCCTCTCAAACTTTGACGACGCGGAGTACGCAGTCTACGCAGAGATCCCCCAGATAGCCCCGTGGACCATCTTGGGCCTTCTAGAACCGTTCTACAGGCGCGTCTACGGAATCGATATGGCAAAACTTGATCACGCTGAACTGCGCCGTTATGTCTTCCGCTTGGCTACAGAACTAAGAGTACCCTTTCCACTATATCAAGACTCCAATCACGGGCTGGGCTACGTGATGCATACTCTGAGGTGCACTGGCAGATCGAACTACCGAGAGGGCCCACCAAGAAACGACAACTGTTGGATTAGCGTGAAGGACGGGGATCCTTTCTGGAGAGGAAAACATGTGGGGAACTTGGTCTTATGCCGTCTAGTCGCCATGGTGAAGGTATGGAGGAAAGGGGAAGACGACAACAAGGTGCACGCGATCGTGAGAGATTACACTCTTCATAGGGACTACCCCGGGGTTAACGCTCATGGACTGAGCCGGTGGTTATACAATGAGCGGACGGCCCCTTGGGTGACGGCCCTACACGTGATCAAAGGGGGTGCCCATTGCATGTCGGACGGCAGTAGGGATCCAAATATGTACTATGCGAACACGCATAGAGATGTGACTACGTGGAATCTTCTTCATGAGGACATATAGGATTGGCGCCTGGAAAGAAAATTTCTATGTAGTTGTAGCAGAGCAGATTCAAAGACTAGTTATACAGCCCTTAGAAGGGGGCGCGCTTGCGAGGTCCATCTGGATACTCAGCGCGCAAGGCGTAATTATGAATTAATTCCTTAGCGAAAGCGGAACCAACGATGCGATTTAAAAAAAGTTAAGCGTAGCACCTAAGGGAGAAGCCATGAGAAGACCTATCCATGGCCTACTATGGGTGGGTATCGTGAAGACGACGTTGCCAGTGCTTTGAGCGTGCGACCACGGAGGGGCCTTACAAGCCAGATCTCCAAGCGGCCCTGAGCGTAGCTGAGCGACGGGCCTTACAAGCCAGATCTCCAAGCGGCCCTGAGCGTAGCTGAGCGACGGGCCTTGCAAGCCAGATCTCCAAGCGGCCCTGAGCGTAGCTGGGCGAGCGACAGGGGACAGAGTTTGCTAGTCGGATCTCCTGAGCGCCCCGGAAAACCCCTGAGCGCGGCTGAGCGCTGTGAGCGGCTCGGTTGCACGGTGCAACGGCCGAGCGGTACTTGATTTTTTGCTGATGTTTTTGGGGCCAGTGGGGGTTGAGCTTGCTACTTGGCTCCAGGTCTTCTTGCTGTTGGGATCCGCGGTGGTGGTAGGAGTGGAGTTTTTCAGTAGAATGTCAATTTTGTCTTCAAGTGCCTTGATCTTTCTGTTCTGTTTTGCAATGACGCCTCTGAATAGTTGAGACACCTTGGCTACAATGTTGGTGACCAGCAGACTGTCTTCAAATGCGCCTTCTTCTTCTTCCTCTTCAGCTTCTTCTCCAAGGCTTTCCATCAAGTCAGGTTCTGCATGTACCCTAGGTGGGCTGCTAGGGTGGTTCGGTTGTTCAATTGTTGACAATCTTGAAATGTTCGCATACCCTTGGTTCCTGATGGTTTTGAGGTCGGTCTCCAGTGAATATATGCTTTCAGTTCCACTTCTCTTTCTATTGGTAGGGTTGTTGGCGCCGGAAGGGTTGTTGAGGGTGCTGTGAATAGTGTGGTTTGTGCTGGTGATGGGATCAGATGAGATAGCTACATCTGGAAGGGGTGATTTGTTTTTGTGTTTGGTTTTGCGCAACATGTTTCTGTTGTTTGCGGTGGTTGTTTCTTAAATATCAGAGTGATATGTGGTGTAGGAAATTGTGGTGGGGTGTTCTGACTAAGACTTTGGTGATGGTGTGTATGGTGGTCTGCAGGGGGTGTGCTGAGTAACAATACCACACCAAAAATTCCGAAATTCAAAAATGCAAGAACAGCAAAAAATACTGATGCCTTGCAGAACAGCATCAGGAAAAAATCTTGCCGTATTTAAGATCGGCCGTCTTAGGTACGGACCGTTCCACTTTATTTGTCGCCTGAGTCGCCTGTGGCCCCAGGGTCTTCTGTACGGGTGCAACCGTTGCCAGGATGTAATATAAGGGTGCAACGGTTGCGACGCTTCAGCGAATGCTCCTACACACCCCGTGTCGCAGCCTCAGGTTGCCACACATGACAGCTCGCCCATGATATAGAGCAGTGCATGGTACGCCTGTGATCTGGCGATCCTATGTCAGGCCGTATGTACGGTCATATTCACCGGTTTTATGGTTTAATAGAATTGCCGGTTTATTCATTCATGACCGGTTTATTCATTCATGGCCGGTTTATTCATTCATGGCCGGTTTGTTCATTCATCGCACATATGGAGAGAGTTTCTTTAATCGAGGGTTTTATTATGCTATCTATGACTATATGCTAACTATGACTATATGCTATCTATGACTATATACGCGATATTCACGGTATTCACGGGGCTAATGACCGTCAGATCGGCGGCCAGCGACGGATCTGAGAGTCGAATCTTTAAGGATTCGACGCTTTTTTATGGAATGCTGCTTTGACAGAGGATTGGCCGATAATCTAAGGATTCGGCCTTTTATAATGGATTCGCTGCTTTGACAGAGGATTGGCCGATAATCCAAGGATTCGGCCTTTTATTATGGATTCTCTGCTGTGACAGAGGATTGGCCGATAATCTAAGGATTCGGCCTTTCTTATGGAAAGCTGCTTTGACAGAGGATTGGCCGATAATCTATGGATTGCTGCTTTGTCGTCGATCGTCGACTCAATCTTTAAGGATTCGACGCTTTTTTATGGAAAGCTGCTTTGTCGACGGATCGTCGAATCTTTAAGGATTCGACGCTGTATTATGGAATGCTGCTTTGACATAGGATTAGCAGACAATCTAAGGATTCGACGGATATCTATAGAACGCTGCTTTGTCGACGGATCGTCGAACCTTTAAGGATTCGACCCTTTTTTATGGAATGCTGCTGTGACAGAGGATTGACCGATAATCTAAGGATTCGGCCTTTTATTATGGAATGCTACTGTGACAGAGGATTGGCCGATAATCTAAGGATTCGGCCTTTCTTATGGAAAGCTGCTTTGATAGAGGCTTGGCCGATAATCTATGGATTGCTGCTTTGTCGTCGATCGTCCAAAGAATACAGGTGTTTGACGGCGAGATGTCGGTCGCGATCGTGCTAGGGAGCGTCATTGTGAAGGTTCGCATTCGCGTTGTTTGATTGTATCCAGGTCTAGAACTGCAAAGATCAATAATGGAACAGTAATCTGAGGGTGTTGAACTCACCTTCAAAAAGTTTGGACACAATGTTCGGGTGGTGTTGTGTGGTTGGCAGCGGTATTTCGACCAAAGTTCAAAACTGCAAAGACAAACATTGTAAAGTTTGCGAAAACTGACATGTTCTCACAAATACACTCGTTTAGCTGCAATCTACGCAGCAAACCACTCCTTCGCGGCGACTTCCGTGACACAAAACATGACTCGGCGGCGTTCTTGGCGCTGCTTTGACCCCATTGCAGGCGCGGCACACACTGGAAATGGGCAAAGGAAATTGCGGTGAAAACTCTGCACGCTAATAGTCACACCGCCCGAGCCGTCTGCCCCTGAGTTTTGAAGGGTAGTTCAATGCCCCCATTACTGTGTTCAAGTTTTTTCGCTCTAAGTTCGACAACTCTGCTGAGGTGAACACCACAAATGCCGACCTGCACACCGACGCTCATCAGCACGATTGCAACTGACAACTCGCCGTCAAACACCAGTATTCTCTGCCAAAGCCACCTTATCATGACCATATATACTGACTATGAATACAGGTCATACCGGCATTGTATGAGGTCCGTCGCTGGCCAGCCGATCTGACGGACGGTGATTAGCACCGTCAATCCGGTGAATATCGCGACCAAGCAGCATTCTATAGATCTCCGTCGAATCGTCAGATTATCTGCTAATCCTATGTCAAAGCAGCATTCCATAAAAAAGCGTCGAATCCTTCAAGATTGAGTCGACGATCCGTCGACAAAGCAGCGTTCTATAGATATCCGTCGAATCCTTAGATTATCTGCTAATCCTATGTCAAAGCAGCATTCCATAATAAAGCGTCGAATCCTTAAAGATTCGACGATCTACGACAAAGCAGCAATCCATGAGAAAAAGCCGAATGCTATACGATCCGACGATCCGTCGACAAAGCAGCGTTCCATAAAAAAGCGTCGAATCCTTAAAGATTTGACGATCCGTCAACAAAGCAGCTTTCCATAAAAAAGCGTTGAATCCTTAAAGAGTCGACAATCCGTCGACAAAGCAGCGTTCTATAGATATCCGTCGAATCCTTAGATTATCTGCTAATACTATGTCAAAGCAGCATTCCAGAATAAAGCGTCGAATCCTTAAAGATTCGACGATCCGTCGACAAAGCAGCGTTCCATAATAAAGCGTCGAATCCTTAAAGAGTCGACGATCCGTCGACAAAGCAGCGTTCTATAGGTATCCGTCGAATCCTTAGATTATCTGCGAATCCTCTGTCAAAGCAGCATTCCATAAAAAAGCGTCCAATCCTTAAAGATTGAGTCGACGATCCGTCGACAAAGCAGCGTTCTATAGATATCCGTCGAATCCTTAGATTATCTGCTAATAATATGTCAAAGCAGCATTCTATAATAAAGCGTCGAATCCTTAAAGATTCGACGACTTGTCGACAAAGCAGCGTTCCATAATAAAGCGTCGAATCCTTAAAGAGTCGACGATGCGTCGACAAAGCAGCGTTCTATAGATATCCGTCGAATCCTTAGATTATCTGCTAATCCTCTGTCAAAGCAGCGAATCCATAATAAAAGGCTGAATCCTTAGATTATCGGCTAATCCTCTGTCAAAGCAGCATTCCATAGAATAGGCGAATCCTGTAAGATTCGTCAATCTGACGCACCGTCGCTGGCCAGCCGATCTGACGGTCATTAGCACCGTTAATACCGTGAATATCGCGTATATAGTCATAGATAGCATATAGTCATAGATAGCATATAGTCATAGATAGCATTTATAGTCATAGATAGCATAATAAAACCTCGTTTAAAGAACCTTCCCCCTCTTGCCGCGCAAGCGCGAATAGCCGCTGTGAATTATATCAGTAATCCATCCAAACTGCGGATATCTCCCATAAAGCAGCCTGCGTGCAGTCATCCTTCATGAAGCAGCTCCGCAGTCGGGCATCTTCCATGAAGCAGCTCCGCAGTCGGGCATCTTCCATCAAGCAGCCCGGAGTGCGAGCATCTCCGGTAATTACGCTGCACAGACCGTGAACTTGACGGATACATGCTGGTTTTGGAACCTCTCCCTGTAATTAGTCGGCAAGCGAGTGTTGTCGCTGACAAGGTCCGGGCGCAGGCTAGTTCAGGGGCGAGTTGTTAACTCAACATGGGTTTGCTGACGAGTCCAGCCTGCAGGCCAGTTCACGGGAGCATTGCCCCTGCAGGCCACTTCGCTACCCCGGCATTTTTGTTCGATATGCTCCGCAGTCGCCCAAGTCGCCCAAGTCGCCCAAGTCGTCCGGACGACTGATAAGGAGACGGATTTTTTCCTGATGAGAAATCCCTGTTTAAAGGGGGGGAGACTTGATGGGGGGGATAGCGTGGGAATTGAAAAATTCTCAAGGGTTCTGGTAGCAGGTGGTGAGACCTGTGTAGGGGGTGGTGTTGAGGGTCTGCTGGTAGAAAATTTCGAAAAATTCGCTTAGAAGAGGGGTAAAATTGCTGTATCTCCACAACCAAAAGTCAGACGCTTTCGATCAGTGGTAGATACGCTTGAGGACGTTCGCTTAGCCCAGGATAAGATGTTCGGAGCGTTTGGAGTTGTTGTCGTGGAGTTCTGCCGAAATTCGGAGATTTTTACCCCTGAAGAAGGGGTAAAATCGCGATTTTTGCGAAAACAACAACAAAAGGAGTTTAATCTTTCGAAAATTGGAGGGTGTGGTATTTGAGGTGTAAGTTATTGATTTATCGACTTATTTTTATCGTAGCTGTTGTGGTTGTTGACTTTTATTTCTGGTGGGGTGTGATATATATTCTTTTGCTGTGAATCGTGAATCTCTGTCAGACATAATTGACAAAGATAGCCAGTGTAGCCGCCAGATTTCTCTCAAGAACAGCACAACTAACTGCTTTTTCTTCATACCTTTCTTGATGGATATAAAATGAGCCATCTTGGTAAAGCGGTCAATAATCACCCATATAGAAGTGAACCCATTCGAGTTCGACAATGTAGTAATGAAATCCATGGCAATGCTATCCCAGGGGGCGTGTGGTAGCTCCAGCGGTTGTAGTAACCCATACTGAGCATAACGTGGAGACTTGTTGCGTTGGCATTCTGGACACGTGCGAACATAATCAATGACCCAAAAATCCTTTTTTGGCCAGTAGAAATTCCGCCTGATAAGCTCAATGGTTTTTTCTTGTCCAAGTGACCTGCCATCTTAGAGTCATGTTCGGCTTCAGCAATCCAAATTCGCAACTCATTGTTATCCGGAATCCAAAGACGATTTTGACGATACAGGAGATCATCATCGAGAGACACATCCTTGGGAGGAGTATTGTCTTTCACTTTGTCACATTTTGCTTGGTATATGGCATCGGCTTGACAGCTTTGCTTGATACGTGCAACAAAATCATTTGACCATCTTGGAGTTGACAAGGCAGCAAAGCGTATGGAAGAAATCTTTGAGCTTGACATCTCCGTATCCTCTGTTGGAAGTAATTGTCCAGGCTTGAGAAGGCGCATGATCGGCTGATTCTCAGTGCTGTCCCCCTCCTCAGGTCGGTATTCCGACCGGCGAGAAACAGCGTCAGGCTTGCTGTTTTCAGTCCCCTTGCGACAATCAATGGTAAAGTCATAGTCTGCCAGGAATAAAGCCCATCTTGCTTGCCGTCGATTCAGCAAAAGATCCTTTTTCTCAAAATACTCAAGGTTTTTGTGATCTGAAAAGACGGTAACAGGGTGTTGAGAGCCTTGGAGGTAACGTCTCCAATCCATAAAAGCAGTGACAATCGCTACCATTTCCTTATCGTGAATATCATAATTGATTTGATGAATATTAATTTTCCTCGACATTAATGCCACTGGATGCAATTTTCCATCTGTTTCTGCGATAAGACCGCTACAATCGCATAGTCAGAGGCATCGGTCCCAATGATGATAGGTAAGTTCGGATCAAAGTGACGTAGGATTGGTGCTTCAGTAAATAATTTCTTAAGCTTCCGAAACCGAGCTTCGGCGTCTTGTGTCCAAGCGAACTTCTTAGCGTCTCCTTTGATTGTATGATATATGGGGCTGGCAAAGTATGCACAATTATCGATAATTCTTCGATAGAAATTGCAAAACCCCATAAAAACTTGTACGTCTCGGACGGACTTCGGGAATTTCCATGCAAGAATGCTGTCGACCTCATCTGTTGTCATGGATATACCATGATCGGAGATAATATAGCCTAAAAATTCAACAGACTTGACATGAAATTAACATTTCTCCAATGCGGCAGCTAAGCCGTGTTGTGTGATGCGTCGTAAGACTTCCTTTACGATACGAACGTCATCTTGCTCAGTCTCGGAGTAAATCAGGATATCGTCAATATAGACAACTACCCCGTCATTCAACAGATCTATGAAGATATCATTCATCGCATACTGAAAATTAGCTGGAGCATGGCCGATCCAAAAGGCATAACCAAGTACTCAAAGTGTCCATAGCGACTGCGGAAAGCGGTTTTCCATTCATCACCCTCTTCGAGTCTCAGGAGATTATAGCCCGATTTGAGATCAATCTTGGAGAAAATCTTAGCGGATTGGACTCTATCTCTGAGCTCATTCATGTGAGGCAGTGGGCAACGATCCATAACCGTAACTCTGTTGAGACCTCGATAGTCGACAACTAGTCGAAGGCCACGACCGTGTGGTTTGGGAACAAAGATAATTTGTCCACCGGCTGGGGAGTTGCTTCTGCGAATCTTGCCTGTGAGCAGCATTTCCTCAATATACTCATGTAGAGTCTTTAACTCTACTTCGGAGAGAGCGTATATTGGGCCCCAGGGTGTGTGTTCACCTGGAAGTAAATCGATTTTCTAATCGTGAGGGCGATGTAGAGGGCGTTTGTCTGATTGTCGTTCGGTACACGCCTCTGCGTATTCCCAGTAGATACTTGGAATCTTAGATTTGACGTCTGACAAAACCGAATCGTTGTTTTCGGGAGTAAACACAACCGCTCCGCAAGAATACATCTGGTCGCCCCATCCGAGAACCGTCTCATCGTAATCGATTGATGTAGTTTGAGTCGCTTTGTGAGTGCAATTCTGTAAACAATGATCTCTAGTGACTTGGTTGTCTCCCAGATACCAGTTGCCTGGGCTGTGTTTGACAATCCACCACCAAGGTAGGATCATGTCGAATTCACTGTCAAGAGTAGCAATCTCAAAGGTCTCCATCCAGAAATGACTTCCAAAATTGTGTAAACAAGGAAAAGTGAAGGCTTTGCCCACTCCAGGAACAGGATTACCACCGTAATCATAAATCTGGAGTGGAACATCCTGTTGCACCTCAGGGATGTGAAAATCAGAAACAAAAGATTACGATAACATAGGAACAGAAGCGCCAGAATCTAACAAAACACGCGCAAGTACATCTTTTTGGTCTTTTCCGATTTTCATCAACTTAAAAGAAACAATGGGCCGTGACCCGGAAAAAGGAGAAGAAAACATAACTGTTTCAGTCGGAGGCTGTCCAGCAGCATCTGATCCCGACCTCTTCGTACCAGCAACAGCAATTTTGGCAATAGGCCTTCATTGCTATTCTTCGTCTGGTTCGTACAGAGAAGCAACATTGTCTCTTTCAGCCCCCACAGCGTAATATGCAGCAGGCCTACGGAAACCAGCAACACGAGCAGTCCCCATACTCGGTGTCACCGCTTCATGGTTCGAAACAGGCATCCGACTGGAGCAGGCAGCAACTTGTGGTCCTTCAGTGACGTTACGAATCTCTGAAGTGATTCCAGTACTGAGTGCGGCAAACCTTGTTCTTGCCTTTTCTGAAAACCCGTCCAGCTGCAACCTTGGTTTTGTTGGGGTTGCCTCCAGTCGTGTTCTTTTGATGGTAGCAATCAAACCATTTATGGTGAAAGTTGCCGTCGGCAGTCGGCCCATAGTCGCATAGGGTGCAATGTTTGGACTTTTTTCTTTCCGTAATTAAATGGTCAGGAATTCCGATATGGGCCTCCTTCCAAGTTTGTCTCTTGCTGTTTTTATGGGTCTGCATCCCGCCACTGGCCGATTGATGCTTCTGGTGCTGAGGTTGGTGTGGTTTGGAGGTGATCCGGTCGGCCAGGGATCGCTCCTGTTTGTTGTTTGATTTACGGACTTCGACATTGATCGACTTGTGTCCGTAAAACCTGTCTCGCCTGGCGTCTTCTTCCACTTCCTTACCAGCCATGACCAAGAGCTCATTGAAGTCGTCGTCATCCTTGGGTGGTTCTTTCGCATGGAACCTCCGACGAACTTCAGATGAAACCTTGTCAAGCATAGTATGACGCCAGGTAATCTTTGTCTGGTTGATCTTAAGATTAATCAGCTTCGCATGCTGCATAAGGTCAGCAATGTCACCCTCATAGCGAAGTTGGTGCAACTTCGCCAGATGATCCTCAGCAGCGAATTTGGAACGGTAGTATTTGTCTGCTCTGTCCATAAAGGACTTCCAGTCATCATACCAACCATCTGCCTGCAGATCCTTACGGTATGCTTCATACCAACGACGGTCAGCCTCGTGAAAGAAGGAACCGGTCCACTGGATCTTGTGCCGCTCCAACTGGAAACTCGCTTTGGTATAACCCATGGCGTTCTCCATGGCATCCTTCCACGTTTCCCAGTCTTCCCCAATCTTGCTGTACCATCTTGGTGGTTCGGCCATCTTGGGTTGTTGGACGTAGACTACAGTCGGGAGATGGACTGCATCTCGTTTGCTTTTCTCCAACCTTTTTCTGTGGCGTTCCTCTCTCTTGCGTTCTCTTGCTCTTTTGTCCTCTCTTGTGGAACGACGGCGCAGTCTGCGTTGTCGTTCTTCGGAAGAATCGGTCGAGTACCCAGAGTTGCTAGAGTCGGAACTGGAAGAACTGTGATCAGAATCATCGGGGTCCATACCATTCCTATTGAATGGTGGCGGCGGTGGAGGCGGAAGTGCACCGCGCATCCGTGGTCTCTTTGCAGAGAGAACATCCACCGGAGGCAAACCAAAATCGAAAATGCGGACACTGTCACCGGAGTAATCAGTGCCGTTGTCGTGTGGGAGTGCGGAGTAAATTGCTTTGTCAACCGGCGCAACTTTCTCCCGCAGCTGTTTTTCCACTTGTCGATTATTTTCGATCAAGGCCTCTTGAATCTTCGTCTTCATCCACTCACTGCGACAATAGGCGCCAGATCACAAGGCCAAGGTCTTAAGTTGGCTTTCGATGTGGTTCCAGTTTTGGTTACCTGAGAGTTTGACCTCTCGCAAAGACCGTTCAAGGCGTTTAACAGCCTTGGTGTTTTCATCGTTCTTGCTCGCAAAAGCAAGACCAACATTGGCAATTGTTTTCTTCAGAGCTTGATCAGTCTGGGGCTGAAGCTTTGCCTTGATGCCATCGCAGTATTGCTTGATTTGGTGGTTCAAAGTGGACTCTGTGGATAGAATCATCTGAAAACTCGCCATGGCCGGACAACGTAAGTTCTTTGTGTACGTCTTGTCGGGCAAAGGGATTGTTCAAGCGTTGTGCCACATCAATGGAATTGACCCACTATTCCTGAAGACTGTTTTGCTGCTGTCAGAGCTGTTCTTAGTTTTGCTGGCGACTGCGCTGCATGGCAAAAGATTGCTGTAGCAGCACATCCTTGATTTGCCGTGCGTAGAGAGACAATTCATGGAGGGAATTCGCATCGACCGATTGCTTATGAATGAGTTTATTCATAACATGGCTGATCGACAGACTACTCATTGACAGTTGGCGCAATCTGGTTGCGGTATGGCACAATACCTCATTGATCGTTGCTCAAAGCCGAAAATGTCTGAACGAGTTGTTGAAGCTGTTGGCGATCACTCACCAGCTTCTTGACGATGGGAAGAACCATTCGTTGATGTTGGTTACCCGTATCGTCGGTAAGGGTCATCGGAACGAGAGCTTGTGAAGAAGACGCCTCGCCGGACTGAGAGGCGTTTGGTGGCTTGGGGCCAGCGCTGTAAGCACGAGGATCGACTGACATGCTATCGGCCATCGTGGTCGTGCGTATTCGTAGAGGATAGGCGTATAGGTACAAAATAAGAGTTTAAAAAAGTTAAGATGAGGATAAAACATATAGTGTTAGATCAGGGTTCAAGAAGGATGAAGTATCGATTGAATCGTAGTCACCGGAAGATATAAGGCACAATCTTAGGTTTGTAAACTAGAATATATTTTATGGCTCGTGTATGCCTTGTTGTCTTTTCTGAGGTCCTCCCCGGCGTCACTTAAGTACGCAGCTTCGGATCAACAGTCGGACGGCCTATCTACGCTATAGACGCTAGAGAATGCAAGAAGAGAATGATACAGAGATAAGAACAGTAAAGAGTACTCGGCGGAGACAGCCTGCACAAACTTACGCCCCGTCGTTTTGACGTGTCTTGCGTTAATTGGAAGACCAACACTTTCAACACCCGAGGTGCAGCCGACTAGATAACTATTCGGGCGCTTATACTCAGCTATTGTCGGTAATGTGTCAACAAATGATAACACTCTCCACACAGTCAATCGGACTCTGGATATACCACCAGATAAGGCCTGGGCCGCACAATGTGTAGAATGATCACAAAAAGCTAAAACGTCGAAGTTCTGAGACTTTGATTTTTTCAGCTTTGACTGCCTCCTTATATATACCCACCGGGTACATTGCGCCTTAACGATCGCCCATTACGACTCCAGGGTTATTTTTGGGTCTGAAACAAACTTTTCTAGTATCGGTGAACGTAGCAAGTGCACACTTTTACCATACAACTCACGGAGAAGAACCTGCGGCGCAGTGCAGTACTTATGTTTATTCTCAAGGATAAATTCCAGTAACATATGTACCGCTAAGGTCTCTCTCGTAAGCGTGGTTGCCGCGTTGCGTTGCTACCTCCCATACTTAAACATTTCTTGGACTGGGTGGTATATGAAATGGACAGTACTGTTCAGGCAGAGTATCAATGAATGAAGGGTAAATATGAAAGGTGTGTACATATGTATAACAAAAACACCATATACATGGATCTTCTGTATCAAGACCAAGGTCGAAGCCAACTCAGCTGTCATATCCTTTTTCAAGAAGCAGAAAGCACGTGGTAATATCACTCCCGGCCTACAAACTGACGGTGGCAGCGAGTACGTCAACAAAGCGCTTCCTAGTTCCATGAACAATGAAGCCTGAATCAAACATGTGATAACGCGCATGTATTCACACAAATCCAACGGCGTTGCTGAGCGTTTCAACTACTCTCTGATGGACACGGTACAATCAATGCTACAAGGTTGATCCACTCCCGCTATGGTCCGAAGCAGTTACATGTGCGGTTTACATCAAGAACCGGATACCTCGTAAGGCGATTATAGAACCGACCCCTTAAATGGCACCTTTCGGCCAACAACCCTCGGTCCGACACCTTCAACCTTTCTGACGCAGGCGCTACTGTTTACCGCCCGCGGTAACAGTAGCGTTGCTAGACGCATAATATGTTGTTCGGAACATATAGGAAGCATAGATAACGATACGGTCGTTCATAGGATACACGTAGCGTAGGTACGTGGGCCAAGGGTTCTTGTTACCGCGGGCAGTAACTAGTAGCGTTGTTAGACGCATAATATGTTGTTCGGATCATATAGGAAGCATAGATAACGATACGGTCGTTCATACGATACACGTAGCGTAGGTACGTGGGCCAAGGGTTCTAGACCAAGGCCGTTTGCATAGCTAGGAAGTGTGTACCACTTGAAGGCATTACATGCGATGCGGGGTAAACAGTATTGGCTGTTAGGAGTACACGTCACCCAAAACCTAGTTGAAAGAGACTGGGCGATGGTGACTGCGCACCCCTCTATATAGTTTTAGGGTAGAGGGCTAGAGCCCTGCCGTGTTGTATATATAGGGGCGTGATGATACGGGGTTACAAAGTATAGTATCATCACACGCACCAGACACCAAGCGAAGTCCCCTCTGGTAAAAATATCTTTTGTTACAAAGAATACATCGACTGCTTTATACCTCAAGGAGTTATACTGCTAAAACCCGTCTATTAGTACAATTGCAATTCTTGGTGATAAAAGACTTCATACACCGTGGGCCAACGTCTATCGTTGATAACGCCTCTGGACGTCCCCCGTGACAGTATATTTTTGCTAGACTACACTCCCAATGGCAATCATCGCTCACTTCAAGCGATACGGAATCTGTGCGATATCAAGACCGCAAAAGCTGCGACCGCACCCTATGTCGGGCACTCTTAAAAGAACCAGAGTTCTCAACCTACAAGACTATTACGGTCATTACGGCGTTAGAGCAACAATCTATCGGAAAATGACCAGCTCACACAACGATCAGCAAATGGCTGAAGCCTTGGAGGAGATGTTGATAAAATCAGAGCAACCGCATCGGGAACCATCATTTTCTTTCGAACCACCAACCGACCAAGACGATTTTGACAGTGGCGGGGGAGCTCAACAAGTCACGTATTATACGAGTCCTCCACACCAAAATTACCAACCTCCTAAATTGGTATCCCTCGTTAGTGATGACGAAGGTTCAGGGGAAGACCTATCCAATGTTCCTGTGTTCCAATCTGAGGGCACTCGCATCAGGAAAAACGTTCTCAGAAGCAGGAAAGAAAAACTGGACAGTACTAGGTTGGCACCTTACCAACCAGGAAGACGATAAAACTCGTCGCCATCAAGACAGGCATACCAAGCGCCGGCAGGATGGGTTACGCTACAGGCATTCTGGAACGGCCTAACGGATAAGGAAAATGACCCAATGGCTACCGACGGAATGCACCAAACTATTCGATCACTAGGCAACGAGATGAAAAGATTGCAGAATGCAATAGCCAAAGGGGAAAACGTAACAGATGAGGACATCGATCTGTTAGTAGGAGAATGCCGCAGCGCTGAAGCACTGCTGCAAGCAAGAATGTTGGGAGTGGAAACAACAGTGGCAAATCTCAACAATGCAGTAAAAGGCTTGTCAGCAGTGGTCATGGATATGACTCCAATTATCAGGAGACATTTCCAGGAGTATGACACCGCGTTGGGAGCCAAATTGGATCGGACGGTTACAGACCTACGGGGAAGCTGGCAAATGGAATTTGCGGAAAACTGCAACGCAATGCTAGCGGATTGAGCCAACATTGAACGCTCAGTACAACAAGTACCGGAGGCAACTGAAGCAACACAGCGCAAAATAGTTTTACTCAAAGCTACGAATCGGAAGAATCAAGCGGAGATCCGAGATCTTCAGAACCAAGCTCGATATGCAAACACTCGCATGGACAGGTTGATGACGCGGCTACAAAACCTCGATGAGGCACAGGATGCGGAATCGGTAAACAACGAATACACCGACAAGACATCCAGTTGAAGGTTGACCAGTTGGATAAAAAGCTGGAGGCACAAAACAATGAGGAAAACTTAACTGACAGGGTGACAATGCATTGCGCCAGATTGAAACGGGTCAGACCAACCGGTGGAGATCCGGATGACAGCGACCACGTCAGCAACGCCAGCACATCATTCCACTCAGTTAGACAACGAACAGACTTCCGGTCAATGCCGCCCCCACCTTCCCCAAATAGATACCAGCGCAAAGAAAGCGTCTTCCACCAGAATCCGTTCAATCTAGGCCCAGGCAATCCAAAGCCTCTGGAACCAACCGCCTTGCCTAAGTATAAGGTTGGAGAGAATTGGCGACAATTTTGGAAAGTCTTGGAAAATCACATCAGGTTTTACAAGGAGCATTCCCAGGGTCGGGAAGATGACGGATTCATCTTGTTGGTAGGTGGTTGCCTCCAAGGAGAAGCCCACAACTGGTACGACAACTACACCCAGGAAATACAAGGAGGGGTTAGGCCGGCCCATTTTGAAACTTTCAAACAAGCTTGCGAGAGGCGTTTCATTATGGAATCTGAGACTACTGACAACCTTCGCAAGATGAACAGAATTCAATATAACGGAAATATTGAAGAGCACCTAACTAAACTCGTGGATCTCTACCAGATTGTTGGTTTGCGGGAGGCTCCATGGAGGGATATGATTGAAAAAGGCCTTAATGACGACATCCGGGACAAGATAGCCGATGTTGAACCTCCAAATGACGACGACGCTTTCGTCAATCTTGTCAGAAGATGCGGCAGGCAATTCGAGGAGAACAAACGGAAAAGCGGATATTACAGGTCGGATCAGAAAAAGTACGACCCAGAAAGAGTACTGGGGTTCCAAAAGCGGGACGTAAGGAAGGTGGATCGGAAACAGTTGGCGGACAGGGTAACGTATCCAAGTCGGGAGTCATCATTTACGCCAAAGCCATCAAAAAAGTATGAAACAGGTAAGACTTTTGCGGAGCTAACAGCAGGGATTCCGGGACCGGTTATCAAGGAACGTATCGAGAACAGGAAATGCGCACGTTGCGACACTGCCGGACATACAGCAAGGACATGCTTGGGAAAGATAAAAATTGCAGCTATGGAGACGGAGGACATCAGGGATGAACAAGAACAGGATTACAGGGAAAGTCGACAAATTGAAACCACGACTACGGAGGATTCGGAACAGATCGATCAATCGGAGGAGGAGTATTTTCATTAGGCTGCCTTGCTATGACAGGTCAAGGTGGCGTGGTTAGGATAGGGGCTGTTGATGGTTGTACGGTTAATTCCACACCAACGGAGATAGCATCCGCTGGAGCGACCCCCGTAATTGGGAACAGACCTCACTATAAATTTTTAGTGAACAAAAAGCCTGCTACAGCAATGTTGGATTTAGGATGTAACGCTATAGTCCTAAGCAAAGAATATTGCACGACAAACAACATCAAAACATTCGTTACCAAATATTCAGCACCACGCGACATATCAAACCGACCCATCGGAAATCGCTTGATCATCAGCGAGGAGATTGAAATGGAATATAACGGTCACTTTACTCGAGAAATCGCCGTCGTCATCCCCTCAGATAAAGATGTGCTACTACCTCCGCACTACTTGCAAACACATCATGGCGTTTACGACGGCTCAACCATGGCGTTAACCTTCAATTGCAAAGACGTAACACATTCCAGAGTACAAGTTTCCACTATCACCATTAGCCTGGGATGGGATGAATCCGTGTTAGACGATCCTGATGCAATTGAAATTGGCTCTGTGGCAACAACCACGACCCCAGACCTGAAAGGAATCTTGCCAGCAAAGTATCACCCATACATGGTACTGTTCGACCCATCCGAAGCCGAGAAACTACCCGCCAGGACAATCTTCGAACACAAAATCGAACTTACAGCAGAACCGAAGAAGGGCCGAAGTTACGGCTATACGTGGACTATCGAGACCTCAACAAAGTAGCAGTTAAAGACGGCACAGTAACTCCACTAATGGACGAATTGATGGAACGCGTTTGCGGAGCTTCACGGTTCACCAAGTTCGACTTGAAAAATGGCTTCAACCTGAGAAGAATCAAGGATGGTGATGAATGGAAAACCGCTTTCAGCACGAGATACAGACAATACGAATACCTCGTGATGCCATTCGGTCTCTGCGACGCACCGTCCACTTTCCAGAGGATGATGAATGAAATATTTCACGATATGCTGGACGACCGACTCGTTTGCTTTATTGACGACATTTTGATTTACACCAAAGGCAGCAGGGAAGACCACGAGGAGCGCTTGTTTGCAAGGTCCTTGAACGCCTACTGAAGTATGGGTTATGTATAGCAATAGAAAAATGCGAGTTTTCTGCTACGGAACTACCGTACCTAGAACACATCCTCTCTGGAACCCGAGTACGAATGGACCCCGAAAGAATAGAAGCTGTATTGAATTGGCCAACACCGAAATCAATCAAGCAAGCCCAGCAATTCAACGGATTTGCTAATTTTCATCGCCGGTTTGTGCAAGGCTATGCACAAATCAATGCACCCATATCGGATGTAATCAGTTCACCAAAATTCTATTGGGGGGATCGGGAGCAAAAGGCATTTGACTATCTCAAAAAGGCATTTACTACTGCGCCTATGGTCAGACATCTCGATCCAGAACTTCAAGCAATCCTGGAAACAGATGCGTCCGCCTACGCCACGCGAGCAATAATGAGCCAACGACATGACAAATGTCTACATCCCGTACCTTTTTACTCAAAAAAGATGATTCCTGCCAAAGAAACTACGACATTCATGACAAGGAAATGCTCTGTATAGTTCAGAGTATGATTAAATGGCGCTCATGGCCCCACGGAGCCAAACACAAAATAGTAATCTACTTGGACCATCAAACTATGAAGTACTTTGAAAGACCTCGAATGTTGTACGGACGACAAGCAAAATGGGCAGAAATAATGTTGCCTTTTAGTTACAGAATAATCTTTCGCAGTGGAGCCAAGAACGGCAAAGCCGACGTGCTATCTCGCAATCCGGAGCATTGCGTGGGGTAGAGGGTACTAATGATCCGAACGACATTGGGTATCAATTCAAGTTTGGGGCACTACTAACAGGGCAGGACGTGGCTACTGGACCAAATCAACTCAAGCTTGCAATGACAACAGTGAACCTCGCCGACGCTGAGATCAACAAACCAACCTCAACGTTTGCGGATAAATGCCAGAAAACCTACACTACGGACGAAAATGTAGAACTATCCAAAGAATGGACCAATCTAAGCGGACTCTGTTACAAGGATCACCTATTGCGACAACCCAAAGCATTGTGGAAAGAAATCGTTACTTCAGAACACAAGCGCGCACACTGAGGAAGAGATAAGATAATATAAGTGGTCCAACGGAACTTCGATATCCCAGGACTGCGTACCATAGTCGAAGAAGTGATTAAACACTGCGATAGTTGTCAACGCGCCAAACACAAACGGCATAAGCGCTCCGAAGCACTCAACCCATTGGACTTAACTCCGCAACCTTTGTCTTCTATCTCGATGGACTTTATTGTGAAACTCCCACTAACACAAAACGGCAACGAACACATATGGGTCATAGTCGATCGCTTCACAAAGATGGCTCACTTCGTACCTATCCCTAATACCCGGGCTTTTGATCTAGCAAAACGTTTCGTTAAAGAAATTTGGCGCCTGCACGGATTACCAGACGACATTGTATACGACAGAGATAGTCGCTTTACCGGCAACTTTTGGCAAACTACTCTCGAATTACTATCGATAAAGGATAATCTGTCTACAGCCTTCCATCCGGAAACCGGCGGCTAGACAGAGAGAGTTAACCAGGTTCTCGAACAATTTTTACGCATCTTCATCATGAACAGAAAAGATTGGGATGAACTACTTCCACTGGCGGAATACGAATGAAACAACAGTCATGATTTAAGCGCCGGGATGTTGCCCTTCTATGCCAACTACGGTCAGCACCCCAGGTCCATATGGCTGCTAGAACAGAAACAAGTCCGCAACCTGGCCAGCGTGCACTTCGTGCACTACTTGGAAGAAACCCATAAGCAATTGAAAGAAAACCTGGAAGCTGCTAGAGAAGCTATGATACGAAGACACGATACCGCCAAAGTCAACAAGGACGCAAAATCAAGAAGAGTAACACGATACGGGATTCAGCAGCCTGAGTTCACTATCGGACAAGAAGTATTGTTAGATACTCGCAACATGCCGAGGGGTGTGCTCGACAACCGAAAAGCTGGACCATTCAAGATTTCCTGGGTAGGAAAATCCGCTTGTGAACTGGAAGGCACGTCACGAAAAGGTCATTTTGTGCTAAAACTCCTAAAACTCCTACGTTAGCCTAAATTAGCCGATATACATCGATTCGACAACATCGCAAGGCCCCCGGTAACGTAGAGCGCAACGTTCCTACGTTACCGCCGTTCTCCTAAAATAGCTCGTCTAACAGCTACGTTACCTCCCTGTTTTCAATCCCTCCTATTTTAGCCTACGTTGGGAGAAGCGCAGTAACTCAGATGTTAGACGGCCTATTTTAGGAGAACGGCGATAACGTAGGAACTCCGCATGCTAAGGTTAGGCTGCAGAGTTGCTAACGTAGCCACTCTGCATGCTATTTTGGCAACTTTGGATGCTAAGCGTAGCATCTCTGCATGCTACGTCAGGCTATGGATATGCTACGTTAGGCTATGGATATGCTACGCTGGACAGCAAGATCGCGACTTTGGACTCTGACAGTGTTACGCTGGACAGCAAGATCGCGACTTTGGACTCTGACAGTACTACGTTGGACAGCAAGATCGTGACTTTGGACTCTGACAGTGCTACGTTGGGCTATATACTACACTGGCGGTGGTTTTGAATCTCGCGATGGTTTTGGTGGTTTTGGATCTCGCGATGGTTTTGGATCTCGCAATGGTTCTGGTACTCGCGATGGTTTACAGATTCTTTGATTCAGTGCAACTTGCGGTTTTATTATGCTATCTAGACCATATACAGAGACAGATTCTATGGAAAGCTGCTTTGTCGCCGGATTTTGAAGGATTCGGCCTGTTCTATCGAAAGCTGCTTTGTCGACGGATCGTCGAATCGTTAAGGATTCGACGCTTTTTTATGGAATGCTGCTGTGACAGAGGATTGGCCGATAATCCAAGGATTCGACGGTTTTATGGAATGCTGCTGTGACAGAGGATTGGCCGATAATCTAAGGATTCGGCCTTTGATTATGGATTCGCTGCTGTGACAGAGGAATGGCCGATAATCTAAGGATTCGACGCTTTTATAGAATGCTGCTGTGACAGAGGATTGGCCGATAATCTAAGGATTCGACGCTTTTATGGAATGCTGCTGTGACAGAGGATTAGCCGATAATCTAAGGATTCGACCGATCTATAAGGATTCGGCCTATTCTATGGAAAGCTGCTTTGTCGACAGATTAGCCGATAATCTAAGGATTCGACAGATCTAGAAGGATTCGACAGATCTTGTTGGATTCGGCCTGTTCTATGGAAAGCTGCTTGGACATAGGATTAGACGATAATCTCAGGATTCGACGGATCGTATAGCATTCGCCCTTTTCTTATAGAACGCTGCTTTGTCGACGGATCGTCGAATCTTTATGGATTCGACACTTTTTTGTGGAATGCTGCTTTGACATAGGATTAGCCGATAGTCTAAGGATTTGACAGATCTTAAAGAATTAGGCCTATTCTATTGAACGCTGCTTTGTCGCCGGATCGTCGAATCTTTAAGGATTCGGCCTATTCTATGGAAAGCTGCTTAGTCGCGATATTCACCGGATTGAGGGTGCGAATGACCGTCAGATCGGCTGGCCAGAGACGGATCATACAATGCCGGTATGACCTGTATTCATAGTCAGTATATATGGTCATGATAAAGTGGCTTCTGCAGAGAATACTGGTGTTTGACGGCGAGTTGTCGGTCGCGATCGTGCTGACGAGCGTCGGTGTGCAGGTCGGCATTTGTGGTGTTCACCTCAGCAGAGTTGTCGAACTTAGAGCGAAAAAACTTGAACAAAGTAATGGGGGGCATTGAACTACCCTTCAAAACTCAGGGGCAGAAGGCTCGGGCGGTGGGAGTAATAGCGTGCAGAGTGTTCACCGCAATTTCCTTTGCTCATTTCCGGCCCCTGCGATGTAGCCAAAGCAGCGCCAAGAAAGCCACCGAGTCATGTTTTGTGTCACGGAAGTCGCCGCGCAGGAGTGGTTTGCTGCGTAGATTGCAGCTAAACCGGTGTATTTGTGAGAACATGTCAGTTTTCGCAAAGTTTACAATGTTTGTCATTGCAGTTTTGAACTTTGGTCGATTTACAGCTGCCAACCACACAACAGCACCCGAACATTGTGTACAAACTTTTCGAAGGTAAGTTCATCACCCTCAGATTACTTTTTAACAATTGATCTTTACAGTTCTAGACCTGGATAAAATCAAACACCGCGAATTCGAACCTTCACAATGACGCTCCCTAGCACGATCACGACCGACATCTCGCCGTCAAACGACTGTATTCTTTGGACGATCTACGACTAAGCAGCGAATCCATAAAAAAAGGCCGAATCCTATAAGATCAGTCAAATCCTCAGATTATCGGCCAATCATATGCCTAAGCAGCGTTCCATAGAATAGGCCGAATCCTATACGATCCGTTGAATCCTTAGATTATCGGCCAATCCTCTGTCAAAGCAGCGAATCCATAATACAAGGCCGAATCCTTAGATTATCGGCCAATCTTCTGTCAAAGCAGCGAATCCATAATAAAAGGCTGAATCCTTAGATTATCGGCCAATCCTCTGTCAAAGCAGCGAATTCATAAGAAAAGGCGGAATCCTTGGATTATCGGCCAATCCTCTGTCAAAGCAGCGAATCCATAATAAAAGGCCGAATCCTTAGATTATCGGCCAATCCTCTGTCAAAGCAGCAATCCATAAGAAAAGGCCGACGATTCGACGATCGACGACCAAGCAGCAATCCATAATAAAAGGCCGAATCCTTAGATTATCGGCCAATCCTCTGTCACAGCAGCTTTCCATAAGAAGGGGCCGAATGCTTTAAGATCCGGCGACAAAGCAGCTTTCCATAGAATCCGTCTCTGTATATATATAGTCTAGATAGCATAATAAAACCGCTGAATAAGCGCTCAAGTTGCACTGAATCAAAGAATCTGTAAACCATCGCGAGATGCTTCCCAAAATCATAGCCAGATCCAAAACCATCGCGAGATGCTTCCCAAAACCATCGCGAGATCCAAAACCACCGAGAGAGTGCTAAAGAATGCTGAAGAACTTTATTATGGAGTGCTATGGAGTGCTAAAGGATGGGATTGCTTCTACGGACTTATTGTAAAAAACCTCAGTCGCTAGGTTGGCCTACGGACCAGTATAGAGTGCTAAGGGCTGCTATGCAATGCTAATACGGCTACGCGTGCTAATCGGAAAATCGACCTTTTCGTGACGCATCCCCGAGAGATACCACCCTGTGTTCCACGTATCTCTTCTAGAACCATATCACCGTGGCGAAGACGTTCCGCCAGAAGTCACGTTGCCGCCACTTCCCGATGGTGCTGAACACTTCACCCCGGAAAAAATCATTGAACATGGACTTGATGACAATGACAATGACACGTTCCAGGTGTTATGGAATGGTTATCCAATTGAGGAAGCGACCTGGGAACCGTACGAATCTTTGGTACCAGGAGCCGAAGAGGTATTGGCAAACTTTTATCGGCGTCACAACAAGGTCAAACATCACCGTAACTGGGATTGAATCTATTACGCAAGTTCCAAGCAAAGACAGGAAGATACTGAGGGATCCAGAGCCAGCTAGAGGAGGAAAGGGTAAGTATATTTTCCTTTGTTCAAATATTATATTGATTCATTATATCTCTTACCTTGTTATGTTCGGGCCGAACATATTGGAGAAGGAGGGTTCTGTTACCGCGGGCGGTAACTAGTAGCGTTGCTAGACGCAAAATATGTTGTTCGGAACATACAGGAAGCATAGATAACGATACGGTCGTTCGTAGGATACACGTAGCGTAGGTACGTGGGCCAAGAGTTCTAGACCCAAGGCCGTTTGCAATGCTAGGAAGTGTGTACCACTGGAAGGCGTTAGATGCGATACGGGGTAAACAGTATTGGCTGTTAGGAGTACACGTCACCAGAGACATAGTTGAAACAGACTGGGCGATGGTGACTGCGCACCGCTCTATATAGTTTTAGAGTAGAGGGCTAGAGCCCCGCCGTGTTGTATATATAGGGGCGTGATGATACGGGGTTACAAAGTATAGTATCATCACACGCACCAGACACCAAGCGAAGTCCCCTCTAGTAAAAAATATCTTTTGTTACAAAGAATAAATCGGCTGCTTTATACCTCAAGGAGTTATACTGCTAAAACCCCTCTATTAGTACAATTGCAATTCTTGGTGATGAAAGACTTCATACACCGTGGGCCAACGTCTGTTGTCGATAACGCCTCTGGACGTCCCCGGTAACAGCTACCTACATATTCTAGAGTAAAAGCGTCCCGCTGGATCCAAGCTACTCTCCCGAGCCCTAGAAGGAATCTTCGTCAGCTAAACCGACTCCGAACGTATTTTTTGCGTTTACATTGCCTCTCAACACAAAGTTGTGTCTACTTCAGACTTTCGAACAGCTTCTCTCAAAGCGGGGGAAGTCACGAAACAACTGCCCAAGCCTCCTCCAACTCAACACTCTTTCAACCATGATAATGACGGCTCACCTCCAACCCCTATACCAACGCGTCGGTCAAAGCAGCTACAGCAACGCCAAGCGTCTACCGACAATCCGACACCTGAATCTGAGTTTAGCGACAACGAAGAAGGCCGCGACGTTCAACTACAACGCGTGATGGTTGAACCCAACACTCCAGTACCACCAAGGCTAGACAACTATTTGAGTATCGACCTGAACCTTGAAGCGAAGTCGTTGTTCCCGCTCCTCCAGATAAAGACGAGCAGTAGCAGTCCACCCTCGGCTCATTGCCTTACGGCAAACAACAATGTCATCCACCCCCGCCTCTTGAACCTCGGCGATCTGCACGAGAAAGCCGAGTGGCCCAGCGCTAAACAGAACATAGTTGAGCACTGGCTGCTGCTGAAGCAATTGAGTCTGTCTCACCACTACCCAAGAGCTACAGTCAAGCAATCCGATCCTCAGACAACAATCTCGGGCAAGGTACTGGATGAGGAGCTTGCAGCTGTGAAGCGAAACAACACTTTCCGGGTTGTCCCTCGGCTTACTGGAAAATCAATGGTTAGTTGTAAATGGGTTTACAAGATGAAACATGATGCAGATGGAACTATCAAACGAGACAAGGCTCGCCTGGTCGCCGTCGGCTTCACACAAACTCCTGGTAAAGATTACCACGAGGATGGCATCTTTGCACTAGTTGTAGGGCACAAATCCCTTCGCGTGCTCCTGGGAATCTGTGTCCATTTTGGTTGGAAAGCACTCCAACTCGATGACAAGCCGCCGTTTCCTTGTGGCAACTTTTCGGAAGAAAATTGACATGCACCCTCCTCCTCAGAATACGAGGAGGACAGCATGGTTTGGATCTTGTATACAAGCCTGTCCCGTCCGAAACAGTCCGCGAACAAATGGTATGCACGTCTCTCCCGCTTCCTCCGCTCGCTAGGCCTTCAGATGTCCACCTTTTACACCTGCGTCTTCTTTGCCGCCGATCGCAAAATATTTATCTCTGTGTACGTCTACAATATCGCTCAATAGGGACCCAATACCCCCGCAGCCGCTACGATCAGCATTTGATAGTACAGGATAATTTCAAGGGGGATGCTGCAGGCATCAATGCGTTCTACAACGACGAGAACGGCCTTGAAGAGGCGGAGGACGGTGAATATAACATTGAAGACGCCGAAGATGACCTACCACCATTTTTCGCCTTGGGTCAGAGTTTTTACAGTACTACTATAGAGAATGACAATGACGATGACCCAGTGGTGCACCCTGGGCGACAAGGTCCCGCCGAAACTCACCTGGAATCCAGTCAAGTTGAAGATAGCAGTCAAGTCGTGAGCAAGCTGAGCTAGCAGGTGCAACTGCTGTAGATAGTGTTTTGTTTCCTGTTTCTTTTATGTTTGTGTATTCTGGAGTGTTTTGAATAACGGTTATTTAGATGGGTGTTTTTGTCGTTGTTTGTTTTTATGAAGCGTTCCAGGCGAGTTCTGGTGTTTTATACAGGCGTTCTGGTGTTTTTTACAGGAATTACGATGTTGTTCAGCCGCGATATTGTCATATAGAAGTTATACCCGGTGAGAGTAATAGTAATACAGGATTTTACTACTGCAAATAAGGAAACGCTTGATCAAGTGACAACGACGTGTATCGCACCTTCAATGACAGAACCCGCCTGTATCGCAACTGCAACCATCAGCAAAAAACCCGGTCGCACTCAGTGCGCTCACAGCCTGAGCGCACCAAGCGCAACCCACCACGCATCGAGCTTGCGCGGTAATGTGGATTTTTGGTCCGCTCACAGCAACCAGACTTGCCTTCCATTCGAGCGCAACCCATCACGCATCGAGCTTGAGCGGTAATTTGGATTCTGCTTCTGTGAGCGCAACCCGTCACGGCCTCCACTCGACGGCATTCAGAGTCGCCTCTCGTTCAACGGCATGCAGAGTCCCCTCTCGCTCGACGGCATGCAGAGCCGCCTTTCGCTTGATAGAATGCAGAGTCGCCCCCCGCTTGACGGCATTCAGAGTCGCCTTCCCATGAACGGCATCCAGACTCGTCTCTGAGTCGCGGTTTTTGATCTCGCGATGGTTTACAGATTCTTTGATTCAGTTCAACTTGAACGCTTATTCAGCGGTTATATTATGCTATGTATGCTATCTAGACTATATACAGAGACGGATTCTATAGAACACTGCTTATTCGTCGAATCGTCAGATCTTAAACAATTCGGCGTGTTTTTAGGGAACGCTGCTTAGTCGTTGAATCGTCAGATCTTAAAGGGTTCGGCCTGTTTTCAGGGAACGCTGCTTAGACATACGATTAGCCGGTAATCTAAGGATTTGACGGATCTAAAGGATTCGGCCTTTGGTATGGAACGCTGCTTTGACAAAGGCTTGGCCGATTATCAAAGGATTCGACGGATCTTATAGGATTCGGCCTTTGCTATGGAACGCTGCAGGAGCAGGGCATTTAAAGACCCAAGGCACATACATGGTTGAACGCAACCTGGAAATATAACACCAACCGGGCAGATTGAAACAGACTGCATAACACAAAGGCGGCGGCCGAACAGGTTCAGAAGTGTTCAGCCGCATACTATCTTTCATATGATTTTCTTTTCATATGTTTTTCTTTTTCGTTTTAGTTAGCCATAGCCTTAGGGCTGCATGCTTGTATGAACTATAAATAAATAAATAAATAAATAATATAGAACGCTGCTTAGACATAGGATTAGCCGATGCTCTAAGGATTCGACAGATTTAAAGGATTCGACAGATCTAAAGGATTCGACAGATCTAAAGGATTCGACAGATCTAAAGGATTCGACAGATTTAAAGGATTCGACAGATCTAAAGGATTCGGGCTTTGCTGTGGAACACTGCTTTGACATAGAATTAGCCGATGGTCTAAGGATTCGTCCAATCTTGTAGGATTCGAGCTTTTCTATGGAATGCTGCTTTGACGGAGGATTGGCCGATAATCTAAGGATTCGGATTTTCTTATGGAATGCTGCTGTGACGGAAGATTGGCCGATAATCTAAGGATTTGACAGATCTTGAAGGATTCGGACTTTTATCATGGATTGCTGCTTTGACAGAGGATTGGCCGATTATCTAAGGATTCGGGCTTTCATTATGGAATGCTGCTGTGACAGAGGAATGGCTGATAATCTAAGGATTCGGCCTTTTATTATGGAATGCTGCTGTGACAGAATATTGGCCGATGATCTAGGGATTCGGCCTTTTATTATGGATTCGCTGCTGTGACAGAGGATTGGCCGATAATCTAAGGATTCGGCCTTGTATCATGGAATGCTGCTGTGACAGAGGATGGGCCGATAATCTAAGGATTCGACAGATCTTATAGGATTCGGCCTTTTATTATGGATTGCTGCTTTGACAGAGATTTGGCCGATGATTGAAGGATTCGGCGTTTTAGTATGGATTAGCTGCTTTCACGAAGGATTGGCCGATAATCTAAGGATTTGGCCTGTTATTATGGAATGCTGCAGTGACAGAGGATTGGCCGATGATCTAAGGATTCGACGGATCGTATAGGATTCGGCCTATTCTATAGAATGCTGCTTGGTCGCGATATCCACCGGATTGACGGTGGTAATGACCGTCAGATCGGCTGATCACTGACGGATCTTATACAATGCCAGTATCACCTGTGTTCAAAGTCAGTATATATGGTCATGATAAGGTGGCTTCGGCAGAGAATACTGGTGTTTGACGGCGAGTTGTCAGTCGCGATTGTGCTGGGGAGCGTCTATATTCAGGTCGGCATTTGTGGTGTTCACCACATCAGAGTTGTCAAACTCGGAGCGAAAAAGATTGACCACAGCGATGAGGGCATTGAACTACCCTCCAAAACTCAGTGGCAGACGGCCCGGGCGGTGTAACCATGAGCGTGCAGGCAATTTCCTTTGCTCATTTCCGGCCCCTGCAATAGGGTCAAAGCAGCTCCAAGAACGCCGCCGAGTCATGTTTGGTTCTACAGAAGTCGCTGCGCAGGAGTGGTTTGATGATTAGATTGCAGCTAAACCAGTGTATTTGTGAGAACATGTCAGTTTTCGCAAACTTTACAATGTTTGTCTTTGCAGTTTTGAACTTTGGTCGAAATACAGCTGCCAACCACACAACAGCACCCAGGCATCTTGTCCAAAGCTTTCGAAGGTGAGTTCAACACCATCAGAGTACTGTTTAATTATTGATCTTTGCAGTTCTAGACTTGGATACAATCAAACACTGCCCATTCGAACCTTTACAATAACGCCCCCTAGCACGATCGCGACCGACATCTCGCCGTCAAACGCCCGTATTCTTTGTACGATCTGCGACTAAGCAACAATCCATAAGAACATGCTGAATCCTTTGATATCCGGCGACAAAGCAGCGATCCACAAGAAAGGGCCGAGTTCTATACAATCCGTCGAATCCTTGGAGTATCGGCCAATCCAATGTCATAGCTGCATTCCATGCACAGGCCGAATCCTTCGATTATTGGCCAATCCTCTGTCACTGAAGCATTACATAATAAAAGACCGAATCCTTTAGATCTGTCGAATCCTTTAGATCTGTCGAATCCTTAGATTATCGGCCAATCCTCTGTCACAGCAGCATTTCATGCAAAGGCCGAATCCTTAAACTATCGGCTAATCCTCTGTCACAGCAGCATTCCAAGCAAAGGCCAAATCCTTAAATTATCGGCCAATCCTCTGTCAAAGCAGCATTCCATAATAAAAGGCCGAATCCTTTAAAACTGTTGAATCTTTTAGGTCCGTCGAATCCGTAGATTATCGGCCAATCCTCTGTCACAGCAGCGTTCCATGCAAAGGCCGAATCCTCAGTCTGTCGGCTAATCCTCTGTCACAGCAGCATTCCATGAAAAGGCCAAATCCTTAGATTATCGGCCAATCCTCTGTCAAAGCAGCATTCTATACTGAAAGGCCGAATCCTTGAGATCTGTCAAATCCTTTAGATCCGGCGAATCTTTCGATTATCGGCCAATCCTCTGTTAAAGCAGCGTTCCATAGCAAAGGCCGAATCTTTTAGATCTGTCAAATCCTTTACATTTGTCGAATCCTTAGACTATCGGCTAATCCTCTGTCACAGCAGCATTCCATAATAAAAGGCCGAATCCTTTAGATCTTTCGAATCCTCTAGATCCGTCGAATCCTTAGACTATCAACCAATCCTCTGTCACAGCAGCATTCCATGCAAAGGCCGAATCCTTAGATTATCGGCTAATCCTCTGTCACAGCAGCATTCCATAAGAAAGGGTCGAATGCTTCAAGATCCGACAACTAAGCAGCTTTGCATAGAATCCGTCTCTGTATATAGTTCAGATAGCATACATAGCATAATACAACCGCTGAATAAGCTTCCAAGTTGAACTGAATCAAGGAATCGTCGTCGCATGTGCAACCTATCGCCAAATCCAAAACCAAACTGCGACTCAGAGACAAGTCTGGATGCCGTCCATCGAGAGACGACTCTGGATGCCGTCGAGCGAGAGACGACTCTGGATGCCGTCCACCAAAGGCCGTGACAGGCTCCAGTGGAGCGCGATGTGTCGCAGGCTGCGCTCAGTAAGCTCCAAGCTGCCCTGAGTGTAGCTGAGCGCGCTGGCTCACAGGTCAGTCTCCAACAGGCCCTGAACGTAGCGGAGCGTGCAACCAGTGACGGGGTTTGCTAGTCGGATCTGCTGAGCGGTGCTGAGCGCTGCTGAGCGCTGCTGAGCGTACTGAGCGGCTCGGTTGCACGGTGCAATGGCCGAGCGGTACTCGATTTCTTGCTGATGACTATAGAACCCGCATGTATTGGAGCTTCAACGATAGAACCCGTATGTACCGTAACTTCAAAGACAGAATGCGCATGCATCGCAGTTTCAACGATATACCCCGCACAAACCAATGATCCGGTGATATTCGCCGTCTATCCGGTTCACCGCATAAACTGTTGTGTCAGGCTAGCCAAAGAGGTGGAGTTGCCGAACTGTGCAGCGCTGTCCGTGATACTACAGGTGTGGCGGTGAATCTCAGAGGAATTCGGTGAGTTGAATTGGATTTGTTGCACAGGCCTGCACGCGAGCATCAGCAAAAAATCAAGTACCGCTCGGCCGTTGCACCGTGCAACCGAGCCGCTCAGTACGCTCAGCAGCGCTCAGCAGCGCTCAGCTAGCGAACCCCGTCCCTGGTCGCGCTCAGCTACGCTCAGGGCCGCTTGGAGATCTGGCTTGTAAACCAGCGCGCTCAGCATACTGAGCGCGGCCTGCGATACATCGCGCTCAACTGGAGCCCGTGACGGCCTTCGGTGGACGGCATCCAGAGTCGTCTCTCGATGGACGGCATTTAGAGTCGTCTCTCGATGGACGGCATCCAGAGTGGTCTCTCGATGGACGGCATCCAGACTCGTCTCTGAGTCGCGGTTTTGGATCTCGCGATGATTCTTTGATTCGGTTCAACTTGAACGCTTATTCAGCGGTTTTATTATGCTATGTATGCTATCTAGACTATATACAGAGACGGATTCTATGGAAAGCAGCTTTGACAGAGGATTGGCCGATAATGTAAGGATTCGACGGATCTTATAGGATTCGGCCTTTTATTATGGAATGCTGCTGTGACAGAGGATTGGCCGATAATGTAAGGATTCGACAGATCTTAAAGGATTCGGCCTTTATTTAGGGAACGCTGCTGAGTCGTCGAATCGTCAGTTCTTAAAGGATTCGGCCTTTAATTAGGGAACGCTGCTGAGTCGTCGAATCGTCAGATCTTAAAGGATTCGGCCTTCTCTTATGGAACGCTGCTGAGTCGTCGAATCGTCAGATCTTAAAGGATTCGGCCTTCTCTTATGGAACGCTGCTGAGTCGACGGATCGTCGAATCTTAAAGGATTCGGCCCGTTTTTAGGGAACGCTGCTTAGTCGTCGAATCGTCAGATCTTAAAGGATTCGGCCTTCTCTTATGGAATGCTGCTTTGTCGACGGATCGTCGAATCTTCAAGGATTCGGCCTGTTTTTAGATAACGCTGCTTAGTCGCCGGATCGTCGAATCTTGAAGGATTCGGCCTTTTCTTGTGGATTGCTGCTTGGTCGTCGAATCGTCAGATCTTAAAGGATTCGGCCTTTTCTTGTGGATTGCTGTTTTGTCGTAGCAATCGTCGGATCGTATAGGATTCGGCCTTTTCTTATGGATTGCTGCTTGGTCGTCAATCGTCGGATCTTAAAGGATTCGGCCTTCTCTTATGGAATGCTGCTTTGACAGAGGATTGGCCGATAGTCTAAGGATTCGGCCTTTTATTATGGATTGCTGCTGTGACAGGTGGTGTTTGACGGCGAGATGTCGGTCGCGATCGTGCTAGGGAGCGTCATTGTAAAGGTTCGAATTCGCGGTGTTTGATTTTGTTAAGTCTAGAACTGCAAAGATCAATAATTAAACAGTAATCTGAGGGTGTTGAACTCACCTTCAAAAAGTTTGGACACAATGCACGGGTGCTGTTGTGTGGTTGGCAGGTGTATTTCGACCGAAGTTCAAAACTGCAAAGACAAACATTGTAAAGTTTGCGAAAACTGACATGTTCTCACAAATACACTGGTTTAGCTGCAATCTACGCAACAAACCACTCACGCGCGGCGACTTCCGTGACACAAAACATGACTCGGCGGCGTTCTTGGCGTTGCTCTGACCTCATTGCAGGGGTTTCACAGACCGAAAATGAGCCAAGAAAATGGCGCTGAAAACTGTGCACGCTAATAGTTACCCCGCCCGAGCCGTCTGCCCCCTGAGTTTTAAAGGGTGGTTCAATGCCCGCGCTGCTTTGTTCGTTCTTTTTCGCTATAAGTTGGACGACTCTACCAAAGTGAACAGCACAAATGTCAAACTGCACACCAGCGCCCATCAACACGATCGCGACCGACATCTTGCCGTCAAACACCTGTATTCTCTGCTCAAGCTACCTTATCATGACCATATATACTGACTATGAATACAGCTCATACTGCTTGAATCCCTAAGATCCATCGCTGGCCAGCCGATATGACGGTCATTAGCACCGTCAATCCGGTGAATATCGCGACTAAGCAGCATTCCATAAAAAAGCGTCGAATCCTTAAAGATTCGACGATCCGTCGACAAAGCAGCATTCCATGAGAGAAGGCCGAATCCTTGAAGATTCGACGATCCGTCGCCAAAGCAGCATTCCATAATGAAAGGCCGAATCCTTAGATTATCGGCGAATCCTCTGTCAAAGCAGCGAATCCATCATAAAAGGCCGAATCCTGAGATTATCGGCTAATCCTCTGTCAAAGCAGCGTTCCCCAAAAAAAGGCCGAATCCTTTAAGATCTGACGATTCGACGACCAAGCAGCGTTCCCTAAAAAAAGGCCGAATTCTTTAAGATCTGTCGAATCCTTAGATTATCGGCCAATCCTCTGTCAAAGCAGCGAATCCATAATAAAAGGCCGAATCCTTAGATTATCGGCCAATCCTCTGTCAAAGCAGCGAATCCATAATAAAAGGCCGAATCCTTAGATTATCGGCCAATCCTCTGTCAAAGCAGCGAATCCATGATAAAAGGCCGAATCCTGAGATTATCGGCTAATCCTCTGTCAAAGCAGCGTTCCCTAAAAAAAGGCCGTATCCTCTAAGATTCGACGATCTACGACCAAGCAGCTTTCCATAGAATCCGTCTCTGTATATAGTCTCTGTATATAGTCTAGATAGCATACATAGCATAATAAAACCGCTGAATAAGCGTCCAAATTGCACTGAATCAAAGATTCTGTAAACCATCGCGAGATCCAAAACTGCGACTCAGAGGCGACTCTGGATGCCGTCGAGCGAGAGACGACTCTGGATGCCGTCGAGCGCAACCCACCACGCATCGAGCTTGAGCGGTAATTTGGATTCTCAGTCCGCTCGAATGGAAGGCGACTCTGGATGCTGTCCATCGAAGGCCGTCACGGGTTCCGCTTGAGCGCGAGGCGACTCTGGTTGCCGTTGAGCGCACCGAGAATCCAAATTACCGCTCAAGCTCGATGCGTGGTGGGTTGCGCTCAGTGCGCTCAGTGCGCTCACAGTGCTGAGCGCGACCGGGTTTTTTGCTGATGAGGGTAGTCAGTCTGAAATCCACCGCATGCGGCGTCGTTCAGTGGAGCGCAAGGCCTGTCCGGCGCTATCCAGAATGCCACTGGCCTGTACGGCGCTATCCATAAAGCTACCGGTATTACCGGTTGCTCCCTGTAAGTGATCCACATGCGGTGTATATCACTGGCATAGCGGTCAGTTAAATTGGGTTCACAGCACACATCGGCGTGCACGCTACCTGACAAACGGGACGCCGTCTTGAACTGACTTGGAACAGATGCAGTTTTGGGGGATATGCTCCACAATCGCCCAAGTCGGCTACGTCGCCTACGTCGTGCAGATCACTGATAAGGTGTATGAGTATTTCCTGATTGTTTTTACATGAATAACACGCATAGTGCTATCTGCCGCGCGACACGGAAGAGTTGGCATATGTATCTGCAGCAAAATGCCGCATCGCTAAGCAAAGATTGTATCAGCCTCATCAAATTCAGAACACTGTCGCATGCCTTTGTCAGGTTTAGCGGCAGGGGCCGGAATACCCGCTCATTGCCATAAAGCTATAGCAATTGCCTTCCATTTAAAGAATTCTGAACAATGCGTGGCAGTTGGCAGTACGTCGTTTACACCATTCATGAACAAACATTGGGGCAATGCCTGGGGAATTCAGTTCAAAGACTGGCTGATGGTTCATTTTGATTCAACCATATTTTCTGTCGCCGGTTGTTTCAACGTCAGTGGCCAACATGGCCGTACACATGTCACACGAAAGTCTGGCACCTACGTAGAGTATAAACAATCTTGTTTAATATCGCCATACAAAAGAAACTAGGATGTACCATGACATGGCAGCATGATTGGCAAGAACAAACGCCCATGAATTGTTGGAGATTCTAAATGCGGCAGGATCACGTGGAAAGGCTATATCAAGCACATCATCAAGCCGCATGTACACCTATCTTGGACTCATTGCCACGGTGCGCCCTTATGTGAGGTCTACTACATGCATGATAATGGTTCCACACACAAGGCTACAAACACGATCAAACAACTTACAGAGCTTGATATGCATGATTATCCGGTCTCATGGCCCGCTAGTTACCCTAATATGTATCCCATTGAGCAAGTATCGATCCTCATGAAGTGCAGGCATGAAGGTATTACTAGTCCCACAGGGTGGGCATAAGCGCTATTAAACAGAACATTGAAAGCTGTATACCAGACTGTATTAATCACGCATCAGGGACGATCACTCGCATTTTGTTTCTCGCCGTTTTGAGTGTTTAAACCCTCTGCATTTTTTTTTTCACACTTTACAAACCGTAATACAGCCACAAAAATGTATTTAGTTGACTTTAATAAAATCATGTTCCATGCTGCCTAGCTGCTGATCCTCAGGTGGCGATTTGTGTTCCGGTACTTCACCCCTACAGCTTGTATAATATTGACACGGCTGTGTATGGCAATCGGAAAATTGACTTTTTCGTGACATACAAACACTGGGTCACGTCAATCAAAAATTGTCTGTATGGAAAACATATCCACGAGGAAACGTGTTCAAAATCCCAGTCATTACAATAAGACAACCATGTAGAGGCTCACACCCACATGTGTTTTTACATATCAATACTTCATCCGATCGACAAATTTTCTGTGATACATCATTGGGGTTTGAAAAAGCTTCTTGGTGAGATTTCTTGAATACAAACGCTTTCATTTCACAAATCATTCACCAATTAATTAACAATCATTTTTACAACCCCCCCTTCTTTTTTACTAGTGTTGTTTCCATAATAACAGTAGAAAGCACCCTGTGAAGCCATCCAAGATCAGTTGCAAAATCCGCTTTTTTTCTAATGTAATACACTTTTCATGGAATTTTAATCGCATTAGCCACACAAATAATCATCATCCAAATTTCAAATTGAAAGTATTCATTGCTAGCAATGTGTGGTCAATATGTAGAAGCGGAGATGTCGCCTTTGGTAGTGGGGATCACGAATACGATTAAACAAGCCTTAATTTTCACTTGCCTAGGATGATACATAGACGTAATTACTGTGCAGTAGTAATGCTCCTGGTCTTTAGATTAGAGGACCGCCCATATGCATGCTCCTACAAGTTTTTAGCAACCCATATATAGCAAACTGTTGTGAGATACCTACGTCCGTAGATCCTTAATCCAGCCTTTATTTGTATGTTTGTCAATAAGAATGGTGGCTTTGCCCCTTCTTCCCATCCTTCCTATTCTTCCAATACGATGGATAACATCAATTGAGCTATGGGGAACGTCAAAAAGTATGACATTCTTGATTGTTTTGGTGTCCACTCCCCGACTGGAGATATCAGTGGTGACTAGTACTTTCATCCTTTGTCGCCCGCTCTGATTGGTTTCTACATCGATTTTATTTCCAGTGAAATTACTGAGTACTTTTGAATCTGTTCGGTCGGAAATATCCCTGTTCAAAGCTACGCAATCGATATTCTTTGAACGCAGATATGAGGCGACTTCTTCTGTCTGCTTACGTTCGTTGACGAAAATTATCACTTGTTTCATGTACCCTGGTTCTGTGTTTTCTTTTGCAATGGTATACAGCACATCAGCGCAAGCTAGCAATCGGTTGCCCTTGTACAAGTCTCCATCAATATCCACAACAGACAACTGGATTCTGCGAGGAATAACATGTAGATTGGGGGTAACAAGCCGAGTTATGTTTGGATATAAACTCCTCAATCTTGTATCCAATGATTTTGGAATAGTGGCTGAGCATAACACAAGGCATTTAATTGCAGTTGCTCTAGATATAATGGCCGATGTTATAGGCGAAAATGACCTGTCAAATAGAGAATCGGCTTCATCTACTACCATATAGCGGCAATCGGACAAGATCTTCGGATTGCTTTTCGTCAAACTATCAAGGAGATGAGGCGTACAAACCACTATATCCACTGGCGTCTTGAATAGTCGATTCCTAATTACTGTAGGAGAAATTTCTCTAGATAACAGTGCAGAACGAAACTTAACCACATGAGATAAAGACTTTAGTAAAAGTCCAACTTGAGTGACAAGTTCTAAGGTTGGAACTAGTATCACAGCACGTGGTTTTCCGTTATGGTCGTGATCTTCATGAACCCCTGGTATCTGTAAGTTGGAAGAGGCTGCAACTTCTGGTGCGGGAAGTTTTGTAGCTGATTGCTCTCGTTCCTCCCTTTTCAAATAATCTAGTATAGGTATTGTATATGCTAGGGTCTTCCCGGACCCGGTTTCGGCAGCTATCAAGAACGACTGAAACCCATTAGCGGACTTCGAACCAATTAGGTCGGAATTTCCCAGTAAGGTTGAAAACACAAGTTTCTGCACGGGTGTTGGATTAACGATTTCAAGTCCTTTCAGCGCCTCTGTTTTTATGGCGTCTTTAACAGCAGGTAGCAATTCAAAGTCGTCAAATGATGCATGGGATTGAATTTTTTGAAGAGATGATGATCGGGCCATCCGTGACACACCTAATAAGGATTGTGACATTTTCATATGCTTGTACGTCGTCTGATTTTCATTTTCACGTTTAATCCAGTGTTTGCCCTTTTCTTGGTGTTGGGCTATTAGTCGAGGAGATAGATTTGGCTCTCGACGGTTAAGATCTGTCCGCGTTAAATCGGTGGGTTTACGTTGTTTGCGTGCTGCATTGGCAACCTGTGTAGATAGAACAAGTCGGGATGGTCTTTTCTTGCCTGGGGCGGATTGAGAGAGGAATCGCCTCTGAGCGGAGTACATTGCGTAACAACAATTTGAACAACAGGCAGTGGATTAACAATCGAAATATAATTGTAACCAGTCTATACACGCATCACTGAGGGTTGCTATAGGCGCAGGTGTCGTGATCGTGGTTTCCAGGTAAGCAGGTGTGGTACCAGAAACGTCGAAACATGTAGTATTGGCCTTATAAAGAAAATCGAGTACGTAAAAAGTTTCAAAGAACGCTACCTATTTGCCTGCGATTTACATTGGCCAACACCGAGAATCGTGTTTCTCACTATATATATATCAAAGCTAACTAAAATCGGGAATATACTATATATCGTGCGCACGGGATCGAACACGGCCATTGTCACCGCCGCCAGCACGGCTCCCAGCACACGATGCGCGGGTGTTTCACCACCCAGTCGTGCATCCACTGCGTCCTCATCGTGCGCTCGTAGAAGATCCTCGGCGTCATAGAGACGGGTTGAACTAATATTTTCATACGGGGTTGAATGCCTTTAACAGCTTTTGTTTTATGGAGTATACCCAATTTGCTTTATATTTGCGACTGCATGAGGTGCGTCATCGTTGTGACTACCATTGCCCTTTCGACATTACCTTATCGGAACCTATCTTACCAGCGCAGGTTGAAACAATGGGAAATACTTTTTCATCAGTGCCAACACTGGATGGACTGCCTCCTGTGAAGTCTGCAGGCATTGAAGATGCTACATCGAAACGCGAGCGAACGTTAAAATACCTGCTGCGTGCAAATCATCACAGCTATGCAGTCAACAACAGCCATTCACAGGCGTTCAATCATCTACCTCATGTAAGAAATCTCACATAGACAGTGTCCTCCGATTCTAAACATGAAAAAGTAGACTCTCGCTTCGGCATTTTTTTTGAAAGCCTCCGTTGAAGACATTCAAGAACTATATGATACAGAGAGTAAAAGTCTAGATGCCTGGACTGACTCGCCCGAGGAAATCAGTGAAGCAGACTGGAGATGTTTCTTGGGACATAAATCGTATGTTCAATCAAAATACGGCCGATGCTTCGGAACTAATAGAGCAGATCGCAACGGGCTTATTTAGACTTTTTTGAGGATGAGCTTGTCCGCTTAGATTACGATTGGAGAAGAGTGGTTATGAAGTACATGCTTGTTGGGCCCAATCCACTTATTTATGGGGCCATGGGTGGATGTAAGCATGATCACTGTCGTTTTACTCGTTCGACTGATAATCTAACACTGACAGTGGGACATCCATTAATTCACATGGGTGTAAGTGTTTTTGTTTGCAAACCATAGTACGCTGATCAAGCTGATACTTCTAAAGTATGCTTTCGAGCTGAACAATCGAGAGATCGCAATGGAGGGTATCTTTTTGCCCTTCATTTTCTGGAATTGAACTTGACGCTCATGTTATCTAGCTTTGGTTCTATCAGCGACTAATTATAATTTCTTGCATGGAGACTTGAATGACGATTTCTTCCTCCGTCCCACACAGAGTCATGAAGAAGGTCAACAGGGTACAACAGCTTTGGATATCATAAATAAGATTCGTTTAGAGAACAGGATCAATTCATTGTTTCAAGATGCAGGCGCTCAGAATATCCCTATGTTGTTCGAAGACCCTGCAGTAATGGGACTCGTCGTGGACTTTTTTCGCGAATTATCTTTCTCTGGTATTGATTTCTAGTTGTGGTAACTTCATCTCGTTAACTAGATTTAGACATTGTTGGCACACATCGCGATTTATGCAAATTGGCAACGATTCTTGTATGCGCTGCACACCCTTCCGACAGTCCACGTTATGACTTCTTGTTCAGTCAAATTCTCACGATATCATATGCGATTCGGACACTTCTTCCACAATTACCACACGAGTTTGCCCGGCCACTTTTGAAGTCACACTGGCTGTTTGCATTGTCAGTCTATTGCGCACAGCTCCGACCCTTGCTACAACCCGAATTGATCAACAAAGTTAACTGTGATATGTTTACTTGCGAGGAGATTACTCGGATTGCATTGAACAGATACACAACCAAAAAGAAGATCCTAGGTGGGCATTTTTTGAAAGGTATATCATTCTAAACGTTTCCAGTGCGAATCTAATATAATTCGGGATAGTTGTCAGGATCCTCCTTGAGTATGCGAAACTGTGGGAAGACGACCATGAGTTTTATTGTAGGGCAGCCATCAAGTTTACACGAGAGTTTGATGGTTGGTCATGATTTAGGATGAATCTACTCATGCAGTGAAAGTTTGTAATGATAACTGAAACTGCTTACTTTTTGTGTGGATTGAAACTAACGGGAAACCACGTGCATTCCTTCAAAATAGTCAGTATTTTCAGTGAACATGTTGAACTCATCTTTTTATTCCATTCGCGCATGTAGATCGTTCGGTCTTCATGATGAAATAAGACATCTTCCATCTATTAGATATGAGATCAGGGTTAGTAGCACTGTGGTACTTGGTTTTGGTTAGCAACGCGTAAATTTTCGAATAGAACGCTTAGTCAGCGTTCGTGATGTAACGATAGGTAAAGGTTCAATTCAAAATTTCAAAATAAGGTTCAAGCTACTGCCTGTTATAGAGTAGCGAGGTGTGAATCAAGCACCGCTGCTGCTACTACCTGAACCTCAACCTGTATTTCTGGAATTTTGTTCGCTCGGTGCCGGAATCTTTTCCTCAGCGTTCAGGAGTATACTACCTCCACAACCGATGTCATATACTCTGTGGAAATTGTATAAATGTGTGAATGTATAAAAATATAGTCTGGCTTTGCATATTTCTGAGCTTTGATTGGTCATTCTTGTTGGTGATCCTGAAAACTTTCAAGTATTGATAGAAAGTTTCTTTTTCATTTCTGAAATTTCTGACAGTTTCGGATCAATACGCGTGCCTGGTTTTGGTGTGTACGACAATCAACCAGGCTTAGTACAGAAAATTCATCAGCTATTTGGATAAGTTAAGAGACAATCTGGTAAGTCTTGCTTGGCCACTTAACTTTAGTTTGTGGAGATAAAACAGGGAAAAAGAATCCGATACCAACATTTGACGTGCATGAGAATTCAATACCAGCATCTACCAGGCTAGGCATTGTTATGTAATCATGTATGATGTAATCAAGCTGAAAGCCGCCCAAGGGCTGCCAGCTGCAACTCTACCTCCACACAACACACTAATGAAGTCTAAATGAAAATAATAGAAGATTAGGTAATTATCTGAATAAAGATTATTTGTCGCTACAGTTTTTTATGGAATGCCTCCGGACTATCCAACGCACTATCCAACCCAGCCACAGTTTGTCCCCCTCAGGTCCTGCCAGGTGCAATGACTCTATTCAAATCTTCGAAAATTTAATGGTTATAGTTTACACGCTTTCCAGACCTGAGTGTCATTCCGGTCTAGATCTGACCAAGACCATGACGCTTGAACGGAGGAGCGCCCTCAATGCCTCTTGCAAAGTTGGCTTTCCACTATTGTATTCGATAAATCTTCGGGTATAGAGAGCTCAACCTCTGTAGTAATAGTACTAGTATGCTTCTCCAACAACTGAAGTCTGGTACCAGTACGCCGGACGTGTTTTTCAACCGTCTCGAATGTAGTCAGAAGTGGCTGACAGCTGCAGGCATGATTCTTGTTGTTAGAGTGATATGCCACCTCACTCGGTCGCAAAGTTCCAAGTTGTCTACTCGACGCTCGGAGCGACCTCACCACCCAGGCTTTTATTGGCTGAGACCGGACGTAGGAGGGACCAGACCAAAAAGGGACGAACTGTGGCGGATAGTCCCGAGGCATTCCTGTTTTTTGTCCATGATAATACGCAGGTTTTGGTGAAGTGTTGCTCTGCGGTGTGAAGAAATTGGCTTAGCAAAACATTGCAAAATTTCACGTGAGGTAGGCATAGGTGTTATTGCGGCGGCAAATAGTATTGTGGCTAGACGCGGAGTATGTTACTCAAAGCATATAGGAAGCATAGATAACGATACAGTCATTCATATGATAAACGTGGTAGCTGTTATACATATGTACACATCTTTTATATTTACCCTTCATTCATTGATACTCTGCCTGAACAGTACCGTCCATTTCATATACCACCCAGTCCAAGAACTGTTTAAGTATGGGAGGTAGCAACGCAACGCGGCAACCGCGCTTACGAGAGAGACCTTAGCGGTGCATATGTTACTGGAATTTATCCTTGAGAATAAACATAAGTACTGCACTGCGCCGCAGGTTCTTCTCCGTGAGTTGTATGATAAAAGTGTGCACTTGCTACGTTCACCGATACTAAAAAAGTTTGTTTCAGACCCAAAAATAACCCTGGAGTCGTAATGGGCGATCGTTAAGGCGCAATGTACCCGGTGGGTATATATAAGGAGGCAGTCAAAGCTGAAAAAATCAAAGTCTCAGAACTTCGACGTTTTAGCTTTTTGTGATCATTCTACACATTGTGCGGCCCAGGCCTTATCTGGTGGTATATCCAGAGTCCGATTGACTGTGTGGAGAGTGTTATCATTGTGTTGACACATTAACGACAATAGCCGAGTATTAGCGCCCGAATAGTTATCTAGTCGGCTGCACCTCGGGTGTTGAAAGTGTTGGTCTTCCAATCAACTCAAGACACGTCAAGACGACGGGGCGTAAGTTTGTGCAGGCTGTCTCCGCCGAGTACCCTTTACTGTTCGTATCTCTGTATCATTCTCTTCTTGCATTCTCTAGCGTCTATAGCGTAGATAGGCCGTCCGACTGTTGATCCGAAGCTGCGTACTTAAGTGACGCCGGGGAGGACCTCAGAAAAGACAACAAGGCATACACGAGCCATAAAATATATTCTAGTTTACAAACCTAAGATTGTGCCTTATATCTTCCGGTGACTACGATTCAATCGATACTTCATCCTTCTTGAACCCTGATCTAACACTATATATTTTATCCTCATCTTACCTTTGTTAAACTCCTATTTTGCACCTATACGCCTATCCTCTACGAATACGCACACCTACGATGGCCGATAGCATGTCAGTCGATCCTCGTGCTTCGAGTGCTGGCCACGAGCCACCAACCGCCTCTCAGTCCGGCGAAGCTTCTACCTCACAAGCTCTCGTCCCGATGATTCTTACCGACGATACGGGCCCTACCCAACATCAACGAATGGTTCTTCCCATCGTCAAGAAGCTGGTGAGTGATTGCCAACAGCTTCAAGAACTCGTTCAGACATCTTCGAGTCTGAGCGACGATCAGCAAACCATTGTGCCATACCGCAACCAGATTGCGCCAACGGTCAATGAGTTGTCCGCTGAGATCAGCCATGTTATGAATAAACTCATTCATGGGCAATCGGTCAATGAGAATTCCCTTCAAGAATTGTCTCTCTACACTCGACAAATCAAGGATGTGCCGTTGCAGCAATCTTTTGCCATGCAGCGCAGTAGCCAGCAAAACAAAGAACAGCTCCGACAGCAGCAAAACAGTCTTCAGGAATAGTGGGTTAGTTCCATTGATGTGGCACAACACTTGAACAATCCCTTTGCCCGACAAGACGCACACAACAAACTTACGTTGTCCGGCCATAGCAAATTTTCAGAGGATTCTATCCACAGAGTCCACTTTGAACCACCAAATCAAGCAATACTGCGATGGCATCAAGGCAAAGCTTCAGTCCCAGACTGATCAAGCTATGAAGGAAACGATTGCCAATGTTGGTCTTGCTTTTGCGAGCAAGAACGATGAAAACACCAAGGCTGTTAAACGCCTTGAACGATCTTTGCGAGAGGTCAAACTCGCAGGTAACGAAAAATGGAACCACATCGAAAGCCAACTTAAGACCTTGGCCTTGGAATCTGGCGCCTATTGTCGCAGTGAGTGGATGAAGACGAAGATTCAAGAGGCCTTGATCGAAAATAATCGACAAGTGGAAAAACAGCTGCGGGAGAAAGTTGCGCCATCAGGAAAAAATCCGTCTCCCTATTAGTCGTCTGGACGACCTGAGCGACCTGGGCGACGTGGACGACTGCGGAGCACATCGAACAAAAATGCTGGCGTAGCGAAGTGGCTTTCAGTCGGCAACGCTCCCGTGAACTAGCCTGCACGCCGGTGTGTGCCGTCAACCCCCTTAACTCACCATAATGCCGGTGAAATACACCGCATGTGGGTTGCTTACAGGGAGCAACCCGTAATACCGGTAGCTCCATGGATAGCGCCGCACACGCCGGTAGCTTTATGGATAGCCCCGCACAGGCCTGCGCTCCCCCTGAACAACACCGCATGCGAGTAGATTCGACGGACTACCTGGCCTGCGGGTCAGTGCCGTCAATCCAATTTAACACACCGTATTTTCCGTGAGATTCACCGCCATACCTGCAGTTTCACGGACAGCGCTGCACAGCTCGGCAACCCAACCCTCTGTGGCCGGCTGACGCAACAGTTCATGGCAGTTAAACCGATAGACGGCAAACATCACCGGAACATCGGTTCGTTCAGGCTATATCGTTAAAGCTACGATACATGCAGGTTATATTGTTGAAGCTACGATACATGCGGGTTCTATTTTTGACGTTGCGATACATGCGCATTCTGTCATTGAACTTGCGATATACGTTGTTGTCACTTAATCAAGCATTTCCATATTTGCAGTAGTAAAATCCTGTATTACTATTACTATCCACCAAATTTAACTTCTATATAACAACATCGCGGCTGAACAGCACCGTAATTCCCGTAAAAAACACCAGAACGCCTGTTACCGCGGGCGGTAACTAGTAGCGTTACTAGACGCATAATATGTTGTTCGGAACATATAGGAAGCATAGATAACGATACAGTCGTTCATAGGATACACGTAGCGTAGGTACGTGGGCCAAGGGTTCTAGACCAAGGCCGTTTGCATAGCTAGGGAAGTGTGTATCACTTGAAGGCAGTAGATGCGATGCGGGGCGAACAGTATTGGCTGTTACATCAGGAAAAAATCCTGCCTTATTTAAGATCGGCCGTCTTAGGTACGGACCGTTCCACTTTATTTGTCGCCTGAGTCGCCTGTGTCGCCAGGGTCTTCTGTACGGGAGCAACCGTTGCCAGGATCTAATATAAGGGTGCAACGGTTGCGACGCTTTAGCGAAGGCTCCTACACTCCCCGTATCGCAGCGTAAGGTTGCCACACATGACAGGTCGCCCTCGATACAGCAGCAGTGCATTGTACGCCTGTAAAGTGGCGATCCTATGTCAGGCCGTAGGTGCGGTCATTCCTATGTCAGGCCGTAGGTACGGTCATATTCACCGGTTTTATGGTTTAATCGAATCGCCGGTTTATCCACTCATCGCCGGTTTATTCATTCATCGCCGGTTTTTTCATTCATCGCACATATGGAGAGAGTTTCTTTAATCGAGGGTTTTATTATGCTATCTATGACTATGTATGCTATGACTATATACGCGATATTCACGGTATTCACGGTGCTAATGACCGTCAGATCGGCTGGCCAGCGACGGATCTGACAGTCGAATCTTTAAGGATTCGACGGTTTTATGGAATGCTGCTGTGACAGAGGATTGGCCGATAATCTAAGGATTCGGCCTTTCATTATGGATTCGCTGCTTTGTCGACAGATCGTCGAATCTTTAAGGATTCGACGGTTTTATGGACTGCTGCTGTGACAGAGGATTGGCCGATAATCCAAGGATTCGACGCTTTTATGGATTGCTGCTTTGTCGACGCATCGTCGAATCTTGAAGGATTCGACGCTTTTATGGATTGCTGCTTTGTCGTAGATCGTCGAATCTTTAAGGATTCGACGCTTTTTTGTGGAACGCTGCTTTGTCGACGGATCGTCGAATCTTTAAGGATTCGACGCTTTTTTGTGGAACGCTGCTTTGTCGACGGATCGTCGAATCTTTAAGGATTCGACGCTTTTTTATGGAACGCTGCTTTGTCGACGCATCGTCGAATCTTGAAGGATTCGACGCTTTTATGGATTGCTGCTTTGTCGTAGATCGTCGAATCTTTAAGGATTCGACGCTTTTTTGTGGAACGCTGCTTTGTCGACGGATCGTCGAATCTTTAAGGATTCGACGCTTTTTTGTGGAACGCTGCTTTGTCGACGGATCGTCGAATCTTCAAGGATTCGACGCTTTTTTATGGAACGCTGCTTTGTCGACGGATTCATCGCGAATGTGCTTGATTCCAGCAGTATGAGCTGTATTCATAGTCAGTATATATGGTCATGATAAGGGGGCTGCAGCAGAGAATACCGGTATTTGCAGCCAGATGTCGGTCGCGATCGTGCTGGGGAGCTTCATTGTGAAGGTTCGAATTCGCGTTGTTTGATTGTATCCAGGTCTAGAACTGTAAAGATCAATTATTAAACAGTAATCTGAGGGTGTTGAACTCACCTTCGAAAAGTTTGGACACAATGTTCGGGTGGTGTTGTGTGGTTGGCAGCTGTATTTCGACCAAAGTGCAAAACTGCAAAGACAAACATTGTAAAGTTTGCGAAAACTGACATGTTCTCACAAATACACCGGTTTAGCTGCAATGTACGCAGCAAACCACTCCTGCGCGGCGACTTCCGTGACACAAAACATGACTCGGCGGCGTTCTTGGCGCTGCTTTGACCCCATTGCAGGGGCTGCACACACCGGAAATGAGCAAAGGAAATTGCGGTGAAAACTCTGCACGCTAATAGTCACACCGCCCGAGCCGTCTGCCCCTGAGTTTTGAAGGGTAGTTCAATGCCCCCATGACTGTGTTCAAGTTTTTTCGCTCTAAGTTCGACAACTCTGCTGAGGTGAACACCACAAATGCCGACCTGCACACCGACGCTCGTCAGCACGATCGCGACCGACAACTCGCCATAAACACCAGTATTCTCTGGTAAAGCCACCCTATCATGACCATATATACTGACTGTGAATACAGCACATACTGCTTGAATCCCTAAGATACGCTCGTCAGCACGATCGCGACCGACAAATCGCCATAAACACCAGTATTCTCTGGTAAAGCCACCCTATCATGACCATATATACTGACTATGAATACAGCACATACTGCTTGAATCCCTAAGATCCAGCCGATCTGACGGTCATTCGCACCCTCAATCCGGTGAATATCGCGACCAAGCAGCATTCTATAGATATCCGTCGAATTGTCAGATTATCTGCTAATCCTCTGTCAAAGCAGCGAATCCATAATAAAAGGCCGAATCCTTAGATTATCGGCCAATCCTCTGTCACAGCAGCATTCCATAAAAGCGTCGAATCCTCAAAGATTCGACGATGCGTCGACAAAGCAGCGTTCCATAAAAAAGCGTCGAATCCTCAAAGATTCGACGATCTGTCGACAAAGCAGCGTTCTATAGATATCCGTCGAATCCTTAGATTATCTGCTAATCCTCTGTCAAAGCAGCGAATCCATAAAAAAGCGTCGAATCCTTGAAGATTCGACGATCCGTCGACAAAGCAGCGTTCTATAGATATCCGTCGAATCCTTAGATTATCTGCTAATCCTCTGTCAAAGCAGCGAATCCATAAAAAAGCGTCGAATCCTTGAAGATTCGACGATCCGTCGACAAAGCAGCGTTCTATAGATATCCGTCGAATCCTTAGATTATCTGCTAATCCTATGTCAAAGCAGCATTCCATAATAAAGCGTCGAATCCTCAAAGATTCGACGATCCGTCGACAAAGCAGCGTTCCATAATAAAGCGTCGAATCCTTAAAGAGTCGACGATCCGTCGACAAAGCAGCCGATCTGACGGTCATTAGCACCGTGAATACCGTGAATATCGCGTATATAGTCATAGATAGCATATAGTCATAGATAGCATATAGTCATAGATAGCATATAGTCATAGATAGCATATAGTCATAGATAGCATAATAAAACCCTCGATTAAACCTATCATTTCTCTCTAGGCGCGCAAGCGCGAATAGCCGCTGTGAATTAAATCAGAAATCCATCCGAACTGCGGATCTCTTCCATAAAGCCATCCAAACTGCGGATATCTTCCATAAAGCAGCCCGCGCGCAGTCATCTTCCATAAAGCAGCCCGCAGTGCGAGCATCTTCGGTAATTACGCTGCACAGACCGTGAACTTGACGGATAGATGCTGGTGTTTAGACCTCTCCCTGTAATTAGTCGGCAAGCGAGTGTTGTCGCTGACAAGGTCCGGGCGCAGGCCAGTTCAGGGGCGAGTTGTTAACTCAACATGGGTTTGCTGACGAGTCCGGCCTGCAACCCACTTCGCGACGCGGGCATTTTTGTTCGATATGCTCCGCAGTCGCCTAAGTCGCCTAAGTCGCCTAAGTCGTCCGGACGACTAATAAGGAGACGGATTTTTTCCTGATGTAGGAGTACACGTCACCCGAGACATAGTTGAAAGAGACTGGGCGATGGTGACTGCGCACCCCTCTATATAGTTTTAGGGTAGAGGGCTGGAGCCCTGCCGTGTTGTATATATAGGGGCGTGATGATACGGGGTTACAAAGTATAGTATCATCACACGCACCAGACACCAAGCGAAGTCCCCTCTAGTAAAAATATCTTTTTTTACAAAGAATAAATCGGCTGCTTTATACCTCATAGAGTTATACTGCTAAAACCCCTCTATTAGTACAATTGCAATTCTTGGTGATAAAAGACTTCATACACCGTGGGCCAACGTCTATCGTCGATAACGCCTCTGGACGTCCCCCGTAACAGTATATTTTTACTAGACTACACTACCAATTGCAATCATCGCTCACTTCAAGCGATACGGAATCGGTGCGATACCAAGACCGCAAAACCTGCGACCGCACCCTATATCGGGCACTCTAGAAAGAACCCGAGTTCTTAACTTACAAGACTATTACGGTCATTACGGCGTTGGAGCAACAATCTACCAGAAAATGACCAGCTCAAACAACGATCAGCAAATGGCTGAAGCCTTGGAGGAGATGTTGGTAAAATCAGAGCAACCGTATCGGGAACCATCATTTTCTTTCGAACCTCCAACCGACCAAGACGATTTTGACAGTGGCTGGAAAGCTCAACGTCTCACGTATTATACGGGTCCTCCACCCCAAAATTACCAACCTCCTAAATTGGTATCCCTCGTTAGTGACGACGAAGGTTCAGGGGAAGACCTACCCAATGCACCTGTGTTACAATCTGAGGGCACTCGCATCAGGAAAAACGTCCTCAGAAGCAGGAAAGAAAAACTGGACAGTACTAGGTTGGCACCTTACAAACCAGGAAGACGAAGAAGCCGGTCGCCATCAAGACAGGCATACCAGGCACCGGCAGGATGGGTTACGCTACAGGCATTATGGAACGGCCTAAAGAATAGGGAAAATGACCCTATGGCCACCGACGGAATGCACCAAACTATTCGATCACTAGGCAAGGAGATGAAAAGATTGCAGAATGCAATAGCGAAAGGAGAAAAAGTAACAGATGAAAACATCGACCTGTTAGTAGGAGAATGCCGCAGCGCTGAAGCACTCCTGCAAGCAAGAATGTTGGGAGTGGAAACAACAGTGGCGGATCTCAACAATGCAGTAAAAGGCTTATCAGCAGTGGTCATGGATATGACTCCAGTTATCAGGAGACATTTCCAGGAATATGACACCGTGTTAGGAGCCAAATTGGATCGGACGATTACCGACCTACAGGGAGGCTGGCAAATGGAATTTGCGGAACACGCACGAAACCGCAACGCAATGCTAACGGATTTAGCCATCACTGAGCGTGCGGTACAACGAGTATCGGAAGCAACTGAAGCAACACAGCGCGAAATAGTTTTACTCAAAGCTACGAATCAGAATAATCAAGCCGAGATCCGAAATCTTCAGAACCAAGCTTGATATGCAAACACTCGCATGGACAGGTTGACGACGCGGCTCAAAAACCCGAAGAGGCACAGGAAGCGGAATTGGTAAACAACGAATACACCACACAAGACATCCAGTTGAAGGTTGACCAGTTGGGTAAAAAGCTGGAGGCACAAAACAATGGGGAAACCTTAACTGGCAGGGTAACAATGCATGGAGCTAGATTGAAACGTGTCAGACCAACCGATGGAGATCCGGAGGACAGCGACCACGTCAGCAACGCCAGCACATCATACCGCTCGGTTAGACGACGAACAGACTTTCGGTCAATGCCGCCCCCACCTGCCCCAAATAGATACCAGCGCGAAGAAAGCGTCTTCCACCAGAATCCATTCAATCTAGGCCCAGGCAATCCAAAGCCTCTGAAACCAACCGCCTTGCCAAAGTATAAGGTTGGAGAGAATTGGCGACAATTTTGGAAAGTCTTAGAAAATCACATCAGGTTGTACAAGGAGCATTACCAGGGTTGGGGAGATGACGAATTTATCTTGTTGGTAGGTGATTGCCTGCAAGGCGAAGCACACAACTGGTACGACAACTACACCCGGGAAATCCAGGAAGGGGTTAGGCCGGCCCATTTTGAAACTTTCAAACAAGCTTGCGAGAAGCGTTTCATTCTGGAATCTGAGACTACCAACAACCTACGCAAGATGAACAAGATTCAATATAACGGAAATATTGAAGAGTACCTAACTAAACTCGTGGATCTCAATCAGATTGTTGGTTTGCGAGAGGCTCCATGGAGGTATATGATTGAAAAAGGCCTTAATGACGACATCCGGGACAAGATAGCCGATGTTGAACCTCCAAATGACGACGACGCTTGCGTCAATCTTGTCAGAAGATGCGGCAGGCGATTTGAGGAGAAGAAACGGAAAAGCGGATATTACAGCTCGGATAAGAAAAAGTACGACCCAGAAAGAGTATTGGGGTTCCAAAAGCGGGACGTAAGGAAGGTGGATCGGAAACAGTTGGCGGACAGGGTAACGTATCCAAGTCGGGAGTCATCATTTACGCCAAAGCCATCAAAAACGTATGAGACAGGTGAGACTTTTGCGGAGCTAACAGCAGGGATTCCGGGACAGGTTATCAAGGAACGTATCGAGAACAGGAAATGTGCACGGTGCGACACTGCCGGACACACAGCAAGGACATGCTTGGGAAAGATAAAAATCGCAGCTATGGAGACGGAGGACATCAGGGATGAACAAGAACAGGATTACAGGGAAAGTCGACAAATTGAAACCACGACTACAGAGGATTCGGAACAGATCGATCAATCGGAGGAGGAGTATTTTCATTAGGCTGCCTTGCTATGACAGGTCAAGGTGGCGTGGTTAGGATAGGGGCTGTTGATGGTTGTACGGTTAATTCCACACCAACGGAGATAGCATCCGCTGGAGCGACCCCCGTAATTGGGAACAGACCTCACTATAAATTTTTAGTGAACAAAAAGCCTGCTACAGCAATGTTGGATTTAGGATGTAACGCTATAGTCCTAAGCAAAGAATATTGCACGACGAACAACATCAAAACATTCATTACCAGATACTCAGCACCACGCGACATATCGAACCGACCCATCGGAGATTGCTTAGTCGTTAGCGAACAAGTCGAAATGGAATACAACGGTCACTTTACTCAAGAAATCGCAGTTGTCATCCCCTCAGACAAAGATGTATTGATACCTCCGCACTACTTGCAAACACATAATGGAGTTTACGACGGCTCGACCATGGCGTTGACCTTCAATTGCAAAGACGTAACACATTCCAGAGTACAAGTTTCCACTATCACCATTAGCCTGGAATGGGATGAATCCGTGTTAGACGATCCTGATGCAATTGAAATTGGCTCTGTGGCAGCAACCACGACCCCGGACTTAAAAGGAATCTTGCCAGCAAAGTATCACCCATACATGATGCTGTTCGACCCATCCGAAGCAGAGATACTACCCGCCAGAACAATCTTTGAACACAAAATCGAACTTACAGCAGAACCGAAGAAGGGTCGAATATATAAACTTTCTGCTAAAGAACTGGAAGCCTTGAAGGAATACATTCAAAAGATGCTAGCCGAAGGAAAGATTAGGCTATCAAACTCGCCCTGCTCGGCCCCCATACTATTTGTCCCCAAGAAAAACGGAAAGTTACGGCTATGCGTGGACTATCGAGACCTCAACAAAATAACAGTTAAAGACGGTACAGTAACTCCACTAATGGACGAATTGATGGAACGCGTTCGCGGAGCTTCACGGTTCACCAAGTTCAACTTGAAAAATGGCTTCAACCTGATAAGAATCAAGGATGGTGACGAATGGAAAACCGCTTTCAGCACGAGATACGGACAATACGAATACCTCGTGATGCCATTCGGTCTCTGCAACACACCGTCCACCTTCCAAAGGATGATGAATGAAATATTTCACGATATGCTGGACGACGGAGTCGTTTGCTTTATTGACGACATTTTGATTTACACCAAAGGCAGCCGGGAAGACCACGAAGCGCTCGTGTGCAAGGTCCTTGAACGCCTGCTCAAGTATGGGTTATGTATAGCAATAGAAAAATGCGGGTTTTCCGGTACGGAACTACAGTACCTAGGACACATCCTCTCTGGGACCGGAGTGCCAATGGACCCCGAAAGAATAGAAGACGTATTGAATTGGCCAACACCGAAGTCAATCAAGCAAGCCCAGCAATACAATGGATTTGCTAATTTCTATCGCCGGTTCGTGCAAGGCTATGCACAAATCAATGCACCCATATCGGATGTGACCAGTTCACCAAAATTCTATTGGGGGGATCGGGAGCAAAAGGCATTTGACTATCTCAAAAAGGCATTTAAAACTGCGCCTATGGTCAGACACTTCGATCCGGAACTTCAAGCAATCCTGGAAACAGATGCTTCCGCCTACGCTACGGGAGCAATATTGAGCCAACGACATGACAAACGTCTACATCCCGTGGCGTTCCACTCAAAAAAGATGATTCCTGCCGAAAGAAACTACGACATTCATGACAAGGAAATACTCTGTATAGTTCAGAGTATGATGAAATGGCGCTCATGGCTCCACGGAGCCAAACACAAAATATTAATCTACTCGGACCATCAAAGTTTAAAGTACTTTGAAAGACCTCGAATGTTGTACGGACGACAAGCAAGATGGGCAGAAACATTGATGCCTTTTAGTTACGAAATAATCTTTTGCAGTGGAGCCAAGAACGGCAAGGCCGACGTGCTATCTCGCAATCCGGAGCATTGCGTGGAGAAGGAGGGTACTAATGATCCGAACGACATTGGCTATCAATTCAAGTTTGGGGCACTACTAACAGGACAGGAAGTAGCTACTGGACCAAATCAACTCAAGCTTGGGATGACAACCGTTAACCTTGCCGACTCCGAGATCAACAAACCAACCTCAACATTTGCGGATAAATGCCAGAAAACCTACACCACGGACGAAAATGTAGAACTATCCAAAGAATGGACCAATCTAAGCAGACTTTGGTACAAGGATCACCTATTACGACCACCCCAAGCATTGTGGAAAGAAATCGTTACTTCAGAACACAAGCGCGCACACTGGGGAAGAGATAAGACAATAGAAGTGATCGAACGGAACTTCGATATCCCAGGGTTGCGTACCATAGTCGAAGAAGTGATTAAACACTGCGATAGTTGTCAACGCGCCAAACACAAACGGCATAAGCTCTACGGATTACCTAACCCATTGGACTTACCTCCGCGACCTTGGTCTTCTATCTCGATGGACTTTATTGTAAAACTCCCACTAACACAAAACGGCAACGAACACATATGGGTCATAGTCGATCGCTTCACAAAGATGGCTCACTTCGTACCTATCCCTAATACCCAGGCGTCAGACCTAGCAAAACTTTTCGTGAAAGAAATATGGCGCCTCCACGGATTACCAGACGACATTGTATCCGACAGAGATAGTCGCTTTACCGGCAACTTTTGGCAAACTACTCTCGAATTACTATCGATAAAGGATAATCTGTCTACAGCCTTCCATCCGGAAACCGACGGCCAGACGGAGAGAGTCAACCAGGTTCTCAAACAATTTTTACGCATCTTCATCATGAACAGAAAAGACTGGGATGAACTACTTCCACTGGCGGAATACGAATTCAACAACAGTCATCATTGAAGCGCCGGGATGTCGCCCTTCTATGCCAACTATGGTCAGCACCCCAGATCTATATGGCTGCTAGAACAGAAACATGTTCGCAACCCGGCCAGCGAGCACTTCGTGCACTACTTGGAAGAAACCCATAAGCAATTGAAAGAAAACCTGGAAGCTGCTAGGGAAGCTATGATACGAAGACACAATACCGCCAAAGTCAACAAGGACGGGAAATCAACAGGAGTAACACGGTACGGGATGCAGCAGCCTGAGTTTACTATCGGACAAGAAGTATTGTTGGATACTCAAAACATGCCAAGGGGTAAGCTCGACAATCGTAAAGCTGGACCGTTCAAGATTTCCTGGGTAGGAAAATCCGCTTGCAAACTGGAAGGCATCCCCGAGGAATACCACCCTGTGTTCCACGTATCTCTTCTAGAACCATATCACCGTGGTGAAGACGCTCCGCCAGAAGTCACGTTGCCGCCGCTCCCCGATGGTGCTGGACACTTCACCCCGGAATAAATCATTCAACCTGGACTTGATGACGATGACAATGACACGTTCCTGGTGTTATGGAAGGGTTATCCAATTGAGGAAGCGACCTGGGAACCGTACGAATCTTTGGTACCAGGAGCCGAAGAGGTATTGGCAACCTTTATCGGCGGCACAACAAGGCCAAACATCACCGTGACTTGGAAATTGATTACGCAAGTTCCAAGCAAAGACAGGAAGGTACGGAGGGATCCAGAGCCAGCAAAAGGAGGAAAGAGTAATTATATTTTCCTTTGTTCAAATATTATATTGATTCAATATGTCTCGTACCTTGTTTTGTTCGGGACGAACATATTAAAGAAGGAGAGTTCTGTTACCGCGGGCGGTAACTAGTAGCGTTACTAGACGCATAATATGTTGTTCGGAACATATAGGAAGCATAGTTAACGATACGGTTGTTCATAGGATACACGTAGTGTAGGTACGTGGGCCAAGGGTTCCAGACCCAAGGCGGTTTGCATAGCTAGGAAGTGTGTATCACTTGAAGGCATTAGATGCGATGCGGGGTAAACAGTATTGGCTGTTAGGAGTACACGTCACCCGAGACATAGTTGAAAGAGACTGGGTGATGGTGACTGCGCACCCCTCTATATAGTTTTAGGGTAGAATGCCAGAGCCCTGCAGTGTTGTATATATAGGGGCGTAATGATACGGGGTTACAAAGTATAGTATCATCACACGCACCAGACACCAAGCGAAGTCCCCTCTAGTAAAAATATCTTTTGTTACAAGGAATAAATCGGCTGCTTTATACCTCAAGGAGTTATACTGCTAAAACCCCTCTATTAGTACAATTGCAATTCTTGGTGATAAAAGACTTCATACACCGTGGGCCAACGTCTATCGTCGATAACGCCTCTGGACGTCCCCCGTAACAACGCCCGTATAAAACACCGGAACTCCCGTAAAAAACAGCAGAACGCCCGTATGAAACTTCGTAAAAACAAACAAGGACAAAAACACCCATCTAAATAACCGCCATCTAAATCAATCTAGAAAGCCCAAACAAAAAAGAAACAGGAAAAGAAAACAAAACACCGTCCACAGTAGTTGCACCTGGCTCGGTTCGCTGGGGTCTTAACTGCCATCTTCAATTAGACTGGAGTCCCGGCGATTTTCACCGGGACCTCGTCGCCGAGAGGGCACAACTGGGCACCCTAATCGTCAATCTCTGTAGCAGTACCGTCAAAACTCAGACCTAAGTCAGGAAGTGGGGGTAGGTTATCTTCAGGGTCATCACCGTGATGATCGCTGTCTTCACTGTTGGAATCACCGTCATATTCATTGTCTTCTTCGTCTTCAACGTCGTTCTCGTCGTCTTGTAACGCATTGACGCCTCGCGTGACCCGCTTCACCACGTCCTGTACTACCAAATGCTGATCCTGAGCGCGCATATGCTTGGTAGACGGAATGACGAGAGTCCTCATGTTGGCCTCATCCTCAGGTGTAGCTTTGTGAGGCGCGGCAGTCTTCAACACTTTGGTCTTTGGTTGAAGCATTGTGGTAAGATGTGCCCTGAGGTTCTCAATTATCTTGTCTTTGTACCACTGCTGCAAACCGCTATAAGTTGCACAGAAACGGTGCATGTGTGCATCTCATACATCAGACATTTCCCGTGAAATTGACCGTCTGATAGGTGAATAATACGTACGCATGATGCATTTGCGGGTGAACTTTGGGACTTTGCCACTCTTGGTGGTTTCAATCTTTGTATACAGCGCCCAAAATAAGGCACACGAGATAAAGCATGCAAAATTTCCGCTGATATTTTTCAAGATCAGACCGAGTTCGTTGTAACCCTTCGAACGGCTTGTCATGCAAAAATTAATGTGAATGAGATTGGCGATCGCGGAGTTCGTGAACCGCATTGTCGCTGTCTAAACCAGTAATTATAATCACATTCAGAGCGTAAACCACGGTAATTGGCAATGTAAACACCTAGTACTTTGTTTCATGACAGGTGAAACGATCGTTCTCCAATGAGTATTGAAGAGGTTCCGCCTCCAAACCGTGTAATCCGTACAGATCATCAAGGTTTGCCCTTGCTCCGTAAAGCACGTGAGAGCGCGCACTCGCCTGCGTTTGTTTCATCTGAGCGTTTGGAATTGTCAATTCCAGTTCGCTGGACTTGTGGTGAATACTGTCACGGGGAAGTATATTGCTCTCATGACCTCTTCGGACAATTCAGACTGCCGATTGTCATCTTCCTGAGCTTTGTTCCAGACGATTTTACAGATTTTGTCGAACGTATCGGGTTCCGGAAAAGAATCACGAACGTGGTATGTGTCCATATCCGCTGTTGGGCAAGACTCACAATGTCTATTGTCGGTTTATCGTCAAATACCACTATTGACCGTGATTTTCGCTTTTTTTCTATGACATGATCGTCACTGTCACTGCTCAAACCTGCGATTGTGACAGGGTTGGAATGAAATTCCATCGCGGTTTCTGAAGATGTAGACAGACGCGATGCAGAAGAAAAGGATCGCATCATTGGGGTTGGTTGCGATGGGATCTGGGGGTTGTCGGTGAATCTAACCGCAATGTTGGTGTCGTGGTCTGTGTATCCGGCCTCAAGTGCGTCTGAGAAATCTGACAGTCTTCAGGGGCTTTGCGTGCGTGGACACCTGTGTTGTTAGAGCGGGTTTGACTTGGCTGCTGCTACTTGCCTGTGCGATCTGTGTACCCAGATTGCTTGATTTACGGCGAATTTCAGCGTTTGATCGCTGTTTTCATACTTTGTGTTGCGCGTTGCGTGCAACGTCAGCTGTGGATTTTTTCTTGTTGAGTTTGGGAGGCATTCTGAAAGCAAGAATTGGAATAAGCAGAAGATGTCGGGGAGAGATTGTGGGTGCAGGGAATGAGCAGGAGATAATCCCTTTTCATGGGAAATTCACCGCCTTTACGGTGAATTTCGCCGTACAGCGGTCGAACCCTCATTGACAGCAGATTGCCAGCGGGTCAGACACATTAGCTTGGTTACAACTTGCCACCTTCCCAATAGACCATACCTGTGTCGTGGGACTGGTGTCAAGGCTTGAAAATCGAACTTGGCATCGAAGATTGTGTGAATGTCAACGGCGTACATATGCAACTTCACGATATATTTAGCAGTACAGCTTGTTTACAGAGGTGAATTTCACCGTAAACTCCGTCAATTGTACGGTGTTAGAACTGTCTATGACTACTTCAAAAAAACAAAGAATCTAATATGATGCAGTGAAAGAAATGAATATTCGAAACAAAGAATGTACTATAAAACTTGAAGACAAACAACCAAAACAGAACGCCATATCCTCGAGATCAGATAAAACGAGACAAACAACCAAAACAGAACGCCATATCCTCTTCTGAGGACCAGCCGAACAACCAAGAACCCGAACTTGGAACGCCAGAATCACCGGAACGATGAATTCTCGTATCTACCCACGTAGATTCACCAGAGCCACGACCAGCACCACCAGAGGCATCGGCGTCACCAGCCGAACTTACCATCAACCTACTGGTGAGTTTCACCAGAAAAGTGGTGTGGTTCACGTACCTACAGATGTCGGATCATTCTCAGGCGACGGATCCTCAAGCGGACAACCTTCGAACTGCGGCAACTGCGTCGGAGAAATGCTTGAACCGGCGGCATTCTCGACGATCTCCGGCGGGGCTGGCTTGAACCGGCGGCATCTTCGACGACCTCTGGCGTGGGCTGGCTTGAACCTGCGTGTTCAAGTGCGGCACTCCCCTGCTGCGGAGGCGAACTTGGCAGCGTGCTGGCTTGCCGAGGGGGCGGCGCCGGCTCAGGGCTAGGCCGCTTCCTGTCCGCGATCAATTTTAAAGTACAATATTATCAGCGTATAATTCAATGGAAAGACGCTGATTTTCACGTACTCGTGTCCGGCGATTTCATCCTTCTGAAGAGGTTATCTGCTGTCACGTCCAGGACTAAGAGGAGGTCTCTCTGCCGCTCTTCCTCGGTGATCGGATGATCCCGTCGATAGCGGAGATAGTCGCAGTTTTTGCGGCCGAGTTCAACCCACAGCCGTTTCTCCCTAAGCTGCGTCGACAGCGGCATGCCCGGTTGGTAACATGACTGTCTCGCCAAGCAAAGCATGTTCGTCATGCCGTGCTTTTGGGCTCGTGTGCGGAATATCCGCGCCACGCAAGGATCATCTTCCAGCCGCTCAGCCATGATCACCGTCCACCTTGCCACGGCCTTGATGGTGGAAGGCGCCCGGACCCTCTTCTTTCCCCGCCGGAACCGCTCCGCAAACAGCATCTCCGGTTCTCCTCATCCACCGACATCGTGTCATCCGCCTCCAGAACGTAGTCAGCCCGCCGCAGATGGTCCGCGCTGGTGCGGCTCGGCGAGTTATCCCGCTTGTCGGGCGACGTCCGGTACAGAATGGCCATGATGGCCTCCGGCTTATAGTCGGCTGCGCACAGCAAGGTCCACAGGCTGTCGCTGTTGGTGCCTGGCGTGACCGTCCGGAAGTGCGGGTTCCGGTCGGTCAGCAGCTCCTGCGTCGCACCGTAAAAGCAGCAAATTTTGCCGCTATTCAGTGCGCGGGATCCGTCCGAGCGGAGGTAAAGGCCCTGGAAGTGGGCAGCCCGGTCCAGAGTCACTGTCATACAGTGATTCGACTGATGGTTCCAGTCGTAAACATCAGTCATGCCATCTTCCAGGTAGTGGCCCCTGTCGTCGGGTCGGCAGTCGCGCTGGTGCATTTTTCCCTTGTCATCGTCCTTGGCGTCGTGGGCGACAGGCACCACGAACACCAGGTGAATTGTCACCGTCCCCTCGTCGGACGGTTCCACACCGGCGAAAATCACCTCCTCGACGGTGCCCAGTTGCCAGCAAGTTGCCCGGAATCTCGATCCTTGGCCGATTGACAACGGGGCCTGCGGAGGTCTTTGTGAGAGCGATGCGCGCCTTCGCCTTGTTGATGTTCAACAAAGTGTCGCTGATGTAGGCGTGCACCATGAGTATGTCCTCTACGGCCGCTGCACTCGGGCGAGGTAGGGACGCTTCCTGGTAGAGCGGTCTCGTCCCGGCGAATTGCGGCAAGGAGAAAAACAAGTCCAGGAACTCATTCCATCGACCAAGGCGGATTCCAGTGATATCCAAGGTCGAGATGTACGGTTAGAGCTCTTGGCGGCGAGCTAAGGACCCCTTTTTGGTCATCCGGAGATACTAGTTGCATTCGGTAGCGGTAGGCTCAGACGGCAACATAATCACGGTAAAGGAGGTGAATTAAACCGGATGCGCTGTATTACGGTTAGAACCTGCAAAGAAAAGGAGTGGGAGATGAATACAGCTAAGCTTACTGAAAATAGTGGCACTAGTCGGCGAAAAATACCGGAAACAAGGTGTTATAGACGAGTATTGACGTTATAAGAGTAGTACGCTCCGGCTAGAGTTCTATCCGCTATTAGTCGGCATGCATAAACAGACATAGTGGGGACTGACCAAAACTGTTGGCAAAACACCACAATATTCACGGTGATTACGGTGAAGTTGAGGAAGTACGAGATGGTTGATGAATTGTTTGACGAGAATGACCGGAAACCTGATATACGGAGGAATGTGTGGTTTCTATGGACTCCGCCCAGCAAAAAAAACGCATATGCAGACAAGCCCATGACTATGCTGTTCGTTTGTCTTGACCAGGTAGTCATTGTTTGTCTCGACAGATAAGGAAACTTGGTCAATGTGATATATCGTCAGGGCGACTCTTCAAGATTGAGGAAAATAACGTACAATTCACCGGATACCCAGGGAATTGCACGGTTGACCATGTTTGATACGGCAATTACAAGCTTCTGCATTTAGAGTTTCGGTTTCTTATTTGTCTGTCTTAAAACTTACACTCGCAAAGAACTGTATCAACACGTGGTGGACTCGTGAAACTTAATATTTAAATTATAGAATTAAGCATAATCCATGGGGTTTACGGTGTTTCACACTGACAGATATGAGTTTCCTTTGTCTTCATTTTTGTTTTTCCTGTATCTACACTTTTGTTTGTCCGGAAGTTTTCCAAGAACCTTGAACCCAGCAAACCCTCAGGCTAGGTCGATTCCGGCGTCAAACTCTATATATCTCTGCCTATTCACTGCATATCTACACTCATGCTGTGTATACACACTCGTACATCAAACTTGGCAATGCTTGGCAATGCAGCTTTTTCGGGAGATCGTGGATGCAGGGTATTCATAGTATTCCATCAGCGCCACATGGCATCTGCCTGGTAGCGCAACGACCAACCTTAGTGCTACTAATGACCCCTATTTCGCCTGAATTCCGGCGAATCTGACGCAGAACACGAGCAATCTCGCCCACAGTATCCTAACAACAATTCTTGTCGTCACAATGAGCCATCGAAACGCGTCTCCGGTTTTCTCTATGACATAGAACACCTATTTTCCGTTGAAATTCACCTGCTTTTTCTACAAATAAATGCAAGCATCCGACAATGTCCAGTGTGCCGCGCGGGCTACAGAACCTGGGGCCATTCACAGAACCATATCAAAGCGACACATCCAAATCGTCTCGATGAGAACGCCAAAGCCTCCCTCAAACGGAAACGTTCAGACATTGAATCTGCATTGCCGTTGAATTCGCCGGATATACAGCGTTATTTGTGGGATACACCAGACGAACCACCGGAAGAACGGCAAATTCGCGCCGAGATTGAAGGACTTATCGAACGCACAGCAGATGATCAATTCGTGCCCTTTTCTGGCCCGGCAGGCCTGCCTTTGGATATCGTTCACGGATAATCGACCACATACATGCGTCTCCAATGCCAACAATATGGCGGAATAACTGCGTTCAAGAGCAACGAAGCTTACGTTTTGGCCAAGTTGTTCACGGTAGAACGATCAACGGTCAAAGGTGTCAATAAACTCTTAAAAGGCATGAGCACCGTAAACCCGGTGAATAACACCGACATTCCGGTTTTCCCAATCCATCCCGCTGTTCTTAAATCTTTCACGTCGACACACACTATGCGCAACCTCATTGATGAGATGCTAGAGACTCAGAACTGGACACTCGTCAAGACCACCTTTCGCTGGAACTTCGATGATCAAGAACCAATCTCGTTTCGGAAGAGCCGTAGTTTCCGCAGGGTGATCGAGTGTTTATTTATATTTATTCATAGTTCATACAAGCATGCAGCCCTAAGGCTATGGCTAACTAAAACGAAAAGAAAAACATATGAAAGACAACCATATGAAAGATAGTATGCGGCTGAACACTCCTTTACCTGTTTGGCCGCGGTCTATGTGTGACGCAGTTCTTTTCAATATGCCCGGTTGTTGTTGTATTTCCAGGTTGCGTTCAACCATGTATGTGCCTTGGGTCTTTAAATGCCCTCCTCCTCTTCTGCCCCCGCTTCTGCTTCCGCGTCTCCATTATCACCTTCATCACCTGCTTCAACTTCCTCAACTTCCTCCACTTCATTCAGTGTGCCCCAACCCATGACCGCCAGGCCTTGCCAGTACAGGTCAGTTGGGGAATTGTCAGACGTAGCTTGTTGTCCGGATGTATACCAGTTGTGGCTGCCGATACCAGTTGTCTTCAAGAACTCCAAGGTTTGTTCAAGATTCTTGTCATTATACAGCAGGTCCCATCTCTTTGGCCGCAGGTTGTCGATTTCTTTGAGCAGTCTGCGTCTGTGTGTTCTGTAAAGTGAACACTGGAGCAGGACATGTTCGCCAGTTTGTTTTGGGCTTCCACAGTTGCATTTGCCATTGGTGACGTCTTTGGCTTGAATCTTCTTCAGGTAGTCTTTGAAGAAGTCATGCCCCGTCTTGAAGGACAGTAGTTGGAATGTTGCGTGCCTGGTCAAGGTGTTGTAGCACTCTGCCATGTGCATCTTGGGCCAGTGGGTGTTATTGTTTTGGACGTAGTACTTGCCGTGTTTGGATGTGGTCCACTGTTTCCTCCAGTCAAGCAGCTGTTGTGCTTTGACCTGACGTCTCAGGAAGGAGAGAGTGGTGGTGGTGTGGTGTGGTTGTTCTTTTTGTGTTGCTCTGTTGGCAAGTGCGTCAGACTTTTCGTTTCCAGGTACTCCCGTGTGGCCTGGTACCCAGCAAATCTTCAAACCAACTTCCATCTCTTCTAGTTTTGTGGCCAGTTCGTCCACTGCCAGTGCTATTGCCTGCCCAGGTCCTGGTGCAGTGTGTGCCATTCTTGCGATTGCAGCCTGGTTGTCAAGGAATACATACACGTCTTTTGGTTTGTGCATGTTTCTTTCCACCAGCCGCGTACATCTCTTAACTGCTAGAAGCGCCCCCTCTAGCTCAGCATCATACACTTCTGCCTCTGTTCCAAGAGGCAGTACCAACGAAATGTCTGGAGTACCACTGCCCTGCATGATGTACACACCAGCGCCTGTTATCCCATTGTCTTGTTATGAGCCATCACTGTATGCAATCATGTTATGGCTGTCTTCTGTGATCTTGTCAAGCAGCAGAAAGTGCAACTCGGTTGCCTGCTCCTTGTCTGCTTGCTCAATAATCCATTGAACTTTGGATTCGTGCCATGGTGGTGTGTCTGTTGCATTGAAGGTTTCGATTTCAGTGGTTGGTTTTAGCCACGCCCTGACAGTGCATAGAAGGGCATCTAGTCTGCTGAGAAACTTTGGTTTGTCTGAATCGCAGTGCCACTGAGCTGTTGACTCCAGCTCTTAATCTCTTGTGGTGGTGTAAAAACAAGGAGGAAAGGTTTCCGGGCATCTTGTTCTGATGGGGTGGGATTCAGGAAGTGTTGCGATTCTGAGTGCATATCTTCTGGCAATGTGCTTGAGTCTGACTGTGGTAGGAGGGATTGCTGCTTCGGCTTCAAGTGCAGCTGTTGGTGTTGTTCTGAAAGCGCCCATGATTCCTCACAGGGCACTATTCTGGACCATCTGTAGCTTTTTCGCCAGCCGTTTCTGGCCTTTCCACCATATTTCCACACCAAAGTCCTTTACAGGCAAGACTGTTGTGGTGAACAGTGTTCGCATGGTGCTTGGAGTGATGCCTGACTGGGCGTTTGCCATTCTGCTGAAGGCAAAGTATGCTCTTGTCGCAGCTGTGGTTTTGAGCTTGATGTGGTGGCTGAAGTTGAGTTTGCTGTCTAGCTATACTCCCAACCATCTGACAACCGGTGATGGCTCAATGATAGCGCCATTAGGGAGTGTGATTGCAGTCTGGTCCGGATTTCGTTTGGTTGAGAAGTGGATGAGCTCAGACTTGGGGCCGTCGAGTGTGAGAGCATTGTTGTCTGACCAGGTGAAGAGTGTTCGCACTATTTTCTGGATTTCCTTGCAATTGGCGGTGGTGCTCTTGCCTGATACCACAATTGCAACGTCATCAATGTATGAAGGGCAGTTGATGTTAGGATGCTTCATCTCAAGCTCATCAAAGAGTAGTTTGAGGTAAAGCAGGAACAGGATTGGTGAGATTGGGGAACCTTGAGGGATTCCCGTTTGTACTGGTTGCAATGTCTCTTTGTCTCCGTCAAAGGCCAGTGCTGTTGTTCTGTAGTTGAGGTAATCGGAAACCCAGGATAGCATAGGTGGTGGAAGTCCCATCTGAACCAGTGTGTGTTTGAGAAGGGTAGAGGAGACATTGTCGAAAGCGCCCTTGACATCCAGAAGTACAGTTGAGACCACTTTCTTTTCCTTCTTGCCAACATCAATGTCGTGTGCTAAACACATCACTGCATCAATGGCATTTCTCTGTTTCCTCCCCCCCATCTGTGCCTTGTGTAATAGATTGTACTTCTCAGACAAGAAGCATAATCTTGTCGCCATGATTTTTTCAAGCACCTTTCTCAAGCAGTTGGGCAGGGCGATAGGCCTGTATGACTTTGGTATAGCCTAGTCAGGTTTGTTTGGCTTTCTGATGACAGCTGAAGTTGTTGATTCCCGCCAGCATACAGGATGGTATCCACGTTTGGCTAGTTGTGCATATATGGTGTTGAACATGTGTGATATCGCTTGGTAGGCTTTCTGCAAGCAGAGGAATGTGACTCCGTCTGGGCCTGGGGCTTTGTTGGGGTGAGATGTGAGGATTGCTTTCTCAACTTCTCTTTTGATGACAGGTTTCCAAGGCAGTTGCTGTCTGGGTGCGTCTTGAGCTTGTGGGGGGTAGTCAGGTGGTGGTGGAAACATAACAGTTCGAAAAAGGCTGCACTTTTCTTCAAACGTAATGTGTGCGTTGTTGTCAGAGTCCAGCAATACTGGAGTTCTTTAAGTGACTCTGGGTTTAGTGTATCGCAATAGGCCGAATGCATCCGTCCCTTTAACTTGTTCAAGGTACTCAACCCATCTTTTCTGTTTCTGTAGTCTGATATGTCTGAAGTACAGGTTTCGCTTGGTTCTGAATCTCATCCAGTTGGCCCTGGTCCTCTCCTCCTTGAAATATCTTAACGCCTGGGCCATATTCGTTCTGTCTTGAGACAGTTCCTCACACCACCACCTCTTCGCCCTTGGTGAGTGCTTCATGACTGGTGTTGACTTTCTGGTGGCTGATACAATGATATCCCTGAGGTAACAGGCAGCCGCTTCCAGGTTGTCAGTGTTGTGTGAATTGTCCATCTGCTCTTTCCATCTGCGCTTTGATTCTTCTTCAGATTCAATGAGCGCGTGGTTGAAGCATTCCCAGTCTGCCTGCTTCCAGTTGTAATGTTGTGCAAGTGGTGGACTCACTGTGTCTAGGCTGTCCGAAATCAAGTCAAACTGGATCACTTCATGGTTAGACCCAGTTGTATGGCTGTCGTCAATAGCCCAGTTGATGGTGTTGTTGTGGAGTGCTGCAGAAGAGAAGACAAGGTCAAGGACGGAACTGGTCAGGCGTGTCTTTGCGTGGTAGGTGTGCACGTCGGGTTCATTAACCAGAGTGAAGTTGTTACTCTACATCAGTTGAACAAGAACGTCTGCTCTGGCTGGCCGCTTGTGTTGGTTCCACCATGGGTGGTGTGCATTCATATCGCACCCTAGAATGCTTCTTGGTGGAAATGTGATATTAGTGAGTGTTCGCTCAATCGTTCTTATTGTGTCTGTTTCGCCTGGAACTTTTTTATTGTATATGTTGAACAGGCGAGTAATCGGAATGGTGGGTGTGGAGATATCAAGCACTTGCAAATCTGGATCAGTGCTTATATCTGGGCGAGGGGTGACTTTACGGAAAAGGTTGGTGGTGGAAACAAAGGCCATAGTCCTGGGCCTTCTATTTGATGGTGGTGGTAAGATTGCCTGAGAAGAGGGATGGGCAATAGTAGTGGCTGATCTTGAAAAGGGTTCTTGCAGAAGTAGAATATCTGCTGTGCCGGCAGCTGATTGAAGGAGTGACTGCATTACATTGGTGCTTCTTGCACAATTGTGTACAAGAATTCGAACTTTGTGAGCTGTAGGTGGTGCACCATTCATTCATAATAGTGTCTACAGTGTTGCCTTTGTTTGTGTTGACTCTCAGTTGGAACCGGGAGTGGAGGAGAGTGATGGCGGGGCAGCTTGGGTCATTCGCCTTGTGTTTTCCTTTGCAGTTGCAGCAGGAGGGCGTCTGGTGTGTGCAAAGTTTCCCTACTGCATTGCAACTCTCGCACTTGTGTTCTGAAGTGTGGTGCCCCTCACCACATACTCTGCATCTTACTTCTCTCCTGCATCTCTGCTGTGGGTGACCAAAGTCCTGGCACTTAGTGCATTGCTCGTATGGCCTGACCGAGTAAAACTCTCCACTTTTTGAGTGTCTCCCAGGATCTGGAGGCCGTGTTTAACCATCATCTTCATGGTTTCTCTGTTTTCCACTGCCAGTACCACTGACGAATGGACTTTGCCAGTGCGCTTCTCTGATTTGAGCAGGTATCAAGTTGGTGTGTTTACCACCTTGACTCTGCTGTTAAATTCGTGGATTACAGACTTCAGCTTCTCCATTCCTTCAGGTGTGTCTGGACAGTATTCTTGGTGGATCCCGTGCACAAGCATCTTGGCCCAGTCTTCACTGGTTCTGATCTTCTGAGTTTCCTTGTCTGCCTGATTGATAGCCTTTTGGATCTGGTCTTTGTATTGTAGCACATCTTGTGCAGTGCAGTCGTCTTTGGTCATCACTACAATATTGCCTCTGGGGTTGAGAGTAGCACTTGCGATTTTGAGGTGAAGAGGAGCTTGAGCCTGGAGATGTTCGATTCAACAACCGCATCATGGCGTTCAAGTTGTGCGAGCTCAACAATGCCGTTGTTCACTGGCAATACGGCGAAGATCACTGGAAAGCTGAAGAACATAACGAAGATTCGGATGTCGCTGTCGAGTTCACAGACGCGCAAGCAGAGATTGATAGTAACATACCACCTCGGCGATTCAATTCTCCGCAAAACAAAACAAAAATCCGAATCTTTCAAGAACTGTCGGCACACGTCGGTATGACGCTGGACCAGTTTCGCGGTGCATTAGACCTATTTCTGCGTCGTAACGACATTGTGCAACTGGATTACGATGAGATCAACGCACTGTCCATTGCTTTTTTCCATGGCTTGCAAGTACTAGTGCAAGACTTTCAGACCGGTGCGTGGGAGTTTCATCAGCTGCGCTGCACAGTGAATAACACCTGGCACGGGGCACCTTCGCGCCGTGACTGGGTATGGTATCGACCAAGAGCCAGAAACCGTCAAAAAACACCGGAAACCCGGCGAATTGGACCTGAAAAGTACCGTGCCCTGCAGGGGCAATTGCCTGTACGCGTACGATGTTATATGAGGGTGAGTATACCATCAAAGGATGATTATTCCCTGGCGTTAGTAGAGATGACCACACCAGTGAATGCAGGTAAACCGGATAAAGACTCCTCGATGCCTCGTGTGCAAACACCAGCGACCGGGAAAATCACGATAATTGAGGCATCCTTGATCTACGGCGCCGCGCATCTCATACACAATTCTGAGACTACTTGGGTTGTCAATAGCCACACTGATCTTGAGACGTGGAACCGTGTATATATCTTGAGAATAGCTAGTTTACCGTAGAATGAAACTGTTTTCCTGTTATATACACCGTTTTCCCGTGAGATGTGCACGCTTGGTGATATGACAATAAATCAATTCGGTGACCTAGTATAAACGAAGCACCAAGCGAGATCTCAAAATACTACCTACCGAAAACATTAGTCGATAGAATTCACCGTGTTTGCCGTGAATGACACCGGTAGACAGTTCATCTCACAATGTTCCGCATGAGATCACCGGAAGACGGTTCATTTCGCGATGGCCCGTATGTTAGACGAAAGCACTATGTTACCCGTGAATAACACGGTAAAACTGGTGGTATTCACAGTGTGACGCGTGTTGTGTGGCAACCTTACGTTGCGACATGTGGTGTGTGGCAACCGCCGCTCGGGCGTCGCAACCGTTGAACCCTTATATAAGATCCTAGCACCAGTTGCACCCGTACATAAGACTCTGGCGACACACGCGACCCAGGCGACAAATAAAGTAGAACGGTCCGTACCTAACACGGCCGGCCTTAGATACGGCAAAAGTGTTTCCTGATGGCCGGTTGATCAAGCAATTTACTCCGCACTTCCACACGACAATGGCACTGATTGCTCCGGTGACAGTGTCCGCATTTTCGATTTTGATTCGCCTCCGGTGGATGTTCTCTCCGCAAAGAGACCACGGATGCGCGGTGCGCTGCCGCGTAGCCCCGCCGCCACCGGTCAATAGGAATGGTATGGACCCCGAAGATTCCGATCACAGTTCTTCCAGTTCCCACTCTAGCAACTCTTGGTACTCGACCGATTCTTCCGAAGAACGACGACACAGACTGCGCCGTCGTCCCACAACGGAGGACAAAAGGGCCAAAGAGCGCAAGAGAGAGGAACGCCGCAGAAAAAAGTTGGAGAAACGCAAACGAGATGCATCCCTCTCCCAACTGTAGTCTACATCCAACAACCCAAGATGGCCGAACCAACAAAATGGTACGGCAAGATTGGAGAAGACTGGGAAACGTGGAAGGATGCCATGAAGAACGCCATGGGTTTTACTGAAGCGATTTTCCAGTCAGAGTGGCACAAGATCCAGTGGACCGGTACCTGTTTCCACGTCGCTGGTCGTCGTTGGTATGAAGCATACCGTAAAGATCCGCAGGCAGATGGTTAGTATGATGACTGGAAGTCCTTCATGGACAGAGCAGACAAATACCACCGTTCCAAACTGACTGCTGAGGATCATCTGGCGAAGTCGCACCAACTTCGCTATGAGGGTGACATTGCCGACCTTATGCAGCGTGCAAAGCTGATTAATCTTAAGGTCAACCAGACAGAGATTACCTGGGGTCATACTATGCTTGACAAGGTTTCATCTGAAGTTCGTCGGAGGTTCCATGCGAAAGAACCAGCCAAGAATGACGACGACTTCAATGAGTTTTTGTTCATGGCTGGTAAGGAAGTGGAAGAGGACGCCAGGCAAGACAGGTTTTACGGACACAAGTCGGTCAATGTCGAAGTCCGTCAAGCGAACAACAAACAGGAGCGATCCCTGGCCAGCCGGATCACCTCCAAACCACACCAACCTCAGCACCAGAAGCATCAATCGGCCAGTGGTGGGATGCAGACCGATAAAAACAGCAAGAGACAAACTTGGAAGGAGGGCCATATCGGAATCCCTGACCATTTAATTACGGAGAGAAAAAAGTCCAAACATTGCACCCTATGCGGCTATGGGCCGACTGCCGACGGCAACTTCCATTCTAAATGGTTTGACTGCGACCGCCAAATAAACACGACTGGAGGCAACCCCAACAAAACCAAGGTTGCAGCTGGACAGATTTTCAGGAAGGGCAAGAACAACGAGGCCGCACTCAGTACTCGAATCATTTCGGAGATTCGTAACGTCACTGAAGGACCACAAGTTGCTGCCTTCTCCAGTCGGATGCCTGTTTTCTATGAGATTGCTACTCTTGACAGTGAATTCGACATGATCCTGCCTTGGTGGTGGATTGTCAAACACAGACCAGGCAACTGGTATCTGGGAGACGTCCAATTCACTAGCGATGATTGTTTACAGAATTGCACTGTCGGAGGCAACTCAAACTACATCAATATTACGATGAGACGGTTCCCGATTGGGGTGACCAGATGCATTCTTGCGGAGCGGTTCGGTTTACTCCCAAATACAACGATTTGGTTCTGTCAGACGTCAAATCTAAGATCCCAAGTATGTACTCGGAATACGCAGAGGCGTTTACCGAACGACAATCCGAAAAACTCCCTCCACATCGCCCCTACGATCATAAAATCGATGTACTTCCAGGGCAACAACCACACTGGGGCCCAATATACGCTCTTTCCGAGGTAGAGTTAAAGACTCTACATGAGTAATGGAGGAAATGCTGCGCACTGGCACAATTTGCCGAAGCAACTCCCCAGCCGGTGCACCAATTTCCCTTGTTCTCGAACCACACGGTCGGGGCCTTCGACTAGTTGTCGACTATTGAGGTCTCAACAGAGTTACGGTTATGGATCGTTGCCCACTGCCTCTCGTGAATGAGCTCAGAGATAGAGTCTGATCCGCTAAGATTTTCACTGAAATTGATCTTAAATCGGGATATAATCTCCTGAGACTCGAAGAGGGTGATGAATGGAAAACCGCTTTCCGCAGTCGCTATGGACACGTTGTGTACTTGGTTATGCCTTTTGGATTGGCTATGCTCCAGCTACTTTTCAGTATGCGATGAATGATATCTTCAGAGATCTGTTGAATGACGGGGTAGTTGTCTATATTGACGATATCCTGATTTACTCCGAAACCGAGCAAGATCACTTTCGTATCGTAAAGGAAGTCTTACGACGCGTCACACAACATGGCTTAGCTGCCGCGTTGGAGAAATGTGAATTTCATGTCAAGTCCGTTGAATTTTTAGGCCATATTATCTCCGATCAGGGTATATCCATGACAACTGATAAGGTCGACATCATTCTTGCATGGAAATCGCACAAGTACGTCCGAGACGTACAAGTTTATTTGGGGTTTTGAAGTTTCTATCGAAGGTTTATCGATAATTATGCATACTTGGCCAGCCCCATATATAATGCAATCAAAGGAGACGCTAAGAAGTTCGTTTGGACACAAGATGCCGAAGATCGCTTTCAGAAGCTTAAGAAAATATTTACTGAAGCACCGACCCTACGTCACTTTGATCCGAACTTACCTATCATCATTGAGACCGATGCCTCCGACTATGTGATTGGAGCGGTCTTATCTCATAAACATGATGGAAAAATTGCATCCAGTGGCATTTATGTCCAGAAAAATGAATATTCATGAAATCAATTATGATATTCACGATAAGGAAATGGTAGCGATTGTCACTGCTTTTCTGGATTGGAGACGTTACCTCCAAGGCTCTCAACACCCTGTTACCGTCTTTTCAGATCACAAAAACCTTGAGTATTTTGAGAAAAAGGATCTTTTGCTGAATCAACGGCAAGCAAGATGGGCTTTATTCCTGGCAGACTATGACTTTACCATTCATTGTCGCAAGGGCACTGAAAATGGCAAGCCTGACGCCCTTTCCCGCCGGTCAGAATACAGACCTGAGGAGGGGGACAGCGCTGAGGATCAGCCGATCATGCTCATTCTCAAGCCTGTACAATTACTTCCAACAAAGGATACGGAGATGTCAAGTTCAAAGAGTTCGTCCATACGCTTAGCTGCCTTGTCAACTCCGAAATGATCGGATGATTTAGTTGCACGTATTAAGCAAAGCAGTCAAGCCGATGCCATATACCAAGCAGAATGTGACACAGTGAAAGCCAATAATTCTCCAAAGAATGTTTCTCTCGATAATGATCTCCTGTATTATCAAAACCTTCTTCCTGTTCCGGATGACAATCAGTTGCGAATTTGGATTGGTGAAGCCAAACATGACTCCAAGATCGCAGGACACTTCGGACAGGAAAAAACCACTGATCTCATCAGGCGGAATTTCTACTGGCCAAAAATGGATTCATGGATCATTGATTATGTGCGCTCGTGTCCAGAATGCCAATGCAACAAGTCTCCACGCCATGCTCAGTATGGGTGACTACAATCTCTGGAGCTACCACACGCCCCTTGGGATAGCATTGCCATGGATTTCATTACTACATTGCCGAACTCGAATGGGTTCACTTCTATATGGGTGATCATTGACCGCTTTACTAAGATGGCTGATTTTATATCCATCAAGAAAGGTATGAAGAAAAAGCAGTTAGTTATGCTGTTCTTGAAAGAAATCTTGCAGCTACCGTACTGGCTATCTTTGTCAATTATGTCTGACAGAGATTCACGATTCACGGCAAGAGAATGAGACTCACTGATGCAAAGACTTAACGTCAAACTTAAGATGTGCACGTCATTCCATCCTTAAACCGACGGTCAAATCAAGCGTCACAATCAGGTTTTAGCAGCCCACATTGGAGGGTTCAGCAGAAATGAACAAGACTATTGGTTCCAGCTTCTGCCCATGGCGAAACATGCGCACAACAATGCTGTTAATTCGGCCACAGGTGTTTCCCCTTTCTACGCCACCTACGGTTTTCACCCGGGGAACGGATTGACCTACCAACAAACAGGTCAAGCATATAATAAGCCGTCTCTATGCCCACTGGCTCAAGAACGTCTATGAGAATCTCATTGAGAACATGAGAAAGGCTCAGGAACGTATGGCCAAACAAGCGGACAAGAAGCGATCGAACAAATATACGTTCAAGGTGGGGGATCTTGTCATGTTGAATGGTACGAATCTCAAGGCCCGACGACTCAAAAAGAAACTGGACCATAAATTTGGGGGACCTTTCAAAATAACACGCAACATCAAGGACACCGCCTTCCAACTAGACCTACCCGCCAGCTGGAATTTTCACGATGTATTCCACGTATCCCTACTCAAACGTTACAACAAATCTCAACTGTCCGGACGACCAGAACCTGATGCCGGAGCGGACGACGTTCACATGGAAGAAGAACAATACGGCGATGCGGAAGAAGTTACGGAAGAATTCGAGGTGGATGAAATATTGGATTCGACAAAGCGTGATGGAAAGGTTTTCTATATGGTTAAGTGGAAGGGTTATCCCGAAGAGAAAGATTGGACAGAGTAGCCGGCGGAACACATGCTGGTTGCAAAGGAAAGTCATTGGAATTTCCACGGTTGTTATCCCAAGAAGCCTCGCGATTCAAGGGTTCCTTCTGGTTGAGTTGTTATCTTTTTCCTTTTACTTCAATAATTTATTTTTCACTTATTTACAAGTTTTGTTTGCATTGAAGAAAGGTTTTTTAACGGTCAACTCATCTTACAGTTATTTGATTTTATTTTATTTTATTTCGTGTATTTCTTTAAGTTGTTTTTATTGTCGTGGGCGCCAACCTTGAAGAGATGGACGTGTTATACATATGTACACATCTTTTATATTTACCCTTCATTCATTGTTACCCTGGCTGAACAGTACTCTCCATTTCATATACCACCCGGTCCAAGAACGGTTTAAGTATGGGAGGTAGCAACGCAACGCGGCAACGACGCTTACGAGAGAGACCTTAGCGGTGCATATGTTAGTGAGTTTTATCCTTGAGAATAAATACAAGTACTGTACTGCGCCGCAGGTTCTTCTCTATTGAGTTGTATGGTAAAAGTGTGTACTTGCTACATTCCTATACTAAAATAGTTTTTTTCGGACCCAAAAATAACCCTGGAGACGTAATGGGCGATCGTTAAAGCGCAATGTACCCGGTGGGTATATGTAAGGAGGCAGTCAAAGCTGAAAAAGATCAAAGTCTCAGAACTTCGACGTTTTATGTTTTTGTGTTCATTTTACACATTGTGCGGCCCAGGCCTTATCTGGTGGTATATCCAGAGTCCGATTGACTGTGTGGAGAGTGTTATCATTGTGTTGACACATTAACGACAATAGCCGAGTATTAGCGCCCGAATAGTTATCTAGTCGGCTGCACCTCGGGTGTTGAAAGTGTTGGTCTTCCAATTAACTCAAGACACGTCAAGTCGACGGGGCGTAAGTTTGTGCAGGCTGTCTCCGCCGAGTACCCTTTACTGTTCTTATATCTTTATCATTCTCTTCTTGCATTCTCTAGCGTCTATAGCGTAGATAGGCCGTCCGACTGTAGATCTGAAGCTGCGTACTTAAGTGACGCCGGGGAGGATCTCCGAGAGGACAACAAGGCATACAAGAGTCATAAACTATATCCTAGTTTACAAACCTAAGATTGTGCCTTATATCTTCCGGTGACTACCGTTCAATCGATACTTCATCCTTCTTGAACCCTGGTCCAACAGTAGCGTGGGTATGTGAGCCAAGGGTACTAGAGCTACGGCCGTTTGCATAGCTGAGAAGTGTTTACCACTTGAAGGCATCAGATTTGATGCGGGATACACAGTATTGGCTGTTGCGAGTATACGCCACCCAATCGGACTTAGTTGTAAGAGACTGACCAATGGTAACTGCTCACCCCTCTATGTGATTTTGTTTAGAGGGGTAGAGCTCTGCCTTGTTGTAGATATAAGGGCGTGATGATACGGAGTTACAAACTATAGCATCATCACACGCACAAGACACCAAGTGAAGTCCACTGTACACAAAATCTCATTCTGTTTTCAAGAATAAATCGGCTGCTTTCAACCTCAAGGGGTTCTACTGCTGAAACCTCTCGATTCATCAACAAAAAATCAAGTACCGCTCGGCGGTTGCACCGTGCAACCGAGCCGCTTGCTACGCTCAGGCCCGCTCAGCTGCGCTCAGGGGCGCTTGGAGATCTGGCTTGTAAACCAGCGCGCTCAGCTACGCTCAGGGCCGCTTGTAGATCTGGCTTGGAATCTGGCATGTAAACCAGCGCTCATCTTACTGAGCGCGGCCTGCGACACATTGCGCTCAACTGGAGCCTGTGACATCGCTCGTTGGACAGCATCCAGAGTTGTCTCTGAATGGACGGCATCCAGACTCGTATCTGAGTTGCGGTTTTGGATCTCGCAATGGTTTGGATCTCGCGATGGTTTGCACATGCGACAGACGATTCTTTAATTCAGTTCAACTGGAACGCGTATACAGCGGTTTTATTATGCTATCTAAACTATATACAGAGACAAATTCTATGGAAAGCTGGTTAGTCGCCAAATACTGTAAGATTAAGCCTATTCTATGGAACGCTGCTTAGTCGATGGATTAGCCGATAATCTGAGGATTCGACAGATCTTGAAGGATTCGGCCTCTGCGTGGAACGCTGCTTTGTCGTTGGTTCTCAAACGATTCGGCCTTTGCATGGAACCTTGCTTTGTCGCCGGATCTTAAAGGATTCGGCCTATTCTATAGATTGCTGCTTTGTCGACGGATCGTCGAACCTTAACGATTCGACGCTTTTATGGAATGCTGCTTTGACATAGAATTGGCCAATAGTCTAAGGATTCGTCGGATCTTAAAGGATTCGGCCTATTCTATAGAATGCTGCTTTGTCAACGGATCGTCGAACCTTAACGATTTGACGCTTTTATGGAATGCTGCTTTGACATCGGACTAGCCGATAGTCTAAGGATTCGTTGGATCTTAAAGGATTCGACCTATTCTATAGAATGCTGCTTGGTCGCGATATTCACCGGATTGACCGTGCTACTAACCGTCATATAGGCTGGCCAGCGATGGACATTAGGGATTCAAGCAGTATGAGCTGTACTCATAGTCAGTATATATGGTCATGATAAGTTGGCTTTAGCAGAGAATACTGGTGTTTGTGGCGAGTTGTCAGTCGCACTCGTGCTGGCGAGTGTTGTTGTGCAGGTTGGAGATTGTGGTGTTCACCTCAGCAGAGTTGTCGAACTTGGAGCGAAAAAACTTGAACAAAGCAATGGGGGCATTGAACTACCCTCCAAAACTCAGGGGCAGACGGCTCGGGCGGTGTGGCTATTAGCGTGCAGAGTTTTCACCGCAATTTACTTTGCTCATTTCCGGTGAGTGCAGCCCCTGCAACAGGGACAAAGCAGCGCCAAGAACGCCGCCGAGTCATGTTTTTTGTCACGGAAGTTGCCGCGACGAGTGGTTTGATGCGTAGATTGCAGCTAAACCAGTGTATTTGTGAGAACATGTCAGTTTTTGCAAACTTTACAATGTTTGTCTTTGCAGTGTTGAACTTTGGTCAAAATACAGCTGCCAACCACACAACAGCACCCGAACATTGTGTCCAAACTTTTCGAAGATGAGTTCAACACCCTCCGATTACTGTTTGATTATTGATCTTTGCAGTTCTAGACCTGGATACAATCAAACAACGCGAATTCGAACCTTTATAAAGACGCTCCCCAGCACGATCGCGACCGACATCTCGCCGTCAAACAACTGTATTCCTTGGATGATCTACGACTAAGCAGCAGTCCTTAGATTATCTGCTAATCCTATGTCAAAGCAGCATTCCAGAATAAAGCGTCGAATCCTTAGATTACCGGCCAATCCCCTGTCACAGCAGCATTCCATAAAAGCGACGAATCCTTAGATTATCGGCCAATCCTCTGTCTAAGCAGCGAATCCATAATAAAAGGCCGAATCCTTAGATTATCGGATAATCCTCGGTCAAAGCAGCGAATCCAGGAAAAAAGGCCGAATCCTTAGATTATCGGCCAATCCTCTGTCAAGGCAGCGAATCTATAAAAAAAGGCTGAATCCTTAGATTATCGGCCAATCCTCAGTCTAAGCAGCGAATCCATAATAAAAGACCGAATCCTTAGTTCTCGGCCAATTCTCTGTCAAAGCAGCGAATCCATAATAAAAGGCTGAATCCTTAGATTATTGGCTAATCCTCGGTCCAAGCAGCGAATCCATAAAAAAAGGCCGAATCCTTAGATTATCGGCCAATCCTCAGTCAAAGCAGCGAATCCATAATAAAAGGCCGAATCCTGAGATTATTGGCCAATCCTATGTCACAGCAGCATTCCATAATAAAAGGCCGAATTCTATATGATTCGTCGAATCCTTAGATTATCGGCCGAATCCTGTGTCACAGCGGTCATTGGCACCGTCAATCCGGTGAATATCGCGTACATAGTGTATATAGTCATAGATAGCATAATAAAACCCTCGATCAAAGAAACTCTCTCCATATGTGCGATGAATGAAAAAACCGGCGATGCATTACTAAACCGGCGATGAATGACCAAAACGGCAAAAAACCATAAAATTAGTGAATATGACCGTACATACGGCCTGACACAGGATGGCCACATTACAGGTGTACAATGCACTGCTGCTGTATCCTGGGCGACCTGTCATGTGTGGCAACCTTAGGCTGCGACACGGGGTGTGTAGCAGCCTTCGCTGAGGCGTCACAACTGTTGCACCCTTATATTGGATCCTGGCAACGGTTGCTCCCGTACGGAAGACCCTGGCGACACAGGCGACCCAGGCGACAAATAAAGTGGAACGGTACGTACCTAAGACGGCCGGCCTGAGATACGGCCATATTTTTTCCTGATGTTGTATTATCGTCCAATCCTCTGTCTAAGCAGCAAATCCATAATACAAGGCCGAATCCTTAGATTCTCGGCCAATCCTCTGTCAAAGCAGCGAATCCATTCTAAAAGGCCGAATCCTTAGATTATCGGCCAATCCTCTGTCTAAGCAGCGAATCCATAATAAAAGGCCGAATCCTTAGAGTATCGGCCAACCTGTGTCTAAGCAGCGAATCCATTCTAAAAGGCCGAATCCTTAGATTATCGGCCAATCCTCTGTCAAAGCAGCGAATCCATTCTAAAAGGCCGAATCCTTAGATTATCGGCCAATCCTCTGTCTAAGCAGCGAATCCATAATAAAAGGCCGAATCCTTAGAGTATCGGCCAACCTGTGTCTAAGCAGCGAATCCATAATAAAAGGCCGAATCCTTGGATTCTCGGACAATCCTCTGTCAAAGCAGCGAATCCATAATGAAAGGCCGAATCCTTAGATTATCGGCCAACCTGTGTCTAAGCAGCGAATCCATAATGAAAGGCCGAATCCTTGGATTCTCGGCCAATCCTCTGTCAAAGCAGCGAATCCATAATGAAAGGCCGAATCCTTAGATTATCGGCCAATCCTCTGTCAAAGCAGCGAATCCATTCTAAAAGGCCGAATCCTTAGATTATCGGCCAATCCTCTGTCTAAGCAGCGAATCCATAATAAAAGGCCGAATCCTTAGAGTATCGGCCAACCTGTGTCTAAGCAGCGAATCCATAATAAAAGGCCGAATCCTTGGATTCTCGGCCAATCCTCTGTCAAAGCAGCGAATCCATAATGAAAGGCCGAATCCTTAGATTATCGGCCAATCCTCCGTCCAAGCAGCGAATCCATAATCAAAGGCCGAATCCTTAGATTATCGGCCAATCCTCTGTTAAAGCAGCGAATCCATAATCAAAGGCCGAATCCTTAGATTATCGGCCAATCCTCTGTCAAAGCAGCGAATCCATTCTAAAAGGCCGAATCCTTAGATTATCGGCCAATCCTCTGTCTAAGCAGCGAATCCATAATAAAAGGCCGAATCCTTAGAGTATCGGCCAACCTGTGTCTAAGCAGCGAATCCATAATAAAAGGCCGAATCCTTGGATTCTCGGACAATCCTCTGTCAAAGCAGCGAATCCATAATAAAAGGCCGAATCCTTAGAGTATCGGCCAACCTGTGTCTAAGCAGCGAATCCATTCTAAAAGGCCGAATCCTTAGATTATCGGCCAATCCTCTGTCAAAGCAGCGAATCCATTCTAAAAGGCCGAATCCTTAGATTATCGGCCAATCCTCTGTCTAAGCAGCGAATCCATAATAAAAGGCCGAATCCTTAGAGTATCGGCCAACCTGTGTCTAAGCAGCGAATCCATAATAAAAGGCCGAATCCTTGGATTCTCGGACAATCCTCTGTCAAAGCAGCGAATCCATAATGAAAGGCCGAATCCTTAGATTATCGGCCAACCTGTGTCTAAGCAGCGAATCCATAATGAAAGGCCGAATCCTTGGATTCTCGGCCAATCCTCTGTCAAAGCAGCGAATCCATAATGAAAGGCCGAATCCTTAGATTATCGGCCAATCCTCTGTCAAAGCAGCGAATCCATTCTAAAAGGCCGAATCCTTAGATTATCGGCCAATCCTCTGTCTAAGCAGCGAATCCATAATAAAAGGCCGAATCCTTAGAGTATCGGCCAACCTGTGTCTAAGCAGCGAATCCATAATAAAAGGCCGAATCCTTGGATTCTCGGCCAATCCTCTGTCAAAGCAGCGAATCCATAATGAAAGGCCGAATCCTTAGATTATCGGCCAATCCTCCGTCCAAGCAGCGAATCCATAATCAAAGGCCGAATCCTTAGATTATCGGCCAATCCTCTGTTAAAGCAGCGAATCCATAATCAAAGGCCGAATCCTTAGATTATCGGCCAATCCTCTGTCAAAGCAGCGAATCCATTCTAAAAGGCCGAATCCTTAGATTATCGGCCAATCCTCTGTCTAAGCAGCGAATCCATAATAAAAGGCCGAATCCTTAGAGTATCGGCCAACCTGTGTCTAAGCAGCGAATCCATAATAAAAGGCCGAATCCTTGGATTCTCGGACAATCCTCTGTCAAAGCAGCGAATCCATAATGAAAGGCCGAATCCTTAGATTATCGGCCAACCTGTGTCTAAGCAGCGAATCCATAATGAAAGGCCGAATCCTTGGATTCTCGGCCAATCCTCTGTCAAAGCAGCGAATCCATAATGAAAGGCCGAATCCTTAGATTATCGGCCAATCCTCTGTCAAAGCAGCGAATCCATTCTAAAAGGCCGAATCCTTAGATTATCGGCCAATCCTCTGTCTAAGCAGCGAATCCATAACAAGAGGCCGAATCCTTAGAGTATCGGCCAACCTGTGTCTAAGCAGCGAATCCATAATAAAAGGCCGAATCCTTGGATTCTCGGCCAATCCTCTGTCAAAGCAGCGAATCCATAATGAAAGGCCGAATCCTTAGATTATCGGCCAATCCTCCGTCCAAGCAGCGAATCCATAATCAAAGGCCGAATCCTTAGATTATCGGCCAATCCTCTGTCAAAGCAGCGAATCCATAATCAAAGGCCGAATCCTTAGATTATCGGCCAATCCTCTGTCAAAGCAGCGAATCCATAATAAAAGGCCGAATCCTTAGATTATTGGCCAATCCTATGTCACAGCAGCATTCCATAATAAAAGGACGAATTCTATATGATTCGTCGAATCCTTAGATTATCGGCCGAATCCTGTGTCACAGCGGTCATTGGCACCGTCCATCCGGTGAATATCGCGTACATAGTGTATATAGTCATAGATAGCATAATAAAACCCTCGATCAAAGAAACTCTCTCCATATGTGCGATGAATGAATAAACCGGCAATGCATTACTAAACCGGCGATGAATGACCAAAACGGCAAAAAACCATAAAATTAGTGAATATGACCGTACATACGGCCTGACACAGGATGGCCACATTACAGGTGTACAATGCACTGCTGCTGTATCCTGGGCGACCTGTCATGTGTGGCAACCTTAGGCTGCGACACGGGGTGTGTAGCAGCCTTCGCTGAGGCGTCGCAACCGTTGCACCCTTATATTGGATCCTGGCAACGGTTGCTCCCGTACGGAAGACCCTGGCGACACAGGCAACCCAGGCGACAAATAAAGTGGAACGGTACGTACCTAAGACGGCCGGCCTTAGATACGGCCATATTTTTTCCTGATGTTGTATTATCGGCCATCCTCTGTCAAAGCAGCGTTCTATGCAAAGGCGAAATGCTTGGATTATCGGCCAATCCTCTGTCAAAACAGCGTTCCATGCAAAGGCCGAATCCTTAGATTATCGGCGAATCCTCTGTCAAAGCAGCTATCCATGCAAAGGCCGAATCCTTAGATTATTGGCCAATCCTCTGTCAAAGCAGCGTTCCATGCAAAGGCCGAATCCTTAGATTACCGGCCAATCCTCTGTCAAAGCAGTTCCATCCATGCAAAGGCCGAATCCTTGGATTATGGCCAATCGTATGTCAGAGCAGCGTTCCATGCAAAGACAGAATCTTTTAGGATTCGATGATCTACGACTAAGCAGCGTTTCCATAGAATCCGTCTCTGTATATAGTCTAGATAGCGTAGATAGCATAATAAAACCGCTGAATAAGCGTCCAAGTTGCACTGAATTAAGGGAATCTGTAAACCATCGCCAGGTCCAATACTGGGACTCAGAGACGAGTTTAGATGCCTTCGAGCGAGAGACGAGTTTTGATGCCGTCGAGCGAGAGACGACTCCGGAAGTCGTCGAGCGAGAGACGACTCTGGAAGCCGTCAATTGGAATGCCATTCAGGTGTCGATCGAATAGAAGGCGACTCTGGATGCCGTCCATCTAAGGCTGTCACAGGTTCCGCTCAAGCGAGAGGCGACTCTGGTTGCTGTTGAGCGCGAGGCGACTGTGGTTGCTGTTGAGCGCCAGGCGACTCTGTGTAATGACCACGTCTCGGACGGGTCAATGGGTACTAGGTGTAAGGTTGCAAGAACAAGGCCGAGACTGGTCTAAGGGTAGAGGCAAGAGAGGGCTGTCGGGGCCACCGTCAGGGAGGAGGAGAAGTGCGGATAAGAGTAGTTTGTATTCTTAAGTTATAGGTAGATACAAGAGACAAGTTGTTGCGTGAAGAAGAAACAACAAGAGAGGACAGAGACTGTCCTTAAATACAAAACGTGCGTTACACAAAAAACTAAAGACATGAGTCACATAGAAGGCCGTAGAAACGACCGGAACAAAATAGAAGACAAGTTACAAATCAACAATGCAATAGAACATAATAGAAGACGATGGAAACAAGTGGTAGCATTGCGCAGCCTCAAGTGACTAATGTCACTTGAGGATTCCGTGGGTTACTAGAAGGTTCCGTGCAAGGTGGCTGTGCGTGGCAACAGGGATGCAAGCTGTTGGTACACGAGGCTCACCAAGTGGAAGGCAAGGCTGAGGCAAGGCAGACGAGGTAGCATAGGAAGGCGAACAACAGCTGGAACTGCTGTTGAGTCAAGGTCAGGTGTACGTGAATCCATTGAGGCTGGTAGCGGTGCTGGTGCCGGTAGTGGACGGGGGCTGGAGGTTCTTGGTTCAGGTGGAAGCCGGGTTGGTTCATGACATTAGCCCTCCCTCTAGGGATGAGCTCCTGCGAATTGCTCGAGGTAGGTTCTGGTTCGTCGTTGATAACAATCGGATCGTACCAGGTTCCGCTCATAGCTAAGGGTCTGGGAGATTTGCAGGACGGGGTTTCTGAGGGTAACTGTTGTGAAAACGTCTTACGACAGCGGAAGCGTTTTCAAGGTCGCTTGCAGGTTGCCAGGTGGGGTTTTCGTATCCAACCCAACGTACGAGGTACTGAAGTTTTCGACGGATGATCTTGGAGTCAAGGATTTCGTCAACTTCCCATTCGAGATCGTCGTTGACAATAATCGGAGGTGGAGGAGGTTGCGCTTGTCCAATAAGTGGGTCTTTAGCAACAGGTTCCAGAAGTGATACGTGGAAGACAGGGTGGACTTTCATGGTAGGCGGGAGTTCCAGCTTATAAGCATGACTGGAAACTTTCTGGGCGATTCGAAATTTTCCCAGGCGCTTAAAGTCCAACTTGTTGGATGGTCGGGTTGTCTGGATATGTCTTCTCAGTAGCCAGACTTCATCGCCGATCTTGTATGCAAGAGGTGGCAAGCGGTGTCGATCGGCTTGTTCTGCATGAGCTGATTGGGACCACGTAATTTCGGCGCGCAAGTGTTGGTCCAGAAGGGAAAGTTTTTCCGAATAATCCCTCAACACTTCAGGGGTTGGTTGCGGCGCTGAGGGGTTTGCAAGGATCTCGTATCGGGGTTGTTGGCCGTATACAGCAAAGAATGGCGTGATTCCTGTAGTCGCTGACAAGGTGTTGTTGTATGCAAATTCAGCCATACTGATAAGCTCTGACCAGTTGTCCTGCTGGTAATTGCAGTATCCGCGGAGGTATTGTTCTAGGATTGCATTGACTCTCTCGGTTTGCCCATCAGTCTGCGGGTGAAAGCTCGTTGACAGATTTTGTTTCAGGTTTAGTAGTTTGCATAGGTGACGTGAGAATTCCGAGGAAAATTGTGTTCCGCCATCGCTCACTATTGAGTCGGGTAGTCCATGGAGTCTGAACACGTTGTCCATGTATACTCTGGCAAGTGTTACCGAGTTGCAGGTCGTAGTAGTTGGAATATAGTGAGCCATCTTGGATAACCGATCTACCACGACAAGTATTGTGTCAAATCCGTTGGAGACAGGTAGACCAGTAATGAAGTCCATTGATACAGAACTCCATCTACGGATTGGAACTTGTAATGGTTTCAGCAGGCCATAGGGTGCGTGGCGTGCAGGTTTGATCCTCATGCATGTATCGCAGTTTTGAACATATCGGGCAATTGTCTGGCGCATCTTTGGCCACCAATAGTTTTGGCATACCAGTTTGTATGTCGATGCTCTTCCAGGGTGGCCGGCAGCAGGGTGATTGTGACAGGAGTGGAGGACTTTGGCTTGCAATGATTCGTTGTCAGGAACATACAGCAAGTTGTGTATGTATAGGAGGCCGTCCTTGTAGCTGCATTCGCCAAGTGGGACTGAAGAGTGCTTGGTGTCAGAGTTCTCTAATGCCAGAACAATCGATTTTGCTAGGCTGTCTGATGGAAGCAGTTCTCGGAACTTGTTATTGAAGGTAATGCAAGTTGCAGACAGTGAGTAATCAGAGAACTTGGATGAAGGGATGAGTGCGCGAATAGGTCTGCTACGTTCATCCCCCTCTTCAGGCAGGTCTCCAGACCCTCGTGTCAAGGCGTCGGCTTTTCCGTTCTTTTCGCCAGGCCAGAATACGATGACAAAATCGTATTGGGCTAATTCGCCTGCCCATCGTGCCTGTCGTCGGTTCAACAAGGTTTTTGTCTTGAATGATTCAAGGTTGTGGTGGTCGGTGTATATGTTGAATGGTCGTGGCAATGCGTGTAAATACATATGCCATTTTCCTAAACATACCACAATGGCGAGCAGTTCTTTATCCCCAATGCCGTAATTGCACTCGGCCGGGGACATGTTTTCTGACAGGAATGCAACAGGGTGAAGAACTGTCTTACCATTTTCAGGGACTTTCTGAGATAAGATACCCGAGACAACGTAGTCTGACGCATCGGTTTCAAGGATTGTTTCGAGAGTAGGGTCAAAGTGGCGTAGCACTGGTGCTGTAGTAAACGACAGTTTTAACTTCTGGAAGACTTCTTCGCATTGTTGTGACCATTCGAAGGGTGTGTCTTTTTGCAGTAGCTTAAAGAAAGGTTGGCAGATTCTTGAGTATCCGTTGATAAATCGCCGATAGAAGTTTGCAAAACCTAGGAAACATTGTATGTCCTTGACAGACTTCGGCGTCTCCCATTCTAGAACTGCTTTGACCTTTTCCGGGTCCATTTCTATTCCGTTGGAAGAGATAACAAATCCAAGGAAGGTTGTCTTTGGTACTGTGAATTCGCATTTCTCGGGCTTGACAAACATACCGGTTTCTGATAACTTGGTGAGGACCTTTCGAACTTGTTCTTGATGATCTGTGATATTCTTGGAGTATATCAGGATGTCGTCCAGATATACAACACAGAAGACGTCTAGGTATTCCCGTAGGGTATCATTGACGAATCGCTGGCAGGTTGCAGGTGCATTGGTAAGACCAAAGGGCATAACAAGGAACTCAAACAGGCCGTAACGGGTTCGAAATGCTGTTTTCCATTCGTCGCCTTCTCTAATCCGGATGAGATTGAAGGCTGATCTCAGGTCTAGGCGAGTAAAGTATTCAGCTCCTCAAATTTGGTTCAATGTCTCTTCGATTCTAGGCAGCGGGTATCTATCTTTGAAGGTAATGTCGTTCAAGGCTCGATAGTCGACACAAAGACGTAGTGTGCCATCTTTCTTTTTGACAAACAGAATAGGAGAAGCGCTAGAGGAAGAGCTAGGGCGGATGAAGCCTTTGGCAAGGTTTTCATCAAGCCATAGTCGTACTTCCTTGAGTTCTGAATCAGACATTGAGTACATCCAACCTAGAGGTGGTTTCGAGCCGGGGAGCAAGGGAATTTCGTGGTCCACATAACGGTGTGGAGGAAGTGCTTCAGCTTCTTTCTTCGAGAATAGAGGCAGAAAGTTATGGTATTCGGGAGGCACTAGGTCTTCTGTCTTCTTTGTCGTCTTTGAGTCTTCAGAGGCTGCGACTAGAACACAGATTCGGTTTTCTGGGTCTTGGAGTGCTAGTTTCATTGCAGCCCTAGAAATAACTGCAATCTTATGGGTCGTTGGTGCTGGTAGTGTACTCTGGATGGGCTTGGGCCGTACAGGAAGGCAGTGGGCCTGGCAATAACCACTTTTGAATGTGATAGAGTTTGCTTCCCAGTCGATGTCGGGGTTGTGTTTTCGAAGCCAGGTTCGACCAACAATCAGGTCCCATCCAGCCAGTTTGGTAACTTGGAAGGTTAATACTTCTTCATGTTGGTCCACGGAGAGTTTCAAGGTACAGGTATGAGTTATTTGTTCGCAGCAGATGGGCGTCCATCTACTACAAGCAATTCCTCTGGTCTAGGTTTTGTTTCAGGGTTCAGGTTCAAGGATAATGCAAAGTCAAGGTCGATGAATTGTGATGTGGCTCCACAATCAATCATACAAGTTCCAGATAAAGTATCATTAAGAGAAACGTTAAAACACATAGGGGATTCAGATTCTAAGTCTCCTGAGAAGGAAACAGAGGATATAGATAAAGCAGAGGCAAAGTGGCGGCAAGACTTGGTAGTCCTTTCGTTTTTTGTATTTGAAGAGGTTTTTGTAGGAGATAAAACAACAGGTCATAAAACATCAAAACGATTAACAGATTTAAAGGAAACAGAGGGTTTGCAAGGAGAGCAGTCACCAGGTTGCATCCTGGCTCTCTTTGAAGGGACTTCATTCTTCAAAGAGTGCTTTAGTTTTTCGCCGGTTCTGTAGAGGTGTTGTATAGCACCGTCGCAGGAGGGGCAGCGGCCACAGAAGATTCCTCTACTGCGTTGACAGAAGGTTTTTTATGGGGGCAGGCGCTTGCGAAGTGGCCTTGATTGCCACAGTACAGGCAGAGGCCGTTGGCTCTGCGCCTATGTTTTTCCTTCTGGTCCAGTGGGCCACGTCTTCTGGCAACAAAGGTTCTGGCTGCTGAGAGGTCCATGGGGCCAGAATGTGTGCCGGCTGCGGTTGTCAAAGGGGCCGAGGTTGCAGACTTGGAGTTGCTGCTTGATGGATTGCCATCGGAAGTCTTGTGCACAGACCGGATGTTGTTATCCAGAGTGATGCATAGACTGATGAAGGCGTCAAAGGTGTCTGGTGGTGTTGCATTGTAGGCGAGGCCAAGCTGAACTCGGGAGTTCAGGCCGCGCTTGAAGAATGAGATCAGGCTCCTTTGATCTAGGGTAAGAGCCGATGCATATGTGACAAATTCAGCATGATAGGTAGAGCAATCCTTGGAACCTTGCCGTAGTTCCATAAGCTTGCGTTCCGCAGTGGCGCGGGCGTCTGGGTCATCAAAGGCAGCTTTCAATCCCGTGATTAATTGCTCATAGGAAGCAAAGCTGATGTGTCCTGAGGTTTCGTCGATGTGGGGTGCAAACCAGTTGGCAGCTCGATTGGTCAGGTAGGAGGCGGTGTAGGCGATCTTGGCATGATCGCTAGCATAGGTAACAGGGTCCGAAGCAAATACCAACCGGAGTGAGTTGACAAAGGTTTTGTATTTGTGGCGATCGCCATCAAAGGCTTCAGGGGAATTGATCTTCGGGACGCGTTGGTGGGGTTGAGGGGCCGGAGCAGCAGGCTGAGCGGCTCGGAGCCGTAGGTTCGTGCCATATTGGTAGCCGTTTATGAATAACCAGTACAGGACTTGAGTGGCAAAGTTGGCTTCTTTGGTATCCGAGATAGCTGGGACAGTGGGTTGACCCACTGTACCAGTTGTGCCGCAATTAATTCCTGTTAAATGTGCCTGTTGGCACGCTGTGATTTGGTCTGTTGTGAGTTCCGGGGGTGTTGGAACCGCAGCAACTGGTGTAGGGTCATGGTTTTTAATCATCCAGATATGGGCATGTTCCCAGGTGCCGGATGTGGGGTCTTGGGATCCAGAGGGTGTAGACGACATGGTAACCGGAGGTGGCGGCGACAGTTATGTCGACGCAACAAAGTGTGATGACCACGTCTCGGACGGGTCAATGGGTACTAGGTGTAAGGTTGCAAGAACAAGGCCGAGACTGGTCTAAGGGTAGAGGCAAGAGAGGGCTGTCGGGGCCACCGTCAGGGAGGAGGAGAAGTGCGGGTAAGAGTAGTTTGTATTCTTAAGTTATAGGTAGATACAAGAGACAAGTTGTTGCGTGAAGAAGAAACAACAAGAGAGGACAGAGACTGTCCTTAAATACAAAACGTGCGTTACACACAAAACTAAAGAAATGAGTCACATAGAAGGCCGTAGAAACGACCGGAACAATATAGAAGACAAGTTACAAATCAACAATGCAATAGAACATAATAGAAGACGATGGAAACAAGTGGTAGCATTGCGCAGCCTCAAGTGACTAATGTCACTTGAGGATTCCGTGGGTTACTAGAAGGTTCCGTGCAAGGTGGCTGTGCGTGGCAACAGGGATGCAAGCTGTTGGTACACGAGGCTCACCAAGTGGAAGGCAAGGCTGAGGCAAGGCAGACGAGGTAGCATAGGAAGGCGAACAACAGCTGGAACTGCTGTTGAGTCAAGGTCAGGTGTACGTGAATCCATTGAGGCTGGTAGCGGTGCTGGTGCCGGTAGTGGACGGGGGCTGGAGGTTCTTGGTTCAGGTGGAAGCCGGGTTGGTTCATGACATTAGCCCTCCCTCTAGGGATGAGCTCCTGCGAATTGCTCGAGGTAGGTTCTGGTTCGTCGTTGATAACAATCGGATCGTACCAGGTTCCGCTCATAGCTAAGGGTCTGGGAGATTTGCAGGACAGGGTTTCTGAGGGTAACTGTTGTGAAAACGTCTTACGACAGCGGAAGCGTTTTCAAGGTCGCTTGCAGGTTGCCAGGTGGGGTTTTCGTATCCAACCCAACGTACGAGGTACTGAAGTTTTCGACGGATGATCTTGGAGTCAAGGATTTCGTCAACTTCCCATTCGAGATCGTCGTTGACAATAATCGGAGGTGGAGGAGGTTGCGCTTGTCCAATAAGTGGGTCTTTAGCAACAGGTTCCAGAAGTGATACGTGGAAGACAGGGTGGACTTTCATGGTAGGCGGGAGTTCCAGCTTATAAGCATGACTGGAAACTTTCTGGGCGATTCGAAATTTTCCCAGGCGCTTAAAGTCCAACTTGTTGGATGGTCGGGTTGTCTGGATATGTCTTCTCAGTAGCCAGACTTCATCGCCGATCTTGTATGCAAGAGGTGGCAAGCGGTGTCGATCGGCTTGTTCTGCATGAGCTGATTGGGACCACGTAATTTCGGCGCGCAAGTGTTGGTCCAGAAGGGAAAGTTTTTCCGAATAATCCCTCAACACTTCAGGGGTTGGTTGCGGCGCTGAGGGGTTTGCAAGGATCTCGTATCGGGGTTGTTGGCCGTATACAGCAAAGAATGGCGTGATTCCTGTAGTCGCAGACAAGGTGTTGTTGTATGCAAATTCAGCCATACTGATAAGCTCTGACCAGTTGTCCTGCTGGTAATTGCAGTATCCGCGGAGGTATTGTTCTAGGATTGCATTGACTCTCTCGGTTTGCCCATCAGTCTGCGGGTGAAAGCTCGTTGACAGATTTTGTTTCAGGTTTAGTAGTTTGCATAGGTGACGTGAGAATTCCGAGGAAAATTGTGTTCCGCCATCGCTCACTATTGAGTCGGGTAGTCCATGGAGTCTGAACACGTTGTCCATGTATACTCTGGCAAGTGTTACCGAGTTGCAGGTCGTAGTAGTTGGAATATAGTGAGCCATCTTGGATAACCGATCTACCACGACAAGTATTGTGTCAAATCCGTTGGAGACAGGTAGACCAGTAATGAAGTCCATTGATACGGAACTCCATCTACGGATTGGAACTTGTAATGGTTTCAGCAGGCCATAGGGTGCGTGGCGTGCAGGTTTGATCCTCATGCATGTATCGCAGTTTTGAACATATCGGGCAATTGTCTGGCGCATCTTTGGCCACCAATAGTTTTGGCATACCAGTTTGTATGTCGATGCTCTTCCAGGGTGGCCGGCAGCAGGGTGATTGTGACAGGAGTGGAGGACTTTGGCTTGCAATGATTCGTTGTCAGGAACATACAGCAAGTTGTGTATGTATAGGAGGCCGTCCTTGTAGCTGCATTCGCCAAGTGGGACTGAAGAGTGCTTGGTGTCAGAGTTCTCTAATGCCAGAACAATCGATTTTGCTAGGCTGTCTGATGGAAGCAGTTCTCGGAACTCGTTATTGAAGGTAATGCAAGTTGCAGACAGTGAGTAATCAGAGAACTTGGATGAAGGGATGAGTGCGCGAATAGGTCTGCTACGTTCATCCCCCTCTTCAGGCAGGTCTCCAGACCCTCGTGTCAAGGCGTCGGCTTTTCCGTTCTTTTCGCCAGGCCAGAATACGATGACAAAATCGTATTGGGCTAATTCGCCTGCCCATCGTGCCTGTCGTCGGTTCAACAAGGTTTTTGTCTTGAATGATTCAAGGTTGTGGTGGTCGGTGTATATGTTGAATGGTCGTGGCAATGCGTGTAAATACATATGCCATTTTCCTAAACATACCACAATGGCGAGCAGTTCTTTATCCCCAATGCCGTAATTGCACTCGGCCGGGGACATGTTTTCTGACAGGAATGCAACAGGGTGAAGAACTGTCTTACCATTTTCAGGGACTTTCTGAGATAAGATACCCGAGACAACGTAGTCTGACGCATCGGTTTCAAGGATTGTTTCGAGAGTAGGGTCAAAGTGGCGTAGCACTGGTGCTGTAGTAAACGACAGTTTTAACTTCTGGAAGACTTCTTCGCATTGTTGTGACCATTCGAAGGGTGTGTCTTTTTGCAGTAGCTTAAAGAAAGGTTGGCAGATTCTTGAGTATCCGTTGATAAATCGCCGATAGAAGTTTGCAAAACCTAGGAAACATTGTATGTCCTTGACAGACTTCGGCGTCTCCCATTCTAGAACTGCTTTGACCTTTTCCGGGTCCATTTCTGTTCCGTTGGAAGAGATAACAAATCCAAGGAAGGTTGTCTTTGGTACTGTGAATTCGCATTTCTCGGGCTTGACAAACATACCGGTTTCTGATAACTTGGTGAGGACCTTTCGAACTTGTTCTTGATGATCTGTGATATTCTTGGAGTATATCAGGATGTCGTCCAGATATACAACACAGAAGACGTCTAGGTATTCCCGTAGGGTATCATTGACGAATCGCTGGCAGGTTGCAGGTGCATTGGTAAGACCAAAGGGCATAACAAGGAACTCAAACAGGCCGTAACGGGTTCGAAATGCTGTTTTCCATTCGTCGCCTTCTCTAATCCGGATGAGATTGAAGGCTGATCTCAGGTCTAGGCGAGTAAAGTATTCAGCTCCTCAAATTTGGTTCAATGTCTCTTCGATTCTAGGCAGCGGGTATCTATCTTTGAAGGTAATGTCGTTCAAGGCTCGATAGTCGACACAAAGACGTAGTGTGCCATCTTTCTTTTTGACAAACAGAATAGGAGAAGCGCTAGAGGAAGAGCTAGGGCGGATGAAGCCTTTGGCAAGGTTTTCATCAAGCCATAGTCGTACTTCCTTGAGTTCTGAATCAGACATTGAGTACATCCAACCTAGAGGTGGTTTCGAGCCGGGGAGCAAGGGAATTTCGTGGTCCACATAACGGTGTGGAGGAAGTGCTTCAGCTTCTTTCTTCGAGAATAGAGGCAGAAAGTTATGGTATTCGGGAGGCACTAGGTCTTCTGTCTTCTTTGTCGTCTTTGAGTCTTCAGAGGCTGCGACTAGAACACAGATTCGGTTTTCTGGGTCTTGGAGTGCTAGTTTCATTGCAGCCCTAGAAATAACTGCAATCTTATGGGTCGTTGGTGCTGGTAGTGTACTCTGGATGGGCTTGGGCCGTACAGGAAGGCAGTGGGCCTGGCAATAACCACTTTTGAATGTGATAGAGTTTGCTTCCCAGTCGATGTCGGGGTTGTGTTTTCGAAGCCAGGTTCGACCAACAATCAGGTCCCATCCAGCCAGTTTGGTAACTTGGAAGGTTAATACTTCTTCATGTTGGTCCACGGAGAGTTTCAAGGTACAGGTATGAGTTATTTGTTCGCAGCAGATGGGCGTCCATCTACTACAAGCAATTCCTCTGGTCTAGGTTTTGTTTCAGGGTTCAGGTTCAAGGATAATGCAAAGTCAAGGTCGATGAATTGTGATGTGGCTCCACAATCAATCATACAAGTTCCAGATAAAGTATCATTAAGAGAAACGTTAAAACACATAGGGGATTCAGATTCTAAGTCTCCTGAGAAGGAAACAGAGGATATAGATAAAGCAGAGGCAAAGTGGCGGCAAGACTTGGTAGTCCTTTCGTTTTTTGTATTTGAAGAGGTTTTTGTAGGAGATAAAACAACAGGTCATAAAACATCAAAACGATTAACAGATTTAAAGGAAACAGAGGGTTTGCAAGGAGAGCAGTCACCAGGTTGCATCCTGGCTCTCTTTGAAGGGACTTCATTCTTCAAAGAGTGCTTTAGTTTTTCGCCGGTTCTGTAGAGGTGTTGTATAGCACCGTCGCAGGAGGGGCAGCGGCCACAGAAGATTCCTCTACTGCGTTGACAGAAGGTTTTTTATGGGGGCAGGCGCTTGCGAAGTGGCCTTGATTGCCACAGTACAGGCAGAGGCCGTTGGCTCTGCGCCTATGTTTTTCCTTCTGGTCCAGTGGGCCACGTCTTCTGGCAACAAAGGTTCTGGCTGCTGAGAGGTCCATGGGGCCAGAATGTGTGCCGGCTGCGGTTGTCAAAGGGGCCGAGGTTGCAGACTTGGAGTTGCTGCTTGATGGATTGCCATCGGAAGTCTTGTGCACAGACCGGATGTTGTTATCCAGAGTGATGCATAGACTGATGAAGGCGTCAAAGGTGTCTGGTGGTGTTGCATTGTAGGCGAGGCCAAGCTGAACTCGGGAGTTCAGGCCGCGCTTGAAGAATGAGATCAGGCTCCTTTGATCTAGGGTAAGAGCCGATGCATATGTGACAAATTCAGCATGATAGGTAGAGCAATCCTTGGAACCTTGCCGTAGTTCCATAAGCTTGCGTTCCGCAGTGGCGCGGGCGTCTGGGTCATCAAAGGCAGCTTTCAATCCCGTGATTAATTGCTCATAGGAAGCAAAGCTGATGTGTCCTGAGGTTTCGTCGATGTGGGGTGCAAACCAGTTGGCAGCTCGATTGGTCAGGTAGGAGGCGGTGTAGGCGATCTTGGCATGATCGCTAGCATAGGTAACAGGGTCCGAAGCAAATACCAACCGGAGTGAGTTGACAAAGGTTTTGTATTTGTGGCGATCGCCATCAAAGGCTTCAGGGGAATTGATCTTCGGGACGCGTTGGTGGGGTTGAGGGGCCGGAGCAGCAGGCTGAGCGGCTCGGAGCCGTAGGTTCGTGCCATATTGGTAGCCGTTTATGAATAACCAGTACAGGACTTGAGTGGCAAAGTTGGCTTCTTTGGTATCCGAGATAGCTGGGACAGTGGGTTGACCCACTGTACCAGTTGTGCCGCAATTAATTCCTGTTAAATGTGCCTGTTGGCACGCTGTGATTTGGTCTGTTGTGAGTTCCGGGGGTGTTGGAACCGCAGCAACTGGTGTAGGGTCATGGTTTTTAATCATCCAGATATGGGCATGTTCCCAGGTGCCGGATGTGGGGTCTTGGGATCCAGAGGGTGTAGACGACATGGTAACCGGAGGTGGCGGCGACAGTTATGTCGACGCAACAAAGTGTGATGACCACGTCTCGGACGGGTCAATGGGTACTAGGTGTAAGGTTGCAAGAACAAGGCCGAGACTGGTCTAAGGGTAGAGGCAAGAGAGGGCTGTCGGGGCCACCGTCAGGGAGGAGGAGAAGTGCGGGTAAGAGTAGTTTGTATTCTTAAGTTATAGGTAGATACAAGAGACAAGTTGTTGCGTGAAGAAGAAACAACAAGAGAGGACAGAGACTGTCCTTAAATACAAAACGTGCGTTACACAAAAAACTAAAGACATGAGTCACATAGAAGGCCGTAGAAACGACCGGAACAATATAGAAGACAAGTTACAAATCAACAATGCAATAGAACATAATAGAAGACGATGGAAACAAGTTGTAGCATTGCGCAGCCTCAAGTGACTAATGTCACTTGAGGATTCCGTGGGTTACTAGAAGGTTCCGTGCAAGGTGGCTGTGCGTGGCAACAGGGATGCAAGCTGTTGGTACACGAGGCTCACCAAGTGGAAGGCAAGGCTGAGGCAAGGCAGACGAGGTAGCATAGGAAGGCAAACAACAGCTGGAACTGCTGTTGAGTCAAGGTCAGGTGTACGTGAATCCATTGAGGCTGGTAGCGGTGCTGGTGCCGGTAGTGGACGGGGGCTGGAGGTTCTTGGTTCAGGTGGAAGCCGGGTTGGTTCATCACACTCTGGTTGCCGTTGATGGGACCAAGAATCCAAATTACCGCGCAAGCTCGATACGTGGTGGGTCGCGCTCAGTGCGCTCAGGCTGTGAGCGCACTGAGCGCGACTGGGCTTTTGGCTGATGCAATGACTTCAGCTGTCGTGCTGCTCTTCCTTACAAGTTTCCCGTAGTTTATTATGGCTTCAACCTTCATCTGAAGTGCGGGTCACGTATTCCACTGCTAATACACTGCAATCATCCCGCTTGAAATGTCTATCATCCCCATCACTTGCTCTATCTCCATTCCCTCTCCATCTGCACTGTCTTATCTGTCATCTCCCATCACCTATATGTAGGGGCGGTAACTCTGATGATGACTCTGTCGTAGTGCAATGCTAATTCTAGTGCAACCAAGTGATGACTCAATGACTCAATGACCCAACTAGCAACGGTAGCAATAGTAGCAATGGTAACAGCCTTGGTGGTAACTATCTGCTACAGTACGATGATAACTCCGGTGCAAAGCCTCGTTAACTTAGTAACTCTGCTGGTCATGGTAACCACAAAAATTACCCTCGTACAAATACGTGATCACTCTGATAGTAATTCTCTACTGCAATGCAAGCTTCCTCTGTTGCAGGCCGGTGACTCGGTGACTCGGTGACTCGGATGGGAACAGGAATTTGAAAGCTGGATGAAACGGAGAAATAGGAAAAGGTAAGGAACGGAGGAATATAAAAGGAAAAAAAACTGTATAGAAAAGCAATAGGTAGTTTGGAAACGGAAAGGAAAAGGGAGTTTGCAGTAAATTCACATTAACTTCACCTTTTCCACATATAAAAGTAGTATGGTGATCTTTACTATCATCTTCAGTCTTATCTTCACTATTATCTTCACTATTGTCTTTACTATTAGAGGGATTTTGCAACGCATTATTTGGTTAAAATTCAGGCGCTTAGGGGTCGTTGCTGTAGTAACCGGTCACAAGTCCATGTTTTGGGTCAACGTTAGAGATAGCATTTGCTAAGCTAAGCAAATGGATTCTCTTACTGCGTTGCAACGCCCTGAGATCGCAAATAATTCCTCAAAAACTGCAAAACCTCATTTTTGTTAAAGAATTATTTGGTTGCTGCAGTCAGCATTTAGTTTAAGTCGTCGATACCAAATAATCCGTGCAAAATCCCTCTATTATCTACACCTTTTCCGGGTTCACATTTCCTCGGGTGGAAGAGTTTCATCACCGCTCAAGGGTATTCAGGAGGACACATCGTATTGATTCCTCCGCATCGTCAACAATCACCCGGTATATGTTTTGCATTGTAGTAATTTTTTGTGAATTACTCCTAAATTCAATACCGTGTGGAGCAGCGCGATCTCTCGGATGGCTTATTCGCTCCATCACATTACCCTTATAACCTGTGAACTTTCCTAATACACCAAAATTTGCCCGGTAACCCCAATTCTTTGTGAATACAGACAAATGGAGCTTTTGTGTAATACCGTGACACATCTTGTTAGTCAAATAAACTTGTGTCCTTCGCCAAATACTATGCTGGCGCTTCATAGAGGTCAACACGATAATGCGAGTCTTGCCGAATAACTGATGTCGAACCTTAAACGTGGGATGTTCCTGCGTTCTCAGGAGACCACAAGGCTCAATGAAGTTCTGAGTCAGGGAGTCAGCATTAGGAGCCAACACAGATGTTATACCATCCTATTCAGTGTGCTCCTGTGTATTTTTTGGGTTGCGATAGATTCAAGATGTCGGCGTTCCAGAAAAATTAGATTACTAGAACACCTTGTATCGACATCCATGATACGCATTGATTTTACACAATTGTTTATACTGAGATTGAAGAATATTTGAACCTTGCTGCTCCTTGTAAATGCCTTCAAATGAGAAAACCCCAAACGTCAACGCGAACCCCATATCAAAAACTAATAGCAAAAGTAAAAGAAAATACATGAACTGCAATCCCTAGATGACGAGTAGAAGATACGCGCAGCGTTGAAAACCAAGGTGGGTAGAAGCCATCCAGCAGCCCTTGGGGTATCAATAATCTTTAATGATGAGGCTGGTTAAGTGGAGGTTTTCTATGTGGACTTGGGAAAGTGTTAGGTCGTGAACCAGAATTTGGAATCGCAACATCTCTAGAAAATGTCTGTGATATTCGCATTTGTTCTTGAGGAGTTCTCAACTTTCCTGCAGCACTTTCAACCCGATCTTTCTCTGACTTGTTCTTTGCTTCTTTGGCAAACACCATTTGACACCACCCCCTCGGGTCCGGCACGCGGCCAATTGTTTCATTCAGAATACTCATCCATCCTTGCTTATCTTCTGGCGAATCCGCATAAAAGTCTATAACTTCCCCGTTGCCAAATCTGACACGAAATCCTTCCTCCACGAACATATACCCCTCTTCTTCTTCCGAGAATCCGGATTTTCTTCTTGTCTTGCCTGGGCCGGGAACATTGGGATCTACAAGTGAATTACGATCGTCAATCAATTTGATTGCCTTGCTCAGATTTATTGTGGCCCTCGGCTGCCGGGTGGCTTCATGATACGCCGTTAAACGAGCGCCATTTAATTTAAAGTACCTTCGTCGCCAAAACTAAAATAATCAGTATCAGACTTGCACACGACAGAGCAACCTACCGGGCAGTCTCCTCCTTGCTGAGATAAATTACCCTCCCATGTCCTGTTCATTATCTGCTCGGCCTCTCTTAGTTCTCGCATGGCCGCTCCCATACTCTTGGGCATGTCCTTCTAAAATCTGTTAGCAGTTAATCGGAAGTAGAGGGATATAGCACACTGACATCCGAGGATCCTTTCGGTTTGGGCACAAAAAACAGCTGGATCTCCAGTTTGCCGATCTTGTACGGTGCCTTTCTGGCAGGTTGCAGACCAGTATGAATGCCTCTTTTGCTTTTCACACTTGTAGCATCCACAGCCCATTCATTGAAACAATGTACATCGGTGGTAAACGGCCTGCCATATGCCCTGCTTTCAAAGTCCTTTAGACTAATGTAAGAACGGGCAAAAGAACCATCGCGCGCCACGAGACCATGCAGCAGATCCCATGCAGTGGGAGGTGAGGTCGACGCTGGTTGTTGCTGCGACTGTTGTTGCATTTGTTGCTGATATTGGAATTCTAGCTGTTTTCTTTTTTTGGGAGAAGAAAACACCTTGCTGAAGGTAGATTGTTTTTGCTTAGCCACAGGGGCTTTCGAAATATTCTTCACCGGTAGAGCTGGCGGTGCCTCCAGTTTGGTTTGCAATGTTAATTGAAACTCGAGATCATTAAGTACAACCCTGTGGATAATTAGATGTGAGCCCAAAAATAATTCAGATTCTTACAATTCGAACTCTTGACCAATGGGGGCATTTTTGCCCAACTCTAACCAAGATGTAGTTACGCAATGAAGTCCATTATCTAAAGTGAGACAGAAATATGTTGGCTGTGCTGAAAACCTGTAAGAACTACATGGACACTAATTGGGAATCGGAGTGTTATACCTTGGGGTAAAGGCAATTCCAGATCTTTCACGCCAATAACCTTGACAAATAATCTACCTCGCTCAACGTTGTGATCATCCACTGATCCAATACTTGGCCTTCCTGTGATTTCACTCTCGCCGACGCTAGACAATCGCTTGGTGGTAACACCATCGCGCCCGGGCAAAGGTGGAACCGGGCCACAGTTTGACGGCCGCTTCCTTGTTCCTATAGATCCGTCCCGTTGACTGCGCCGTCTATTGGTAGATCTCCAAGGTTCCACTGACCATGATTGACCACGAGTGTGGCCAGTTATTGTTGACTCTGGTTTAGAACCCCTTTCCTCGTCAGGGTCTCGATTAGATGCATGTATTATTTTGGTGTTCTGTCTCATTAAATACCCTCTCTATTGACATTAGCATAAATAAGGAAAGTTACAGTTGTTCGAACCTTTTGTTTTTCTATTACACGCTCAAATTCATCATTCAATTCGTCCAATTTGAGATCAAACTCAAATTCACCTAATGCAGGAAGAACGGCGGATTTTCGTCTCTTTTTGTCCGCATGTCTCCGGGCCACCGACTCACTGTCCGATTGTCCGGAGTGATCTCCAATGGAGTCGGTATCACTGCCTCCGGAGCTTTCTTTTTCACCCTCACTTCTATATCCATCTGGGATTCTGGGGACCGGGGGCGGGTAGTTATTTTGTTCCCCGCTGACATGTCGACGTGCTGCTGCCATCGCAGCCATGTCCGAAGGTGTGGCACTCGCCCTTGTTTTCAATGTGCCACCGGGTGCTCGAATGGTTGCTAATGCTTCTTCAACCGGAGATAATGATCGTTCTTGGGGTATGTTTGATTCATCGTGTTCAGAATCTTCATGAGATAAATATTGATCATCATCTGAAGTCTGATCATCATCACCAGAATGATATATGTTGTGCCGTATCACTGACCCAGTATCATCATCCTCGGAGGTGGTACAATCTTCAATAGGGCTGGAAACCCGGGCAAAGAAGTCTCGAGCTATATTCATAGACGGTGCTTCTGAAATATGATCATTGTTGACGTCGGGTTCTGGTATTATTGTACGCGGAGAAGTTGACATATATTCCTGAAGTCCTAGGCCAATTCCCCCGTCGTCAAGCACCGCAGACATGTCAGGCAAGCCGACTGTACTTAATTCGTGTGTTTCACTCTCAGGTAAAAGATCTGAGTGTTCTATTGTTGAGGTGATTTCTGGATGTGGTTGAGAGCGGCTATCACATTCACTGTAGCGTGATTCTTCATCGTCATCGTTACTTTTGTAGGATGATCGGTCTGACTCTGTAATCTGGTCCGAATCAGGTGACCGAGTTCCAAATCGGGATGCTGGACGTTCAGGGACATTATGGAATTCCGGTATAGAAAATATATCCAATTGATGTACGTCTTCTGTTAGTTCGTGTTTGATATCGGGTATTTCACATCCCGATATGTGCAGTTCCTTGGATTGACAATATGTGTTGCCCATTGGAACTTCGTCCGAAGTTTCTGCAAGTACATTATTTCTTCGCTCTTCAACCTGGCGACGTATAGATTCCCGAGAAAGCTGCGGTACGTCGTCGCTTTGTGATAAAGACTCATGAAGACTACAATTATCACGGTCAACACGTGGCTCAACATCTGTAATAGGCAATGTTTCATTGCCATCAGACAATTCATCATCTGGTAACAGAACAGGGCTCATGCTCTCGTCTTGTGTCTTTTGCTTATCCTCGGGTTTAGTGCTGTCCACGTCAATTCCTAACCCATCGCTGGAAGCTTTATTATCTGCGGTGGGCATTGATTTTTGTTCAACCTCTGGGGAGGGTTGAATCCCCATCATATTCATACGATCCTCAATAGACATACGAGAGGGTACTATATGATCTAACATAGGGATTGTGGGCAGTGGCCTACTACCAGGACTGTTAGCCTCCGGGTTTAACGGGGTATGAGGGATCGGCGGTAGCGGTCTTGAGTTGGGAGAAGGAGTGCTGCGAAATGGGTCATCCAGCTCTGGTTGAGACGTAGATTGTGTAGAAGTGGTTGGCCATGCATCCGGTTCAATGACCGGAGTGTTTTCCAAGTCATAATCGTCGTCTTCGTCGTCGTCATATTGCTGTCCAGGAGAGCCTTCAACAGATGGGTCGGGCGTCACAATCTCGTACTCTAGCACGTGAGGAGTTTCTTTGTCGAAAGTGACTGATTTGGGTCGACGTTGGGGACTTTGGTGATGTTCCCCCCCGGTGTTATCGTCATTGTATGAGTTCATCCTATACGAGGATAACAATGAAGATTTCGTTGGCGACATGCGAAGATTCGGGCTGTTCAACCTCATTTGTGACTTTGCTGCACTTGGCGGTGTTTGGGTTTCGTCGTTGAGTACTTCATTCTTCTTCGGTGTTGGAATTGGAATCCGCGAAGTTTCTCGGTCGGCGGAATTACCTCGAAGGGAACGCATAAACGATGGGCTGCCGAATCCAGACGATTGGTGAAAACTAATGGGTCTTCCAACACTTCCATCGGTCTTTTGGAATAACTTGCTATTGTTTTGAACTCGAGAGACGCGCTTTAACCTTTCTAAAGATGTGCGGCGTCCAACGCTTGGAGAATTATCCCTCGGTCGGTCTTTTTCTTGTAAATCCTTTCCTTGCCAAAAGGCCCTTGGTGAAGCGATTTTACCTTGGGGGCTGGTTATCGGCGAAGACAAAGATTCGGACGTTTCTTCCGCCATCTAATAATACTTCAACTTCTTTATGTTGGCGGTGGATATCGAGATAAATCATACCTTAGTAGAAGACGGACTATTTCGTCTCTGCTCGACGGAACTAATCTCGGACAATGGGTGAGACAACAGCAAACCCCGATTGATGATATCAGTGGGATCTGAACAATCGAGCTCAGTGATGTCTACAGAGTTATTCTTATAAATCCTAAGCGGTGTAACCTGAGTAAGTTAGTCTTAGGCTGAGAATTAAGGAGAAAATACGAACAGGAGATCCAGACACCAAAGGCATACTGACTGCCTATGATGTCTTTGATTGTCAGTATTGGCAAATACCACTTTATTCGACCTGATATTGTCGCTCACAAATATGCACTCTGTAGAGCGGCAATGGAGCAACACTGTCTGTAAAACAAGATTGATCGGGAGTTGGCTAATCCAGGAAACGCCTCACGATTGAACGACGGAGTTCAATACAACCTAATGAGAATTGTCTTTCCAACGCCTAAATATGGTAAAGAGGTACTATTGATGAAAGTGGAAATGAAATATTATCGATACGCGGAAATAAGTAACTCCAACTTTTTAGATATATAGTAGCTTCGGCTCATGTTTGTTATGTGCGAAAATGGCGGTTGTACGGTTGCCACAACAACCATTGCACTTATCTCACCAGGGATAAGCTACATCATGGATAATTTCAGGTTAATTGCATAGGCCAGGGGTTGACGAATACATACGATGTACTCTACATAGTACATGTAGCCAGGAATAGAAAACGACTAGTAGTCGAATTACTGTTCACTAGTAACGGGATCTATAGGGATTTTACACACTGACGCTCAACCCAAGGTATAAAGAAGATAAGTTTTGAGCAGCTGTTAGTTTGACGGCAGCATACGGTTTATGATGGTCTCGATCAAGATTAGTATGGTAGACGGTCTGAAACAGTTGAAATGCACGTCCATTCAAAAGAATACTTCCAGATGGCCTCCAAAACTCCCTTTTTTTTGTACTGCGGGTGCGAAACTACTTGTGGCTGGGAAAAGTCAGCTCCAGATACACTTTGAAAAATTAACTTACACATTCAGGTTCCCACTCTTGGAAACATTGGCACAATGTACTTGCACATCCAGCCGGATTTGTTTCCCGAAGTGGAATTCTTTGTGCCTGCTAGGTATCGGGATATTTCTCGGGGATAACCCCTCCCAAAATGTTAGGGAACCGGATAATTTTGGCCTTGTTGGAACCTTTTTAGAGTCATTCCTAAACAAATTCCGAGAATCAATCTGTAGGGATGTATTGTGCTACGATGCAGGTACTGCCAACCACGTGAGGTACTGCTGCTAAGGGTGGAGAATAATTTACTCAAATTATTTGCAAAATCAGCTTAGTGATTTTCGGAGAGTTGTAAACACTTCAAGTTGTGATGTTGGAAAGTTTGAGTTTGAGTTGTGTATTTGTCTACAATGTTTAGACAGATATTTAGGGACAGCCCAAGGCCAATTCTGCAAATAAGCCCTATTAGATAAAAACAGTGTGACAATGAGCTTTCAGTGGCGTTATTGACTATAGTTGACGTTGTCACTTGTGTTGGGATGTCTTTCATGGACAAGAATAGTTAACGTGAGAATGGAAGTATATTAGCAATTGAGCCTTGAGGTATAAAGCAACAAGTTCATTCTTGTATGCAACAAGATGGATTTTCACTGGTATAGACGTTGCGTTTTGTTAGATGCATATAGTGTTACTACTAGTGTACTGTGCAATGGCACAACATCATAATCCCACATATTTACGACACAGCGGAGCAGTGTCCCTTTGCCCCACAACTATATAGAGACGTGCACAATCGCCATTGGTAACTCTTGTTCATCTATGTCTTGGATGACGTGTATACCTTCAGCAGCCAATACTATTCAACAAGCGTTGCATTGAAGATATCGAGATAAGGGGAAGACGACAATAAGGTGCGCGCGGTCGTGAGTGATTTGCTCGTCAAAAGAACTACGCCTGGGTAAACACGCATGGACTTCGCCTGTGGTTGTACAATGAGCACACTAGTATGACCTATAAATATAGTCGGAATATATGGTGATGATAAGGTGGCTTGAGCAGAGAATACTGGTGTTTATGGTGAGTTGTCGGTCGTGATCGTGCTGAAGAGCTTCGGTGTTCAGGTCGGCATTGGTGGTGTTCACCCCAGCAGAGTTGTTGAACTTGGAGCGAAAAGAATTGAACAAGGCAATGGGGTGATTGAACTACCCTTCAAAACTCAGGGGCAGACGGCTTGCCCGATGTGAATATTAGCGTGCAGAGTTATCACTCCAATTTCCTTCGCTCATTTCCGATGTGTGTGCAACCCCTGCAAAGGGGTCAAAGCAGCGTCAAGAACGCCCTCGAGTCATGTTTTGTGTCACGGAAGTCGCGGCGCAGGAGTGGTTTGCTGTGTAGATTGCAGTCAAACCAGTGCATTTGTGAGAACATTGAAGTTTTCGCAAACTACACAATGTTTGTCTTTGCAGTTTTGAACATTGGTCAAAATACAGCTGTCAACCAGACAACACCACCCGAACATTGTGTCCAAACGTTTCGAAAGTGAGTTCAACACCCTCAGATTACTGTTTGATTATAGACGCTTGCAGTTCGACGCCTGGATAAAAACAAAGACCGCGAATTTGAGCCTTTACAATGACGCTCCCCAGCACGATTGCGACCGACAGTAGCTTTCCATGAGATAAGGTCGAATTATATACGATCCGACAATCCTATAAGATCAGTTGAATCCTTAGATTATCGGCTAATATTCTGTCAAAGCAGATTTCCATGAAACAAGCCGAATCTTTTAAGACACTTCAATCTGAAGCACTGTCACTGGCCGGCCGATCTGACGGTCATTAGCACTGTCAACCCGGTGAATATCGCGTATAGTCATACATAGCATATATAGTTATACATACTACATAATAAGGACCTCGATCACAGAAACTCTCTCCATATGTGTGATGAATGAATATAAATTGGGGTTGAATGAACAAACTGTCGATGAATGAACAAACCGGCGATGAATGAATACACAGGAATGAATACATAAACCGGCAATTCAACCATAAAACCGGTGAATATGCCCATACATACGGCCTGCATAGGATTGCCACTTCACAGGCGTGGAGCATTCGCTGAAGTGTTGCAACTGTTGCACCCTTATATCAGATAACGGCAACGGTTGCACCCGTACATACGACCCTGGCGACCCAGGCAGCCCAGGCGACAAATAAAGTAGTGTTATACATATGTACACATCTTTTATATTTACCCTTCATTCATTGTTACCCTGCCTGAACAGTACCCTCCATTTCATATACCACCCAGTCCAAGAACGGTTTTAGTATAGGAGGTAGCAACGCAACACGGCAACCACGCTTACGAGAGAGACCTTAGCGGTGCATATGTTACTGATATTTATCCTTGAGAATAAACACAAGTACTGCACTGCGCCGCAGGTTTTGTTCCGTGAGTTGTATAGTAAAAGTGGGCACTTGCTACAATCCCATAGTAAAAAAGTTTTTTTTGGACCCAAAAATATCCCTGGAGTCGTAATGGGCGATCGTTAAAGCGCAATGTACCCGGTGGGTATATGTAAGGAGGCAGTCAAAGCTGAAAAAGATCAAAGTCTCAGAACTTCGACGTTTTATCTTTTTGTGTTCATTTTACACATTGTGCGGCCCAGGCCTTATCTGGTGGTAGATCCAGAGTCCGATTGACTGTGTGGAGAGTGTTATCATTGTGTTGACACATTGCCGACAATAGCCGGTATAAGCGCCCGAATAGTTATCTAGTCGGCTGCACCTCGGGTGTTGAAAGTGTTGGTCTTCCAATTAACGGAAGACACGTCAAAACAACGGGGCATAAGTTTGTGCAGGCTGTCTCCGCCGAGTACCCTTTACTGTTCTTATCTCTTTATCATTCTCTTCTTGCATTCTCTAGCGTCTATAGCGTAGATAGGCCGTCCGACTGTTGATCCGAAGCTGCGTACTTAAGTGACGCCGGGGAGGACCTCAGAAAAGACAACAAGGCATACACGAGCCATAAAATATATTCTAGTTTACAAACCTAAAATGTGCCTTATATCTTTCGGTGACTACCGTTCAATCGATACTTCATCTTTCTTGAACCCTGGTCTAACAAGTAGAACGGACCGTACCTGAGACGGCCAGCCTTAGATACGGTGAATTTTTTTCCTGATGCACGGCCCCTTGGGTGACGGGCCTACAAGTGATCAAAGGGGGTGCCCATTGCATGTCGGACGGCAGTAAGGTTCCAAATATGTACTATGCGAACACGCATATCGATATGACTAGTACGTGGAAACATATAGGATTGGCGCCTGGAAAGAGAATTTCGCTGTACTTGTGGAACAGCAGATTCAAAGACTAGTCATACAGCCTCAGAAGGACGTGCCCTTGAAAGGTCCATCTGGATACTCAGCGCGCAAAGAACCAGGCGTGATTATAAATTAATTGCTTCATCAGCAGATATTTAATATCGCTCGGTCTTTGCACCGTGCCACCGAGTCGCTCGCGAAGCTTAACCCCTCTCAGCTGCGCTCAGGGGCGTTTGGAGATCAGACTTTAGAACCAGCGCGCTCAGCTACGCTCACGGCCCGGAGCTTAGTGAGCGGGGCCTGCATCACATCGCGCCGAAAAGGTTCTGGTGACGGACTTCGTTGAACTGCATCCAGAGTTGTCTCTCAGTGGACGGCATCCAGTGTCGTCTCTGAGACGCGTTTTGAACCTCGCAATGGTTTGCACTTGCAACAGCCTTCAATGGACAGCATTTAGACTCGTCTGGGGTGTGCGGTTTTGGATCTCCCAATGATTCTTTGATTCGGTTCAACTTGCACACTTATTCAGCGGTTTGATTATGCTATGTGTGCTAATCAGACTATATACAGAGACGGATTCTATGGAACGCTGCTTACTCATCAAATCTTGATGATTTTAGCCTTTTGTTATGGATTGCTGCTTTTTTGCCGGACTTTGAAGAATTCGGCCTATTCTATGGAATGCTGCGTCGTAGTCGGATCTTAAAGGATTCTGCTTATTCTATGGAATGTTGCTTTGTCGCCACATGTGAAAGAATTCGGCCTTTTCTTATGAATTGCTGCTTGGCCGTCGATGTTCCCACGAATACAGGTTTTGACCCCGAGATGTCGGTCGCATAGGGGGCGTTATGGTAGAGATCGAATTCGCGGGGTTCGATTTTATCCAGGTGCAGAACTGCTAAGATCAATAATTAAACAGCAATCCGAGGACTTTGAACTCACTTGCACAGAGTTTGGACACAATGCTCTGGTGCTGTTGTGTGGTTGGCATATGTGTTTCAGCCAAAGTTCAAAACCGCAAGCACCAACATTGTAAGTTTCGCAAAACCTGACTTATTCATAAATACACCGGTTCAGCTGCAATATACGCGGCAAACCACTCCCCCGCTGCAAGTTCCGTGACACAAAACATGCCTCGTCGGGGTTCTTAGCTCTGTTTTGCCCTCACTTCAGGGGTTCCACACACCAGAAATGAGCCAGAAATATAGCGGTGAAAACTCTACACGCTGATAGTTACTCCGCCCGAGCCGTCTGCCAGCTGAGTTTTGAAGGGTAGTTCAATGTCTCCGTTGCTTTGTTTGTTCTTTTTTGCTATAAGTTGGACGCCTCTACCAAATTGAACAGCACAAATACCAAACCGTACAACAGCTCCAATCAACACGATCGCGACTGAAATCTTACCGTGAAACAGCTGTATTCTTTGGTTAAGCTACCTTATTGTGCCTACATATACTGTGTATGAATACAGGTCATACTGCTGCTAATCGACGATTCCTACGAACAAGCAGTTTTCCATAAGCAAAGATCGAAGTCTTTAATATCTCACGATTGCGACGACTAAGCAGCGTTCCTGAATGTTACCGCGGTCGGTAACCGATAGCGTTACTGGACGCAAATTATGTTGCTCGAAACATATAGAAAGCATAGATAACGATACAGTCGTTCATATGGTACACGTAGCATAGGTACGTGGGCCAAGGGTTCTAGACCCAAGGCCGTTTGCATAGCTGGGAAGTGTGTACCACTTGACGGCAATAGATGCGATGCGGGGTAAACAGTATTGGCTGTTAGAAGTACACGACACCCTAGACATAGTTGAAAGAGACGGGTCGATGGTGACTGCGCACCCCTCTAAATAGTTTCAGGGTAGAGGGCTAGAGCCCTGCTGTGTTGTATATATAGTGGCGTGATGATACGGGGTTACAAAGTATAGTATCATCACACGGACCAGACACCAAGCGAAGTCCCCTCTAGTAAAAATATCTTTTGTTACAAAGAATAAATCGGCTGCTTTATACTTCAAGGAGTTAAACTGCTAAAACCCCTCTATTAGTACAATTGCAATTCTTGGTGATAAAAGACTGCATATCCTGTGGGCCAACGTCTATCGTCGATAACGCCGCTGGACGTCACCCGTAACAGTATATTTTTAACTGACTACACTACCAATTGCAATTATCGCTCACTTCAAGCGATTCGGAATTGGTGCGATATCACGACTGCAAAACCAGCAACCGCACTTGACATCAGAACCCCTTGAAAGAACCAGAGCTTTTACCCTACAAGACTATCACAGTTATTACGGCGTTGGAGCAACAATCTACCAGAAAATGACCAGCTCAAACAACGAGCAGCAAATGGCTGAAGCCTTGAACGAGATGTTGGTAAAATCATAGCAACCGCATCGGGAATCATCATTTTCTTTGGAACCCCTAACCGGCCTAAACGATTTTGACGGTTGGATAGATCAACAAGTCACGTATTATATAGGTCCTCCACCCCAAAATCACCAACTTCCTAAATTGGTATCCCCCGTTAGTGAAGACAAAGGTTCAGGGGAAGACCTACCCAATAGACCTGTGTTTCAATCCGAGGGCACCCGTATCAGGAAAAACGTCCTCAGAAGCAGGAAGGAAAAACTGGACAGTAGTACTAGGTTGCCACCTTACCTTACCAAACAGGAAGACGAAGAAGCTGGTCGCCCTGAAGACAGGCATACCACGCGACGGCAGGATGGGTTACACTACAAGCATTATGGAACGGCCCAAAGAATAAGGAAAATGACCCTATGGCCATCGGCGGAATGCACCAAACTATTCGATCACTAGTCTGGGAAATGAAGAGATTGCAGAATGCAATAGCCAAAGGAGAAAAAGTAACACATGAGAACATCGACTTGTTGGTGGGAGAATCCCGCAGCGCCAAAGCACTGCTCCAAGCTAGAATGTTGGGAGTGGAAACAACAGTGGCGGATCTCACCAATGCAGCGAAAGGCTTGTCAGCAGTTGTCATGGACATGACTCCGATTATCAGGAGACATTTCCAAGAGTATGACACCCTGTCGGGAGCCAAATTGGATCGGTCGAAAGTTACAGACCTACAGGGAGTCTGGCAAATGGAATTGGCGGAACACGCACAAAACCGCAACGCAAAGCTATTGGATCTAGCCATCATTGAGCGTGCAGCTCAACAAGCAACGGAGACAACTGAAGCAACACAGCGCGAGATAGTTTTACTCAAGGCTACAAATCAAAAGAATCAAGCGGAGATCCGGGATCTTCATAACCAAGCTTGCTATGCAAACACTCGCATGGACAGGCTGATGACACAGCTGCAAAATCTAGAACAGGGAAAGGAGGCAGAATAAGTAAACAACGAGTACAACGCACAAGACATCCAGCTGAAAGTTGACCGATCGGGAAAAAAGCTGGAGTCACAAAATAATGGGAAACCTTAACGGGCAGGGTAACAATGCATAGAGCAAGATTGAAACGTAGCAGACCAACCGACGTGGACGCGGATGACAGCGACCACAACAGCAACACCAGCACATCATTGCGCTCAGTGAGACAATGAACAGACTTTCAGTCTATGCCGCCCCCATCATCACCAAATAGACACCAGCGCGAGCAAAGTGTCTTCCACCAGAATCCACACAATCTAGGTTCGGGCAATCCCAAGCCTCTGGAACCAACCGCCTTGCCTGAGAAATATAAGGTTGGAGAGAATTGGCTACAATTTTGGAAAATCTTGGAAAATCACATCAGGCTTTACAAGGAGCATTACCAGGGTCGGGGAGATGACGAATTCATCTTATTGGTAGGTGATTGTTGACAAGGCGAAGCACTCAACTGGTACGACAACTACACCCGGGAAATCCAAGAACGTATCAGACCGGCCCATTTTGCGTCACGAAAAAGTCATTTTGTGCTAAAACTCCTGAAACTCCTACGTCACTGGCCTAAATTAGCCGATATACGTCGATTCGACAACATCGCAAGGCCCACGGTAACATGGGGCGCAATGTTCCTACGTTACCGCCGTTCTTCTAAAATTGCACGCAAGGTTGCTACGTTACCTCCCTTTTTTCAATGCCCTCTTTTTTAGCCTACGTTGCCAAACAGGAGGTAATTTGGGGACCGAGCGGCCTACGTTGGGAAATTGCAAGTAATTTAGGAACTCCGCGTGCTAAGCGTAGCAACCTTGCGGTATAAGCGTAGCAACCTTGCAAGATATCTTAGCGATCTTGCATGCTACGCTCAGGTCTACGACAGCCTACGTTAGCAAGGTCGGAGTCTACGTTGGCCATGTCGGAGTCTACGTTGGCCATGTCGGAGTCTACGTTGGCCATGTAGGAGTCTACGTTGGCCATGTCGGAGTCCAAAATACCCGTCGTTCCATCTACGTTGGCCATGTCGGAGTCCACGTTGGCCATTTCAGAGTCTACGTTTGCGATGTCAAAGTCTACGTTGGCGATGTCAGAGTCTACGTTGGCCATGTCAGAGTCCAAAATACCCGTCGTTCCATCTACGTTGGCCATGTCGGAGCCTACGTTGGCCATGTCAGAGTCCAAAATACCCGTCGTTCCATCTACGTTGGCCATGTCGGAGTCTACGTTTGCCATGTCAGAGTCCAAATTACCCGTCATTCCATCTACGTTGGCGATGTCGGAGTCTACGTTGGCATTGTCGGAGTCTACGTTGGCGATGTCAGAGTCTACGTTGGCATTGTCGGAGTCTACGTTGGCATCGTTGGAGTCTACGTTGGCCATTTCGGAGTCTACGTTGGCGATGTCAGAGCCCACGTTGGCCATGTTAGAGTCCAAAATCCCCGTCGTTCCATCTACGTTGGCGATGTCAAAGTTTGCACCAAAATGGTGTTCTCACAACAGTCACGGGCATTGTCTTCGCACATAATTATGTTGCATTACGTCTCCACTTGCTTAAGACATCGCATCTTCCTTTCAGCAACATCCTCAAAACGACGCCTTGAACTCCTTTAAACGACAACATAAACAACACCGTAAACTACTTTAAACAACCCTACCGTAAACTACAGGAAAAAACCACCCGAACAGCAATCCAAATCTATCATCTATCTACTTCTATCGAATCTATTCTTCTCCCTCGGCCAAATCAAACTTCTTGTCCCACGAAACGACTGGCTTTTTCTCAACACAATGCCCGAGTCAATTCCACTGAATGTTCAGAATCTTTTCTTGCGGGCCGGCAGGGATGGTGTTCCATTGGTCCATGAGATTTTGGTATCGCCCTAGAGCGTATAAGCATAAACTACTCATGAAAGCCAAGTATGAACTTACTTCTCCAAATATCACCTTCAAAACTCTTATTTGTGCTGATGGTTGACAGTATTATAGACAACGCAAACTGAACCGCGGTCGCTGCAAGTACAAGACTTACTGCAGTCAATTTACCCTCACTATAGAATAATATGTATGCCCGCCACTGCGCCATCTTCTTGCCCACATCGAACAAGCTTCCTCTCAAGGTTTCGGTCAATGCCGAGTGGAGAAACATCTTCCAAGGATTCTGATACACGGATTGAATTAGCAGCCGTTTGTGGCAGGACAGGACTGTAATGATATACTACCTCGTTGTCAAAATCCTTGTGGTGGAAGATGCAGCGCTCGGGATCGGTTAGCTTTTCTATCAACTGGACTCTCTGCGAGGATTCCGTGTTGGGAAGGTCGTATTGTGTCTCGACCACAATTTTCGCAACCTTGATCATCTCGCCCCAGTAGTTGCTTGTTCGGTCCGCCAACTATATTTGTCAGTGGAATTGTCAGAGCTGAACTGTCAGAGCTGAACTGTCAGAGTGCTTACTGTCTTCAGGTCATTACTATCATAGACGCCTTCCATGGACGCATCCTTCAGACAGCTGAGAGCGAGGTTTCAGAGTCGTCTGGAAACGGGTTGTGAGTCAGGATTCGCAAACGGAAAAAGTCACGTGCCCGTGGCCAAAATTGTTCTGCATCCTTGGACAAGTTTCCGACAACACGATGCTTCTTGGGAATTAAGCGCCCATTCTCCAGTTCCAGCTCTGACTCAGAGCTTTTCTTCCGCAGAACCTAGAACATTGAGTTCAACAATCAGTCAAAATGTTCAAATAACCTAGGTGTAAGCCATGAGAATACCGGACCCGAGGGAGATAAGCTTCTCCTGTCGGTGCGTCTTGTGCTACGGCTTTTTGTAGGCGGTGACCGAGGCACTTCTAGTGATATGGATGGGGCCGGGGCCGGGGAGCTGCCAATGTTGATTGGCAACGGAGACTGGAGAGACTGTGAAGTGGTGCGCCGTTTGTCCATTCTGTCATAATGGTCTTCGTCCGACCCGGTTTGATCACCCGAAGAATCCGGGAGGTTGTCAACATCAATATCGTCCGACGACGGCACCGGCGCAGTCTGGGTCAGAATTGATAGGGAACCGGTCCTTTCTTTGTCTTTACCCTTCGCTTGGGAAGACTTACCGGAAGACTTACCGGAAGACCCCCGAGAGCGATGAGATTCAGCCGCCGGTTTGGCCGCCGGTTTGGATTTATTTTTTACGGCTCGTTGCCGTTGACTGGGCGGCATCTCATCAGTCAACAGATCGCGGGATCTTTGTCGTTGAACTTGACTGTTGTTTGCAGGCATAGTGAAAGTGGGATCGATGGCAGAAATAGAAAAAAAGTACGGGGATGCAAGATGTTTTGGAGAACTCAGGTCCTCGGGGCCTCAGATGGTGGTTATATATCACACACACCGTTTCATTAGCATGCTGTAAGCTCCGAGAGCCACACTGGCACACTCCGACGTGGGAAATTGCAGGCGGAGTTCCAGCTCTGACGAGTGACTAGAGCCAACTCGGACATGGCGAGTCCCAACACACTGCACGGGCACTCTCACAGTAGGTAATTGCAGGCGGAGTTCCAGCTCTGACAAATGACTAGAGCCAACTCGGACATGGTAAGCTCAACATGCACGGCTACGCTGACAATTGGAGCCAAGTGTGAAGTATGTATAGGCGGTCAAAGCTTGAAAAAAGCATATAATTATTAGACAGACGTATGCTGATAGAGTTGTGGCACAAACAGTGCGATCTACACAGAGGATATAGTAGTTGACAAAATTTTTCGAAATAGAACCTCTCTGGACCAGTATTGTGGACTTTTAATCTTCTTTGGAGTCAAATTCAACAGATTCACCCGTGTCTGAACCCCCAAAATCACTGTACCAAAATCCAAAGTCCGGATCCTGCTCTATGGCTGCTTCCCTCCCTACATCCAATCCTTCTGCTTCTCTGGTCCATTTCCACGTCCGCCATTGGTCATACTTATTCCTTTGCCATTGGATACGGGATCTCTCAATTTCCTTCTTCTGGGCCCAGGTGCTACCTCGTGAATCATCTGATGATGTTGAGACACCCTGCCCCCAGCAACACTCCTCCTCTTTGACTTCGCTCTCCTTGCTGTCTATGGATTCCCGGCCCAGGCACCAGGCACGATCCGACTCGTTGAGCAAATCGAGAACGGCAACAAAGTTATGATGAACCCATGACTCTTTGGAATTGGGTTCAGAAGCTTCAGTGCAAGCGGCCTCTGAAGTAGGCGGCGAAGGACAAGTTCCATGGCCAAATGTTACAACCTCTAGACAGTTTGTGGACAATTCTGTGCGAAATTAGTTTCAGGTATATGCAATGATTTCCAGGTCACCTACCATTGTGGTTCATTGTGACGATGTCGGAGGGTGTGTACAGCTGTATGTTGTACAAATCTTGCAAGATTCCACTGTGCTTTGCTATCTTGAATGAACGTCGACAAGCGGCAGGATATTTCTGCTTTACAAACTCCCGACGTCAGTGAATGGCAGAGCCCAAGTGTCAGGTCAAGACCGACGCCTCAATTGGACTACTGTTGGCAACCCCGAAACTTGTGGCCGAGCAACCACGATTGAGGCGGTAGGTGCGAGCTGCCTGTATGGCATGTTAAGCCACGCTGGGTAAAGTTCAACTGCGCAGTAATGTCACTGTTTTCGAGGTGACCGCGGTAGGGGTGCCGTGCGTGTCAGAGGTGACACGTGGAATGTGGTGGTCGACTTTTGCTGCCTGTCAGAGTCGACTTCTGCTGCCTGTCAGAGTCGACTCTTGCTGCCTGTCAGAGTCGACTCTTGCTGCCTGTCAGAGTCGACTCTTGCTGCCTTTCAGAGTCGATTATTCTTGCCTGTCAGAGTCGATTATTTTTGCCTGTCAGAGTCAGAGTTTATTCTCAATATATGTAAGAACTGATTCGATATAATTGAAGTTAATGGATGCGTGTGTCACAGGGCATGGATGTTTCATACTCCAATCATATAGCAACCTTGCTGCAAACATTAGTGCGTATGGACCAAATGAGCCGCTCCAATGTGTTTTAGAGACAATCTCTATTTGTATCTAACAATTACAGAATGACCGGTATATACACAACCTTTTACTTTATAATAAACAAAACTCCATATACACAACCTTTTACTTTATAATAAACAAAACTCCATATACACAACCTTTTACTTTATGATAAACAAAACTCCTCAAAAGATGCATCCTAAATACTCCGCAGATGTTGCTACCCAACCGTCTAAAACGACCTTAAAACTCCAGGACAAAGAAAAACAGCAGAATACAGCCAAGGAGACCGAAACATAAACGACAGAGAGACCGACAAGAAGACCCACAAGGAGACCGATAAGGAGACTGACAGCGAGACAGACAGGGAGACCGAAGAGGAAACCGACAGCGATACCGACAAGGAGGAGACCGACAGCGAGACAGACGGGGAGACCGAAGAGGAGACCGACAGCAAGACCGACAAGGAGCAGACCGACAGCGAGACCAACAAGGAGGAGACCGACAGCGAGACCGACAAGAAGACCGACAGCGAGACCAACAGCGAGACCGACAGGGAGACGGACAGGAAGAGAACTGTTCCAGGAGACTGAGGGTTGCTGGCTTAATTCTTCTTGCCAACAAACCTGTTGTAAATATCCTCTCCACTGGGACCTGTGCCGCCTTCACCAGCATCTTCCTGCATCTTTTTCAGAATGCCCAATGCAATGTGTGTGGGATTGGCCCGCTGTTTGAGGTTCTCCTCGTGTTTGGCAGCCGAGGAGTCATTGTTGATAAGCCTCAGAGTCGTTTGAGACTTTCCTTGTCCAATTCGGCGGACACGAGACCATGCCTGGGTCTCCTGTGACAAGGATTTCCAAGCTCCATCAGAACTGTGTTGCAACAGTCCTCATGAAGGTTTTAACCTTCATTGCTGGTTCGATAGGAGAGACACAGCACCTGTGTCTGTCCGCCGGGTCGGTTGAAGTCTTCCTGCAAAGCCTTTTGCTTTGCAGCCGTCATCGCTGCCGGCATTCTCTTGGCTTTGTATCCAAGTAGCCAGAGGAACTGCTCTACAAACCACTGCGATAGTGGCCAGTAGGTCCAGAGGATCACCTTTTTGTAGGGTCTTCTCTGGTGCAGTTTGGCCATGTGCCACATGAGCCATTTGAGTTTCGGCGATCCAATGGCCATGGAGACCGCCAGCTCATTGTTTGTCATCGTCCGGACTCGTGACGACGGGAAATGCCCTGCAAACTGAGGGTATGTCTCCCGGAAGATCTTCAGGCACTTCCGGACTTCATTCACATCAGGATCCCAGCTGGAGTACACGGTGTCCAACAAGACCTGATAGGTGTCGGGGTCCATCATTGACCAAGGTCCTAGAACTGGGGCCATGGCGACTATCCGGATGTACCGGTATGCCCGCTGTGGATTGTTGCCCATATGTCCCCGGAAGACAGTATCGTGGATGGGCTTGTCGGTCGCATCACACGGAAGGGCCTCTGTCTGGATTTCCATTGCCGGCACTTTCAAGATCGTCCTGTCAGAGTCGAATGGGATCCTGGAATCCATGCTGCGCCTAAGCATGACACTCTCCAGGAAGTGCCCCAATCGATCTGTGAGGATGGCCTGCAGACGGTCCAGATCCTCTTGCCACTCGACGAGGCCGTCATCGGAATCGGCATCCTGGTCGGGCCCATCAGGCTGCTGGATCTGGCGTTCCTTGATCCAGTCCTGCAAAGCGCTGCAAGTGTCGGCATCAGGTTGCAGATGTCTGTCCCATGCCTTCAGCGTACAGTGCACCAGAGATCCTTTGGCTATCACCTCTGGGTCGTACACGATGGTCTCCGAACCTTCGACGAATTCAAGTCTGTTGTCGGCAGCCGTCGGGTCGATCCAGACGTTGGCTGCATTGTCTCGCAGCATCTTCGGCCGTTCCAGGAACTTGCACACCCAGCGCAAGTCTTCAACCTTCGTCGTGATTGGCGTGGCTGTCAAGAACCAATGCGTCTTTGCCTCAAAGGATTGAAGGTACCTCCAAAAGTCTTTGTGGCCAGAGGTAGCCTTTCTGGCACCGGCACCATTGTGTTGATGCGCCTCATCAATCACGATGCGGCTGAATTTGGGCGAGACATCCTTTTCCTCCCACCAAAGTCGAGAAGGAGGAGCTTTGTGTTTTCTTGGCTTCTTCGGTGGAAGAAACCGGCTTTTCTTCCACCGGGCTTTCAATGTCTCCACGGTTGTCACGACGACCCTCAGATGCTCGGGCGCTGAGCATTTCGACCAGGAGAGGCGCAAATCATAGTCTCCATGATGCTGCAGCACCGTGTGGCCTGGTGCATCCCTTCCGATCGCTGCCATCCATTCTATAACCATCTGTTTCGGACAGATGATCAACGTCGCATGCGGAAACTTCATGCGCCTCTCGCTGAGTGCGGCTTCTTCGTCGAATTGGGTGGCTTGAAAAGCTATCAGCCCAATTGTCTGTAGAGTCTGTTGGGAAAAATGTTAGGCGTGGTCTAATGAACAAGCAATCAGGGGCAAATGTCAGAGCCCTCATCAGAGTCAAAGTCAGAGGCAAAGTCAGAGGCAAAGTCAGTGGCAAAGTCAGAGCCCTTGTCAGAGCTCTTCAAAGTCGAGGAGGGGACGACAAATATCAGGAAAATGTTAAACTTATCTTGCCTACACCGCAGTTGTCCGCCAACAAACCGCTGCGGACAGGTCCATCCTCCTGTTGCACCATTCAGTTGATGCCAACTACTTGGTGAGCCATGGGGGTTTTGGTTGCTATCCACGGCACCTTCCCATCGATGCCAACCCCCAGGTTGAGCATGGCTTCCTCGACATTCTCACGTTGGAAACGAATGTTGTCCATCATGCCTCTCACTGCGTTTGCAACAACTTCCTCCTCTTCATTCTCCGTGACCTCGTTCACCGGCCCCTTAGGTATGGCAGGAGCAAGGTCCTCAGGTACTGGAGGTTGACCGGACTCGTCATCTGTGTTCCAATGGGAGCCGTTGTCGCCTGGATCTGTATCGGCGTCCACCATGAACTTATCACCGTCACCATCCTTGTTGACTTGGGGGTGCTCTGTCCGCCTGACATCATCAGCAAAAAACCCGGTCGCACTCAGTGCGCTCACAGCCTGAGCGCATCTCGCGCAACTGATTAATCAATTAGCACCTTCAATCCGGTGAATATCGCGACTGAGAAGCTTTCCATAGAATGTGACTCTGTATGTAGCCTAGATAGGATATTAAAACCACTGAATAAGCGTTCAAGTTGAACCAAACAAAGAATCGTCGCATGTGCAAACCATTGCAAGATCCACACAATCGCGAGATCGTAACCATCGCAACTCAGAGACAAGTCTGGATGCCGTCCACCGAAGGCCGTCACGGGCTGCAGTTAAGCGCAATATGTTGCAGGCCGCGCTCAGTAAGCTGAGCGCTGGTTCACAAGTCAGATCTCCAAGCGGCCCTGAGCGTAGCTGAGCGCGCTGGCTCACAGGTCAGATCTCCAAGCGGCCCTGAGCGTAGCGGAGCGTGCGAACAGAGACGGGGTTCGCTAGTCGGATCTGCTGAGCGCCGCCAAGGGCAGCTGAGCGTACTGAGGGGCTCGGTTGCACGGTGCAACGGCCGAGCGGTACTTGATTTTCTGCTGATGTACTTCAGCAGTCCTCTATTAGTGCAATTGCAATTCTTGGTGATAAATGATTTCGTACACCGTGGGCCAACGTCTATCGACGATAACGCCTCAGGACGTAAGGCCAAATGGTTCAAGATTCGGTGACCAAGCAGCATGATTCTGTAGAAGGGCCGAATCTTATATGAACAAGCGACCAAGCAGCATTCCATAGAAAAGGCCAAATCATATCCGATCCGGCAATTGCTACGGCTAAGCCGCAAAGCCATAAGAAAAGACCGAATCTTTTAAGATCCAGGGACCAAGCACCATGATTCCATAGAAGGGCCAAATCCTTCAAGATCCGGCTGCCAAGCGGCGTTCCATGGAAAAGGCCGAATCGTTCAAGATTTGACCACCAAGCAGCGTTTGATAGAAACGGCCTAATCCTATGTGATCCAACAATTGCTATGACTAAGCCGCAAATTCATAAGAAAAGGCCAAACCCTTCAAGATCCGGCGATCAAGCAGCATTTCACAAAATGGCCGAATCCCTTAAAATCCGTCGAGTCCTTAGATTATTGGCTAGTCCTCTGCATAAGCAGCGTTCCATAAGAAAAGGTCGAATCTTTGAAGATTTCACGGTTGCTACGACTAAGCAGCGTTCCATAGAATAGGCAGAATATTTCAAGCTCGGTCGAATCCTGAGATTAGGGCTAATCCTATGTCTAAGCAACAAATCCATTAGACAAGGCCAAATCCTTTAAGACCCGTCAAATCCTTGGATTATCAGCGAATCCTCTGCATGAGCAACGAATCCATAGAAATGGTCAAATCCTTTAAGATCTGACAATTTGACTGCTAAGCAGAGTTTCCTAAGAAAAGGCCAAATCCTTTGAGATCTGACGATTTGACGGCTAAGCAGTGTTCCCTAAAAACAGGCCTAATCCTACAAGATTTGCCGCTGACCAGCTAATCTCACGGTCATTAGCACCGTCAACTTGTTGAATATTGCGACTAAGCAGTTTTCCATAAACTCCGTCTCTGTATATAGTGTAGATAGCATACATAGCATAATCAAACCGCTGAAAAAGGTTGAACTGAATCAAAGAATTGCCGTTGCTTGTCCAAACCAAACCATTGCAAGACTGGATGCCGTTTATCGGAAAGCCATTCACGTGAGGATCGAATGAAAAAAGACTCGGGATGCCGTGGATCGTAAAGCTATTCAGGTTACAATGCGATGCAAGACTTGTCTGAATGCCGTCGAGGGAAGGACGACTCCTGATGCCGTCAAGCGGACTGAGATTTCAAATCACCGGGCAAGCTTGATGCCTCAGGGTGAGCGCACTGAGCGCCACCGGGCTTTTTGCTCATATTAACGCAGGGGAACCAATAATGCGACACAGATTGAATCCTATTTATATATATTTTCTTCATCGTAAAATTTTAAAAATTTGATTCATCATCTGGTAAATAGCAAAGCACAAGATAGTATTTGTGCATGGCTTATGCACTGCTCTACCATGCATCAGACCGATCATATATCTGTGGTTCATCGAGTGCTCATCAACAGACGATATTATCAAAAATCTCAACCAATACATCTGCAAGTTTAACAAAGAGATCAGCTTGTACCAAATGAAATGTAGATTCATACAGTTGCTGAAAATCCGTTTCTACAGATTCTGTAGGGTTTCTATAGATATACTGTAGTACAATTCTCATGACTATTTTTCCTTGTAATTAGACATTTTTTTGAGCCGTTGAATACAGCACAAGTAAAAAAAACCAAAAACATATATGTTATACGAGGTGTTCGACAAAAGAAATGGGTCGCAAACACCAACACTGAGGCGGGCTAATCCCACAACATGTATGGACAGTAATAGCCCCTAAGGGCTTGCGGCTGGGATTTATGTTGCGGGGGTTTGGAGGAGGTAGAATAGACGAGGAAGCTTCGCTTGTACCCTTAGCCACCAGTATCTATTAATATTAGAGGTGTTCATATCCAAATTATTGTAGAATGTGGCTATTCTATGAATCATAGAGCCTCAAATCCTGCCCAAAATCAAAAAAAATACAACTATTTCCGAAGTAGCTCCAGTGTTATTTCTCACCAATTCTTTCCAAAATTCTGATCAACTGACAACCAGTTACCCGGCCTTATATTAAAACCAAATAACCAAATACCCACCAATAACCAGATTAGCAGCAGATATGCCGTTTCCAAAGGGTCCCAGAACAATAAAGCTACCATTGGTTATACATGTGAAAATCATTTTCGTTAGCTTGTGAACGAACCTAAAACCGTCTCAATTGAATAGAAACCAATATAGATTACAATGAGTAATAACTAGTTTGCGTGTGCGGCAGTGAAGTTGAGGTTGGGGTGATTGAAATGTAGCCAAGCTTCTGAGAAAAGAAACGAAATTCTAGAATTGCAATCAAAACGGGTGTTTACATCCAACTAATTTTTCACAATAGTGAACCCGGAAAAACATTGAAAAATGGCAGAAGTACACTTCAATTCTTTGAATGTGAATAACCCTCATACATTGGACGTTTTTCCAATCCAAAGACTCAAAGAATGGTGTGACGGTGCCTGCCGAGCGATGAACTATAACAGTTTCATGATAGCAAGCGGCGAACTAAGTGTGGTCGGCCGCAAGCAGCTGTCTGATACGGTGCACCAAACGGTACGCCAAAGCGTGCGCCAAACGGTGCGCCATACGGTACGAAAGGTGCACCGTACGGTGCGCCAGATGGTGGAAACAGTATACCAAACGGGTGCATGACGGTCGTGAAGGCGGACTGTGGGTGCTGGCTAGCTATGTGGCTGATGACGATTTTCTCCTTCTCCTCATTCACTTTTGTTCCAGACCTACAGCTCACAATGGCCCCCGCATACATCAATACTCTGCTTACCATCCTGAGGCAGAATTCTTATATCAACCTAATCCCGCAACAACACACTGGCATGTTCAAGCAATGGATGTACATTAGCAAGACAATGTGATCGGACCAGAGTACATACCAGAATCAACAATCAATGTAAGTGTAAGATATGCTGTATACTGCATTTTTGTTAAGTTGTTCAGTTTAAAAATCAAACGAATCAATTCATGCAGCGAATGCGCACCGCTGCAAACAACTGTAAAACATGCAGGAATTGATATTATTGTCTGTAACTAAAAACCACATAATTGACAAAATTAGTATGTGCCATGATGTTTTATCGACAAGGTTGTAATCTATCTGTCTAGATATATAGGCTCATATTTTTGAACTACAATCGGGAATGTTGACAAAACCTGCTGCACCACATTAGTTGCTCAACATTGCGGAGTTATTGCCACAAAGCTAACCACAAACTTCTGTTGAAATCTCCATACAATAAAGCAAATGACCCAAGGATCACGATATTGGTACAGCTGGAAATAGAAATAATATGTCAATCAGTCAGTAGCGTTTGTGTTGAATCTGAAACCCGTTCATTCTTCAATGAGTTGTAGTGTGGGGCTCCACTGCTTGAAAAATACAGTAGGTATTGTACCTTGTACTTCGACTAATTCTATATCTCATAATATAATTTTACTTTAATCGTTCAATTGTGTTGGGAATGAATAATTGATGTTTGCAGATGTCCATGTGTTGGTTGTTGCTACCCATTTCTTTTGTTGCCTACCGTGTACCGTATCCAACGTTTGTTATATGTAGATGCTAATTTACAAATTAGCATCTTGTATACTAATCACGCTCATTAACATTGAACCATTACACCAACAGCCTGTACTGTCAAATGTACATTTATAATGACAGAGAATCAACTATTTCCAATTGATAACAATAGATTTTACATTACTGGGATCTGCGATAAGCAACAGCTAGCGTTGCAATCTGCTACTCCACCTTGTTTTGAAATAATTGGAATAAAGATAGCCTCTTGGCTGCAATCACAAACATACGTACCCTTACATAATAATAATAACAATGACACACCTGTCTTGAATAGAAAACAATAACGACATGAAAGTTGATGTTGATACCGTCTATGGGTGTAATGCACACAAGGCATCTTGTATTAAACAGACAAATGTCATCCAGCAAATGTTTCAACTTGCATATTCAACACAAGGAAATCCAAGTTAACAGTTGAATTGGTATACAGATATGCAAAGACAAAATCAATTCGAGACATTTAACAAGATCAACATTTGATGTTGGGCCGCCCGGTCCACTGACAATGCAAGTTGTTCAAACATACCACAGTGGTTAAAATATGACCGACAAGCACCATGTTTCAACAATCAATGACTTACCATCTGCAATTATACATTTGATATAGTAATTATTGAATCATAGTAGAAAACAAAGCCAATATATTGTAACATCATTTCACATTCTTTGTAAACACTATATAGTAACATATTTGAAGGAACATTAAGCTTGTGAAAGTTTCAAAAATCATACAAAACAAAGGCAATGTTTCATACTACAGTGAAACACATTTTTCGTTCATGACACAACATATAGGTGTCTACATGAAAGATGAACGCACACAGAAGAACACCTTTCATCTAACAGGGCAGTTGTAATATCAGGGAACATATCTATACTTTAATAAGCCCACTTATTATGTCTGCAAGCCATGCTTCTGTGCGGTTCTGCTAGATATCTGTTTTGCAGGTGTCACTAGTTCATCAAGTGTCCGTGCATTCTACGTAGTGGAGATCTGATAAGCTCGATAAACTCAGCCTGTTCAAGCCCCACTAGCTTGGTGCTTATCCGCTGGGATCCCTGTCGGGTTTCGTCATGAAGTATTGACACCGAGAGGCTTCCACACATCGTCTGAGCCATTCCTGAACAACGTTAACAACACCGATATCTTGGGCTGTGGAAGTCATAATTGTTTGCAGGCTACACTCCATCCTAGGTTGACGCTTTAACTCAGAAATTTTTCACCCATAGGCACTCATCTATCTTACAACTATCACCTGCATGGACAACAATGGCCTATTAGATCTACCTATGAACCTAGAGGCCGTGAGTTCCAAAAACAAACTTTCTTCAAGAGACATGCCAGACGAGCCCACCGCCCCTCGAAGAAACTCCACGGACGACACTGATACAACTCGTCCGCGTAAGAGGCCAGCAGTCATGGCTGGCAGTGACGAATGTGGCGATGCTCTTTTGGTAACTGCATAACTTGTGTATCCCGCTATCAGCTGAAATAAACTAACGCATGGGAAAGCTTTCTCAGAGTAATGCACAATGCACACACCTGGAAGACTCTCAAATGAAACTTGTTGCGAAGAATGCACCGATCCTCCGGGATTCGGCATGTGACGACGTTCGACCATCTAATGTTACGAAGCCAACCGAGATCACTGAGATCAGTAAAACTATCCGGTTGCGGACCTCCCATTCACAGAATACCGAGGGCGAGTCACGGTTGAGTTCACTGCCATCAGTCATATCCGACGATAACATCCCAACAGCTGCGCCAAAACTTGCATGCTCAACACAATCCTTATCTGACTGCGGGAGAGTTTCAATAAGCAGCAACAGCTCGGATCTTGAAGAAATAGATACTGGCGACATAGACGATGTGATGAATGGTGACATTGAATCTATTGACCGGCAAACCTTCGATGATGAAAACTATCATCTAGACGGTACTACTCAGAGCGATCTTAGTTATGGGGAAATCGCGGATCAAATGCTTGAAATTTTATCAAATATTCGTGACGACAAAATGTCGATTCTTGAAACCATTGCAGATGAGATAAGCACAGGGCTTTCGCCAATACAAGAATTAAGAGGGTTTACCCAAGCATTGACAACGATCATCTCGCATCACAACTACAACACATCTGAATTTGAATCCAAGTATCTCTATGATCGTGTGCTTTGCGATGAGGTACCTTCAATGGTTGTATCGCTCCTAAAGAGAACATGCCATTTTTCGGATGAATTCTTCGAACCGGAAAATGGCCCAGATGGCATACAATGTATTGTACAGTTCTTTGCCGTTGTCGTGAGACTACTGGGTCTATTTATACAGCTAGACATCTCCCATTTAAAAAGTTCGCAGTCCGGAGAATATAGGGATCTTTTTTCTCCAGTGGCTCTTAGCGTAGCACCATCTATGTTGAAACAAAGTCGTTTATACGAGCTTATTGCCGACTCACGTCCATCTATATACTCGAGCTTTGCTGGGGTTCTTGGAAGTTTTTTGGAGCCCGACGGTTTTCTAGAAAACGTACACCTATTTGCAACATTACTTGTAGAGAAAACGTCCATCAAGTCAGGATACGTCCGCATCGCAACACAGTTGAATATTCTATCCGCCTCGCTCCTAAGATCCATACATCTAAGCGAGAAAGAAAGTGTGTCAACAGAAATTTGCAATGATATCAAGTTTACGGTCCCAAGGCGATTATCCAAGTATTTTATCACAATGGAGAATCAACTCAGTAAACTCTTGGACTTGCAACTGCAAGCATTAGATTTGAGAGAATTTTTAGAATTTCTAGATTCCGTGGTAGAGGTTGGCCGACACCTGCACAACCGAGTCCCACTTGACGGGCGACTCCAAGACAGGCTTCGGCTCCTCGTTGGACAATATCGGATAGCTTTGAAGCAGCGTGAAGTAGTCTTGCTTGGAGAAGCAACTTTACGGTTTCCTACTTTTTTGAAAATGTTAGCAAGCAGTAGAATGGATTTTCGACTGCGTGGTCTCAATTGTATGACTGATAGTCTGCTTAATTATTGGAGAAACAACAGTTATGATGACTGGAGAGAGTCAGCGGTACTGAGGTGCGTGGGTAATCCTCCAGTTGGGCATTCAAATACTAATTGAGAAGATTTGTGGTGGACTTCCTCATCGTGAATAAAGTAGTAGAATACCTGGTAGGGCCAGAATCTCATTATGAGCTTGTACGAAGGTGTGGTAATGTACCATCATTTCTTCTGGTTTCAGGTAGTATCTCAACGGAAATCCTTGATGCTCTATGGCAACCAGTATTAGACAATAGAGATCCGCGAGTGGTCCAGGCAACATTACACATGCATGGTGAAATGTCTACCAACATGGGTCCAGACCATATCGTCATGCTTTGTGGAAGGATTTCTCGCATTCCGTTTTCTTCATTCGATTCATATCTCATGGATCTGGTTGGTCAACTTATTGAGAGGATACGAATGATATATGAGGGCGGTCGCTGGGCGGATTTGGTAACCCGAAAACATTTTCTCTGGTATGCATTTAGTATCTGACAGCTATATAGGAAGATTTAGAAATCTTAGAGCCCTACAAGATGTTAATAAGACTCATGCGTTTAGCTTCTGAACAAGTTGAAAGTATATCTGTTACCAGCCAACAAGTGCCCTCAAATGCCTTTGATATTGCGAATCGCAATCTCTCTCGATTAGTAGAAACGGGACCTGCGGGTACGATAAGGAAGCAAATATTTATTGATTGTGTGAGCAATATTCGTGAAATGAACGATCACACTACCGGGAATACGACTGCAATACTAACGATACTTCGTAAGTAATGCTATTACGATGCTAAAATTGGCTATACTAAGAATCTACAGGACGTAGGTCCCGTAATGCTAGGTCAGATGATCCCGTGGTCCAGCAAGACATCCATTTATTAGTCCACGAACTTGAACTTCCCCAGCTCTTAGTCAAGGAGATATCCAGATTCGTCAATGTTCATCGAGGCAAAACAACGAGCTTAACAATGAGAAAACTCGATTCTCGATTGGAACTTCTAAAATTCATCTTGAATTACTCCCCTCAATGTTTGTTGAAAGAAGAACATGCTCAGCTGTGGAAATGCATTATCGGAGAAGAGGCCCTAGGTACCTTCGAGAGAGATCAAGGGTTTGAATTTTACAGCCATTTTGCTACAAACCTGGTTGGTATTGCGCTATATGTGCATCATTTCTGTGCTAACATTCTTGAAGGAATTCCGTTCCATCTTGGATACCATTTATTGCGAGTTGTTTCCGAAACTACATCCGAAATGTTTTTCGCCACACGTTTTGGATTTTTGCAAGAATTCATTGCAATACTTAAATAGAACGGAGGTATGCAGTGGCACTTTCATTCTAATAATCTCAATGTTAATCTGATAAATATGGTTAGAGCAGTGACGAAACCTCAATAGTAGAGATCAAAGGCATTGATCAATTGTGGCGGATAATTTTAACTACATCAGACGAAAAGCTAGTAAACGATGTAGTCGACCTTTTAATTTGGGTATACCTTGAAGTAAGTTGACAAACATTACGGACATTACAATACTGACATGCTAAGTCGAGTTGGATTCTTCAAGCTGCCCCTTGTGCTGTGCAGGCAACGCACTTCTACATCGTAGAGCGCTGCATCAGCCAGCTTACATCAAGCGCCCACTACGTTGTCAACCGTAACAACATTTCTGGTGGAGGGGAAATAAGACTTGACCATCAATGTAATGACATTGACCAGGCCACTAGAGAATACCTTCGTTCATTACAGATTCTGGAGGGTTTGGTCAAGGGCCTAAGATCTAATCCGCGCTATATCCCACGCAATACAGCGAAAAATGTATATCCGAAAGGGGAGCCACTCATCGTCAGATTACGGTGTAATACCAATGGAACAAATATACCTGTGAATTTAGTAGCATCCGGCCGCTATCGGATATATTACTAACTCTAACATAGGAAAAGACCATTACGATGGGGATAGAAAACACCGGTGGAGATCTTCTATTCATCATATCCACTTTAATGAGTAATGGTAAGAACCGTGTGATGCTCTCTGGAAGGGAATTGAAGCAGGGAGACGATACTTCAAAAACACTGGGCGAGTTAGGGTTTTCTAGCGACCGTGTTCTCACAGTATATAATATCCAAGATCCGCGCTCTGAAAAGACGATGGGGGATTACTCTAGCGATATAGTTCAGGATGAGATCATGCGACATTTTGAAGCTCTATATTCGCTTCTAGACCTTTCCGAGCCATATTCTTTGAAAGTTGAATTCACCCATCTCTATGCAATTATTATCTGATACTAACTTGACACAGGCGTGGCTTTTCTTGCGCTACTTTCCGGCAAATGCGTTGATTAAAAAGCATGTTATGGATCCAAATATTTCATGGGGAGATTTATATCCTCAGAATAAACCATTCAAATGTCTATACTCACTTTACGCTCTGTCTCGACTGTTAAGCGAACAAAAATCTACAATGGTTGGTTCAGTTACTATAGCATCAACGTTGTGGCTTATCTCTCTCTCTCAGGTGGATTTGACGACGTTTATACGGATTTCGGTCCCACGTTTGATCGAAGCTCTAGGCCATAGCGACACTCAAGATTTCTCGGAGTTGAACTTTCAAACTTCGTTGAATCTAAAAAGCGAATTGCTATCATGTCTAGCAGTTCTCTTACAAGGTAAATCGGCGATCTCCAGTTATTCAGTCCCAAACTAACATATACAAAGAACCTGTGTCGGAAAAAACGTCTTCGGAAGTGTTTACAAATCCGGAAAAGCTAGTAATGTGTTTGTTGAGGTTACTACGGCAGTGTTTGATTTCAGGCAGACCGAACTTTCATCATCTAGATAAGTGTATTGCTCATACGATTCGTGTTTTATTTGAATCCGCAAAAATCAACTGTCGAGTATGGAATACCCTGATAGAAGATCCCAATTGGAAGTGGCTTGTGAAAGAAATTTTGGTGGATCATCCCAGAGACTATGTCAGACAAAGTCTATCGGATGCTATAACTGCGTTATTCAGCTCTATACCCCAGTAAGTTATTTCAGATAATATCAAATATCTATTTACGGGCGTCTTTAGGACATCCATGGATAAAAAAAAGGAGTTTGGCCAACATTTTTGGTCTGTTTTGTGCGAGATCATTTCCTCGGGCAACGAAGGGTCATTCTTGCCTGGAAACTCTGAACAACTGTTTGGTGCAGCTATTTGTACCTTCGCGTATGTTCCTGTCCATTTACAGCGCTGGATGGGCTATTGTTTCCTAATACCTTTTGATAGGTTTATTGGAGATGTGGAAATTTCCTCATTAGATTTACCCGCGTTGTTCAACACCTGGATTGAGCAGTTGTGTACACAGCCTGTCACGGAGGTAGGTTTATTTGAAAATCATTGTGGGCAAATACTGACTTACCAGGCTGTCGGCAGGCCTCAAGAAAACCATGTTATCATGGGATACGCTAGACTTCTACGACTCTGTCTAAGATTCGCGCATCATCATCCAGTGTTGAAAATCAATAGCTGGTAAGTGCGCCCTAGATAATGCTACAGGATATATCTAACAAATCTAGTGCTAAGAGATCCAGAATTATGAGTAAGTTATGGCAAGAGTTATTATTTCCTAACTTGGTAAACTGTGCAATGGAAATTAGCAAAACAATACCGATACTGCATGAAGACACACGAACCGAGTTATATAATTTACTTCTTGATATGGTCAGAACACCCGACGACTTACGTCAATTGGTCCTATATAACCACGAGCTATTTGACGGAGGTAAATATCGCAGCCTGAATAGAACTCTTTTTAAAAATAAAACTTACCATGTGTTAGGTGTTACGCTACCTGATGTATGCTATATTGAGCGTGATCGATGGCTTTTAGGACCTACTGGGATTGGAGGTTTGCAAAACTTATCAAATACCTGCTACCTCAACTCACTAGTCACGCAATTGTTTATGAATCGCTCATTCCGGGATTTTATCTTACAACTTCCTATTGACGAATCAGAGGATGCTAGACGAACATCATTTTGTCTACAAGTTCTTTTTGCACGCATGCAGGAGGGTTTTGACAGAGCAGCTGATCCAAAAGACTTAGTAGAGTCGCTTCGGGACTTCGCCGGAGAACCGATTGACCCGACAGTACAGATGGATGTTGACGAGTTCTTCAACTTACTTTTTGACAGACTTGAGAGCGAAATGTCTGGAAATGAAACGCGATCTTTGTTTAGGTCGTTTTATGGAGGACTTCTAGTGCAGCAAGTCAAATCAAAAGAGTGTCCTCACATATCAGAGCGGACAGAAGCTTTCTCTGCAATTCAATGTGACATCAAGGGAAAATCAACCCTCCAAGAAAGCTTGAAAGCTTATGTTGAAGGAGAGGCAATGGAAGGAGGTTTGTTCTTGAGCCTTATTATGAAAATTTCTAACGATGATTACGCGCAGACAACAAATATCGTTGCACCACATGTGATAGACTTGTTGATGCCGTCAAGCGGTAAGTGCTAGACAACCATGCCCTATATTCGTTTCATTAATCATCAGCAGGACTTGTCTGAAAGATATACCAGATCATCTTATTTTGCATTTGAAACGATTTGATTTTGATCTCCAAACGATGCACAGGAGTAAGATTAATGATTTTTTTGAGTTTCCTATCACATTAGATATGGCACCCTATTCTATGTCGCATCTTAGTACTTTGGAGTCAGGAAGAGACCCGGCCGACTCCAGTTCTGATGATTTTGAGCTTGTCGGGGTTCTTGTACATACAGGAACGGCTGAGTCCGGACATTACTATTCCTACATCCGGGATCGTCTTATAAAACAGGAAATTCCATCTTGGTTTGAATTTAATGATTCTGAGGTTACTTTTTTTAATCCTTCTACCATTCCTGCGGCCTGCTATGGCGGATCCGATAATTTCCCAGGCGGGGGATACTCTCCTAATAAATCTTTCAGTGCCTATATGCTATTTTATCAAAGATCGGCATCTTTAAAGACTTCTCAGTTCGCACAAGATCTGTCAGCTATCAACTTGAAAGACTCACCTATTGGTAGCCTGTGTTTACAGATATCACAAGATAACCAGAACTTACTTAAACAATATTGCATGTGCGGTACCAACTATACAGCTTTCCTGCAAGGCATTATCAGTACTGGGTACAAATTCAGCACGTTAAACTTCAAAGATGGAGAGCAGATTTTACTATTGGCATTGCGTGGACTAGAAAAAATATGCTCAAGGTTTAAAGATTGTGGGGAATGGGACAGGCTACTCGCCATCATCCAGAAATTGATCATGAACAACGAACACTACTGCAAGTATTTTCTAGAATGGGCTTCGGATGAACAAATCATTCGTAGTTTAATTATTAGTAACCCATTTTCTGCGGTCCGGCAAACTTTTAGCAGGATGATTCTGGCAGAACTGGATCGCTTGCGCCACATTGCACCAGCATTATATGGTATGAACGATCTAGAGGATAGCGTGACATCTCAAAGCAAGTGCATTTTATACAAGATATGTGCTGGGTTTTCAGATACTTGGAATTGGCTGCAATACAATCCCAAATCTTGGTGCGAATATTTTGGCACTTTGATAAGCGTCTGCATGTTAGGTCCAAATGAATGCGAATGCGTTCTAAGTACTGGGATATTGAAGAATATCCTCCAAATGTTGTCTGATGTTTATGTTGACGAATCAAGGGTGAATATCCGATTCCAAAACTTTCAAAAAATCCTAGAAAAACCAAGGTTACAAGCTGCAACGAAGCCAGCAAAACTCCTGAATTTGTTGATGGCCAGGACGTCTATATTCCTTAGGCCATGCAAGGATGAAAATGCACGAATCAGCACTCCGACGCGGCCCTTTCCATTAACTGTTGATGAACACAGAATAGCCCTCTCTAGAGAATCACTAGGATGCAATTTTCTTAGCAGGCTAATCGAACTTCCTGGTACAACCAATGAAGCAAAAAAATTAATTTTTAATATAGTTAGTACGCCTAATGCTCCGGCAGAACACAGACATTTGAAGACGATACTACGCACTTTAATGTATGGAGTCGACATCGATCCCGCGGCGCAAGCACAACCGTTTCTTGAATGTTTGAAATCTTTTGTTTCAGCAACAAGCTCAGAAGTTTACATTGAGGATATTATCAAAAAAGTAGCAGACGAAATCCCGACAATAGGGGCAAGTGGGGGATCTGAACATCTAGCTTTTTTTCAAGGCTTGACAGAATTGCATGGACCTAAAACTAACGCTGTTCCATCATTGATACTCAAATATATATCAAGCTGGGCACCAACGTTATTGATGTATCATGATGAGGAGGTACGCGATGGTACCGAGCAATTGTTGGAAGAGATACTGTTTTCAGCGCTTGAAGAATCTCATTGTTCCAAGAAGCCGATTGAATGTCTTACAAACGGGTGCTTTGAATTCATTAATGGAAAACTACCCAATCTCCGTCAAGGGCTTGATGAGCATACATTTAAAAATGCACTTCGCGTTCTGGATAGGTCTGGAGAGTGGCAGGAAAATGCAGAAGATTTCAATAGTAGACTGGACGGTAAGTAACAATTTCGCTTATTCAAATACCTTACTGACATAAAACAGATATCAAATGTCACATTGAGCGTTTGATATTTGAGGAAGAAGGGGATGGCCCAGAATTGGAATCTGGTAAAGACTCGTATTAATGAATAATTTTTACAAGATAAACACTAATATACGCTAAGATGTCTGGGAATGCTCCGATGCAGGTAGTGAAACTCCGTTGCAAATTGGTGTAACTACCACTTGTTCAATGACTGACCGAGAACTTGCAATTCTGGCAGAATGAAAATAATTCTACACGCCATTCATATTCTATCAATACAAATACTTCTATTGTTTTCTAGTATATTCGGATAATAACGCTCCATCACACATTCAAAATTGAAAAAGCTATTCTGAGCATTTTCATACGATAAGATTAGAACGGACTGAAGGTTCCTCTGTTTGAATCTCAAATTTCGTGATCTGATTTTTTTAATTTTTATCTATATCTTTCCTCGTTCGATATCCTTATTTTATTGGCCAGTTTTTGGGCCTCTGGCTTGCCAGGAATGGCCGCGAATGATCAATTATCTTTCTAGGTTGCTTGGCTGTTTGGTTCTTTTGATTTTGGTATGGGAAAATAAAGCTATTGTGGATAGCAATGGAATGCTGGCGTATGATTTTCAAGTTTTGAGGTTATATTGTTATTGTTGGTATCAGGGTTCTCCGGTGTTATTTGATGGTCTTGAGGCCGATTCAGTTAGCTAGCATCCAAAATACCTGTCGATAATAAATTAATAAGGGCGTATAAGAAAGCTATGTTTAAACATTTAATCACTCATCTATGCAAGGTAACTGTAGAGCACGAAAATTTGGCATCATTTTAATTGCATTTTCATAGGGTGTGAATAAACGGGATGCTCTCATAAGAGTCTTGTGGATGGAGGTATATAGAGGGGCACCAGATTTCAAAGATTGTAAGAAGCATTAGAAGTATATTGCCACCTGAAAGTCTTTCCCTTAAGTTACGACCACCTGATTCGAAAATTTAGCGGTTATGGACGTTGCTACAAGTGAATATCTTCATTTTACTCATTTGACTGCTTTTTGAACCCTGAGATCAACGTTGTTAATGAATTTGTAGTACTTATCTTCTATGTCAAAATCTACTCTCGGGCTTGAGAAAATATCTTTGTATGCACTAATTAATTACACTTGTAGGCATTGGATTGGTTCTAGGTAGCTAGAGGGTGAAACCGATATCCAGGTACTTTATATTATGTCCTTGCTGTATCAAATATAACATCATTAAACTGACTTAGCTTTAGTCATGCAAAAAGTTAATTCGAAAAGAATTCTAAGAAGCCCAACAGAAACATAATTCTTATTTGCAAAATCTTGGATTTAATTACTTTTTCACTAAGTGTATTGTATACGTTACAATTCCCTCGCCCGTATTTTCTGTATTTTTGCTCCATTGAACGGAATAAAACGAACGCCAGTCGTGGACGAATGGCCCAGATATGCATGGAATTGCCCCTTCAATAAAAAAACAACCGCGCCTTGGTTTCCTTTGAACAACCACCTACCTTTATACTTCTTACGTTATATGCAAGAGACAGGAGACGTAGTACGTTTCTTCTCCATGCAGTGGACTCTGAAGCAAATTCTCCTTTGCCTGATTTATCCCTATTTTTGTTGATCGCCAGCCGAATCCAACCCACATACAATCAATGCCCTTAACACCCAACCCAATACAACCAACTAGACAGCTTATACTCATCAACAAACCAAACTGTGAACACAAGCGCTGAAAAAGAACGGCGTCTGAGCGGAAGTAGAAGAATCAATCAACACAAAACACTGCCCTAGTGAGCACACAAACTGAGAATGAAAGCTGAGCATCCAAAGGTCAAATAAAGAAATTCGACATGCTCAGAAATCTTCAAACAAGTGTCCATACTGATCTATTCCATCGTTTTTAGTGTAGTCGTCGGTCTCTTCAGGATATCGATCAAATTGACTAGCGTCGCCGACACCCCCCCGAACTGGAGGCACGTAAGGAGCTTCAATATCTTTCCTAGCTAATCGTTCCCAATTGACTTCGGCGAACCACTGGTGCTGCTTGATATCATTACTTCCATGAAGCAAGTTACCTAACCGCTTCGTCAAGTCGTGGGTTATTAGTTGCTGCAATAAGTCCTGGGCGTCAGGGTGGATGTATGCAGGATATTTCACGCGTCCCTTCAATATATTTTCATAGATTTTCATAGGACTGCCCCCGTCCCAGAATGGCGTGTAGCCACATAACATTTCAAATATCAATATCCCCAATGACCACCTTCAGCTTGTCAGACTACCCCCAGGATATTTTTTATAATAGGCTTACCAGTCAACTGACTTATTATACCCTTTAGAGGATACAACTTCAGGCGCCAGATAATCCGGGGTACCACAAAGGGTCCACGTGATATCTGGTACTTCTTTGGCAAACCCAAAATCTGTAATCTTTAGATGTCCATGGCGGTCTAACAGTAGGTTTTCTGGCTTTAAGTCTCGGTAGATGATGCTGTGAGAATGTAAATATTCTAGCGCGAGGGCTACTTCAGCCGCATAAAACTTTGCAACCGGGTTGGGGAACCGCTGTCGTCGGTGAGTAAACTCCGGCAGTGATTTTTGAATGATAAAATACCTGCGATTTTCTCAACAGACTAAACAATTCCCCACCCTCAATAAAATCCATCACCATGTACAGATTTCTGTTATCTTGAAATGTTCCCCATAAGGTTATCAAAAATGGATGTTTAACCTTCTGTAGCATTTTTCTTTCATCATTGGTATGCTCTACTTGTTTCATTTTAACCACCTGGCCCTTCTTCAAGACCTTGATCGCATAGAATCGTAGGTTATGCCTCGACTGTACAAGATGCACACGCCCAAAACTACCAGTTCCCAAAGTCCTCTGTATCATAAAATCGCTTAACGTGTATTTGCCCTTTGTGTTCCTTACCGTTGCTTGTGTCTGATCAGATCGCGTCTCCTGTGGTGCCCCACCAATGACTGCGGTTTGAGAAACAGTATTTTGCAAGGTGGAATCGGATTGGACGGCATTATTGCTATAGCCTCTATCATACTCGCTCGGTTGGGGAGGGTTTATGATGCTGTTGATGTTACTCTGATGAGGATGATGCGGTTGTTGCTGTTGTGAAGGCTGGTAGGTCTGCTGTTGCTCTGATATCATTGGTCGATCGGAGACCAACGCCATAGGTTCTACAATAGTGGGGTTAGTTAGATTTTGCTGCGGGGTGGAGACTGAGGCTGTTGAATTTTGCAGAGAGTGCGTAGTGGTTGTAGAGGTATTATTAGTCGGAGTGGGCGGCTCGGAGTGATTGCGTATTTCGGTAGATTGGGTACTTCCTGTCCTAGCATGCAAAGGGGTTTTCTCTTTCTTCTTCTTCTTGAGGAAACCTAAGGTCGGCATACAAGATAGCCGGTCTGGTATCGAGAAAAGGGGGCGCCGGTTGCTGGCCACCTCCTCCGATCCCTTTGTACGTGTTTAGTGGACAAGTATATAGTGTTGGTTGGTTCAAATGATGAAAACGAATAGACGATTTCAGCCGAAAATTCGGAAGGCGGGGATAAGAGGACGTTGGTGATGGGCTGTGAGTAACACCGGATTCTAGCAGCAGGAAGATCGACTATACAGATCTTTGTATACACGAAAAGCTATTGGTCACAAGGTCTCTGTATAGGAGACTCCGAGTAGCAGGTGTGAGGATGAGGGCTTGCGTGAGGGCCAGGGGATCGTTCAGCAGGACACAAGGTTGAGTGGTGGCGGCTACCTGAACCCGGAAACCGTTGTCGCAAAGATGACCTCTACAACTGGTGGCCGATGCCGAGTCCTTCAACGATGATAATAGTGATGCGATACCCGCCCGTATCCGAGAATCTGTATCGAAAATTCATATTATTCATGATGTGCGGCCGTTTGAAAGGAGAAGAATGACTTACCAATTCACTCACTTATTCAAGCATTTACGATTCACTTTGTTTCGCCATGTCAGGTCGTGCGGGGCTTGTCTTACATCAGAACCAGCATCTACTCTACCAGGGTGCCAGGCTACATGAGTTTCTTAAATCAATTCAATTGTACACCTACACATGCATAGGAGGATTTCGCAGTGAGCGGTTAGGATTAGGACAACAATCGTGACTTGCACTGTTGCTGTGGTGTCAATGATCATAACACCGTGTTTTTCCACGGCCTAGAACTAGGGAGTTTACACATTTGTAGGTGCATTTTGAGAAGGGTGAACTGTGACCAATGATCAATTATGAACAGAACAAATTGAGAAAGTCTAGACAGGCATCTTCTCTGATCACTGGTATCTTTCACAACTCATATTTCATTGTTACAATAAGTTCATGTAGAGCTGTTGTGATGGTACAAGCAAGGACTATCCGTGATCATTCTCCGGGTATTGAATCCATGCGTAACGATTTGAAAGCACTTGTGTTGTATAACGCCATGACCTGTCTCATCTGTGCTCCGGCAATACTTTGAATCACTCTGGTACTTACTACCCTTGCGAAATCCAGCTAGTAGGTATACTTGCATGGTGGATGTGTTTCATTAGGCAATTTTGTAAGTTCAATGTGAAGCTGCAACCAAATTCAAGAATATGGTTTAGATTAGTGTTTTGTGTATCAAGATAGCGTACTTGGGGTTGTTGTTCATATAAGAATGCCTAGTCAATATATGGTCTGCGTGTACAGACTGTCTCTTGGTCATCTGAGTTCTGACTTACAGGTTCACTGTACATGAGCCATAAGATATATTCTGGTTCGCAACCCCAATATTGTGCCTTATATCTTTCGATGACTACAATTTAATCGATACTTCAATCTTTCTTGAACCCTAATTCAACATCTATAGTCAAACGTGAGATGCAAAATTATCGAAAGTTCCAAAACTATCCTAAAACCTTTTTGAAACTAAGACCATTGTGAAACTGAACCATTGTGAAACTAGAACCATTGTGAAATCCTGTACCACCGTTATATAGCCAAAGAATGCTATGGAACTCCATCACAGTGTGCTAATTTATAGTACCATGGAATGCTATTACTTGTGGTAAGTTGTATTTCAGGATAGATGTAGTATCGATTGAACAATAGTCACCAAAAAACATAAGGCACAATCCTAGGTTTGTGAACAAGATTATATTTTATGGCCCGTGTATGCCTTGTTGTCTTTTCTGAGATCCTCCCCTGCGTCACTTAAGCACGCAGCTTTGAATCAACAGTCAAACAGCCGATCTACGCTACACACGCTATAAAATGCAGTAAAGAATGATAAAGAGATACGAACAGTGAAAGGTACTCGGCAAAGATAACCTGCAAAAACTTACGCCCTGTTGTCTTGATGTGCCATGAGATAATTTTAGGACCAACGCTTTCAACACCCAAACTGCAGTCGATCAGATGACTAATCAGGGGCTAATGATTGGCTATTGTTGTCAATGTGTCAACACAAGGATAACTCTCTCAACACAAACAATTGGACTCTGCATATATCATCAGATAAGATCCTGGCTGCACAATGTGTAAAATGACCACATATAGCTAAAACATGGAAGTTCTGAAACTTTGATCTTTTTCAACTTTGGCAGCCTCCTTACATATACGTCACACGGGGTACATTGTGCTTTAACAATTGCGCATTACCACATCAGGAAAAAATTCGTTTTCTTATTAGTCGTCCGGACGACCTGGGCGACCTGAGCGACCTATGCGACTGCGGAGCATATTGAATAAAAATGCCGGCGTAGCGAAGTGAATTCCAGTGGACAATGCTCCGGTGAACTGGCCTGCAGGGGCATCGCTTCGGTGAACTAGCCTGCAGGCCGGACTCGACAGCAAACCCATGTTGAGATGACAACCCGCCCCTGAACTAGCCTGCAGCCCGGACCTTGTCAGCGACAACACTCGCTTGCCGACTGATTTTAGGGAGAGGTTCCTACACCAGCATCTATCGGTCAAGTTCACGGTCTGTGCAGCGTAATTACCGAAAATGCTCGCACTTGGGGCTGCTTTATGGAAGATGACTGCACGCGGGCTGCTTTATGGGAGATATCCGCAGTTTGGATAGATTTCTGATTTAATTCACCGCGGCTATTCGCGCTTGCGCGGCAAGAGAGAGAAGGTTCTTTAAACGAGGTTTTATTATGCTATCTATGACTATATATGCTATCTATGAATATATATGCTATCTATGACTATATACGCAATATTCACCGGATTGACGGTGCTAATGACCGTCGAATGTTTGAGGATTCGGCCTATTCTATGGAAAGCTGATTAGTCGACGGATCGTCAAATCTTTAAGAATTCGACTCTTTTTTATGGAATGCTGCTTTGACATAGGATTAGCCAATGAGCTAAGGATTCGACAGATCTTTAAGGATTCGACGCTTCCTTATGGAATGCTGCTTTGTTGACGGATCGTCGACTCTTTAAGGATTCTACGGATATTCATAGAACGCTGCTTTGTCGAGGAATCGTCGAATGTTTAAGGATTCGACACTTTTTTATGGAACGCTGCTTTGTTGACGGATCGTCGAATCTTTAAGGATTCAACACTTTTCTATGGAAAGCTGCTATGACATAGGTTTAGCCGATAGTCTAAGGGTTCGTCGGATATCTATAGAACGCTGCTTTGTCGACAGATCGTCGAATCTTTAAGGGTTCGACACTTTATTATGGAATGCTGCTTTGACATAGGATTAGCCGATGATCTAAGGATTCGACAGATCTTTAAGGATTCGACGCTTTTTTATGGAATGCTGCTTTGACATAGGATTAGCCGGTAATCCAAGGATTTGACAGATCTTGAAGGATTCGGCCTATTCTCTAGTACGCTACTTGGTTGCAATATTCCCCGGATTGACGGTGCTGATGAACGTCAGATCGGCTGGCCGGTGACGGAAACCTATACAATGCCGGTATGACCTATATTCATAGTCAGTATATATGGTCATGATACGGTGGCTTTAGCAGAGAATACTGGTGTTTATGGCGAGTTGTCAGTCGCGATCGTGCTGGCGAGCGTCGGTGTGCAGGTCGGCATTTGTGGCGTTCACCCTAGCAGAGATGTCAAACTTAGAGCGAAAAAAATTGAACAAAGCAATGGGGGCATTGAACTAGCCTGCAAAACTCAAGGGCAGACAGCTTGGGCGGTGTGACTATTAGCGTGCAGAGTTTTCACCGCAATTTCCTTTACTCATTTCCAGTGTGTGCGGCCCCCGCAAAGGGGTCGAAACAGTGTCAAGAACGCCGCTGAGTCATGTTTTGTGTCATGGAGGTCGCCGCGCAGGAGTGGTTTGCTGCGTAGATTGCAGCTAAACAAGTGTATTTGTGAGAACATGTCAGTTTTCGCAAACTTTACAATGTTTGTCTTTGCAGTATTGAACTTTGGTTGAAATACAGCTGTCAACCACACAACACCACCCAAACATTGTGTCCCAACTTTTCGAAAGTGAGTTCAACACATTCAGATTACTGTTTAGTTATCGATCTTTGCAGTTCTAGACCTGGATACAATCAAACACCACAAATTCTAACCTTTACAATGACGCTTACCAGCACTCTCGCGACCGACAGCGCCTTGTTCACCAAGATCTGTCGCTGGCCACCCGATCTGACGGTCATTAGCACCGTCAATCCGTTGAATATCGCGGCCAAGCAGCATTCTAGAGAATAGGCTGAATCCTTCAAGATCCGGCGACAAAGCAGCTTTCCATAGAATAGATCGAATCCTTGAACATTCAACAATCCATCGACAAAGCAGCATTCCATGAGGAAGCGTAGAATCCTTAAAGATCCGTTGATTCCTTAGATGATTGGCCAATCCTCTGTCACAGCAGCATTGCATAATACAAGGCCGAATCCTATACGATCCGTCGAATCCTTAGATTATCGGCCAATCCTTTGTCACACTTTGCCATTCTATCTCACAATCAAGAACATCCACAGCGAAATTTGCCGGAAACCCATGGCATATGCAACAGCCATTGTTACTTTTATCTTTGTACCGCCGCCAAAGCAACGCAAAATGACTGCTGCCGAAAACAGGGCATACGATGCAAACAAAGCAATGATTATCAACGACATATTTGTGGGGCTATACGCAGAGATTTGCGTGAAAAACACGGACAACGGGTCCAATTCAGTATGCCAAGACGGTCTGACTCCACGAATGTATTCTCGACTTGCGGCTAGGCCGAGCAATTACCCAGAACATTGCTACATTCAGGGAGTCGTGACACTCGCTGCTTATGGTGTTAGCTTCAAAACCACGCATTCGGTGATAATACTACTAGTGCGGACCGGAATCACGGTCTTGATCACGACAAATACCATGCGGGTTCAATCGATTATTTTAAAGAACAACGTATGCGTTAGCGCCATAACTTGTTGTGGGACATTTGTAGAGATTGTCAAGAGATCGCGAGCATCGCCAAACCTGATATCTTGCATACGCTGCTGCTCGGCCTCATCGTCCTGTGATGGAGTGGATCATCGCTATGGTTGACAGTTTGGTTCCCCTCATTGTATTCAACAAGGTCTGGATGGCCACACCAGCATACCTCACGAGAAGAGCACACAAGATTGCATACGAAGAATTATCCCAATGCAGTGGCAATGAACGACGTAATATGGCGCACCATATTGTGTTTTACTCTTTACGTCACATTTCGCCGGAATACCCGTGTTCAACACCGCACCTGCTGTAGCCAAGCGCTGCGTGCGGCCCGTGCTTTGATTGAATTTTCTTTCTACTGTCAATACAAGACCCACGACACCGGCACCCTCAGACGAATGACGGACAGTCTTGCCACATTTACGGCAAATACGACAGTATTCCTAGTGTGACAAGCCAACGAAGCAACCAAAGTTGCAGGGGCCGGGCTGCGTGCTAAACTCATCGAGGAAAGCGAAGCCGAGATTGCAGCGTTCAGCGGTACACCGGCACAAAAGAAGCAGATCAGAGAACGTTGGAGCAGCATATTTGACAGCGACACCAGCGAATGTCGCGTGCAACAGTCAGACTTCAACTTTGTCAAGATGCATCTTATAAATCATTTCGTGAGCTTTATTCCGAGGTTTGGCAGCCTTCCGCAATTCTCCGCTGAGATGGGCGAACGACTCAGTGTAACTACAACTAAAGATGCCTATCGCCATTCGAACCGGAACAGCGATATTTTTTGTCAGATGATCGATTCAACAACCGCATCATGGCGTTCAAGTTGCGCGAGCTCAATGATGCCGTTGTTCACTGGCAATACGGCGAAAATCACTGGGACGCTGAAGAACATAACGAGGATATGGATGTCGCTCACGAAGTCACAGCACAAAACAATGGGGAAACCTTAACTGGCAGGGTAACAATGCATGGAGCCAGATTGAAACGGGTCAGACCAACCGATGGAGACGGGCCGGATGACAGCGACCACGTCAGTAACGCCAGCACATCATCCCGCTCGGTTAGACGACGGACAGACTTCCGGTTAATGCCGCCCCCACCTTCCCCAAATAGATACCAGCGCAAAGAAAGCGTTTTCCACCAGAATCCATTCAATCTGGGCCCAGGCAATCCAAAGCCTCTAAAGCTAACCGCGTTGCCTAAGTATAAGGTAGGAGAGAATTGGCGACTATTTTGAAAAATCTTAGAAAATCACATCAGGCTTTACAAGGAGCACTACCAGGTCGCGGAGATGACGAATTCATCTTGTTGGTAGGTGATAGCCTCCAAGACGAAGCAGACAACTGGTACGACAACTACACCCGGGAAATCCAAGAAGGTATTAGACCGGCCCATTTTGAAACGTTCAAACAAGCTTGTGAGAAGCGTTTCATTCTGATATCTGAGACTACCGACAACCTACGCAAGATGAACAAAATTCAATATAACGGAAATATTGAAGAATACCTTACTAAACTTGTCGACCTCAACCAGATTGTTGGTTTGCGAGAGGCTCCATGGAGGGATATGATTGATAAAGGCCTTAATGACGACATCCGGGACAAGATAGCCGATGTAGAACCTCCAAAGGACGACGAGGCTTTCATCAATCTTGTCAGAAGATGCGGCAGGCGATTTGAGGGGAAGAAATGGAAAAGCGGATATTACAGCTCGGATGAGAAAAAGTACGACCCAGAAAGAGTACTGGGATTCCACAAACGGGACGTAAGGAAGGTGGATCAGAAACAGTTGGCGGATAGGGTAACGTATCCAAGTCGGGAGTCATCATTTACGCCAAAGCCATCAAAACGTACGAGACAGGTAAGACTTTTGCGGAGCTAACAGCAGATATTCCGGGACCGGTCATCAAGGAACGTATCGAGAACAGAAAATGCGCACGTTGCGACACTGCCGGACACACAGCAAGGACATGTTTGGGAAAGATCAAAATTGCAGGCATGGAGACGGAGGACATGAGGGATGAACAAGAACAGGAATACAGGGAAAGTCGACAAATTGAAACCACGACTACGGAGGATTCGGAACAGATTGATCAAGCGGAGGAGGAGTATTTTCATTAGGCTGCCTTGCTATAGCAGGTCAAGGTGGCGTGGTTGGGATTAGGGCTGTTGATGATTGTACGGTTAATTCCACACCAACGGAGATAGCATCCGCTGGAGCGACCCCCGTAATTGGGAACAGACCTCACTATAAATTTTTAGTGAACAAAAAGCCTGCTACAGCAATGTTGGATTTAGGATGTAACGCTATAGTCCTAAGCAAAGAATATTGCACGACAAACAACATCAAAACATTCGTTACCAAATATTCAGCACCACGCGACATATCAAACCGACCCATCGGAAATCGCTTGATCATCAGCGAGGAGATTGAAATGGAATATAACGGTCACTTTACTCGAGAAATCGCCGTCGTCATCCCCTCAGATAAAGATGTGCTAATACCTCCGCACTACTTGCAAACACATCATGGCGTTTACGACGGCTCAACCATGGCGTTAACCTTCAATTGCAAAGACGTAACACATTCCAGAGTACAAGTTTCCACTATCACCATTAGCCTGGAATGGGATGAATCCGTGTTAGACGATCCTGATGCAATTGAAATTGGCTCTGTGGCAACAACCACGACCCCAGACCTGAAAGGAATCTTGCCAGCAAAGTATCACCCATACATGGTACTGTTCGACCCATCCGAAGCCGAGAAACTACCAGCCAGAACAATCTTCGAACACAAAATTGAACTTACAGCACAACCGAAGAAGGGTCGAATCTATAAACTTTCCGCTAAAGAACTGGAAGCCTTGAAGGAATACATTCAAAAGATGCTAGCCGAAGGAAAGATTAGGTTATCAAACTCGCCCTGCTCGGCCCCCATACTATTTGTCCCCAAGAAAAACGGAAAGTTACGGCTATGCGTGGACTATCGAAACCTCAACAAAATAACAGTTAAAGACGGCACAGTAACTCCACTAATGGACGAATTGATGGAACGCGTTCGCGGAGCTTCACGGTTCACCAAGTTCGACTTGAAAAATGGCTTCAACCTAATAAGAATCAAGGATGGTGATGAATGGAAAACCGCTTTCAGCACGAGATACGGACAATACGAATACCTCGTGATGCCATTCGGTCTCTGCAACGCACCAACAACTTTCCAGAGGATGGTGAATGAAATATCTCACGACATGCTGGACGACGGAGTCGTTTGCTTTATTGACGACATTTTGATTGACACTCAAGGCAGACAGGAAGACCACGAAACGCTTGTGTGCAAGGTCCTTGAACGCCTGCTCAAGTATGGGTTATGTATAGCAATAGAAAAATGCGAGTTTTCAGCTACAGAACTACCGTACCTAGGACACATTCTCTCTGGAACCGGAGTACGAATGGACCCCGAAAGAATAGAAGCCGTATTGAATTGGCCAACACCGAAATCAATCAAGCAAGCCCAGCAATTCAACGGATTTGATAATTTCTATCGCCGGTTCGTGCAAGGCTATGCACAAATCAATGCACCCATATCGGATGTAATCAGTTCACCAAAATTCTATTGGGGGGATCGGGAGCAAAGGGCATTTGACAATCTCAAAAAGGCATTTACTACTGCGCCTATGGTCAGACATTTCGATCCAGAACTTCAAGCAATCCTGGAAACAGATGCTTCAGCCTACGCTACGGGAGCAATATTGAGCCAACGACATGACAAACGTCTACATCCCGTAGCGTTCCACTCAAAAAAGATGATTCCTGCCGAAAGAAACTACGACATTCATGACAAGGAAATGCTCTGTATAGTTCAGAGTATGATTAAATGGCGCTCATGGCTCCACGGAGCCAAACACAAAATATTAATCTACTCGGACCATTAAAGTTCAAAGTACTGTGAAAGACCTCAGATGTTGTATGGACGACAAGCAGGATGGGCGGAAACATTAATGCCATTTAGTTACGAAATAATCTTTCGCAGTGGAGTCAAGAATGGCAAGGCAGACGTGCTATCTTGCAATCCAGAGCATTGCGTGGAGAAGGAGGGTACTAATGATCCGAACGACATTGGCTATCAATTCAAGTTTGGGGCACTACTAACAGGGCAGGACGTGGCTACTGGACCAAATCAACTCAAGCTTGGAATGACAACAGTTAACCTTGCCGACTCCGAGATCAACAAACCAACCTCAACGTTTGCGGATAAATGCCAGAAAAACTACACAACGGACGAAAACGTAGAACTATCCAAGGAATGGACCAACCTAAGCGGACTCTGGTACAAGGAACACCTATTGCGACCACCCCAAGCATTGTGGAAAGAAATCGTTACTTCAGAACACAAGCTCGCACACTGGGGAAGAGATAAGACAATAGAAGTGATCAAACGGAACTTCGATGACCCAGGACTACGGACCCTCGTCGAAGAAGTGGTCAAACATTGCGATAGTTGTCAACGCGCCAAACACAAACGGCATAAGCGCTACGGACTACTCAACCTTTTGGACTTACCTCCACGTCCTTGGTCTTCTATCTCGATGGACTTCATTGTGAAACTCCCACTAACGCAAAACGGCAACGAACACATATGGGTCATAGTCGATCGCTTCACAAAGATGGCTCACTTCGTACCTATCCCCAATACCCAGGCTTCTGATCTAGCAAAACTTTTTGTTAAAGAAATATGGCGCCTCCACGGATTACCAGACGACATTGTATCCGATAGAGATAGTCGTTTTACCGGCAACTTTTGGCAAACTACTCTCAAATTACTATAGATAAAGGATAATCTGTCTACAGCCTTCCATCCAGAAACCGATGGCCAGACGGAGAGAGTTAACCAGGTTCTCGAACAATTTTTACGCATCTTCATCATGAACAGAAAAGACTGGGATGAACTACTTCCACTGGCGGAATACGAATACAACAACAGTCATCATTCAAGCGCCGGGATGTCGCCCTTCTATGCCAACTACGGTCAGCACCCCAGATCTATATGGCCGATAGAACAGAAACAAGTTCGCAACCCGGCCAGCGAGCACTTCGTGCACTACTTGGAAGAAATCCATAAGCAATTGAAAGTAAACCTGGAAGCTGCTAGAGAAGCTATGATACGAAGACACGATACCGTTAAAGTCAACAAGGACGGAAAATCAACAGGAGTAACACGGTACGGGATGCAGCAGCCTGAGTTTACTATCGGACAAGAAGTATTGCTAGATACTCGCAACATGCCAGGGGGTAAGCTCGACAATCGTAAAGCTGGACCGTTCAAGATTTCCTGGGTAGGAAAATCCGCTTGCAAACTGGAAGGCATCCACGAGGGATACCACCCTGTGTTCCACGTATCTCTTCTAGAACCATATCACCGTGGCGAAGACGCTCCGCCAGAAGTCACGCTGCCGCCGCTTCCCGATGGTGCTGGACACTTCACCCCGGGAAAAATCATTGAACATGGACTTGATGACAATGACAATGACACGTTCCTAGTGTTATGGAAGGGTTATCCAATTGAGGAAGCGACCTGGGAACCGTACGAATCTTTGGTACCCCGGAGCCGAAGAGGTATTGGCAACCTTTTATCGGCGTCACAAAAAGGTCAAACATCACCGTAACTGGAAAATCGATTACGCAAGTTCCAAGCAAAGACGGGAAGAGACCGAGGGATCCAGAGCCAGCAAGAGGAGGAAAAAGTAAGTATATTTTCCTTTGTTCAAATATTATATTGATTCATTATATCTCTTACCTTGTTATGTTTGGGACGAACATATTGGAAAAGGAGGGTTCTGTTACCGCGGGCGGTAACTAGTAGCGTTGCTAGACGCATAATATGTTGTTCGGAACATATAGGAAGCATAGATAACGATACGGTCGTTCATAGGATACACGTAGCGTAGGTACGTGGGCCAAGGGTTCTAGACCCAAGGCTGTTTGCATAGCTAGGAAGTGTGTACCACTTGAAGGCATTAGATGCGATGCGGGGTAAACAGTATTGGCTGTTAGGAGTACACGTCACCCGAGACATAGTTGAAAGAGACTGGTCGATGGTGACTGAGCACCCCTCTGAATAGTTTTAGGGTAGAGGGCTAGAGCCCTGCCGTGTTGTATATATAGGGGCGTGATGATACGGGGTTACAAAGTATAGTATCATCACACGCACCAGACACCAAGCAAAGTCCCCTCTAGTAAAAAATATCTTTTGTTACAAAGAATAAATCGGCTGCTTTATACCTCAAGGAGTTATACTGCTAAAACCCCTCTATTAGTACAATTGCAATTCTTGGTGATAAAAGACTTAATACACGGTGGGCCAACGTCTATCGTTGATAACGCCTCTGGACGTCCTCCGTAACACTATTCCCTCGCGTTAGAAGAGATGACCACACAATTGAATGCAGGTAAACGGGATGAAGACTCCTCGATGACTCGTGTGCAAACACCGGCGACAAGGAAAATCACGGTAATTGAGGCGTCGTTGATCTACGGCGCCGCGCATCTTATACAAGATTCCGAGACTACTTGGGCTGTCAATAGCCACACTGATCTCGAGACGTGGAACCGGGTATATCTTGAGAATAGCTAGTTTACCGTAGAATGAAACGTTATTCCTGTGTAATTCTCTGTTTTCCCGTGAGAAGTGCACGCTTGGTGATATGGCAATAAATCAATTCGGTGACCTAGTAATAAACAAAGCACCAAGGGAGATCTCATAATACTACCTACGGTAAACAGTAGTCGATAGAATTCACCGTGTTTGCCGTGAATATCACCGGAAGACGGTTCATCTCACAATGTCCCGCATGGCATCACCGGAAGACGGTTCATTTCGGGATGGTCCGTATGTCAGACGAAAGCACTTGATAACCCGTATATAACACGGTAAAACTGGTGGTATTCACAGTGCGACGCGTGTTGTGTGGCAACCTTACGTTGCGACCTGTGGTGTGTGGCAACCGCCGCTTAGGCGTCGCAACCGTTGCACCCTTATATTAGATCCTGGCAACGGTTGCACCCGTACATAAGACCCTGGCGACACAGGCGACCCAGGCGACAAATAAAGTAGAACGGTCCGTACCTAAGACGGCCGGCCTTAGATACGGCAAACATTTTTCCTGATGTTCGCTAGCACGATCGCGAACTGACATTTCGCTGTCAAACACCTGTACTCCTTAGCCGAACGACGTCTATGCAGCTTTTCAAAAGAAAGTGCCAGATCATATAAGATCTGACGATACACGACTAAGCAGCGTTCCATAGAATCCGTCTCTGTATATAGTCTAGATACCATACACAGCCTAATAAAACCGCTGAATAAGCGTCCAATTAGAAATGAATCAAACAATCGTCAGTCGCATGTGCTAATTATCGCGAGATTCAAACCGCGGCTCAGAGAGGAGTCTGGGTGCTGTCCATTCAGAGACAAGTCTGGATACCGTCCATCGAAGGCTGTCACGGGCTCCAGTTGAGCGCGATGTGTCGCAGGCCGCGCTTGGGTAAGCTGAGCGTGCTGGTTTACAAGTCAGATCTCCAAGCGGCCCCGAGCGTAGCTGAGCAAGCGACCAGGGACGGGGTTTGCTAGTGGTGTCTCTTGATATCCCCGGAGAACTCCTGAACGCGGCTTAGCCTAGTGAGCGGCTCGGTTGCACAGTGCAACGGTCGAGCGGTACTTGATTTTATGCTGATGCAAGCAAAGTCTCCGCTGGTCAAATTATCTTATGTTACAAAGTATACATGGACTGCTTTATACATTAAGAGTTATACTGCTAAAACCCCTCTATTATTACAATTGCAATTCTTGGTGATAAAAGACTTCATACATCGTGGGTCAACGTCTATCGGCAATAACGCCTCTGGACGTGCCCCACAACGCTTTTTGCGGCCCAATTCGCAGCTAAGCCAGTGTATCAAGTTGAAGAAACTTGGAATGTTTGCATATTTTGTTCAAATAGGACCCCAATTCACATAAGGCACATGAGCAAGCTGCTCAATGATTTCAAAGGTAAGTTCAATGCACTCAAATATCTCCTAACACTTTGTTCAACGATTTTCATGACAATTTAGTCATCAAGCCAACCACATTTCACATGGCAAATTCAAACTTGAACAAAAACGTTTCCCAAAACGATTGCGACTAGTATTTGATATTCAAAAGCTTATACTGCCTAACGTTGACTATATTCACTACCAAATATTATCTTTACATTGTGACAATATATAGTGACTGTTGACACAGGTCATCTCCAGCAGTTTGATGGTTTCAGACAATCATCGATCAGATACTGCACATATTGACAATTCTGCTCCATATGATGACTAACAATCTTCGAGTAAAGCTACTGATTCTCATTCCACGGGAATTCGTCTGTTTGACCTCATTTTGACAGTTTGTCAACCTTTCGTCAGTTTGACAGCAATTCTACAAATACTGTTGATAATAACCAGTCTGTTCCCATTGCCTGACTATGACTATCTGGCTGGTGCCACTAATCAGCATTCTATGGCAACACGTTAAAGCCTGCAAATATCGACGCTTCCCATTCCATGACCGCTCAATGTCGAATAGTGCTTTCAATAGGTTTCTATCAGAACATGTCGATTACTGCTAATATTGAGGACTCTGCTCCCATTCCATGATCACTAGTTACACAAGCGCTCTTGGACCTTTTTTTCAGCGGAAACGTAATAGGGCTAGTGCGCCGAGAAATCGGAGTCGTCTGTCAGCAGCAGGGGCCGCCTGCTGCCTAGTCAGCACTCCTCCACGCTGGGTGACTCAGCCGACATGAGTCACTTTGGCTTAGTAAGAAGCTTCAGGGGCGATGGGGTCACGACGATACTCTTGTAACTCCGAGGTCACTAGATAACCTAACTAATACAACACTTTACACACAAAAACCTCCTGCACGTGCTAGTCTAAAACTCAACCTCTCTTCATCGTCCTTGGTACAAGTGGCCTTTGATCGGCGATATTTTTATCCTCGGACTAGTCACAGATATCTCGTTGTTGTGTAAATATGTGTCCGTTTCGACGGTAACAGTAGAAAACACGCCTGTCGACCCGTCTAAGATCCGTTGCGAAATCCCTCTATTAGTGGATACATCTTTTTTGTTCCACAGCCCGAGAGTTTATAATGGAAATTTGTATCTCAACGGCCAGAGCGTGGTCATTCTAGGCATCACGACGATTTTGTGGGGACATTATAGACATAGGCAGTAGTTTGTATGTATGATCTCGAGTTGCGAGCATGGTGAAGCACCTGCCATAGAGTACCGGCGCGTGGATTTGGCATGAGAGAAGCTCGCGTGAGTAAGTTCCGCTTTGGGCATATCGTACGGCGCCTTTGGATTTCGCACTCACTTGCTAGTACCACTAGGATAATAATCACCACAGCAATCCGGGACGGCATTGATCATTGTGCTCTCACGTGGGCTATCGGGGTACTTCAGAAGTTGGGCCAGATGGTAGAAGGTGTTCAGAAAAGGTGCCTGGGTCGGAGGACAGATTTCGCCCGGATCGTTGTAGTTGAAGTAGTAAAGTGTCACAAAAAGGACGTGAGCTGAAGAACGGAATTTGGAACTTGGCAGGGATGGAAGTCGTTCACAAAAACATTGTGATGGTTGAACTATGCTAAAACAAAAAAGGAGCGAGCCATATTGGCCAATACGTAACCATAAAACAACTGTTCTAGATTTTAGAAATTTGAACGAGGGGGGGTTATTCAGGTTTAGGCTTTAGGAGGTTGATTTGGAATCTGGAAGCTCTGGTATCAAGCTCTATATCTTGAATCAACCTCCCAAACGCTTGCGGGAAGTCATCTAGCATAACCTCCAAGCACGACTCATGAACCGCGACTACAGGGGTTATCAAGGTTGAACGAACGGTGTGGTGCGGTCTTCAAATTACGGCTCTATCTAGCTAGAAGGGTGTTCAGAATCCTGAAAGTTCAGTGCGCAGTGGTCTCTCGAAGCTTTCTCGAGCGGCTTTGTGGTGGCCTGCCTAGACGCCACTTGTGAACTGAAGCGGTGATAAAACTGAAAGTCCGCACCGTTCATTCAACCTTGGTAGCCCCTTGTGCATCCCTTTTAATTTTTCTCATTTTTCTCGGTGATCGACAGATAAAGTGTAAAGTAAGTCTCTTGATATATTTTTTGTAGGAGGATCATTTATCAAATCGAGAAAAATCCTAGTCGACATTCTGCTTGTACTTCAACCAGAGTTTGTCAATGGTCTGAAAAACGGTAGTGATTGCTTTCATTTGTTCATCGCTTAGTCCCTCATTACCCCAACGCTGCTGGGCTTTGTCTGGGTGCCACCGGATTCTCTCTAATTTGATAGTGTCTAGGAATTGATCATCTCCACCACAGCGTGCAGTCAGTATAAATTCTTCAACTGACTGTTTGTTTATATCCTGTATATCTCCTGAGTGTACTGGCCATGGAATGTTTCGAACATCTCCAGTCTCTAACTGTCTGTTCCAATTTTTGCCATACTGAACCCATCTGTCTTGCACCAATTGGTGGTTCCGCCGCCGAATTATTCGCCGTCTTTGCGATTTCTTCTGTTCGCTCAATAATTTTTTATCGGCCACAATTCGTTTCTGGGTTTCTTTTTCATTCTTTCGCCTGGTTCTTTCTTCTAGTATGTGCTCATAACTGCGCTCCCATAATTTCTCTCCCACATGGTTTGCAAATTCTAAGCTGCTCTTACCAATCTGTTCTGAAGAGCTCTCCTTATTCAGTACTGGTGGCCAACCACAGTCGTGTATACGGTGTCCATAAACACCTTCCCAGAATGCAGCACCTTCATCATCTGCAATCGCATCCAATATCGACTCTTGAAAGGCAGTATCCGGGTCCGCATTCTCATAAAATGACGTACTGTTAGAAGAATCATCATGAATGTGTTTCAATGAATCACAATCCACAGATTCACATTCTTTCCTTTTTTTTTTCGATGAATTCCAATGATGGTTCGAATTTTGAAGAGTTGAAGATTTACTTTTCGTCTTGAAACGAAATTTGGATTTAGGTTTACAGTTGCTCCGACAATTCTTTGTCTTGTTTGAAAATGTATTTAGGCTAAGCGGTACAGCTTTTGCATGTTGTTCAGGTTGAGTCCAAACAATCGGTGATTGGTCAGTCATTGTAATTCTGTGAAGTAGATCTAGCCGTTTATTTGAAATCTCGTAGCTTGACATTCTGAAGATTTTGATTTGAAAAAAAGAAGGAAGCTCAGCTTCCGCAAAAAGTACGTCAAAAGGGAGTTAAGCAGAAAGAACTGGTAGAGAACTGGGACTTGTCATATCCTGTTGCTCCTACTGTGTGAACTGGGACAACTCAATAGCGTCTTTCAATTGACCCAGAGTTGAATAGTGAGAACTTGGTAGTATAGTTCTGGTGCTTGTGAACATGAGCTAGAATCGAACCTGTCCCTCAGTATGTGGGGTTGTTAAAGCTGTACGGATGAAACGAAACGGAAGTTTCTATAGCTACTTGGCATGGTTCTTTCTGGCTAGAAGGCAGTTAAGCGAGAAATGGTTTGATATACCATCCCAATGGGAGAAAAAGAATCCTATACCAGCGCTTGGCGTGCATAAGAATTCAATACCGGCATCTACCAGACTGGGCATTCTCCCAAACATGAAAGTATGAGGTAATGTGGCTCAGAGGTGCTAGCTGCAGCTCTACCTACACAGCATACTCATAAAGACATGATAAAAATCCTAGAAAATTAGCAAAATACTATATCAATTATTTCATGTCGCTGGCTTCTTTTTGCAATAAAAATACCCAAGTTTTACTGGAGTTGTTGTGCTGCGACATGAGTACTTGCTTAGCGTTACATTGCCAATTGGGTATTTGTAAGGAACCACTTTGCGGAGCCTCACATCTTCACATCTCATTGCGACAATACAACACCACATATACGCAGCAATGAGAATTATTGCAGGAACCTGCTTAATAATTAAATCACAGGCTGCTAAAAATTCCAAGATTTTCTCCATATTTTTATGTTACTTATTGCTAATTCAGCATTTATTGTGCGTTGCGTTATGGTGGGAGCTCCGAGCCACATGATTACCTCATACTTGTGTACGAGAAAATGCCGAGCCTGGTAGATGCTGGCATTGGAAACTTATGCACGCCAAGCGCTGAAATATGTTTATTATTCTCTCCCAATGATGGTGGAGCACACCCATCAGGAAAAAATCTTGCCCTATTTAAGATCGGCCGTCTTAGGTACGGACCGTTCCACTTCATTTGTCGCCTGAGTCGCCTGTGTCGCCAGGGTCTTCTGTACGGGAGCAACCGTTGCCAAGATCTAATATAAGGGTGCAACGGTTGCGACGCCTCAGCGAAGGCTCCTACACACCCCGTGTCGCAGCCTAAGGTTGCCACACATGACAGGTCGCCCACGAAACAGCAGCAGTGCATTGTACGCCTGTAAAGTGGCCATATTATGCAGGCCGTATGTACAGGCATATTCACCGGTTTTATGGTTCAATCGCCGGTTTATTCATTCATCGCTGGTTTATTCATTCATCGCCGGTTTGTTCATTCATCGCACGGCACATATGGAGAAAGTGTCTTTAATCGAGGGTTTTATTATTCTATCTATGACTATATACACTACATACGCGATATTCACCGGATTGACGGTGCTAATGACCGTCAGATCGGCTGGCCAGCGACGGTGCGTCAGATGAACGCTGCTTTGTCGCCGGATCCTATAGGATTCGACCTTTTATTATGGAATGCTGCTGTGACAGAGGATTGGCCGATAATCTAAGGATTCGGCCCTGTATTATGAAATGCTGCTGTGACAGAGGATTCGGCCTTTTATTATGGAATGCTGCTGTGACAGAGGATTGGCCGATAATCTAAGGATTCGGCCTTTTATTATGGAATGCTGCTGTGACAGAGGATTCGGCCTTTTATTATGGAATGCTGCCGTGACAGAGGATTGGCCGATAATCTGAGGATTCGGCCTTTTATTATGGATTCGCTGCTTTGACAGAGGATTGGCCGATAATCTAAGGATTCGGCCTTTTATTATGGATTCGCTGCTTTGACAGAGGATTGGCCGATAATCTAAGGATTCGGCCTTTTATTATGGATTCGCTGCTTTGACAGAGGATTGGCCGATAATCTAAGGATTCGGCCTTTTATTATGGATTCGCTCCTTTGACAGAGGATTGGCCGATAATCTAAGGATTCGGCCTTTTATTATAGATTTGCTGCTGTGACAGAGGATTGGCCGATAATCTAAGGATTCGGCCTTTTATTATGGATTCACTCCTTTGACAGAGGATTGGCCGAGAATCTCAGGATTCGGCCTTTTATTATGGATTTACTGCTGTGACAGAGGATTGGCCGATAATCTAAGGATTCGGCGGATCTTGAAGGATTCGGCCTATTCTATGGATTGCTGCTTTGTCGCCGGTTCTTATAGGATTCGGCCTTTTATCATGGAATGCTGCTGTGACAGAGGATTGGCCGATAATCTAAGGATTCGAGTGATCTTTCAGGATTCGGCCTTTTCTATGGAAAGCTGCTTTGTCGCAATATTCACCGGATTGACGGTGCTATCGACCGTCAGATCGTCGAATCGTTAAGGATTCCACGCTTTTTTATGGAACGCTGCTTTGTCGACGGATCGTCGAATCTTTAAGGATTCGACACTTTTTCATGGAACGCTGCTTTGTCGACGGATCGTCGAGTCTTTAAGGATTCGGCCTATACTATGGAAAGCTGCTTAGTCGCAGGATTCATCGCGAATGTGCTTGATTCCAGCAGTATGAGCTGTATTCATAGTCAGTATATACGGTCATGATCACGGGGCTGCAGCAGAGAATATCGGTATTTGCAGCCAGATGTCGGTCGCGATCGTGCTAGGGAGCTTCATTGTGAAGGTTCGAATTCGCGTTGTTTGATTGTATCCAGGTCTAGAACTGCAAAGATCAATAATTAAACAGTAATCTGAGGGTGTTGAACTCACCTTCGAAAAGTTGGGACATGATGTTCGGGTGGTGTTGTGTGGTTGGCAGCGGTATTTCGACCAAAGTTCAAAACTGCAAAGACAAACATTGTAAAGTTTGCGAAAACTGACATGTTCTTACAAATACACTGGTTTAGCTGCAATCTACGCAGCAAACCACTCCTGCGCGGCGACCTCCGTGACACAAAACATGACTCAGCGGCGTTCTTGACACTGCTTCAACCCCATTGCGGGGGCCGCACACACTGGAAATGAGTAAAGGAAATTGCGGTGAAAACTCTGCACGCTAATAGTCACACCGCCCAAGCTATCTGCCCTTGAGTTTTGCAGGGTAGTTCAATGCCCCCATTGCTTTGTTCAAGTTTTTTCGCTCTTAGTTCGACAAGTCTGCTGAGGTGAACACCACAAATGCCGACCTGCACACCGACGCTCGCCAGCACGATCGCGACTGACAACTCGCCATAAACACCAGTATTCTCTGCTAAAGCCACCTTAACATGACCATATATACTGACTATGAATACAGGTTATACCGGCATTGTATAGGTGTCCGTGGCCGGCCAGCCTATCTGACGTTCATCAGCACCGTCAATCCGGTGAATATCGCGACCAAGCAGCGTTCTAGAGAATGGGCCGAATCCTTTAAGATCCGTCGAATCCTTAGAGTATCGGCCAATCCTCTGTCACGGCAGCAGTCCAGAAAAGCGTCGAATCCTTAAAGATTCGACGATCCGTCGACAAAGCAGCATTTCATAAAAAAGCGTCGAATCCTTAAAGATTCGACGATCCGTAGACAAAGCAGCAGTCCATAAGGAAGCGTCGAATCCTTAAAGATCTGTCGAATCCTTAGATTATCGGCCAATCCTCTGTCACAGCAGCAGTCCATAAAAGCGTCGAATTCTTAAAGATTCGACGATCCGTTGACAAAGCAGCATTCCATAAAAAAGCGTCGAATCCTTAAAGATTCGACGATCCGTCGACAAAGCAGCAGTCCATAAGGAAGCGACGAATCCTTGAAGATCTGTCGAATCCTTAGATTATCGGCTAATCCTCTGTCACAGCAGCAGTCCATAAAAGCGTCGAATCCTTAAAGATTCGACGATCCGTCGACAAAGCAGCGTTCTATAGATATCCGTCAAATCCTTAGATTATCTGCTAATCCTCTGTCAAAGCAGCGAATCCATAAAAGCGTCCAATCCTTAGATTATCGGCCAATCCTCTGTCACAGCAGCAGTCCATAAAAGCGTCGAATCCTTAAAGATTCGACGATCCGTCGACAAAGCAGCATTCCATAAGAAAGCGTCGAAGCCTTAAAGATTCGACGATCCGTCGACAAAGCAGCGTTCTATAGATATCCGTCAAATCCTTAGATTATCTGCTAATCCTCTGTCAAAGCAGCGAATCCATAAAAGCGTCCAATCCTTAGATTATCGGCCAATCCTCTGTCACAGCAGCAGTCCATAAAAGCGTCGAATCCTTAAAGATTCGACGATCCGTCGACAAAGCAGCATTCCATAAGAAAGCGTCGAAGCCTTAAAGATTTGACGATCCGTCGACAAAGCAGCGTTCTATAGATATCTGTCAAATCCTTAGATTATCTGCTAATCCTCTGTCAAAGCAGCGAATCCATAAAAGCGTCCAATCCTTAGATTATCGGCCAATCCTCTGTCACAGCAGCAGTCCATAAAAGCGTCGAATCCTTAAAGATTCGACGATCCGTCGACAAAGCAGCATTCCATAAGAAAGCGTCGAAGCCTTAAAGATTTGACGATCCGTCGACAAAGCAGCGTTCTATAGATATCTGTCAAATCCTTAGATTATCTGCTAATCCTCTGTCAAAGCAGCGAATCCATAATAAAAGGCCGAATCCTTAGATTATCGGCCAATCCTCTGTCACAGCAGCGTTCCATAAAAAAGTGTCGAATCCTTAAAGATTCGACTGTCAGATCCGTCGCTGGCCAGCGGATCTGAAGGTCATTAGCACCGTGAATACCGTGAATATTGCGTATATAGTCATAGATAGCATATAGTCATAGATAGCATAATAAAACCCCTCGATCAAACCTATTATTTCTCCTTGCCGCGCAAGCGCGAATAGCCGCTGTGAATTATACCATCCAAACTGCGCATATCTCCCATAAAGCAGCCTGCGTGCAGTCATCTTCCATAAAGCAGCTCCGCAGTCGGGCATCTTCCATAAAGCAGCTCGGGGTGCAAGCATCTCCGGTAATTACGCTGCACAGACCGTGAACTTGACGGATAGATGCTGGTGTTGGAACCTCTCCCTGTAATTAGTCGGCAAGCGAGTGTTGTCGCTGACAAGGTCCGGGCTGCAGGCTAGTTCAGGGGCGAGTTGTTAACTCAACATGGGTTTGCTGACGAGTCCGGCCTGCAGGCCAGTTCACAGCAGCATTGCCCCTGCAGGCCACTTCGCTACGCCTGCATTTTTGTTCGATATGCTCCGCAGTCGCCCAAGTCGCCCAAGTCGCCCAAGTCATCCAGACGACTAATAAGTAAACGGATTTTTTCCTGATGCCCTGAGACATCATTGCAAGGTTGCGGGTGTTGGTGGTCATCCCCGGCGTTGGAACGCCACACACGCTAACCGGAATCTGCAATACATACCGAATACTCAAGAAAAACTCGTATTTCTCTAAGAGTCATTGAAATGGGAGATATCACCACCATCACAGCGGCTCAACTGCAACACATCCAATAATACTCATTGAAATTTCTATATATATTTCTGATTACAATATAATCAACAATGGTTTACTAGTAATTAATTCATGGTGTTGTTGTAGTACTGTGCTGTGATAACAACGACACCTCTTTTAGCACACCTTTGTTTTGCGGCATATTGCGACCATTAATCAACACAACGAATTATAGACCAAATTAAGCAACGAAAAAGAGTGAATTCTCAAAATGAATCAGGGATAAATAATGTAATTTACAGAATTAATTTATTATGATGGGTGGTGATGTTCTCTTGAAGTGATGTCTGTCTGGTTGATATTATTTGTATTTTGGTTAGTCATACGCCACCCGAGTAGTGTAGTGGCAGTCTGCTCGTTCAATGCCCTTGCAATAGTATCTCAGGGCGCGCATGACCATTTGCATGGTATCTCAAATGATTTCTTCAGTTAACCAGTTTTCCAGCGACTTGTGCAGTGGCTAACTCATTAGGCTACTTCATGGGCATCATCTAAATGTAAAGTCTGTATATGATTACTAGAAGAGTTTCGCAACAGGTCTTAGATAGAGCTGACTAGCGCCTCGACTTGAGACTTATTGCGGAGGAAATTTGAATTTTTCACAAGATGGAGGCTCAAATTACTGGAAGTTAAACAAGCGCTGTTGGAACAAGTTTGTTTGAGCTAAAATCTAATGGGATTGGTGTGCCCAGAACAATTTGATTTATCCTTGTAGAAAGTTGAAGTTCCGCGTTGTTGGAACAAGTTTGTTTGAGCTAAAATCTAAGGGGATTGGTGTGCCCAGAACAATTTGATTTATCCTTGTAGAAAGTTGAAGTTCCTTTATGAGGGAAGTATGAAACGAGAAGATGCCCACTTCACTTTTTTTTTGACTGTAAATCTCATCTGCGCTTTACTCCTGCCAAAATCCAGGATTGTACATCAGCAAAAAAAAATCAAGTACCGCTTGACCGTTGCACCGTGTAACCGAGCCAGTAGCTACGCTCAGTTGCGCCTAGTGCGCTCAGTGGCGCTCAGTGGCGCTCAGTGGCGCTCAGTGGCGCTCAGTGGCATCAGGAAAAAATCTTGCCCTATTTAAGATCGGCCGTCTTAGGTACGGACCGTTCCACTTTATTTGTCGCCTGAGTCGCCTGTGTCGCCAGGGTCTTCTGTACGGGTGCAACCGTTGCCAGGATCTAATATGAGGGTGCAACGATTGCGACGCTTCAGTGAATGCTCCTACACACCCCGTGTCGCAGCCTAAGGTTGCCACACATGACAGGTCGCCCATGATATAGAGCAGTGCATGGTACGCCTGTGAAGTGGCGATCCTATGTCAGGCCGTATGTACGGTCATATTCACCGGTTGTATGGTTTAATCGAATCGCCGGTTTATTCATTCATCGCCGGTTTGTTCATTCATCGCACATATGGAGAGAGTTTCTTTTATCGAGGGTTTTATTATGCTATCTATGACTATATGCTATCTATGACTATGTACGCGATATTCACGGTATTCACGGTGCTAATGACCGTCAGATCGGCTGCTTTGTCGACGGATCGTCGAATCTTGAAGGATTCGGCCTTTTATTATGGATTCGCTGCTTTGACAAAGGATTGGCCGATAATCTAAGGATTCGGCCTTTTATTATGGATTCGCTGCTTTGACAAAGGATTGGCCGATAATCTAAGGATTCGGCCTTTTATGATGGATTCGCTGCTTTGACAGAGGATTGGCCGATAATCTAAGGATTCGGCCTTTTAATATGGATTCGCTGCTTTGACAGAGGATTGGCCGAGAATCTCAGGATTCGGCCTTTTATTATGGATTCGCTGCTTAGACAGAGGATTGGCCGATAATCTAAGGATTCGGCCTTTGATTATGGATTCGCTGCTTTGACAGAGGATTGGCCGAGAATCTAAGGATTCGGCCTTGTATTATGGATTTGCTGCTTAGACAGAGGATTGGACGATAATCTAAGGATTCGGCCTTTGATTATGGATTCGCTGCTTGGACGGAGGATTGGCCGATAATCTAAGGATTCGGCCTTTCATTATGGATTCGCTGCTTTGACAGAGGATTGGCCGATAATCTAAGGATTCGTCGGATCTTATAGTATTCGGCCTTTTATGATGGATTCGCTGCTTTGACAGAGGATTGGCCGATAATATAAGGATTCGGCCTTTCATGAAGGATTCGCTGCTTTGACAGAGGATTGGCCGATAATCTAAGGATTCGGCCTTGTTTCATGAATTCGCTGCTTTGACCGAGGATTGGCCGATAATCTAAGGATTCGGCCTTTTATTATGGATTTGCTGCTTAGACTGTTACGGGGGACGTCCAGAGGCGTTATCGACGATAGACGTTGGCCCACGATGTATGAAGTCTTTTATCACCAAGAATTGCAATAGTACTAATAGAGGGGTTTTAGCAGTATAACTCCTTGAGGTATAAAGCAGCCGATTTATTCTTTGTAACAAAAGATATTTTTACTAGAGGGGACTTCGCTTGGTGTCTGGTGCGTGTGATGATACTATACTTTGTAACCCCGTATCATCACGCCCCTATATATACAACACGGCAGGGCTCTAGCCCTCTACCCTAAAACTATATAGAGGGGTGCGCAGTCACCATCGCCCAGTCTCTTTCAACTATGTCTCGGGTGACGTGTACTCCTAACAGCCAATACTGTTTACCCCGCATCGCATCTAATGCCTTCAAGTGGTACACACTTCCTAGCTATGCAAACGGCCCTTGGTCTAAAACCCTTGGCCCACGTACCTACGCTACGTGTATCCTATGAACGACCGTATCGTTATCTATGCTTCCTATATGTTCCGAACAACATATTATGCGCCTGGCAACGCTACTAGTTACCGCCCGCGGTAACAGAACCCTCCTTCTCCAATATGTTCGTCCCGAACATAACATGGTAAGAGATATAATGAATCAATATAATATCTGAACAAAGGAAAATATACTTACTCTTTCCTCCTCTTGCTGGCTCTGGATCCCTCGGTATCTTCCTGTCTTTGCTTGGAACTTGCGTAATCGATTTCCCAGTTACGGTGATGTTTGACCTTTTTGTGACGCCGATAAAAGTTTGCCAATACCTCTTCGGCTCCGGGTACCAAAGATTCGTACGGTTCCCAGGTCGCTTCCTCAATTGGATATCCCTTTCATAACACCAGGAACGTGTCATTGTCATCATCGTCAAGTCCATGTTCGATGATTTTTTCCGGGGTGTAGTGTCCAGCACCATCGGGAAGCGGCGGCAGCGTGACTTCTGGCGGAGCGTCTTCGCTACGGTGATATGGTTCTAGAAGAGATACGTGGAACACAGGGTGGTATCCCTCGTGGATGCCTTCCAGTTTGCAAGCGGATTTTCCTACCCAAGAAATCTTGAACGGTCCAGCTTTACGATTGTCGAGCTTACCCCTTGGCATGTTGCGAGTATCCAACAATACTTCTTGTCCAATAGTGAACTTAGGCTGCTGCATCCTGTACCGTGTTACTCCTGTTGATTTTCCGTCCTTGTTGACTTTGGCGGTATCGTGTCTTCGTATCATAGCTTCTCTAGCAGCTTCCAGGTTTTCTTTCAATTGCTTATGGGTTTCTTCCAAATAGTGCACGAAGTGCTCGCTAGCCGGGTTGCGAACTTGTTTCTGTTTTATCGGCCATATGGATCTGGGGTGCTGACCGTAGTTGGCATAGAAGGGCGACATCCCGGCGCTTGAATGATGACTGTTGTTGTATTCGTATTCCGCCAGTGGAAGTAGTTCATCCCAGTCTTTTCTGTTCATGATGAAGATGCGTAAAAATTGTTCGAGAACCTGGTTAACTCTCTCCGTCTGGCCGTCGGTTTCCGGATGGAAGGTTGTAGACAGATTATCCTTTATCGATAGTAATTCGAGAGTAGTTTGCCAAAAGTTGCCGGTAAAGCGACTATCTCTGTCGGATACAATGTCGTCTGGTAATCCGTGGAGGCGCCATATTTCTTTAACAAAAAGTTTTGCTAGATCAGAAGCCTGGGTACTAGGGATAGGTACGAAGTGAGCCATCTTTGTGAAGCGATCGACTATGACCCATATGTGTTCGTTGCCGTTTTGTGTTAGTGGGAGTTTCACGATAAAGGCCATCGAGATAGAAGACCAAGGTCGCGGAGGTATGTCCAATGGGTTGAGTAATCCGTAGCGCTTATGCCGTTTGTGTTTGGCGCGTTGACAACTATCGCAGTGTTTAATCACTTCTTCGACTATGGTACGCAGTCCTGGGATATCGAAGTTTCGTTCGATCACTTCTATTGTCTTATCTCTCCCCCAGTGTGCGCGCTTGTGTTCTGAAGTAACGATTTCTTTCCACAATGCTTGGGGTGGTCGCAATAGGTGATCCTTGTACCAGAGCCCGCTTAGATTGGTCCATTATTTGGATAGGTCTACATTTTCGTCCGTGGTGTAGGTTTTCTTGCATTTATCCGCAAACGTTGAGGTTGGTTTGTTGATCTCAGCGTCGGCAAGGTTAACTGTTGTCATATAAAGCTTGAGTTGATTTGGTCCAGTAGCCACTTCCTGTCCTGTTAGTAGTGCCCCAAACTTGAATTGATAGCCAATGTCGTTCGGATCATTAGTACTCTCCTTCTCCACGCAATGCTCCGGATTGCGAGATAGTACGTCGGCCTTGCCGTTCTTGGCTCCACTGCGAAAGATTATTTCGTAACTAAAAGGCATCAATGTTTCTGCCCATCTTGCTTGTCGTCCGTACAACATTCGAGGTCTTTCAAAGTACTTTAAACTTTGATGGTCCGAGTAGATTAATATTTTGTGTTTGGCTCCGTGGAGTCACGAGCGCCATTTAATCATACTCTGAACTATACAGAGCATTTCCTTGTCATGAATGTCGTAGTTTCTTTCGGCAGGAATCATCTTTTTTGAGTGGAACGCTACGGGATGTAGACGTTTGTCATGTCGTTGGCTCAATATTGCTCCCGTAGCGTAGGCGGAAGCATTTGTTTCCAGGATTGCTTGAAGTTCTGGATCGAAATGTCTGACCATAGGCGCAGTAGTAAATGCCTTTTTGAGATAGTCAAATGCCTTTTGCTCCCGATCCCCCCAATAGAATTTTGGTGAACTGATTACATCCGATATGGGTGCATTGATTTGTGCATAGCCTTGCACAAACCGGCGATGAAAATTAGCAAATCCGTTGAATTGCTGGGCTTGCTTGATTGATTTCGGTGTTGGCCAATTCAATACAGCTTCTATTCTTTCGGGGTCCATTCGTACTCCGGTTCCAGAGAGGATGTGTCCTAGGTACGGTAGTTCTGTAGCTGAAAACTCGCATTTTTCTATTGCTATACATAACCCATACTTGAGCAGGCGTTCAAGGACCTTGCACACGAGCGCTTCGTGGTCATCCCGGCTGCCTTTGGTGTAAATCAAAATGTCGTCAATAAAGCAAACGACTCCGTTGTCCAGCATATCGTGAAATATTTCATTCATCATCCTTTGGAAAGTGGACGGTGCGTTGCAGAGGCCGAATGGCATCACGAGGTATTCGTATTGTCCGTATCTCGTGCTGAAAGAGGTTGTCCATTCGTCACCATCCTTGATCCGTATCAGGTTGAAGCCATTTTTCAAGTCGAACTTGGTGAACCGTGAAGCTCCGCGAACGCGTTCCATCAATTCGTCCATTAGTGGAGTTACTGTGCCGTCTTTAACTGTTATTTTGTTGAGGTCTCGATAGTCCACGCATAGCCGTAACTTTCCGTGTTTCTTGGGGACAAATAGTATGGGGGCCGAGCAGGGCGAGTTTGATAGCCTAATCTTTCCTTCGGCTAGCATCTTTTGAATGTATTCCTTCAAGGCTTCCAGTTCTTTAGCAGAAAGTTTATAGATTCGACCCTTCTTTGGTTCTGCTGTAAGTTCGATTTTGTGTTCGAAGATTGTTCTGGCGGGTAGTTTCTCTGCTTCGGATGGGTCGAACAGCACCATGTATGGGTGATACTTTGCTGGCAAGATTCCTTTTAGGTCTGGGGTCGTGGTTGTTGCCACAGAGCCAATTTCAATTGCATCAGGATCGTCTAACACGGATTCATCCCATTCCAGGCTAATGGTGATAGTGGAAACTTGCACTCTGGAATGTGTTACGTCTTTGCAATTGAAGGTTAACGCCATGGTCGAGCCGTCGTAAACTCCATTATGTGTTTGTAAGTAGTGCGGAGGTATCAGTACATCTTTGTCTGAGGGGATGACGACTGCGATTTCTTGAGTAAAGTGACCGTTGTATTCCATTTCGACTTCTTCGCTAACGACCTAGCAATCTCCGATGGGTCGGTTCGATATGTCGCGTGGTGCTGAGTATTTGGTAATGAATGTTTTGATGTTGTTCGTTGTGCAATATTCTTTGCTTAGGACTATAGCATTACATCCTAAATCCAGCATTGCAGTAGCAGGCTTTTTGTTCACTAAAAATTTATAGTGAGGTCTGTTCCCAATTACGGGGGTCGCTCCAGCGGATGCTATCTCCGTTGGTGTGGAATTAACCGTACAACCATCAACAGCCCCTATCCTAACCACGCCACCTTGACCTGCTATAGCAAGGCAGCCTAATGAAAATACTCCTCCTCCGATTGATCGTTCTGTTCCGAATCCTCCGTAGTCGTGGTTTCAATTTGTCGACTTTCCCTGTAATCCTGTTCTTGTTCATCCCTAATGTCCTCCGTCTCCATAGCTGCAATTTTGATCTTTCCCAAACATGTCCTTGCTGTGTGTCCGGCAGTGTCGCAACGTGCGCATTTCCTGTTCTCGATACGTTCCTTGATAACCGGTCCCGGAATCCCTGCTGTTAGCTCCGCAAAAGTCTTACCTGTCTCATACGTTTTTGATGGCTTTGGCGTAAATGATGACTCCCGACTTGGATACGTTACCCTGTCCGCCAACTGTTTCCGATCCACCTTCCTTACGTCCCGCTTTTGGAACCCCAATACCCTTTCTGGGTCGTACTTTTTCTTATCCGAGCTGTAATATCCGCTTTTCCGTTTCTTCTCCTCAAATCGCCGGCCACATCTTCTGACAAGATTGACGAAAGCGTCGTCGTCGTTTGGTGGTTCAACATCGGCTATCTTGTCCCGGATGTCGTCATTAAGTCCTTTTTCAATCATATCCCTCCATGGAGCCTCCCGCAAACCGACAATCTGATTGAGATCCACGAGTTTAGTTAGGTACTCTTCAATATTTCCGTTGTATTGAATTTTGTTCATCTTGCGTAGGTTGTCGGTGGTCTCGGATTCCAGAATGAAACGCTTCTCGCAAGCTTGTTTGAAAGTTTCAAAATGGGCCGGCCTAACCCCTTCTTGGATTTCCCGGGTGTAGTTGTCGTACCAGTTGTGTGCTTCGCCTTGCAGGCAATCACCTACCAACAAGATAAATTCGTCATCTCCCCGACCCTGGTAATGCTCCTTGTACAGCCTGATGTGATTTTCTAAGACTTTCCAAAATTGTCGCCAATTCTCTCCGACCTTGTACTTAGGCAAGGCGGTGGGTTTCAGAGGCTTAGGATTGCCTGGGCCTAGATTGAATGTATTCTGGTGGAAGACGCTTTCTTCGCGCTGGTATCTATTTGGGGCAGGTGGGGGCGGCATTGACCGGAAGTCTGTTCGTCGTCTTACCGAGCGGTATGATGTGCTGGCGTTGCTGACGTGGTCGCTGTCCTCCGGATCTTCATCGGTTGGTCTGACACGTTTCAATCTAGCTCCATGCATTGTTACCCTGCCAGTTAAGGTTTCCCCATTGTTTTGTGCCTCCAGCTTTTTACCCAACTGGTCAACCTTCAACTGGATGTCTTGTGCGGTGTATTCGTTGTTTACCGATTCTGCCTCCTGTGCCTCTTCGAGTTTCTGTAGCCGCGTCATCAATCTGTCCATGCGAGTGTTTGCATAACGAGCTTGGTTCTGAAGATCTCGCATCTCCGCTTGATTCTTTTGATTCGTAGCTTTGAGTAAAACTATTTCGCGCTGCGTTGCTTCAGTTGCCTCCGTTACTTGTTGTACTGCACGCTCAGTGATGGCTAAATCCGCTAGCATTGCGTCGCGGTTTCGTGCGTGTTCCGCAAATTCCATTTGCCAGCCTCCCTGTAGGTCTGTAATCGTCCGATCCAATTTGGCTCCTAACACGGTGTCATACTCCTGGAAATGTTTCCTGATAATTGGAGTCATATCCATGACCACTGCTGACAAGCCTTTTACTGCATTGTTGAGATCCGCCACTGTTGTTTCCACTCCCAACATTCTTGCTTGCAGCAGTGCTTCAGCGCTGCGGCATTCTCCTACCAACAGGTCGATGTTCTCATCTGTTACTTTTTCTCCTTTTGCTATTGCATTCTGCAATCTTTTCATCTCCTTGCCTAGTGATCGAATAGTTTGGTGCATTCCGTCGGTGGCCATAGGGTCATTTTCCTTATTCTTTAGGCTGTTCCATAATGCCTGTAGCGTAACCCATCCTGCCGGTGCCTGGTATGCCTGTCTTGATGGCGACCGGCTTCTTCGCCTTCCTGGTTGGTAAGGTGCCAACCTAGTACTGTCCAGTTTTTCTTTCCTGCTTCTGAGGACGTTTTTCCTGATGCGAGTGCCCTCAGATTGGAACACAGGTGCATTGGGTAGGTCTTCCCCTGAACCTTCGTCATCACTAACGAGGGATACCAATTTAGGAGGTTGGTAATTTTGAGGTGGAGGTCCCGTATAATACGCGACTTGTTGAGCTCTCCAACCACTGTCGAAATCGTCTTGGTCGGTTGGAGGTTCGAAAGAAAATGATGGTTCCCGATCCGGTTGCTCTGATTTTACCAACATCTCCTCCAGGGCTTCAGCCATTTGCTGATCGTTGTTTGAGCTGGTCATTTTCTGGTAGATTGCTGCTCCAACGCCGTAATGACCGTAATAGTCTTGTAGGTTAAGAACTCTGGTTCTTTTAAGAGTGCCCGATATAGGTTGCGGTCGCAGGTTTTGCGGTCTTGGTATCGCACCGATTCCGTATCGCTTGAAGTGAGCGATGATTGCAATTGGTAGTGTAGTCTAGTAAAAATATACTGTTACGGGGGACGTCCAGAGGCGTTATCGACGATAGACGTTGGCCCACAATGTATGAAGTCTTTTATCACCAAGAATTGCAATAGTACTAATAGAGGGGTTTTAGCAGTATAACTCCTTGAGGTATAAAGCAGCCGATTTATTCTTTGTAACAAAAGATATTTTTACTAGAGGGGACTTCGCTTGGTGTCTGGTGCGTGTGATGATACTATACTTTGTAACCCCGTATCATCACGCCCCTATATATACAACACGGCAGGGCTCTAGCCCTCTACCCTAAAACTATATAGAGGGGTGCGCAGTCACCATCGCCCAGTCTCTTTCAACTATGTCTCGGGTGACGTGTACTCCTAACAGCCAATACTGTTTACCCCGCATCGCATCTAATGCCTTCAAGTGGTACACACTTCCTAGCTATGCAAACGGCCCTTGGTCTAGAACCCTTGGCCCACGTACCTACGCTACGTGTATCCTATGAACGACCGTATCGTTATCTATGCTTCCTATATGTTCCGAACAACATATTATGCGCCTGGCAACGCTACTAGTTACCGCCCGCGGTAACATAGACAGAGGATTGGACGATAATCTAAGGATTCGGCCTTTGATTATGGATTCGCTGCTTGGACGGAGGATTGGCCGATAATCTAAGGATTCGGCCTTTCATTATGGATTCGCTGCTTTGACAGAGGATTGGCCGATAATCTAAGGATTCGTCGGATCTTATGGTATTCGGCCTTTTATGATGGATTCGCTGCTTTGACAGAGGATTGGCCTATAATATAAGGATTCGGCCTTTCATGAAGGATTCGCTGCTTTGACAGAGGATTGGCCGATAATCTAAGGATTCGGCCTTGTTTCATGAATTCGCTGCTTTGACCGAGGATTGGCCGATAATCTAAGGATTCGGCCTTTTATTATGGATTCGCTGCTTTGACCGAGGATTGGCCGATAATCTAAGGATTCGGCCTTTTATTATGGATTCGCTGCTTTGACAGAGGATTGGCCGATAATCTAAGGATTCGGCCTTTTATTATGGATTCGCTGCTTTGACACAGGATTGGCCGATAATCTAAGGATTCGGCCTTTTAATATGGATTCGCTGCTTTGACAGAGGATTGGCCGAGAATCTCAGGATTCGGCCTTTTATTATGGATTCGCTGCTTATACAGAGGATTGGCCGATAATCTAAGGATTCGGCCTTTGATTATGGATTCGCTGCTTGTACGGAGGATTGGCCGATAATCCAAGGATTCGGCCTTTCATTATGGATTTGCTGCTTTGACAGAGGATTGGCCGATAATCTAAGGATTCGTCGGATCTTATAGTATTCGGCCTTTTATGATGGATTCGCTGCTTTGACAGAGGATTGGCCGATAATATAAGGATTCGGCCTTTTATGAAGGATTCGCTGCTTTGACAGAGGATTGGCCGATAATCTAAGGATTCGGCCTTGTTTCATGAATTCGCTGCTTTGACCGAGGATCGGCCGATAATCTAAGGATTCGGCCTTTTATTATGGATTCGCTGCTTTGACAGAGGATTGGCCGATAATCTAAGGATTCGGCCTTTTATTATGGATTCGCTGCTTTGACAGAGGATTGGCCGATAATCTAAGGATTCGGCCTTTTATTATGGATTCGCTCCTTTGACAGAGGATTGGCCGATAATCTAAGGATTCGGCCTTTTATGATGGATTCGCTGCTTTGACAGAGGATTGGCCGATAATCTAAGGATTCGTCGGATCTTATAGTATTCGGCCTTTTATGATGGATTCGCTGCTTTGACAGAGGATTGGCCAACAATCTAAGGATTTGGCCTTTTATGATGGATTCGCTGCTTTGACAGAGGATTGGCCGATAATCTAAGGATTCGGCCTTTTATGATGGAATGCTGCTGTGACAGAGGATAGGCCGATAATCTAAGGATTCGACACTTTTTTATGGAACGCTGCTTTGTCGACGGATCGTCGAATCTTTAAGGATTCGACACTTTTTTATGGAACGCTGCTCTGTCAACAGATCGTCGAATCTTTAAGGATTCGACGCTTTATGGAAATTTGCTTTGTCGTAGATCGTCGGATCATATAGGATTCGGCCTATTCTTATGGGTTTGCTGCTTAGTTGCCGGATCGTCGAATCTTAAAGGATTCGACGCATTTTTGTGGATTGCTGCTTGGTCGCGGGATTCATCGTGAATGTTCTTGATTCCAGCAGTATGAGCTGTATTCATAGTCAGTATATATGGTCATGATAAGGGGGCTGCAGCAGAGAACACCGATATTTGCAGCCAGATGTTGGTCGCGATCGTGCTGGGGAGCGTCATTGTAAAGGTTCGAATTCGCGTTGTTTGATTGTATTCAGGTCTAGAATCGCAAACATCAATAATTAAACAGTAATCTGAGGGTGTTAAACTCACCTTCGAAAAGTTTGGACACAATGTACGGGTGGTGTTGTGTGGTTGGCAGCTGTATTTCGACCAAAGTTCAAAACTGCAAAGACAAACATTGTAAAGTTTGCGAAAACTGACATGTTCTCACAAATACACCCGTTTAGCTGCAATCTACGCAACAAACCACTCCTGCGCGTCGACTTCCGTGACACAAAACATGACTCGGCGGCGTTCTTGACACTGCTTTGACCACATTGCAGGGGCTGCACACACCGGAAATGAGCAAAGGAAATTGCGGTGAAAACTCTGCACGCTAATAGTCACACCGCCCGAGCCGTCTGCCCCTGAGTTTTGGAGGGTAGTTCAATGCCCCCATCGCCTTGTTCAATCTTTTTCGCTCTAAGTTCGACAACTCTGCTGAGGTGAACACCACAAATGCCGACCTGCACACCAACGCTCCCCAGCACGATCGCGACTGTAACTCACCGTCAAACATCAGTATTCTCTGCTAAAGCCACCTTATCATGACCACATATACTGACTATGAATACAGCTCATACTGCTCGAATCCCTAAGATCCATCGCTGGCCAGCCGATATGACGGTCATTAGCACCGTCAATCCGGTGAATGTCGCGACCAAGCAGCATTCTATAGAATAGGTCGAATCCTTTAAGATCCGACGAATCCTTAGACTATCGGCTAATCCTATGTCACAGCAGCATTCCATAAAAGCGTCGAATCCTTGGATTTTCGGCCAATCCTCTGCCACAGCAGCATTCGATAAAACCGTCGAATCCTTAGATTATCGGCCAATCCTCTGTCAAAGCAGCGAATCCATAATAAAAGGCCGAATCCTCAAAGATTCGACGATCCGTCGACAAAGCAGCGTTCTATAGATATCCGTCGAATCCGTAGACTATCGGCTAATCCTATGTCAAAGCAGCATTCCATAAAAGCGTCGAATCCTTAAAGATTCGGCGATCCGTCGACAAAGCAGCGTTCCATAAAAAATCGTCGAATCCTTAAAGATTCGACGATCCGTCGACAAAGCAGCGTTCCATAAAAAAGGTTCGAATCCTATAATATCCGACGAATCCTTAGACTATCGGCTAATCCTATGTCAAAGCAGCATTCTATAATAAAGCGTCGAATCCTTAGATTATCGGCCAATGCTCTGTCAAAGCAGCATTCCATAATAAAGCGTCGAATCCTTAAAGATTCGACGATCCGTCGACAAAGCAGCTTTCCATAAAAGCGTTGAATCCTTAGAGTATCGGCCAATCCTCTGTCACAGCAGCATTCCATAAAAGCGTCGAATCCTGAGAATATCGGCCAATGCTCTGTCAAAGCAGCAAATCTATAATAAAAGGCCGAAACCTTAAAGATTCGACAATCCGTCGACAAAGCAGCGTTCCATAAAAAAGCGTCGAATCCTTAAAGATTCGACGATCTGTCGACAAAGCAACGTTCTATAGATATCCGTCGAATCCTCAGATTATCTGCTAATCCTCTGTCACAGCAGCATTCCATGAAAGCGTCGAATCCTTGGATTTTCGGCCAATCCTCTGCCACAGCAGCATTCGATAAAACCGTCGAATACTTAGATTATCGGCCAATCCTCTGTCAAAGCAGCGAATCCATAATAAAAGGCCGAATCCTCAAAGATTCGACGATCCGTCGACAAAGCAGCGTTCTATAGATATCCGTCGAATCCGTAGATTATCTGCTAATCCTATGTCAAAGCAGCATTCCATCATAAAGCGTCGAATCCTTAAAGAGTCGGCGATCTGTCGCTGGCCAGCCGATCTGACGGTCATTAGCACCGTGAATACCGTGAATATCGCGTATATAGTCATAGATAGCATATAGTCATAGATAGCATAATAAAACCCCTCGATTAAACCTAGTATTTCTCCTTGCCGCGCAAGCGCGAATAGCCGCTGTGAATTCAATCAGAAATCTATCCAAACTGCGGATATCTCCCATAAAGCAGCCTGCGTGCAGTCATCTTCCATAAAGCAGCTCCGCAGTCGGGCATCTTCCATAAAGCAGCCCGGAGCGCGAGCATATCCGGTAATTACGCTGCACAGACCGTGAACTTGACGGATAGATGCTGGTGTTGGAACCTCTCCCTGTAATTAGTCGGCAAGCGAATGTTGTCGCTGACAAGGTCCGGGCGCAGGCTAGTTCAGGGGCGAGTTGTTAACTCAACATGGGTTTGCTGACGAGTCCGGCCTGCAGGCCAGTTCACGGGAGCATTGCCCCTGCAGGCCACTTCGCTACGCCGGCATTTTTGTTCGATATGCTCCGCAGTTGCCCAAGTCGCCCAAGTCGCCCAAGTCGTCCGGACGACTAATAAGGAGACGGGTTTTTTCCTGATGGGCGCTTGCAGATCAGACTTGTGAACCGGCGCGCTCAGCTGGCTGAGAAGCGCTTAGAGACCTGTCTTGCAAGCCGGCGCACTGGGCTTTCTGAGCGCAGGAGACAACACACGGCGCTCAAGCTGTACCTTTGACAGCTTTTGTTGGACGACTTCAGAGCGGTACATCAGTCGCGATTCTTGAAATCCCAATGGTTTGCAAATGCGACCGACGATTCTTTGATTTGATTTATTAAGAGCGCTTATTCAGTGCTTTTATTATGCTATCCATGATATCTAGACAATATACAGAGACGTATTGTAAAACCATGATGCTTAGACAGAGAAATTGTAAATATAAGCATAATTGGGTTTTTTCAGTAGAATTTGACGGATTCTTATGGATTGCTGCTTAGCCACAGGATCTGTTGATAAAAGCGAATTTGTCGATAGAAGCAGCCTTTGACGTATCCTCATGATAATCGACGGATTTCTAAGCAGAGAATACTGATGTTCAATAGCTAGATCTCAGTTCTGACTGTGCTAGAGATCATCATGATAAAGGCTGAAATCCGCATGATTCAATTACATCGAGTCTAGAAATGTGAAGAACAATAATTAAACTGTAATCTGCAGGTGTTGAACTTACCTTCAAAAACATTGGACAAGATTCTCGGGGGCTGTTGTATAGTTGGCAAGTGCATTTCAACCAGAGTTGAAAACTGTGAAGACAAACATTGTGAAGTTTGCAAAAACTAACGTGTATCCACAAATACACTGGTTTAACTGCAAACTAAGCAGTGTATCAAACCTGTGCAGCGTAATCCCTAACACAACACATAACTCGGAAACTTTCTTATCGCTCTCTTGACTCAATTGCAGGGGTTCAACACCCGGAAAATAAGCAATGGATCTGGCAGTGAAAACCCTGCATACTAATGCTTACCCAGCTGTTATACATATGTACACATTTTTTACATTTTCCCTTCATTCATTGTTACCCTGCCTGAACAGTATCTTCGATTTCATATACCACCCAGTCCAAGAACGGTTTTAGTATGGGAGGTAGCAACGCAACGCGGCAATCACGCTTACGAGAGAGACCTTAGCGGTGCATATGTTACTGAGATTGATCATGAAGAATAAGCACAAGTACTGCATTACGCCGCAGGTTCTTCTCCGCGAGTTGTATGGTAACAGTGTGAACTTGCTACATTCCCATACTGAAAAAGTTTTTTTTGGACCCAAAAATAACCCTGGAGTCGTAATGGGCGATCGTTCAAGCACAATGTACGTGGTAGGTATATATTAGAAGGCAGTCAAAGCTGAAAAAGATCAAAGTCTCAAAGCATCGACGTTTTAGCTTTTTGTAATTATTTTACACATTGTGCGGCCCAGGCCTTATCTGGTGGTATATCCAGAGTCCGATTAACTGTGTGGGGAGTATTATCATTGTGTTGACACATTACCCACAGTAGCCGAGTATTAGAGCCCGAATAGGTATCTAGTCGGCCGCACCTTGGGTGTTGAATGTGTTGGTCTTCTCATTAACTCAAGACACGTCAAAACGACGGGGAGTGACTTTGTGCAGGCTGTCTGCGCCGAGTACCCTTTACTGTTCTGATCTCTTTATTATTCTCTTCTTGCATTCTCTAGCGTCTATAGTGTAGATAGGCCGTCCGACTGTTGATCCGAAGCTGCGTACGTAAGTGACGCCGGGGAGGACCTCGGAAAAGACAACAAGGCATACACGGGCCATAAAATATATTCTAGTTTACAAACCTAAGATTGTGCCTTATATCTTTCGATGATTATGGTTCAATCAATACTTCATCTTTCTTGAACCCTGGTCCAACACCATATATTTTATCCTTATCTTACCTTTGTTAAACTCGTTTTTTGCACCCATACGCCTATCCACTATGAGTACGCACGATCACGATGGCCGATAGTAGGTCAGTCGACAATTGTGCTTCAAGCGCTGGCCCCAAGCCACCAACCGCCTCTCAGTCTGGTGAAGCTTCTTCCTCACAAGCTGCCGTTCCGATGACTCTTACGGACGATACGGGTAACCAACATCAACAAATGGTTCTTCCCATTGTCAAGAAGCTGGTGAGTGATCGCCAACAGCTTCAACAACTCGTTCAGACATTTTCGGCTCTGCACAACGATTAACAAACTATTGTGCCATAATGCAACGAGATTGCGCCAACGGTCAATGGGTTGTCTGTCGAGATCAGCCATGTTATGAATAAACTCATTCATAAGCAATCGGTCAATGCGAATTCCCTCCATGAATTGTCTCTCTACGCACGGCAAATCAAGGATGTGCCGCTACAGCAATCCTTTGCCATGCAGCGCAGTAGCCAGCAAAATGAAGAACAGTTCCGACAGCAGCAAAACAGTCTTCAGGTATAGTGGGTCAATTCCATTGATATGGCACAACGCTTGAACAATCGCTTTGCCCGGCAGGACGCACACAACCAACTTATGTTGTCCGGCCAAAGCGAGTTGGTCCAGAGGATTCTATCCACAGAGTCCACTTTGAACCACCAAATCAAGCAATACTGCGATGGCATCAAGGCAGAGCTGCAGTCCCAGACTGATCAGGCTCTGAAGGAAACGATTGCCAATGTTGGTCTTGCCTTTGCAGACAAGAACGACGAAAACACCAAGGGTGTTAAACGCCTTAAACGGTCATTGCGAGAGGCCAAACTCGCAGGTGACGAAAAATGGAACCACATCGAAAGCCAACTTAAGACCTTGGCCTTGGAATCTGGCACATATCGTCCCAGTGAGTGGATGAAGACGAAGATTCAAGAGGCCTTGATCGAAAATAATCGACAAGTGGAAAAACAGCTGCGGGAGAAATTTGCGCCGGTTGATCAAGCGGTTTACTCCGCACTTCCACACAACATCGGCACTGATTACTCCGGTGACATTGTCCGCATTTTGGATTTTGGTTTGCCTCCGGTGGATGTTCCCTCCGCAAAGAGACCACGGATGCGCGGTGCACTTCCGCCGCCACCGCCGCCACCATTCAATAGGAAAGGTATGGACCCCGATGATTCTGATCACAGTTCTTCCAGTTCCGACTCTAGCAACTCTGGGTACTCGACCAATTCTTCCGAAGAACAACGACGCAGACTGCGCCGTCGTCCCACAAGGGAGGTCAAAAGAGCCAAAGAGCGCAAGAGAGACGAACGCCGCAGAAAAAGGTTGTAGAAACGCAAACAAGATGCAGTCCCTTTCCCGACTGCAGTCTACGTATAACAACCCAAGATGGCCGAACCATCAAGATGGTACGGCAAGATTGGGCAAGATTGGGAAACGTGGAAGGATGCAATGGAGAACACCATGGGATATACTGAAGCAAGTTTCGAGTCGGAGCGGCACAAGATCCAGTGGACCGGTACCTTTTTCCACGACGCTGGTCGTCGTTGGTATGAAGCATACCGTAAAGATCAGCAGGCAAATGGTTGGTATGATGACTGGAAGTCCTTTATGGACAGAGCAGACAAATACTACCGTTCCAAATTGGCTGCTGATGATCAACTGGCGAAGGTGCACCAACTTTGCTATGAGGGCAACATTGCGAACCTTATGCAGCGTGCGAAGCTGATCAATCTTAAGGTCGACCAGACGAAGATTACCTGGCGTCATACTATGCTAGACAAGATATTATCTGAAGTTCGTCGGAGCTTCCATGCGAAGGAACCACCCTAGTATGACGACGATTTCAATGAGCTGTTGGTCATGGCTGGTAAGGAAGTGGAAGAAGACGCCAGGCAAGACAGGTTTTATGGACACCAGTCGGTCAATGTCGAAGTCCGTAAATCGACAACAAACAGGAGCAATGCTTGGCCAACCGGATCACCTCCAAACCACACCAACCTCAGGACCAGAAGCATCAATCGGCCAGTGGTGGGATGCAGACCCATAAAAACAGCAAAGGACAAACTTAGAAGAAGGCCCATATCGGAATTCTTGACCATCTAATTACGGAAAGAAACAAGTCCAAACATTGCACCCTTTGCGACTATGGGCAGATTGCCGACGGTAGTAATTTTCATCATAAATGGTTCGACCGCTACTGCCAAAAGAATACGACTGGAGGCAACCCCAACAACATCAAGGTTGCAGCTGGACGGGTTTTCAGGAAGGGCAAGAACAAGGTGGCCGCACTCAGTACTAGAATCACTTCGGAGATTCGTAACGTTACTCAAGGATCACAAGTTGCTGCCTTCTCCAGTCGGATGCCTGTTTCGTACCATGTAGCGGTAACACCGAGTGAGGGGACTCCTCGTGTTGCTGGTTTCCTTAGGCCTGCTGCATATTACGCTGCAGTGGCTGACAGAGACAATGTTGCTTGTCTGTACGACCCAGACGAAGAATAGCAATTAAGGCCTATTGCCTAAATTGCTGTTGCTGGTATGAAATGTCAGGGATCGGATGCTGCTGCACAGCCTCCGCCAAAACAAGTTATGTTTTCTTCTCCTTTTTCCGGGTCACGGCCCATTTGTTCTTCTAGGTTAATGAAAATTGGAAAATACCAAAAAGATGTACTTGCGCGTGTTTTGTTAGATTCTGGCGCTTCTGTTCCTATGTTATCGCAATCTTTTGTTTCGGATTTTCACATCCCTAAGATGCAACGAGATGTTCCACTCCACGATTTATGATTACGGTGGTAATCCTGTTACCGAAGTGGGCAAAGCCTTTACTTTTCCTTGTTTACTTGATTTTGGAAGTCATTTCTCGATGGATACCTTTGAGATTGCTACTCTTGACAATGAATTCGACATATTACTGCCTTGGTGGGGATTGTCAAACACAGACCAGGCAAGTGGGATCTGGGAGACTGCCAATTCACTAGCGATCATTGTTTACAGAATTGCACTCACAAAGTGACTCAAACTAACTCAATCAATTAAGATGAGACGGTTCTCGAATGGGGCAACCAGATATATACTTGCGGAGCGGTTCGGTTTACTCCCGAAAAAAACAACAATTCGGTTTTACCGAACGACAATCCGGAAAACTCCCTCCACATTGCCCTTACGATCATAAAATCGATTTAGTTCTGGGTCAACAACCACCCTGGGGCCCAATACACGCTCTTTCAGAAGTAGAGTTAAAGACGCTACATGAGTATATTGAGGAAATTCTGCGGACTGGCAAGATTCGCAGAAGCAACTCCCCAGCCGGTGCACCAATTTTCTTTGTTCCCAAACCACACGGTTGTGGCCTTCGACTAGTTGTCGACTATCGAGGTCTCAACAGAGTTACGGTTATGGATCGTTGCCCACTGCCTCTCATGAATGAGCACACAGATAGAGTTGGATCCGCTAAGATTTTCTCCAAGATTGATCTCAAATCGGGCTATTATCTCCTGAGACTCAGAGAGGGTGATGAATGGAAAACTGCTTTCCGCAGTCGTTATGGACACTTTGAGTACTTGGTTATGCCTTTTGGATTGGCCAATGCTCCAGCTACTTTTCAAGCTGCGATGAATGATATCTCCAGAGTTCTGTTGGATGACGGGGTAGTTGTCTATATTCACAATATCCTGATTTACTCCGAGACTGAGCAAGATCACGTTCGTATCATATAGGAAGTCTTACGACGCATCACACAACACGGCTTAGCTGCTGTGTTGGAGAAGTGCAAATTTCATGTCAAATCAGTTGGATTTTTAGGCTATGTTATCTCTGATCATTGAATAAACATGACAACTCATAAGCTCAACAGTATTTTCGCAAGCAAATAGCTCAAGTCCGTCCGTGACGTATCTGTTTTTATGGGGTTTTGCAATCTCTATCGAAGATTTATTGATACTTATGATGATATTTTGCCAGCTCCATATATGACACAATCAAAGGAGACGCTAAGAAGATTGTTAGGACACAACACTCTGAAGATAGGTTTCTGAAGCTCAAGAAATGATATACTGAAGCACCGATCCTGCGTCACTTTGATCCAAACTTACCTATCATCATTGAGACCGATGCCTCCGACTATGCGATTGGACCGGTCTTATCTCAGAAACATGATGGAAAATTGCATCCAGTGGCATTTATGTCGAGAAAAATGAATATTCATGCAATCACTTATGATATTCACAATAAGGAAATGTTAGCGATTGTCACTGCTTTTAAGGATTGGAGACGTTACCTCCAAGTCTCTCTACACCCTGTTACCGTCTTTTCAGATCACAAAAACCTTGAGTATTTCGAGAAAAAGGATCTTTTGCTGAATCGACGGCAAGCAAGATGGGCTTTATTCCCGGCAGACTATGACTTTACCTTCATTATCGCAAGAGCACTGAAAACAGCATGCCTGACGCTCTTTCTCGCCAGTCGGAATACCGACCTGAGGAGGGGGACAGCGCTCAGAATCAGCCGATCATGCGTCTTCTCAAGCCTGGACAATTACTTCTGACATAACATACCGAGATGTCAAGTTTTAAGATTTCTTCCGTACGCTTATGTGGCTTGTCACCTCCGAAATGGTCGGATGATTTAGTTGCACGTATTAAGCAAAGCAGTCAAGCCGATGCCATATACCAAGCAAAATGTGACACAGTGAAAGCCAATAATTCTCCAAAGAATGTTTCTCTCGATAATGATCTCCTGTATTATCAAAACCTTCTTCCTATTCCGGATGACAATCAGTTGCGAATTTGGATTGCTGAAGCCAAACATGACACCAAGATCGCAGGACACTTCGGACAGGAAAAAACCACTGATCTCATCAGGCGGAATTTCTATCGGCCAAAAATGGATTTATGGATCATTGATTATGTGCACTCGTGTCCAGAATGCCAATGCAACAAGTCTCCACGCCATGCTCAGTATGGGCGACTACAATCTCGGGAGCTACTACACGCCCCCTGGGATAGCATTGCCATGGATTTCATTACTACATTGCCGAACTCGAATGGGTTCACTTCTATATGGGTGATCATTGACAGCTTTACTACTTGATTTTTTGCTGGTGTACTAAGATGGCTGATTTTATATCCATCAAGAAAGGTATGAAGAAAAAGCAGTTAGTTATGCTGTTCTTGAAAGAAATATGGCAGCTACACTGGCTATCTTTGTCAATTGTGTCTGACAGAGATTCACAATTCACGGCAAAAGAATGAGACTCACTGATGCAAAGACTTAACGTCAAACTTAAGATGTGCACGTCATTCCATCCTCAAACCGACGGTCAATCAAGCGACACAATCAGGTTTTAGCAGCCTACATCAGAGCGTTCAGCAGAAATGAACAAGACTATTGGTTCCAGCTTCTGCCCATGGCAGAACATGCGCACAACAATGCTGTCAATTCGGCCACAGGTGTTTCCCCTTTCTACGCCAACTACGGTTTTCACCCGGGGAACGAATTGACCTACCAATAAACAAGTCAAGCATTCGACAAGCCGTTTCTCTGCCCACTGGCTCAACAACGTCCATGAGAATCTCATTGAGAACATGAGAAAGGGCCAGGAACGTATGACCAAGCAAGCAGACAAGAAGCAATCGGACAAATATACGTTCAAGGTGGAGGATCTTGTTATGTTGAATGGTAAGAATCTCAAGACTCGACGACCCAAAAAGAAACTGGACCATAAATTTGGGGGACCTTTCAATATAACACGCAACGTCAAGGACACCGCCTTCCAACTCGACCTACCCGCCAGCTGGAATTTTCACGATGTATTTCACGTATCGCTGCTCTAACATTACAACAAATCTCAAGTCTCCGGACGACCAGAACATGATGCTGGAGCGGACGACGTTCACATGGAAGAAGAACAATACGGCGATGCAGAAGAAGTTACGGAAGAATTCGAGGTGGATGAAATATTGGATTCGACAAAGCATGATGGAACGGTTTTCTATTAGTTAAGTAGAAGGGTTATCCCGGAGAAGGATTGGACAGAGGAGCCGGCAGAACACATGCTGGATGCAAAGGAAAGTCTTTGGAATTTTTACGGTCGTTATCCTAAGAAGCCTCGCGATCCAAGAGCTCTTTCTGCTTGATCTGTTACCTTTTTCCTTTACTTCAATGATTTATTTTTCACTTATTATAAGTTTTGTTTGCAATGAAGAAAGGTTTTTTAACGATCAACTCGTCTTACAGTTATTTGATCTTATTTCATCTTATTTCGTGTATTTCTTTAAGTTGTTTTTATTGTCGTGGACGCCAACATTGAAGAGGTGGACGTGTTATACATATGTACACATCTTTTATATTTATCCTTCATTCATTGTTACCCTGCGTGAACAGTACCCTCAATTTCATATACCACCCACTCCAAGAACGGTTTAAGTATGGGAGGTAGCAACGCAACGCGGCAACCACGCTTACGAGAGAGACCTTAGCGGTGCATATGTTACTGAGATTTATCCTTAAGAATAAACATAAGTACTGCACTGCGCCGCAGGTTCTTCTCCGTGAGTTGTATGGTAAAAGTGTGCACTTGCTACAATCCCATAGTAAAAAAGTTTTTTTCGGACCCAAAAATAACCCTGGAGTCGTAATGGGCGATCGTTAAAGCGCAATGTACCCGGTGGGTATATTTAAGGAGGAAGTCAAAGCTGAAAATGATCAAAGTCTCACAACTTCGACGTTTTAGCTTTTTGTGATCATTTTACACATTGTGCGGCCCGGGCCTTATCTGGTGGTATATCCAGAGTCCGATTGACTGTGTGGAGAGTATTATCATTGTGTTGACACATTACCGACAATAGCCGAGTATTAGCGCCCGAATAGTTATCTAGTCGGCTCACCTTGGGTGTTGATAGTGTCGGTCTTCCAATTAACTCAAAACACGTCAAGACGACGGGGCGTAAGTTTGTGCAGGCTGTCTCCGCCGAGTACCTTTACTGTTCTTATCTCTTTATCATTCTCTTCTTGCATTCTCTAGCGTCTATAGCGTAGATAGACCGTACGACTGTTGATTTGACGCTGCGTGCCTAAGTGACGCCGGGAGGACCTCGAAAAAGACAACAAGGCATACACGAGCCATAAAATATATTCTAGTATACAAACCTAGGATTGTGCCTTATATCTTTCGATGACTACCGTTCAATCGATACTTCATCCTTCTTGAACCCTGATCTAACAACCAGACACCAAGCGAAGTTTTCTCTGGTAAAAATATCTTTTGTTACAAAGACTAAATCGGCTGCTCTATACCTCAAGGAGTTATACTGCTAACACCCCGCTATTATTACAATTGCAATTCTTGGTGATGAATGACTTCATACACCGTAGTCCAATGTCCATTGTCGATAACGCATCTGAACGTTCCCAGTAACATCACCTGTCAACTATCAAATCTGAAAATGTGACAATAAATCTTGAATTAAATTCAAATGTGAAAACGTTTGCATTACAAAATTAATTTCGCACAAGATACAAAACAACAACTTCTATGCATAACAACACCATGTGATCTAGTCATAGGACCAGAGCTATTAGTGATTCAAAGACTTAACATTGAAACAACATTTAAAGATCAAGCAAAGTGTCTACATCTCCGCACCATTGTTGGTTGTAGCCTTTTATAAGTATGAGCCATATTAGCAGGACACACGTTTTAGCATACTCAAATTTACTATTGCAGCACAGTAATCTTGCAAGTTGAATAGTAGCGTCTACATGTTCCGCCAAGGAGTACGTTCATCAATCAAATAACTATCTATTCCCAAAAAATTAACTTTGTTCCTCTCCGCTGTCTCATGTAAACACGTTCTTCATTTGTTTCCGGTGCCCTTGGTTCCAATCTGTGTTGAAGAAGATCACAAATCAACTTGTGCTAAAAAGCCGTTAGGCTAACCAAGCACTACCCACTGTGTAAATAGGGCAAGTCACTCATCAAAAAGATCTAGTGATTGCCTGGGTATGTGTCAAGACGCATAATTTCATACGACATACTAATTGTGAGCGGAATACCCCAATTGAATATCTTTCTACGAGCGGTAAACGTCAACGTATTGCATGGTATGTACTCTACTAGAAAGATAAAATACATTGTACAGAATTTAGCAAGCTGAAAGTTGTGGGTAATGTCTGAGAATGTATGAAACCTACACATTCTGCGCAAAGGGCCAATTTGCTGTATTTTGTTCAAAGTATTCATTTATAAAAGACATTAAGCATATACCCAACAAGCCTGATTTGTATTTGGTTATGTATTTAGCTATAAAAAAGTAAACTCAAAGCAATAGGTTTCCGACTTCTTGCCCCCTGTCTTGTTGCTACCACACTACTCTTGCCTAAACACCATGTTTGGCTACTTCTACTCTTATTGTCTTTATCCTCAACATCGCCCTATATCCATGATGTCGCGTAGTCTCTACAGTGCCAAATATACCTGATCTTGCACTCATGGTAAATGCTGCCCTCTACCTACTATCGATGTTCAACAGCAGGAATCGGCTAACAATGTGTGTTGACGTTTGCAGCACGGGCAGAGACAGCAGCAGCAGCAGTGACTGCCATGTGTAGCGATGGCGATGGTTGAATGAACCGTTTCTAGTAGCATGGTTCAATCATAGGCAAATACCTGTCACTATTTGTTTCGTAAAGCGACAGTGAAACTTTACTGGGAAAATACCCACACACGTCATCCTCAGTATTAAACGTAAGGTTAAATGGAAGGCTTAATACTGAGTGACACTTGCTTCCGATTTCATACGTATCAAGTCGTACAAAATTGTAGAGTAAATACATGACAACGTCTTTACCCAATTGTGTATAACGTTGAAACCAAGTATTTAGTCCCGGTAAAGTACAAGTCCTTACCCGGTGTTTAAATACAAGGCTACATTACGTATCAAGCGAGGTATTTAAGTATGTATTTTCTTTTTCTATTAGAGATATGTTCAGGAAAAATCATTACGAATGATGGCATCAAAATCATGAGTTAGATCCTGCTACGGTCTCTGTCTATACTCACAAAGGGTGGACACGAGACTATGTTGGTGTAAACAGCAAGATCGGGCAAGAATCTTGTAACTCGGGAGCATTTTGGGGAGGGGGTCTCCACTCGTGGATATCACTCGCGTATGGTACCGAGATGGTTCACGACCCTTCACTTTTATTGCTCGCACGTAATAGCACACTCTTACTACATAATTTTCATGATTTCAAAGTTTTAAGCTTCTAGCTCTTATTGTGGTCGAGATAAAAATATTTGTAATGGTTGCTGTCCAGACGGTTGCCCTCGGGGATTTTGGGGAATCGCCACCCCGTGGGTAATCGCCGCGCCGCCCAGACGTTAGGTATTGGAGTACGAGGTGGGCGACAAAATTCGTGGGCACCCCCGGCGTTTTCCATACAAAATAGCCATTTTCAAGCCACCATTGTACCCTATAAAGATGGTCCCAAGAGATACACTTCTGGAGACTAATAGAGAATCATCAGAACTACAATATATAAAATTCCCAGATTTTTTTTGAGCTCTCTAACACAAGCGACAAGTGGTTTTGTGGAGTAAACACCGTTGCCATGCAAGGTTTGTATGGGACTCCCATACAAAAGTCAGCGGCTAGCATGATGGTCTGTATTCAAAAATTTCTACCCACTCACTGAATGGGTATTGGGGCTTATTCTTTTAGAAATCCAATATCTAGATCACTTTGAATAATTAGAATTTTTTTCAAAAGAGTTTTGTAATTTAGTTTTGTAGTGAGAAGTGGCTAAAAATGGCTATTTTGTATGGAAAACGCCGGGGGTGCCCACGAATTTTGTCGCCCACCTCGTACTTCCCGTACCGCTGGGTCCATTTCAGACTCAGAATTTTCAGGTGCCATTCAAGTTTCCGCCACAACCACAAAGAAAGTTTTTGAGAGACATAAACAGGCTGAAATTTGACAGTTAGGTCTATTATGCTGCAGACATCAATTTTAGAAAAATGTTATTTTGCGAAAGCGATGTCGTAGAATCTGGATTCTGAGGGGTCCTCAGCCGTACGGGAAGTACTTCATTCTGTGCATAATCCGTTATTTAACACCCTTCGACGCCGTGCACGATAATCACGCAGAACAAGTTTTTTGATGTTGGCATCCAAGCGCACTTGTCCGGTATTTAAAGTTTTCAAACATTATGTAAGGCAATATATATGCGCGTAAAACAGAGGACAAAATATATCAGGCGCCTCCGCTCCTCTGCATGCAAATAATGCCTGGAACCCAATAGGACGTAGAGCCGTACCGTCAGGACTGTGGCTTGAGGCTCGTACCTCCAAAACTGGCCCAGAAGGCCAAACATTGATTGATACTACTGCCTGGATATCGATGCCGTCAAAGCGGCGCCTGCAGAGCAGTCATTGCGACTGAGCCCTCAGCTTAGTTCCAGAATGGGCTTTAAAATGAAGTCTGCGGTGGCCAGTATTCACTGGTATTTGTAATATAAGCTATTTTTTCCGTGTAAAGTATTTGTATTAACGCAGTTTTCGTCGTCACACTTTTGCCATTCCGCAACAGTATCAATGGTCAATAGGTGTTGTATCCTGATGTAATCTGCTATAATTTTAAAGACGAATAATGAAACAGCCTATTGGGCAATCAGAACTTACCTATCAGAGCTCTAAACAAGTTGGAAACTGTGACGTTGTGCAATCTTACCGGCAGTCCTCAATTATCATACTCCCTTCTCATGTATCATACAATTGTGTTAAAAATCTTTACCATGTGAGAATATTACCTACTACAAACATCGGAGTATGCTACATTCCATGATTCTCTTCGTAAATCACTCGAGCACTAACGAAACTTGATCTCGCCGACACTCAATTTTTTCCCAGTTTTTAGCCTGTGTGACTAGAATACGACATCAAAATCAGAGACCCCTCAGAATCTAGATAGTAGAAACTTAAATCAACTTTTCCTGGGATACATTGGAATTCACAATGCCAAGATGCCAAAGCACCCTATTTAGATGCAAAAATGTCGGTGGAATTTAATGATACTTGACAGGCGATGGCCTATTACAGGACAGACCTTTGTGGCCAATTTTGAACTATTGGTCTTTTTTCAGCCTGATATTAGAAAGCTTTCATCGGGGTGTTTTTTGACACGAAATGATGGGAAGAATCTTTCAAATTCGCAATGAATCACCAAAGTCTATTCTGAAACTGGGCATTGACCACAAACCATGATATACAGCTACTATATAGTTTATCCAACCTATTTAAATAATTTACATTCAACGCTAACCTTACGACAATCGACATGAACGTGCAAGCAAAAGATAATATATACAATTAAGTGTAGTATGTATTTGAACAAGCTTATGCGGGCTTGAACGGTGCTACCACTCATCACTGTGGCTTCAATTTGATGGCTAAATTCGTGCAGAATCTAAAGAAAAGTCAAGAACTAATTGGTGAAAATGACTCCGAAACTCCTTTTGACCACGGTTATGCTGTTGATGTAGATATAATTCAACGTATTGTACTAGCCGGAAAGGAAACTCCTCCCTTTTTCTTCCTACTGTTCTCATCCTGTTGCTGCTGCAATCGCTTGAGTTCCTTCCGATGCTCATTGGCGGTGACATATCGTTGCACTTTGCGAGGGTCATCGATTATATCCTATTTTACTTTAGTGTCAGAAGCAACTTTTAGAGAATTTATATACCTCAATGTCGCCCTTTCGTTTAACTGTCTTGGGCCAACCTAGTCCATAAATTTTACTGTGTCTTTCACATCTTTGACAGCTTCGTGGAATGTACCAAGTGTCCCTATGGATAAAATTCTCACCACAATCCAGGCAGATACAAAGTCTACTATCTTTATCGGGTGCTCTGAGATAATCACCTGGTGTACGCCTCCTAACGGACATCAATGAAACACTTGATTTCAGACTTTGAGAAACATTGTTCTTCAGTTTTTCTTGATCACAATTAGGGAGATCATTGACCGATTTATCGAGCTCGTCAAATGCAGTTTCAGACATCATCGAAAGCTCAGAATCAGAATCGTTAGAAATATTTGTGTTGGAAATAGCGAATTCCCCCTGCGAAGTGCCGTTCATGTCAGGTGCTATTACTCCATCCTCCAATACCACATGATGGTTGTCATTATCGTTTTCCACGACTTTTGATATGCCCCCATTACCATTAGTTGCTTCCTTGTGAACAGTTTCCATGATTGGTAAAGCTACTGTGCTAAGCCGTGACAAATCTTCATCTAGGTTGGTATTTCTTATTCCTAGAGGAGTCCCAAAACCGGCTATATCCCCATCAACACTGCGGATCTCAACCAGTGGACTTCTCAATGGCCTGTGAAATCCTGGTGACTGGGCGAGTGCAAGTAAAGACTCGGCAATGTCACCCACTTCTGTATCTTCAGCGGAGATTACCAAAGCGGGGTCGGCCACAGGTGTTGTTTCGCCCGTTTTGTGAGGGGTACTAAGACCTAGCAAATTCACAGTCGACAGTATTGGTGTGGAAGGCATAGCCTTCGGTTCAGGAAGTGTCTTAGCCTCCATAGTCAAGGTATTCGTTCCAATGTCTTCTGATACCGCCCTATCACTATCAGGAGGCGTCATTACCTCAAGCTTATTCGACTTTCGTTTTGCTCTCTTACTCGGTAGCAGTTGTTCAAGGGATCCATCAACGACACCCTTCCGTTTCGATCGTGTTCTCATCATATTAAAGGCCTCGTGGTTCTTGAAACCGTCGTGTGCCTTCATGTTTTGGGTATCTGGTGCCCATCCATTTTTACCTGTATTTTCACAGGATTGGCACAGGCAATCTTGGTTATTAATTCCGAAATAACCATCCGCGTATGAAACAGTTATTTCTTGCCCAATTTCAATGTCCCTCACAACGACTATCTGAACATTTTCTTTGTTGGAAGTGACGAACTTCGCATTAGGATTGCAATCATGGTTAACGAATCTTGCAGGTCCTAACAATATGCTGGTGCCTCCTGCCCGGGACGAGTGAATAATACTAAAGTCGTTCTGCCTCTCAATGTAATTTGCTTCCTCTTCAGGAGAAATTTTAAACATGACACCAGTCAGGTATCGAACCGTTTCGCCACGTTTAATTTGCCGTCGAGCTAGAATGCAAGCTTCGTTCTCGGTTAAAGAGTATCGATGTGTCGTTGATACTTCAAAACTAGAATCAGGTAGATATATAGATAAATATCGACGAGAGTGCCTGTAAAATGAGTTTGCGCTACAACAAGAATGTTAAATACAGACATACTTGTTGAAATCATTCTTCAGGTGTTCGCTTTTGCATTGCTTTTTTACAAAAGTTTTTATACCAGGTAAGCTGCCAGTAGCGCAAGTGATCAGTTTTTGGATAGCAGATCCCACGGACGCGAATGCGACACTTACTCGAAAAACCGTTCAAGCGCTTTCGCGACAGACTTCTTCCTGACAACATCTTCAACTACTATATTGACTATCGCATTGGTCTTGACACCACGGTTCGCATGATAGACATGCTTGACCTTCCGAATAGTTGCCCAATAATAGATCTAGGCAGTCAGTCAGCGCGCTCAACTGGTATTTGAGGAATACACCATACACGGTCAACCAGGGAATCTGTCAAAAGATCGTCAAATTCTTCCAGTTGTGAAAGGGTCAACTGGTCAAGATCCGACGGTCGCATCTCGGCGAAGAGTGTGTTTACACCGTCGGAAAGGGTGGAGGGGTGTCTCCAGATCAAGAGTGACAATGAGTGGTTGGAAGAAACAGAGCAATAAGATTGGCTCAAACTGACTTTGAGTTACATACTCTTAACAACACTGAGAATAATAACGATTGGCAGCGGGGAAAGAAGAAAGGTGTGGGTAATAACAGCCCGATTCATTCGTACACACAAGTCATTGATACATGGTTGGGTCCCCATGCAAAGTGGTCGAGGCGAACCCTGGTATGAGCCAAGAATATCTATTTATGCTAAAACCTCACTCTACCCGCTATCGTACTTTCATAACTAACCACCCCAAGCCACCAGTTGTACCATAATCACCACAATTTGAAACTTTTCAAATCATGATTCAGCTAAAAGTGAGCAGATATTTAAACTTCGAAATCATAAACTGACTCCGAAGAAGACAATGCTCAATTGTATAGACAATTCTGGTGCAGCAATCGTCGAGTGTGCGAAGGTTCTTAAGATGAAACGGCATGCAAAAGTTGGTAGGAAACTCCCGCATAATCCCCGTCTTATCCATGAAATATCATCTGCGCAGAATGATGTCCTTCGGTTAATCTAAAATGTGAGCGCAGGCGATCGCATAGTTGTAGTTGTGCAGAAGCAACGTTCATTGGCCGCAGAACTCTCTGGAACGGCCGCTGCTGCACAAAAGGTCAGGCGAGGAGATATATGTCATGCTGTTGTTGTCCGAACGAAAAAAAAGTATGGGCGCGCAGATGGCAGCTTCGTTCGGTTCGATGATAATGCGTGCGTGCTCATTAATAAGGCTGGAGATCCTATGGGAACCCGACTAAACGGTAAGGAGGATGGGAACTGAAGAAAATAGGGGCTGACCATACGTAGGTGTCGTCGCAGAAGAGCTTCGTGGAAAGAAATGGTCTAAGATTCTTTCGCTGGCGCCAATGCACGTCTAAAACCAAACATGAAGAAATTATAGCGGAAGATGGGAATTAGTAAAAACTTTCGTTGATGTTATATAAACACGAGGACCAGCCAAAGTGTACATGTTTTCATCAAAGGTAACCATTTATCGCGGATCACCAAAGCGGAAGACTTCGTGTTTGACTGTTTGACTGTTTATAGGTTCAACCTGTTTTCACAATGGTTTCAGTGTGTTTGTTGATTTAAATTCTGATGTTTGGCCTCTCTATAAGAGCTGGAAATTGACACACATGACAATACCACGCAGTTGCCTTGACAAACTGAGTGCCAAACAATGCCAAGACATGAAAAAGGGTTAACAACAAGGACTTTTTGGTTAACTGCGTGCTGATTGTACTCGCATGATAATAAATGACTTCCCGTAAGATTTTCGCACGTTTTTGGAATATATGGATTAGAGATAGAACCAACTTCAATGCAGTCCTTTGGTCACTCCCTGTTGTGTGATAATATAGTTTTTTTCAGTATGATTCCTAGCAAATCTAAGGTTCTACTATCATATGGATTGCTCTCAGGTGAAACAGCCTGAGTTATGTGATTGGAAAGGGACAATTCAGCAGGAAGGTGGGTAACTGTAGCCTTGGGGAGTGGATGTTTATTGGTCGCATCCATGTAAAATACCATGTTTGTTAGATGGTTTCGGCCTTTGGCGGTTTTACGGTCAAAACAGACATTAGCAAAATATCAAGTACCGCCGCTCGGCCGTTGCACTGTGCAACCAAGCCGCTCTGTACGCTCAGCCCCGCTCAGCTGCGCTCAGGGGCGCTTGCAGATCTGGCTTGGGAACGGCGCGCTCAAGGCCGCTTGGAGACCTGAATTGTCAGCCGGCGCGCTCAGCTTACTACTGAACGCGGCCTGCAACAAATCACGCTCAAGCTGAACCCTGACGGCCTATGGTGGACGGCATCCAGACTCTTCTTTGAATCGCGGTATGGTATCTTGCGATGGTTTGCATATGCAATGAATCTATGATTCAGTTCAAGCGCTTATTCAGCGGTTGTATTATGCTATGTATGCTATCTAGACTATATACAGAGCCGGATTGTAGCATGGAATGCTGCTTAGTCGCATGTCAACAAATCTTATAAGATTCAGCCTATTTCATGGAAAGCTGCTTGGCCGTAGGATTCATCAGATCATCTTGTTGAATCCAACATATTCTTATGGAAAGCTGCTTAGTTGGAGGAATCGTGGATAAAAGCAGGATGCATTGCAACTGCGCTGGATTCCAGCAGTATGGGCTTTATACTAGTCAGTATATGTGATCATGATAAAGGGGTGTGAGCAGAGAATACAGGGGTTTGCAGCAAGATGTTGGTTGCGATTTTTGCTGAGTAGTATTATTGTAAAGGTTCGAACTCGCATTGTTTGATTGTATTTAGGTCTATCACTGCAAATATCTATAATTGAACAGTAATCTAAGGGTGTTGAACTCAATTTCGACAACTATTGTGTGGTTGGTAGCTGTATTTCAACCAAAGTTCAAAACTGTAAAGACAAACATTGTAAAGCTTGCAAAAACTGACATGTTCACATAAATACACTGATTTAGCTGCAATATACGCGGCAAACCAGTCCCGTGCGGCAAGTTCCGTAACATACTACGTGACTCAACGGCATTCTTGGCGCTGCCTTGACCCTGTTGTCGGGGCTGCACACACCGTAAATGAGCCAAGAAAATGGCGGTGAAAACTCTGCACGCTCATAGTAACCCCGCCCGAGCCGTCAGCCCCTGGGTTTCGAAGCGTAGTTCAATGCCTCGGCTGGTTTGTTTGTTCTTCTTTGCTTCAAGTTGGACAACTACTAAACTGAACAACACAAATACCAAACTGAACACTGGCGCTCATTAACAGGATTGCAACCAATATTTTGCAGTCGAACACGTGTATTTTTTGTTGAAGCTACTTTTTTGTGCCCATATGTACTAACTAGGAATACGGGGAGTCATAATGCTGCTGATCGACGAACGCTGTGCCTAAGCGGAAATCTATTAAATGCGTCTAATCCTTGGAGAGGTGACTAAGCAGCATTCATGGATATTCGTCAAATCGTTAGATTATCAGCAATCTGATGTCTAAGCAGCTTTCCATCAGAATAGGTCGAATCTTTCAGTATCCGACGGCTAAGCAGTTTTCCATAAGAATGGGCGGAATTCTTTAAGATCCATTGCTGGCCGGCCAATCTGACGGTGATTAGCACCGTCAATCCGGCATATATAGCGGCTACGCAGCGTTCCTGGGAATAGGCCAAATCCATTAAGATCTGGCGACTAATCTGCTTTCCATAAGAGAGGGTCGAATCCCGCAAGATTTGTCTAATTCCTGTGAATATCCCGTACATAGTATATATAGCATTATAGTTAGCATGATAATACAACCGTTGAACAATCGCTCAAGTTGCACTGAATCAAAAAATATGTAAACCATTGCAAGATGACTCCCACAACCATTGCGGGATTCAAAACCATGAAAACCATTGCGAGATCCAAAACCACCGCCAGCGTAGCATATCCATAGCCCAATGCAGTACTGTCAGACTTCAAAATAGCGATCTTGCCGTACAGCATAGTATATCCATAGCCTAACGTAGCATGCAAAGTTTCTACGCTTAACATTCAATGTTGCCAAAATAGCATGCAGAGCGGCTACGGTTAGCAACTCTGCATCCTAAGCTTAGCATTTGGAGTTCCCAAATTACTACTGTACTCCTCAACTAGTTCGGCTAATATCCAAAGTACTTTGATCATCCTAACGTATGCTAAAGAGTAAGGCATTGAACAAAGAGAGGTATTTTAGCTGTTAGACAAGTTATTCTGGGATAACGGCAGTAATTTAGGAACGTTGCGTGCTACGTTATCGGGGACTCTCCGATGTTGTCCAGTCGACGTATATCGGCTAATTTAGGCTAACATGGGAGTTTTAGCAGTTTCACCAAGTAATCACCTTTTTGTGACACACTTTTACCCATTGCAATATCCTGTCACGCTTCCAGGTAGGCTTGATTGCTTGCCAACGGCTTGGCCGGCTGTATGTCACGGGTTATAGGGGACGGAGGAACCACTTCCCTGTACCAACGGTGTGGCGAAATGAAGAACGGTGTGGCCGGTCTCTGCCACTGCTTTGGGCATCAGGAAAAAATCTTGCCCTATTTAAGATCGGCCGTCTTAGATACGGACTGTTTTACTTTAGATGTCGCCTGGGTCGCCTGTGTTGCCAGGGTCTTCTGTACGGGAGCAACCGTTGCTAGGATCTAATATAAGGGCGCAACGGTTGCGACGCCTCAGCGAAGGCTCCTACACACCCCGTGTTGCAGCCTAAGGTTGCCACACATGACACGTCGCCCACGATACAGCAGCAGTGCATTGTACGCCTGTAAAGTGGCGATCCTGTGTCAGGCCGTATGTACGGTCATATTCACTGATGGCATGGTTTTTTGCCGGTTTAGTCATGCATCGCCGGTTTATTCATTCATCGCACATATGAAGAGAGTTTCTTAAATCGAGAGTTGTATTATGCTATCTATGACTATATACACTATGTACGCGATATTCACCGGATTGACGGTGCCCATGACCGCTGTGACTAAGGATTGGCCGATAATCTAAGGATTCGACGGATCTTATAGGTTTCGGCCTTTTATTATGGAATGCTGCTGTGACAGAGGATTGGCCGAGAATCTAAGGATTCGGCCTTTTATTATGGATTCGCTGCTTTGACAGAGGATTGGCCGATAATCTAAGGATTCGGCCTTTGATTATGGATTCGCTGCTTTGACAGAGGATTGGCCGATAATCTAAGGATTCGGCCTTTGATTATGGATTCGCTGCTTTGACAGAGGATTGGCCGAGAATCTAAGGATTCGGCCTTGTATTATGGATTTGCTGCTTAGACAGAGGATTGGACGATAATCTAAGGATTCGGCCTTTGATTATGGATTCGCTGCTTGGACGGAGTGTTGGCCGATAATCTAAGGATTCGGCCTTTCATTATGGATTCGCTGCTTTGACAGAGGATTGGCCGAGAATCCAAGGATTCGGCCTTTCATTATGGATTCGCTGCTTAGACACAGGTTGGCCGATACTCTAAGGATTCGGCCTTTTATTATGGATTCGCTGCTTAGACACAGGTTGGCCGATACTCTAAGGATTCGGCCTTTTATTATGGATTCGCTGCTTAGACAGAGGATTGGCCGATAATCTAAGGATTCGACGCTTTATTATGGAATGCTGCTTTGACATAGGATTAGCAGATAATCTAAGGATTCAAGGCTTTTATGGAATGCTGGTTTGACAGAGGATTGGCCGATAATCTATGGATTGCTGCTTAGTCGTAGATCATCCAAGGAATACAGGTGTTTGACGGCGAGATGTCGGTCGCAATCGTGCTAGGGAGCGTTATTGTAAAGGTTCGAATTCGCGGTGTTCGATTGTATTCAGGTCTGGAACTGCAAAGATCAATAATTAAACAGTAATCTGAGGGTGTTGAACTCACCTACGAAAAGTTTGGACACAATGTTTGGGTGGTGTTGTGTGGTTGACAGCTGTATTTCAACCAAAGTTCAATACTGCAAAGACAAACATTGTAAAGTTTGCGAAAACTGACATGTTCTCACAAATACACTTGTTTAGCTGCAATCTACGCAGCAAACCACTCCTGCGCGGCGACCTCCGTGACACAAAACATGACTCAGCGGCGTTCTTGGCGCTGCTTTGACCCCATTGCAGGGGCCGCACACACTGGAAATGAGCAAAGTAAATTGCGGTCAAAACTCTGCACGCCAATAGTCACAACGCCCGAGCCGTCTGCCCCTGAGTTTTGCAGGCTAGTTCAATGCCCCCATTGCTTTGTTCAAGTTTTTTCGCTCTAAGTTTGACATCTCTGCTAGGGTGAACGCCACAAATGCCGACCTGCACACCGACGCTCGCCAGCACGATCGCGACTGACAACTCGCCATAAACACCAGTATTCTCTGCTAAAGCCACCGTATCATGACCATATATACTGACTATGAATATAGGTCATACCGGCATTGTATAGGTTTCCGTCACCGGCCAGCCGATCTGACGTTTAGCAGCACCGTCAATCCAGTGAATATCGCGACCAAGCGGCGTTCTATAGATATCCGTCGAATCGTCAGAGTATCTGCTAATCCTATGTCAAAGCAGCATTCCATAATAAAGCGTCGACAAAGCAGCGTTCCATAAAAAATTGTCGAATCCTTAAAGATTTGACGATCCGTCGACAAAGCAGCGTTCCATAGATATCCGTCTAATCCTTAGATTATCTGCCAATCCTATGTCAAAGCAGCATTCTATAGAATGCTGAATCCTTAAAGATCTGTCGAATCCGTGGATTATCTGCTAATCCTATGTCAAAGCGGCGTTCCATAGAAAAGTGTCGAATCCTTAAAGACTCGACAATATGTCGCTGCCCAGCCGATCTGACGTTCATTAGCACCATGAATACCGTGAATATCGCGTATATAGTCATAGATAGCATATAGTCATAGATAGCATATAGTCATAGATAGCATAATAAAACCCTTGATTAAACCTATTATTTCTCCTTGCCGCGCTTGCGCGAATAGCCGCTGTGAAGTATATCAGGAATCCATCCAAACTGCGGATATCTCCCATAAAGCAGCCCGCGTACCGTCATCTTCCATAAAGCAGCCTGCGTGTTGAAACCTCTCCCCGTAATTAGTCGGCAAGCGAGTGTAGTCGCTGACAAGGTGGGGCCTGCAGGCTAGTTCAGGGGAGCGGTCCGGCCTGCAGGTTAGTTCACCGGCATTACGGTGAGTTAAATTGGGTTGACGGCACACGCCGGCGTGCAGGCCAGTTCACGGGAGCGTTGCCGACTGCAACCCACTTCGCTACGCCGGCAGTTTTGTTCGATATGCTCCGCAGTCGCCCAGGTCGCCCAGGGCGCCCGGTCGTCCGGACGACTAATAAGGAAACGGATTTTTTCATGATAGGGCGCGGTGCACCACGGCTCGGTTATCTGCGTTTACGTCAATGTTTCCTGATGAGTCTTACTGTGTTCTCTGTGGGTGCTCTAACTCCAGCTACAATCTGCTGCTGGTGGAAGTTCACTGCCGTTGGTCACCAATTGATGGAACGCTTTTTGAGTAATGCTCATTGCATTGTCTTGGGTCAGGTTCTAGGAAAACATGGTTGAGCTGTTTTATCCGGCTTAGCACAAGGTTACCCGGTCGTGCGGAGAAATCCGCACTCCCAATACAGTGCATGCAGCGGCGGCGACGCAACCCGGGTGGAGCGGACTCAACATCTGGTAAAATATCGGCCAATATTGGCCACCTATCCCTGACACGCTGCCGGGTAACGGTCGCCTATTACGTTATTCAGCCTGACGCATACCGCAAACTCGAAATCAAGGGAGGTTAGATTGCCATGGACGCTTTCCAATGTCGTATGCAGTTCACCCGTCAACTTCAATCTCTCAATGCGTCTTCAGTCTCTGCGAAACAATGTGCTCAATTTGCCCTCAAAAACCGGGAATATGATGAAGATTTAGTTAGTGTCATTGTTGAGCAATTACAGTCGGCAGGTTTCCGTTTTCTTTATACAGAAATCTAAAGGCTGATAGAATAGCCATAACAGAGAGATGTGTCCATGAACGTTCAGGTTAATATACTGTACTTTATTGAGACCTTGTGTGAACAGTCATTGACTGCAGAACACCACACTTTCGTGACATTGATACAACGCGAACTACCAACTATTGTCGGAGCTGTGGCATCCGAAGATCCTGAAGGTGCTGCAAATGTAGAGACGGTAAAGACGGTTCTACAACGCTTGAAGAATCGAGGGGTCGTAGATTCAAACCTTGTCAGTGACCTTGAAAATCTATTGGCAGAACGGGAAGTAGTATACAAGTGAGTCCCGCGAAAATTTGGACACCAAAAAGCTTACATTAGTAATTAGAGATGGTGAATCATCAGAGGATGACACAATGTCTGATATAGACTCAACAAAATCCGATACTTGCAAGAAACGGTATTTTACTGATACGGTTATACAACAAAGAATGGAAGAAGATCGCGAAAGGGTATTTCATGAACTGGACAGTTACCGAAGATAAAAAAGTACATTCTAACTATGAACAGCATAAAAGACTGCGCGAGAATATTTGGCAAATACAAGAAATACAATATGAAGGTCATGATCCAGAATTTGACAAGGCATGGGAGTTGGCGAGTGATCTTGCATCGGACGACTTTGAAATTATGAAGGAAGAAAGAGAGATACTAATTGCATCCATTGTCTGAAAAGGCTTCATCAGTGTATTTTTACCTTTGATGAATAAAGCATTAAAGAAACGTTGCAATGGGTATCAAGGATCAAATATTGGAACGTTGATAATATCCAATTATCATGTACATTTGCTAGGGTTTCAGGTCACGCCTGCCACAGAGATTAGAGGTACCGGGCACACCGTATATTTACTTAGTCTAGTGATACAATAGCTTGCGTTCATTTATTCCAAGTCAACCTTGGCACCCAAATCGATGAGCGTCTTTTGTATCTTTTCAGCATCCTCCTTGGCTAGACCTTCCTTCAAAATCTTTGGTGCAGATTCGACAAATTTTTTGGAATCTACCAAAGATAATCCTAGTAGTGATTTTACTTCTTTGATGATCTTAGGCTTTGCTGATGCTTCAAAGCTTTGGAGTTTGACATTGAACATCGTTTTTTCCTGCACTATCTCCTCTTCTGGTTCCTCGGCCGCTGCTGCAGGGGCTGCTGCAGGGGCTGCTGCAAATGACTGGAGAGCCACGTCGGGGATGTTCAACCGGGTCTACAAAATGAAAGTTAGTTCTGGCTGGCCTTTAACACATATTTATATGTCATGTACCTTTAGAGTTGAAACCAACTCTGCTGTCTGAAGTAGAGTCAAAGATGAAATATCATCTACAATACTGCTAATTTTGGGATGAGTGGGTGCTGAGGAATTCCATCGCCTTGGGATATGTTGTGTCGATAGTGGGGTGAGCTTAAAAACGGTGGCGCATGTGAATCGCGGAAAGAATCTTGAGGCAAGTGCCATTATTGAAATCAAGCCTTTAGATCAACACAGAATAATTGTCCGGGGAGTCGTAATTCTCTGAGGTTCAGAGGGGAGTATTGATAATAGGTGCTTCCTTGTGGTTCTTTTTTTTTACGATTCACGATTCGCACTAAGCTACATTCGCTAGCCGGGTAAACAGAGGCCAGCCCATTGAGGCGCTAAAACTCCGAGCTGTTGATGCAGGAACTCTGCTGCACAACCCGCTAATGTCTTCTGATATTGGATCACCAACTTCTGGAGATATAAATTCGCAACGCTCTTCAAAAGAGAAAGTCGCCTTTCGATTCTGCCGAGAATGGTAGGATCTCAAAACTCGTTATTGAATTGAAATATTGATGTCTTACTATCATGCAGTAGCAACATGCTGTACCCTCACGAGGTACCTTCATCCCATGTTCCCAGGTTAGTTTCTCTAACAGAGATACTAAAGCGAATCATAGGATAAGGTTAATAACACACTGATGTATCGGTGTCGTACATGTCACAATGTTGAGGCTGCCCAAAACTACTGTGTTTTTCGCAATAATCTCTCGAGCAACTCCGGAGAAACTGCAGGTGTCACCACAGATGTAGGAACCGATCCCACTGTGAGTACTTCAAGCTACCGTCTATTTGAAGACCCACGTTCATAGTATTCTAGCTACCGAAGGCCAGTAAATTATGCCCGCGCTGCGGCGAAATGGAAAGCGTTTTCTTCCAGAGTCAACAAAGAACGCAAGATACCAAAATGTCTTTGTACCATGTTTGTGTTACGTGTGGCACTATCCACTAGTGATCAATGGGGGGGGGGGTATCTCTTTGACCTTTTCCTTGAACGGTTCAGGTTACTATACACAAAATAGACTTAATTCTTGCACCGTATCTATATGTTACAGAGATTTCAGAGAATAGGACGCGTTCAAAATTATTCCTGATAATACGATGTGCATCCCAGTGGCCTAACAAACTGTCTACAGTTTTCAATTCGTGATCGTTATGTATGGCCTGGCCTCTGAAGATATTTTCACCAAGCTACAAATTCAGACTGTGACTGCTGTTTTGAAAATTACTCTTAGACCCTCTGTGATTGTCGAGTTCTCGGATAATAGTTTTCCGGCTCCGTAAAGTGGGCAATTTTCCAGCCGGACGATATCGAAGAACTAAGTTTACCAGTGACGCGAATAGCATGAGGAGAGCTCTTCAAATGGATTCCGCCTCGGTGTCTTCATCAGAACATGAATGTATATACCATGGCAGAAGCAGTTTTCTCAAGAAAAAATCATCGATCGGTTTAAAAATTCGACCAACTGCTTCGGAATTTAGAATGCAACCAATCTGCAGCAAGTGAGCCCGGGCTCCGTAGAGGTAATTTAAACATGGTAATTTACGTTCATCAAATTTACAGGTTTACATGAACTGAAAATGTCGTGTCAGGGCCAGTGTGCCCTGTGGTGCAAACAACCTGTATAGATTACCGTAGTAAACTTTACTGACAAATAATGTACCGATTCACATGGATACTTTGAGGTCAGGTTGCACCCTGTCAGTACTGTAGTAAAAAATAGGGGTAATTGAATTAATCGTTTTACCGGCATCATCAGCATCATTTTGTTTTGTTAACGATCAATTTATAATGTTTGTTACAAGTGCTCATCTTCGAAACAACTGTCTATTTTGTAAACGTCATTTAAGCGTCTTTTGTTACAGACTGTTATAAGAGCATCTGTTATCGTAGCAACCGTAGGAGCCATTACTAGAGATTTGCACAATGATTTCTGATTGTAAGATTCCACAAAACTTGGGCATGTGTTAGAAGACCATTGAGGTGTCACCTTACGAAGGTCCAAACCTACTCTTTTCTGAATACAAATCTTCCAGGTATGTTATTCAAATACTTGCGTGGAAACTCTATGTCAGTGGTATGCTTACATCCTGTGCATAAAACGAGTTTTTGCTGCTAAAAACTGAATAGCCCAAGGTTTAGCTAAGGGAATAATCTTTACATAATAATCTGCGAGAATAAACGCTGATATGCCATTCTAATGCAGGTCTGCAACCAGATAAGCTTGAATGAATAAACTACCAAAACTTTGCTGGAAAGAGATCATGTGCAAATTACGCACGGATTATCTTTATTTTCAGCTTGAATGAATAGAATATACTAGCTTCAGTTTTTTCTATATTGTAGTTTTTTCCACTTGAATTGTTACTGCGAGCAGTAACAATATGCCTGGATAGGAACGGGGGAAGGTATTTCTATGAATAGAGAGGAACCAAGTTTAATAATGAGAGCAGCGTTTTTAGATACGGACCATTCTACTTTAAATGTTGCCTGGGTCGCCTGTGTAACCAGGATGTTATATACGGGGTGCAACGGTTACGACGCTGAAGCGGCGGTTGCCACACACCCCATGTTGCAACGTAAGGTTGGCATACAACACACGTTGCAACGTAAGATTGTCACACAACACACGTCGCACTGTAAATACCACTAGTTTTACGGTCTTATATACGGGTGATCTAGTGCTTTCGTATGACATACGGCACATCGCGAGATGAACTATCTTCCGGTGATATTCACGGCAAACCCGGTGAATTTTATCTACTAATGTTTACAGTGGGTAGTATTAAGAGATCTTGCTTGAGGTTTGGTTTATTACTGGGTCACCGAATTAATATATTGTCATATCACAAAGCGTGCGCATCTCACGGGAAAACAGTGAATTTCACAGGAATAACGTTTCATTCTACGGTAAAAATTAGCTATTGACAAGATAAACCCGGTTCCATGTCTTGAGATCAGTGTGGCTATTGACAACCCAAGTTGTCTCGGGATCTTGTATAAGATGCGCGGCGCTGTAGATCAACGACGCCTCAATCACTGTGATTCTCCTTGTCGCCGGTGTTTGCACACGAGTCATCAAGGAGTCTTCATCCGGCTTACCTGCATTCATTGGTGTGGTCATCTTTACTAACGCGAGGGGAAAGTCATTCTTTGATGATATACTCTACCTGAAATAACATGGTTCGCGTACAGGCAATTGCCCCTGCAGGGCACCGTGCTCAGGTCCAATTCGCTGGTTTCTGGAGTTTTTCAACGGTTTGTGTCGCTTGGTCGATACTATACCCAGTCACAGCTCGGAGGTGCCCCGTACCAGGTGTTATTCACTGTGCCGCGCAGCTAATGAAACTCCCACGCACTGGTCTGAAAGTCTTGCACTAGTACTCGCAAGCCATAGAAGAAAGCAATGGACAGTCCGTCGATCTCATTATATTCAAGTTGCACAATGTTGTTACAACGCAGAAAAAAGGTCCAATGCAATGTGAAACCCGTCCAGCGGCATAACAACAAGTTCCGACAGTTCTTGAAAGTTTCGGATTTGTATTTTCTTTTGCGAAGAATTGAATCACCGAGTGGTAGGTTACTATCAATGTCTGCTTGCGCGTCCGTGACTTCGACAGCGACGTCTGAATCTTGGCTATGTTCGTCAACTTTCCAGTGATTTTTGCCGTATTGCCGGTGAACAACGGCATTGTTGAGCTAGCGCAACTTGAACGCCATGATGCGGTTGTTGAATTGATCATCTGACGAAAAATATGGCCATCTCGGTTCAAATGACGATAGGCATCTTTAGTTGTGGTTATATGGAGACGTTCGCCCAACTCGGCGGAGAATTGCAGAAAGCTGCCAAACCTTGGAATAAAGCTCACGAAAAGGTTTATAAGATGCACCTTGACCAAGTTGAAGTCTGACTGTTGCACGCAATATACGCTGGTTTCGCTGTCAATAATCCTGCTGCAACGTTTTCTGATCTGCTTCTTTTGTGCTGGTGTACCGTTGAACGCTGCAATTTCAGCGTTGCGTTCGTCGATGAGTTTAGCACGCAGCCCGGCCCCTGCAACTTTGGTTGCTTTGTTGGTTTGTCACACTAGGAATACAGTCGTATTTGCCGTAAATGTGGCGAGACTGTCCGTCATTTGTCTGAGGGTGCCGGTGTCGTGGGTCTTGTATTGAGAGTAGAACTAAAATTCAATCAAAGCACGAGTTGCTCACAGCGCTTGTTTACAGCAGGTGCGGTGTTGAACACGGGTATTCCGGCGAAATGTGAAGTAAAGAGTAGCCACAATATGGTGCGCCATATCCCGTCGTTCATTGCCACTGCATTGGGGTAATTCTTCGTATGCAACCTTGTGTGCTCTTCTCGTGAGGTATGCTGGTGTGGCCATCCAGACCTTGTTGAATACAATGAGGGGAACCAAACTGTCAACCATAGCGATGATCCACTCCATCACAGGACAATGAGGCCGAGCAGCAGCGTATGCAAGATATCAAGTTTGGCGATGCTCGCGATCTCTTGACGATCTCTACAAAAGTCCCACAACAAGTTATGGCGCTAACGCATACGTTGTTCTTTGAAATAATCGATTGAACCCGCATGGTATTTGTCGTGATCAAGACCGTGATTCCGGTCCGCACTGGTAGTATTATCATCGAATGCGTGGTTTTGAAGCTAACACCATAAGCAGCCAGTGTACGCGACTCCCTGGATGTAGCAATGCTCTGGGTAATCACCTAGCCATGCCGCAAGCCGAGGAAACATTCGTGGAGTCAGACCGTCTTGGATACTGAATAGAACCCGTTGTCCGTGTTTTTCACGCAAATCTCTGCGTATAGCCCCACAAATATCTCGTTGATAATCATTGCTTTGTTTGCATCGTATGCCCTGTTTTCGGCAGCAGTCATTTTGCGTTGCTTTGGCGGCGGTACAAAGATAAAAGCAACAATGGCCGTTGCATATGCCATGGGTTTCCGGCGAATTTCGCTGTGGATGTTACTGATCGTGAGATAGAATGGCAAAGCTTGTTTCCCACCGGAAAAGTTCGTCCAATGTGTCGCGTCAGTCATGACTATGATTGGCACTATCGTGCCACCCGGGAATGGCACTGCATTCATGTGAATCTGTTGGACTGTCAGTGAATATCACTGGTATTACGGTGAAATTTGGCAACAAACCTGTTCCACCCATCACCATTGACGGGAATTCATTTCATTGAAGAGAGGCATACAACGAAGTGTGTACAGAACAGGCTCGTATACTATGTCATCTCTGAAACGTCTTTGACATAGAATCCACGTGAACACTCTGCGGAGAATACGGCTCCACCAATACGAGATGGGTTCCTGATCATCGAAGTTCTAGCAAAAGCTGGTCTTGACGAGTCCAGTTCTGATTCTCTGGCATCTCATCAATGAGGTTCAAGTGCATAGTATGTGTCGACGTGAAAGATTTAAGAACGACGGGATGGACTGGAAAAACTGAAATGTCGGTGTTATTTGCCGGGTTTACGGTGCTCATGCCTTTTAAGAGTTTATTGACATCTTTGACCGTTCATCGTTCTTCTGTGAACCATTTTGCCAAAATGTAAACTTCGTTGCTCTTGAACGGAGTTATTCCCCCATAGTGTTGGCATTGTATCATGATGCATGCATGTGGTTGATTCGGTGTGAACAATATCCAAAGGTAGGCCTGGCGAGCGAGGCAAGGGCACAATTTGATCATCTGCTGTGGGTTCAATAAATCTTACAATCTCGGCGCGAATTTGCAGTGCTTCCGGTGGTTCGTCTGTTGTATCCCTAAGGAACGCTGTATATCCAGGGAATTCAACGGCAATCCGGATTCAATGTTTGAACGTTCAGTTTGAGGGAGGCTTTGGCGTTGTCATCGAGATGATTTGAATACCTCGCTTTCACATCGTTCTGTAGCTGGCCCGGGGTCTTATAGTCTGCGCGGCACACTGGTGATTGTCGGGAGCTTGCATTCACTTCAAGAAAAAGCGGGTGAATTTCATTGGAAAATAGGTGTTCTATGCCGTAGAGATAAACGGAGACGCGTTGCGATGGCTCAGTGTGATCACAAAAATCGCTGTGAGGATACTGTGGTGGAGAATGCGCGCGTTTTGCCTGTGATTTGTCGAAATGCGAAGAAGAGATGATTTGAATACCTCGCTTTCACAGCATTCTGTAGCTGGCCCGGGGTCTTATAGTCTGTGCTGCACACTGGTGATTGTCGGGAGCTTGCATTCACTTCAAGAAAAAGCGGGTGAATTTCATTGGAAAATAGTTGTTCCATGCCGTAGAGATAACCGGAGACGCGTTGCGATGGCTCAGTGTGTTCACAAAAATCGCTGTGAGGATACTGTGCTGGAGAATGCGCGCGTTTTGCCTGTGATTTGTCGAAATGCGAAGAAGAGATGATTTGTGTCTTAAGCACGGTTGGCAGCAGACGGAGGTGGTGACAGTGTATCTAGCTTGGAGAACCGCGAGCTGATCAAAGTAAAGAGTCTTATCACAAAGTTGCTTCGAGGCGGGACGTTGATGTTTATTACAGTCTCGACGGCAGGAGAGTAGGTTAAGTGTTGCTTGTATATTCTCTAGCTGTCGCGGGGGAATAGGCTCCTTTTATAGGAAATCTATCGTGCCGCAAGAGTAAGAGAAAACCAGACGTCGGCGTTGGTTTGTTGCTGAAAACATGACAAGGAAAATACACAGCCCCAATGACTCATGCGTGTGAGTCAACTGTGTGACTTAGACTTACAAATCCGCATGCATGACTCGTATGACGCAGTTAAGCGAGAGTCAGCAAGGCAGGCAGCGTCATCAACCAAAAATCGCACAGCAACAGGCTAAATACCGTATGACAAGAAAAGAAACGGAAAAATAGTAACCATCACGATTGCGCAGTGTTTCATGCGCTGACATAGTTGCATGTCCAAAATTCCAACAAGATTCGTCGAAATTTAGGCAAAATAGTGGTCATCAGCAGCACTGATGTTGGTTGTGGCGCTACCAGCCAAATGCAATGTGGAGCTATTCGAATACTATTAATACCCTGCTGCCATGATGTCTCAAGGAAGCTGCATTGCCAAGATTTGCCAAGTTTGATGTACGAGTGTATATACACAGCATGAGTGTAAATATGCAGTGAAAAGGCAGGGTATATAGAGTTTGACGCCGGAATTGACCTAGCCTGAGGGGTTGGTGTATAGAAAAACTTCCAGGCAAACAATAGTGTAGATAAATGACAGACGAAAATGAAGGCAAAGAAAACTCAAAATGTCAAGGATCATCATCTATATCTGTCTGTAGTAAACACCGTAAAAGGGTGAATTGCACCGTAAACCCTATGGATTATGATTAATTCTATACTCCAAATATTAAGTTTCACGAGTCCACAACGTGTTGATCCAGTTCTTTGCGAGTGTAAGTTTTAAGACAGACAACAAAGAAACCGCAACTCTAAATGTAGAAACTTGCAATTGCCGTTTCAAACATCGTCAACCGTGCAATTCACCGGATATCCGGTGAACTGTACGTTGTTTTCCTCAATCTTGAAGAGTCGTTCTGACAATATATCAAATTGACTGACTTTCCTTGTCTGTCGAGACAAACAATGACAACCTGGTCAAGACAAACAAACAGCATGGTCATGGGCTTGTCTCCATATGAGTTCTTTTTGCTGGGCGGAGTCCATATAAACCAGACATTCCTCTGTATAACAGGTTTCCTGTCATTCTCGTCAAACAATTCATCAACCATCTCTTACATCTTCAACTTCACCGTAATCACCGTGAATGTCGTGGTGTTTTGCAATCAGTTCAATCGTCAGTCCCCACTATGTCTGTTTAAGCATGCCGACTAATAGCAGATAGAACTCAAGCCTGAGCGTACTATTCTGACAACGTCAATACTTGTCTATAACACCTCGTTTCTGGTAATTTTCGCCTACTGGTGCCACTATCTTCAGTGAGCTTAGCTATATTCATCTACAACTCCTTTTCTCGGCAGGTGCGAACCATGATACAGATAAGAGCATGCAGTTCCATTGACCACTTTTACCATGATCATGTTGTTGTCACGTATCTAAGGCTACAAAATGGAACAAGTACTTCCGGATGACCCAACAGGTGTCCTTAGCTCGCCTCTAAGAGCTTGACCCCTACATCCGGACCATGGGGATTGTTGGTCTCCACCAGGGTCAGCGGAATGAGGTTCTCAACTTATTTAGCTCCTTCGCGGAATTCGCCGGGACGAGACCGCTTTACGAGGCGGCGTTCCAACCTCGTCTGAGTGCAGCGGCCGTTGAGCTAGACAAATGGTGCACGGGTTCATCAGCGACGTGATTCTCAATGTTAACAAGGCTAAAGCCCGCATCGCTGAAACAAAGACCTCCACCGGCCCTAGTAGCAACAAACGGCCAATAGTTGAGGCTCCGGTCCAGCCAAACACCGTCTAAGAGGTGAAATTCGCCAGTGTTGAACCGTCCGAGAAGACGGTGATCATCCAACACATGTTTGTGCGGCCGAACGCCCACGACTACAAAGGAAAGAATCATGCCAAGGGGAAAAGGGTCCACCGTGACTGCCGACAGACCGACAGGAGCCACTAGGTCGATAAAGACATGTCCGATGGTTACAACTGGAACCATCAGTACGATCACTGTACGACAGTTGCCTTGGAGCAGCCAGTCCACTTTCAGGGCTTATACATCCGCACCGACGAATCCTGCGCTCGGAATAGCCGCAAAATTCACCGCTTTTACAGTGCAACGCGGGAGCTGCCGACCAACCAGAACCCGAACTTCCGAACGGGCATGCCACTCACCGACAGCGAGAGCCAGTCGACTCTGCTGCGCGCGGCAGACTATGACCCGGTAGCCATCATGGCCATTCTGTAAAGAATGTTGCCGCACAAGCGGGATAACTCGCCAGCCCGCACCAGCGCATACTCCCCGCGGCGGGCAGACTACGTTCCGAACGCAGATGACACAATGTTGGTACATGTCGGGGAGCCGGGCGTGCAGTATGCAGAGCGGTTCAGGCGTGGAAAGAAGAGGTTCCGGGCGTGGCCGCCATCAAGGCGGTGGCCAAGTGGACGGAGAACATGGCGGAGCGACTGGACAATGATCTTCGGGTGGCGCGGATATGCCGGGCACAGGCCCAAAATTACGGCATGGCTAACCTGCTCTGCTTGGCGGGTGAGTCATGCTACCAGCCCGACATGTCGCTGGTGACGCAGCAAAGGGAGAAACGGCTATGAGTTGAACTCGGCCGCATCAACACCGCCTATCTCCGCTATTGGCGTGATCATCCGATCACCAAAGAAGAGCGGTGAAGCGACGTCCCCTTTGTCCCGGACGTCACGGCGGACAACTTATTTAGAAGGACGCGGTGCCTGGATAGGCGCACGTGAAAATCACCGTCTTTCCGGTGAATTATATGCTGATGCTGTAGTTAAAACTCAATCATGAACAACAAGCGGCTTTGCGATGGCCCAGCGCCAGCCGCGCAGCAAGCCAGCTCGCCTCCGCTAACGCTCTCCGCAGCAGGGGAATGCCGCACTTGAATCTGCAGGTTTAACCCAGTCCCCGCTGGAACTCTACAAGAATGCCGCTGGTTCAAGCGTGTCCCCGACAGAGTTGCCGGAGTTCGACAAGAATGGCTTTCCGCTTGAGGATCTGTCGCCTGCGAATGATCGGACATCTGTAGGTACGTGAACCACACCGCTTTTCCGGTGAAATACAACAGTATGTTGATTGTAATTTCAGCTGTTGACGCTAAAAAAGAGTCAGGTGGTACTGGTTAGGGTGTCCCTGATGATGTTGGTTGTGGTTCCGGTGAATCTACGTGGCTGGATACAAGAATTCATCCTCCCGGTGCTTGTGGCGGTATAAGTTCGGTTTCTTGGTTGTTTAGCTGTTGAGGGTATGGCGTTCTGTTTTGGTTGTGTGTCTTGTTCTATATAATCTTTGTTTCGAATATTCATTTCTTTCATTGCATCATATTAGATTCTTTGTTTATTTAAAAGTAGTCATAGACAGTTCTGACACCGTACAATTGACAAAGTTTACGATGAAATTCACCTCCTCAAACAAGCTGTACCACCAAATATATCGTGAAGTTGCATCTGTACGCCGTTGACATTTACACAATGTTGCATGCCAAGTTTGATTTTCAAGCCTTGACATTAGTCCCAAGGCATAGCTATAGTTGATTGAAAAGCTGTGAAGTTGCAACCACGCTACTATGTCTGACCCGCTGGCAATGTGCTGTCAATGATGGTCCGACCACTTTACGGTGAAATTCACCGTAAAGACGGTTAATTTCACATAAAAAGGACTCATCTCCTGCTCAGTCCCTGCACCCACAATCCCTCTCCGACATCTTCTGCTTCTTCCAAATCTTGCTATCACAATGCCTCTCAAACTGAATAAGAAAATATCCACAGCTGACTTTGCACGCAACGCGCAACACAAAGTCTCAAAAAGAGATCAACCGCTGAAATTTGCTGTAAATCAAGCAATTTGGGTGTACAGATTGCACAACCAAGTAGCAGCAGCCAAGCACAACCCGCTCAAACAATACGGATGTCCACGCAAACAAAGACTCGTGAAGACTGGATGTTTTCACAGACTGACATAAGGCCGGATACACTGCCCACGACACCATATTCAACCCCGTCACAGTCGCAGATTTGAGCCGTGACAGTGACGGTAATATCACAGAAAAAAGCGAAAACCACGGTCAATAATGATATTTGACGATAAACCGACAATGGAGTACTTCCCGTATGACTGGGGACCCCTCAGATATCAGATTCTGGGACATCGCTTCCGCAAAATGTTATTTTTCAAAAAAATAATTCACTAGCATAATAGATACAACAGTCAAATATCAGTCTGTTGATGTCTTTTAAAAACTTTTTTTGTGGTTGTGGTTGAATCTCAAATGGAAGATCAAACTTCTGAGTCTGAGGAGACCTCAGCCATACGGGAAGTACTCCAATGGACATTGTGAATCACGCCCCACATCAGATATGAAAATATAACAAGTTCGTTGGTGCTTTTCCGTAACCCAAAACGTTCGACAAGATTTGTAAAAACATCTGGAACAAAGCTTAGGAAGATGCCAATCGCCAGTCTGAATTGAGCGAAAACGTCATCAGAATGGTATACCTCCCCATGATATTCACCATGAATCGGGCGGGCTGGAACTGACAATTGCAAACGCTCAGTTGACACAAACGCAGGCAAGTGCGCGCTCTTACGTGCTTTACAGAGTAAGTAAGAACCTCGATGATATGTATGGATTAAACGGTTTTGAGGCGGAACCTCTTCAAGACAGGATCAAATACTTGTTGGAGAATGATCGTTTCACGTGTTATAAAACAAAGTACGGCGTGTGCACATTGCTAATTACCGTGTTTTTGACCGTTAATATGGTTGTAATTACTGGTTTAGACGTCGACAATGCAGTTCACAAACTCCGCAATCACCAATCTTATTCACTTTCATTTTTGCAGTACCAGCCGCTCGAAGGGTTACAACAACCCCGATCTGATCTGGAAAAATATCAGCAAGCCATTTGTATGCTTTATCTTGAGTGCCGTATTTTAGGCGCTGTATATGTTACGGGGGACGTCCAGAGGCGTTATCGACGATAGACGTTGGCCCACGGTGTATGAAGTCTTTTATCACCAAGAATTGCAATTGTACTAATAGAGGGGTTTTAGCAGTATAACTCCTTGAGGTATAAAGCAGCCGATTTATTCTTTGTAACAAAAGATATTTTTACTAGAGGGGACTTCGCTTGGTGTCTGGTGCGTGTGATGATACTATACTTTGTAACCCCGTATCATCACGCCCCTATATATACAACATGGCAGGGCTCTAGCCCTCTACCCTAAAACTATATAGAGGGGTGCGCAGTCACCATCGCCCAGTCTCTTTCAACTAGGTTTTGGGTGACGTGTACTCCTAACAGCCAATACTGTTTACCCCGCATCGCATGTAATGCCTTCAAGTGGTACACACTTCCTAGCTATGCATACGGCCTTGGTCTAGAACCCTTGGCCCACGTACCTACGCTACGTGTATCGTATGAACGGCCGTATCGTTATCTATGCTTCCTATATGATCCGAACAACATATTATGCGTCTGGCAACGCTACTAGGTACCGCCCGCGGTAACAGAACCCTCCTTCTCCAATATATTCGTCCCGAACATAACAAGGTAAGAGATATAATGAATCAATATAATATTTGAACAAAGGAAAATATACTTACTCTTTCCTCCTCTTGCTGGCTCTGGATCCCTCGGTATTTTCCTGCCTTTGCTTGGAACTTGCGTAATCGATTTCCTAGTTACGGTGATGTTTGACCTTTTTGTGACGCCGATACAAAGTTGCCAATACCTCTTCGGCTCCGGGTACCAAAGATTCGTACGGTTCCCAGGTCGCTTCCTCAATTGGATATCCCTTCCATAACACCAGGAACGTGTCATTGTCATCATCGTCAAGTCCATGTTCGATGATTTTTTCCGGGGTGTAGTGTCCAGCACCATCGGGAAGCGGCGGCAGCGTGACTTCTGGCGGAGCGTCTTCGCCACGGTGATATGGTTCTAGAAGAGATACGTGGAACACAGGGTGGTATCCCTCGGGGATGCCTTCCAGTTTGCAAGCAGATTTTCCTACCCAAGAAATCTTGAACGGTCCAGCTTTACGATTGTCGAGCTTACCCCTTGGCATGTTGCGAGTATCCAACAATACTTCTTGTCCAATAGTGAACTTAGGCTGCTGCATCCTGTACCGTGTTACTCCTGTTGATTTTCCGTCCTTGTTGACTTTGGCGGTATCGTGTCTTCGTATCATAGCTTCTCTAGCAGCTTCCAGGTTTTCTTTCAATTGCTTATGGGTTTCTTCCAAATAGTGCACGAAGTGCTCGCTAGCCGGGTTGCGAACTTGTTTCTGTTTTATCGGCCATATGGATCTGGGGTGCTGACCGTAGTTGGCATAGAAGGGCGACATCCCGGCGCTTGAATGATGACTGTTGTTGTATTCGTATTCCGCCAGTGGAAGTAGTTCATCCCAGTCTTTTCTGTTCATGATGAAGATGCGTAAAAATTGTTCGAGAACCTGGTTAACTCTCTCCGTCTGGCCGTCGGTTTCCGGATGGAAGGTTGTAGACAGATTATCCTTTATCGATAGTAATTCGAGAGTAGTTTGCCAAAAGTTGCCGGTAAAGCGACTATCTCTGTCGGATACAATGTCGTCTGGTAATCCGTGGAGGCGCCATATTTCTTTAACAAAAAGTTTTGCTAGATCAGAAGCCTGGGTACTAGGGATAGGTACAAAGTGAGCCATCTTTGTGAAGCGATCGACTATGACCCATATGTGTTCGTTGCCGTTTTGTGTTAGTGGGAGTTTCACGATAAAGGCCATCGAGATAGAAGACCAAGGTCGCGGAGGTATGTCCAATGGGTTGAGTAATCCGTAGCGCTTATGCCGTTTGTGTTTGGCGCGTTGACAACTATCGCAGTGTTTAATCACTTCTTCGACTATGGTACGCAGTCCTGGGATATCGAAGTTTCGTTCGATCACTTCTATTGTCTTATCTCTCCCCCAGTGTGCGCGCTTGTGTTCTGAAGTAACGATTTCTTTCCACAATGCTTGGGGTGGTCGCAATAGGTGATCCTTGTACCAGAGCCCGCTTAGATTGGTCCATTATTTGGATAGGTCTACATTTTCGTCCGTGGTGTAGGTTTTCTTGCATTTATCCGCAAACGTTGAGGTTGGTTTGTTGATCTCAGCGTCGGCAAGGTTAACTGTTGTCATATAAAGCTTGAGTTGATTTGGTCCAGTAGCCACTTCCTGTCCTGTTAGTAGTGCCCCAAACTTGAATTGATAGCCAATGTCGTTCGGATCATTAGTACTCTCCTTCTCCACGCAATGCTCCGGATTGCGAGATAGTACGTCGGCCTTGCCGTTCTTGGCTCCACTGCGAAAGATTATTTCGTAACTAAAAGGCATCAATGTTTCTGCCCATCTTGCTTGTCGTCCGTACAACATTCGAGGTCTTTCAAAGTACTTTAAACTTTGATGGTCCGAGTAGATTAATATTTTGTGTTTGGCTCCGTGGAGCCATGAGCGCCATTTAATCATACTCTGAACTATACAGAGTATTTCCTTGTCATGAATGTCGTAGTTTCTTTCGGCAGGAATCATCTTTTTTGAGTGGAACGCTACGGGATGTAGACGTTTGTCATGTCGTTGGCTCAATATTGCTCCCGTAGCGTAGGCGGAAGCATTTGTTTCCAGGATTGCTTGAAGTTCTGGATCGAAATGTCTGACCATAGGCGCAGTAGTAAATGCCTTTTTGAGATAGTCAAATGCCTTTTGCTCCCGATCCCCCCAATAGAATTTTGGTGAACTGATTACATCCGATATGGGTGCATTGATTTGTGCATAGCCTTGCACAAACCGGCGATGAAAATTAGCAAATCCGTTGAATTGCTGGGCTTGCTTGATTGATTTCGGTGTTGGCCAATTCAATACAGCTTCTATTCTTTCGGGGTCCATTCGTACTCCGGTTCCAGAGAGGATGTGTCCTAGGTACGGTAGTTCTGTAGCTGAAAACTCGCATTTTTCTATTGCTATACATAACCCATACTTGAGCAGGCGTTCAAGGACCTTGCACACGAGCGCTTCGTGGTCATCCCGGCTGCCTTTGGTGTAAATCAAAATGTCGTCAATAAAGCAAACGACTCCGTTGTCCAGCATATCGTGAAATATTTCATTCATCATCCTTTGGAAAGTGGACGGTGCGTTGCAGAGGCCGAATGGCATCACGAGGTATTCGTATTGTCCGTATCTCGTGCTGAAAGAGGTTGTCCATTCGTCACCATCCTTGATTCTTATCAGGTTGAAGCCATTTTTCAAGTTGAACTTGGTGAACCGTGAAGCTCCGCGAACGCGTTCCATCAATTCGTCCATTAGTGGAGTTACTGTACCGTCTTTAACTGTTATTTTGTTGAGGTCTCGATAGTCCACGCATCGCCGTAACTTTCCGTTTTTCCTGGGGACAAATAGTATGGGGGCCGAGCAGGGCGAGTTTGATAGCCTAATCTTTCCTTCGGCTAGCATCTTTTGAATGTATTCCTTCAAGGCTTCCAGTTCTTTAGCAGAAAGTTTATATATTCGACCCTTCTTCGGTTCTGCTGTAAGTTCGATTTTGTGTTCAAAGATTGTTCTGGCGGGTAGTATCTCTGCTTCGGATGGGTCGAACAGCATCATGTATGGGTGATACTTTGCTGGCAAGATTCCTTTTAAGTCCGGGGTCGTGGTTGCTGCCACAGAGCCAATTTCAATTGCATCAGGATCGTCTAACACGGATTCATCCCATTCCAGGCTAATGGTGATAGTGGAAACTTGTACTCTGGAATGTGTTACGTCTTTGCAATTGAAGGTCAACGCCATGGTCGAGCCGTCGTAAACTCCATTATGTGTTTGCAAGTAGTGCGGAGGTATCAATACATCTTTGTCTGAGGGGATGACAACTGCGATTTCTTGAGTAAAGTGACCGTTGTATTCCATTTCGACTTGTTCGCTAACGACTAAGCAATCTCCGATGGGTCGGTTCGATATGTCGCGTGGTGCTGAGTATCTGGTAATGAATGTTTTGATGTTGTTCGTCGTGCAATATTCTTTGCTTAGGACTATAGCGTTACATCCTAAATCCAACATTGCTGTAGCAGGCTTTTTGTTCACTAAAAATTTATAGTGAGGTCTGTTCCCAATTACGGGGGTCGCTCCAGCGGATGCTATCTCCGTTGGTGTGGAATTAACCGTACAACCATCAACAGCCCCTATCCTAACCACGCCACCTTGACCTGTCATAGCAAGGCAGCCTAATGAAAATACTCCTCCTCCGATTGATCGATCTGTTCCCAATCCTCCGTAGTTGTGGTTTCAATTTGTCGACTAAACCTGTAATCCTGTTCTTGTTCATCCCTGATGTCCTCCGTCTCCATAGCTGCGATTTTTATCTTTTCCAAGCATGTCCTTGCTGTGTGTCCGGCAGTGTCGCACCGTGCACATTTCCTGTTCTCGATACGTTCCTTGATAACCGGTCCCGGAATCCCTGCTGTTAGCTCCGCAAAAGTCTTACCTGTTTCATACTTTTTTGATGGCTTTGGCGTAAATGATGACTCCCGACTTGGATACGTTACCCTGTCCGCCAACTGTTTCCGATCCACCTTCCTTACGTCCCGCTTTTGGAACCCCAATACTCTTTCTGGGTCGTACTTTTTCTGATCCGAGCTGTAATATCCGCTTTTCAGTTTCTTCTCCTCAAATCGCCTGCCGCATCTTCTGACAAGATTGAAGAAAGCGTCGTCGTCATTTGGAGGTTCAACATCGGCTATCTTGTCCCGGATGTCGTCATTAAGGCGTTTTTCAATCATATCCCTCCAGGGAGCCTCTCGCAAACCAACAATCTGATTGAGATCCATGAGTTTAGTTAGGTACTCTTCAATATTTCCGTTATATTGAATTTTGTTCATCTTGCGTAAGTTGTCGGTAGTCTCGGACTCCAGAATGAAACGCTTCTCGCAAGCCTGTTTGAAAGTTTCAAAATGGGCCGGCCTAACCCCTTCTTGGATTTCCCGGGTGTAGTTGTCGTACCAGTTGTGTGCTTCGCCCTGCAGGCAATCACCTACCAACAAGATAAATTCGTCATCTCCCCCACCCTGGTAATGCTTCTTGTACAGCCTGATGTGATTTTCTAAGACTTTTTCAAGATTGTCGCCAATCCTCTCCGACCTTGTACTTAGGCAAGGCGGTGGGTTTCAGAGGCTTAGGATTGCCTGGGCCTAGATTGAATGGATTCTGGTGGAAGACACTTTCTTCGCGCTGGTATCTATTTGGGGCAGGTGGGGGCGGCATTGACCGGAAGTCTGTTCGTCGTCTAACCGAGCGGAATGATGTGCTGGCGTTGCTGACGTGGTCGCTGTCCTCCGGATCTTGATCGGTTGGTCTGACACGTTTCAATCTAGCTCCATGCATTGTTACCCTGCCAGTTAAGGTTTCCCCATTGTTTTGTGCCTCCAGCTTTTTACCCGACTGGTCAACCTTCAACTGGATGTCTGGTGCGGTGTATTCGTTGTTTACCGATTCCGCCTCCTGTGCCTCTTCGAGTTTCTGTAGCCGCGTTGTCAACCTGTCCATGCGAGTGTTTGCATATCGAGCTTGGTTCTGAAGATCTCGGATCTCCGCTTGATAATTCTGATTCGTAGCTTTGAGTAAAACTATTTCGCGCTGTGTTGCTTCAGTTGCCTCCGTTTCTCGTTGCACTGCACGCTCAGTGATGGCTAAATCCGCTAGCATTGCGTTGCGGTTTTGTGCGTGTTCCGCAAATTCCATTTGCCAGCTTCCCTGTAGTTCTGTAATTGTCCGATCCAATTTGGCTCCTAACGCGGTGTCATATTCCTGGAAATGTCTCCTGATAACTGGAGTCATATCCATGACCACTGCTGACAAGCCTTTTACTGCATTGTTGAGATCCGCCACTGTCGTTTCCACTCCCAACATTGTTGCTTGCAGCAGTGCTTCAGCGCTGAGGCATTCTCCTACCAACAGGTCAATGTTCTCATCTGTTACTTTTTGTCCTTTCGCTATTGCATTCTGCAATCTTTTCATCTCCTTGCCTAGTGATCGAATAGTTTGGTGCATTAAGTCGGTGGCCATAGGGTCATTTTCCCTATTCTTTAGGCCGTTCCATAATGCCTGTAGCGTAACCCATCCTGCCGGTGCCTGGTATGCCTGTCTTGATGGCGACCGGCTTCTTCGTCTTCCTGGTTGGTACGGTGCCAACCTAGTACTGTCTAGTTTTTCTTTCCTGCTTCTGAGGACGTTTTTCCTGATGCGAGTGCCCTCAGATTGGAACACAGGTGCATTGGGTAGGTCTTCCCCTGAACCTTCGTCATCACTAACGAGGGATACCAATTTGGGAGGTTGGTAATTTTGGGGTGGAGGACCCGTATAATACGTGAGTTGTTGAGCTTTCCAGCCACTGTCAAAATCGTCTTGGTCGGTTGGATGTTCGAAAGAAAATGATGGTTCCCGATGCGGTTGCTCTGATTTTACCAACATCTCCTCCAAGGCTTCAGCCATTTGCTGATCGTTGTTTGAGCTGGTCATTTTCTGGTAGATTGTTGCTCCAACGCCGTAATGACCGTAATAGTCTTGTAAGTTAAGAACTCGGGTTCTTTCAAGAGTGCCCGATATAGGGTGCGGTCGCAGGTTTTGCGGTCTTGGTATCGCACCGATTCCGTATCGCTTGAAGTGAGCGATGATTGCAATTGGTAGTGTAGTCTAGTAAAAATATACTGTTACGGGGGACGTCCAGAGGCGTTATCGACGATAGACGTTGGCCTACGGTGTATGAAGTCTTTTATCACCAAGAATTGCAATTGTACTAATAGAGGGGTTTTAGCAGTATAACTCCTTGAGGTATAAAGCAGCCGATTTATTCTTTGTAACAAAAGATATTTTTAATAGAGGGGACTTCGCTTGGTGTCTGGTGCGTGTGATGATACTATACTTTGTAACCCCGTATCATCACGCCCCTATATATACAACACGGCAGGGCTCTAGCCCTCTACCCTAAAACTATATAGAGGGGTGCGCAGTCACCATCGCCCAGTCTCTTTCAACTAGGTTTTGGGTGACGTGTACTCCTAACAGCCAATACTGTTTACCCCGCATCGCATGTAATGCCTTCAAGTGGTACACACTTCCTAGCTATGCAAACGGCCTTGGTCTAGAACCCTTGGCTCACGTACCTACGCTACGTGTATCGTATGAACGACCGTATCGTTATCTATGCTTCCTATATGATCCGAACAACATATTATGCGTCTGGCAACGCTACTAGTTACTGCCCGCGGTAACAGTATACAAAGATTGAAACTACCGAGACTGGCAAAATTCCGAAGTTCAACCGCATCTGTATTTTGCGTACGTAATATTCATCTATGTGACGGTTAATGTCACGGGAAATGTCTGATTATTGAGAAGCACACATACACCGTTTTGTTGCAACCTATAACGGTTTGGAGCAGTGGTACAAGAAAAAAACAATCGGTAACCTCAACGCACATCTCGTCACAATGCTACAACCAAAGATCAAGGTGTTGAAAGCTACCGGGCCTTACAAAGCTACAGCCGTAGATGAGGCCGACATAAGGGCTCTCGTCATTCCGTCTATCAAACATCTCCGCGGTCAGGATCAGCATTTGACAGTACAAGATGAGGTGAAGCGGGTTACCGCGGGCGTTAATGTGTTATACGACGACAAGAACGACGTTGAAGACGAAGATAACCGTGAATATGACGGTAAAGATGGCGATGATCACACTGAAGACGGCAAAGATGACATACCACGACTTCCCGCCTTAGGTCAGAGTTTTTACGGTACTGCTACAGAGAATGAGAATGTCAATGACGCAATTGTGCTCCCTGGGCCATGAGGACTTGGTGAAATTCACCGGGAATCAGTCAAGTTGAAGATGGCGGTCAAGACTTGAGCAAATCGAGCCAGCAGGTGCAACTAGTGTAGACGGTGTTTTTTTTCCTGTGTTTTTTTTGCCTGAGCGTTCCAGAGTGTTTTAGATGGCGGATATTTAGATGGGTGTTTTTGTCCTTGTATGTTTTTACTAAGTTTGATAGGGGAGTTCTGATGGGGAATTACGGTGTTGTTCAGCCGCAATGTTGTCATATAACAGTTAAATTCGGTGGATAGCAATAGTACTACAGGATCCTACTGCTGCAAATATGGAAATGTTTGATTCAGTGACAACAACGTGTATCGCAACTCCAATGATGGAACCCGCATGTATCGCAGCTTCAACGATAGAACCCGTATGTATCGCGGCTTCAACGATAGAACCCGCATGTATCGCAGCTTCAACGATAGAACCCGTATGTATCGTAACTTCAACGATAGAACCCGCACGAACCGATGCACCGGTGATATCCGCCGTGTATCTGGTTCACTGCTATAAACTGTCGCGCCACGCTGACCAAAGAGGGGGAGTTGCCGAGCTGTGCGGAGCTGTCTGTGAAATTACAGATATAGCGGTGAATCTCACGGAATTTACGGTGAGTTAAACTGGATTTGTCGCATAGACCTGCAGGCGAGGGTAGTCCGACAAAGCACCTCGCTTGCGGCATCGTTCAGGCGGAGCACAAGGCCTGTGCGGCGATATGCAGAAAGCTACTGGCCTGCGCGGCGCTATTCATAAAGCTACCGGTATTACGGGTTGCTCCCTGTAAGGGACACACATGCGGTGTATTTCACTGGCATTACGGTTCGGAGTTAAAATGGGTTGACGGCACACACCGGCGTGCAGACTACTTGACGGACGGGACGCCGACTTAAAGTGACCTAGAACAGACCTCGTTTTTGGCAATATGCTCCGTAGTCGTCCGAGTCGCCCACGTCGCCTACATCGTCTGAACGACTGATAAAGAGTAGGATTTTTTCCTGATGTTGGGACTTAACGAAGACTAAGAAGAGGGATTTCGCATTTTGGTACAAGATCGAGGCTGTATTACTGGAAATTACATAAGCGCTGTTGGATCTTTCTTTGAGCTGAAAGCTAATTCGGCTAGTGCGCCGAGAAATGTAGAGGTGTCCTTGGATACGGTGGCCGTCTATCGGCGATATCTTTATCCAAGGACTGGTCACAGATATCTTGTTGTGGTGTAAATATGTGACCTGTTTCTACAGTAACAGTACAAAACACCTCTGTCAACCCGTCTAAGATCCGTTGCCAAATCCGTCTAATTATCAATATTAGTCATAGAGTAGCCAAGTGATCGGGAACCTCAACCTGGTCTGCATTAGTGAGTAGTCAAGGGTTTTACAGTTTGTACTTTCGACCACCCCTGCCAGTAACCCCACATGACGTTGTGAGCAGAAGCAGCTATACGACCCTTCACCTAGCCTTCTAGAATACCGCGATTCAAGTCCCGCCCGGCAGGAAAACCGGATAGATATCTCTATCTAACTTTGCGATGGCTAGTACTATTGGAACCGGTACCTTTGTTGCACCGATGACAGTGCGTGACTCTGGCAAACAGTACACTCAATCCGGGTGGAGAATCACCACGCACAAGTATCCAATATGCAATTCCGCTGAGATTGAAGATATGACATCTAAGCTTGGAATCGCTCCTCCGGAGATGATTTTCGGAAACAACAGTGTATCGCTAGAGCATGTGGCGAGCGGCTGGACCTTGACGTTTAATGCATTTGATGCGTTGGATGTGATTGATAAAACAGGGGAAGTGGGCATGTTGAAGGTTGCATATTCCGAGCATTGGCAGCGTATGCGGGAGAAGGTAAGCGATGATATAAGGGATGTTGTGCGTCCATTCGATTGGACATATTCGAGCGCGTGGAGGGGCCAGGTCAAAGGAGAAGTAAGCTGTCTCAGCAATGAAACTTCATACGATGCTGACTGGAAGCACAATAGGACATGAAAATAGATGAAGCGGCTATGATACCCTTTGACAAGCTGCGCCAACCTGACCCAATATTACTATTTGATGATGTTATGTTATATGAAGATGAATTGGCGGATAATGGTATCACAATGCTCAACATTAAGATTCGAGTCATGCCCGAACGGCTTCTTCTACTACAGAGGTTCTTTTTAAGGCTCGACGATGTTGTCATTCGATTACGAGATACTAGGATATACATTGAGTTTGCTACAGGGGAGGTAATCAGGGAGTACATTAGCAGAGAGTCGGCATACTCCGACGTAAAGAAGGTATTCATTTTCAAATCGTGAACGTCTGGAGAATCTTACCGTGGATAGAAACTTGCCATGTACCCCCCGGATGAGATACCGAGTCTGATGCGCGACCCTAACAAGCTTGTTGATTTTCTACAGATAGTTGAAACTATTCGAGAGACTAAGAAGGTTTTATAAAGATGTGAGATGCATGGTAGTGGTGTTGTCAAACTTCTCATCAGCAATACAAGGTTTAGTGCTGCAATCCCAATCAAATTTACTTCAAATGTGTTTAATGTGTCCTTTTTATTGGCTTCACTAGAATACTAGTCCCTCATATTTATTCCAATAAGAATTAGCACTATAGTATCTATGGTAAGAATACCCCATCAAGATATATGTCGTAATGCCCTTGTCCGATCGAAGAAGCAGAACGAAATTTCCCTCTTGTTTGGTACTAATCTCTGCCTTTGGACGTTGGGATGATTCTTATGATGAGGCAGGGTTGAAAGCAGCATCGCGTATCGATGCGTTTGTGACGCTGATTAATCTGTTTGTGACGAATCGATACCGTTACTAACAGGGTTCAACACACCCACGTAACTCTGTTCTGGTGCTGCGTAAACTGCGCAGTTGCGATCACTGCATTTTGCTTATTAAACAATTTTCCAATGTCCCATCCACTCCGGCTACAGGACCAAAACAGTCACGGGTTTGTATTGAACCGTAACGTTACAATACAGGTAAATACAATACGTTACATACAGCTTTGTAACGGTTCAATACGCGTTGCTGGTTGAAAGAGCCGCCGGATTGGTTTTCAACCCAAACTCAAACCAGAGTGATTGTGTTACTTGATTCCATGCTGGACCAATGTTTCTTTGCTGCGTCACTCGACGCCAAGGCGCGGTGGAGGGTTTGGAATGGTGCCCCTGGAATCGGCATCACTCTAGCTTTTTTGTGCCCCAAAAATCATCATGATGCAGCAATTAGAATTGTGTGTTTCATTGACCCCCCCGGGGGACAGGTCCCCTGGAGCCTGAGCAACTCAGTCCGACGTTTCAATGATCCAATCTGTATTCCTGCAGAACCCCCGAGCACCATTCAGGATGCCACTTATCACCCATGTCATGACCAGGTAATAAGTTTTTACCGTACCCACTATCTGCAATGTTGAACCAAAAAATGTCCCATACACAGTCGTCATCCCGATGCGTGCTTTCCAAAATACCCATTGTGCCGGCGGCGTACGTAAGCACTCGCATGCACGCAAGCGGCCGATCATTGGCACCAGTGCATGATGTCACGCCTCGCTAGCGCGGCAACCCCACACTAACGCACATCACCACAATTTTCTCGCCCAAGTATCCCAGCACGCCCGCCGACCACCGCCCGCACACCGCACACCGCACGACCGCACCTTACACCATGTCCTCCCTCCGCCTCCTGCGCCTCCGCGCCAGCACCACCACCCCCACCCTCCGCATACCTGTACACCGGTGCCTCGCGACCGCGACCGCCACCCCCACCCCCGCCAACACCCCACCCCCGCAGCCGGTCAACACCGCCGCCCCCCTCGCCCCCGCCTCGCCCGCGCTGAAGCGCAGCCTGACGATCGCCGACCGCCTCGCGCTGCGCTTCCGCGCCTACCTGCCGTCGACGACCGAGACCTACGTCGCCTACGAAGTCACGCGCGACCTGTACACCGAGTGCGCCGCGCAGGCCGCCTACACCGACGGCATCGAGCTGTCGCCGTCCGCAAAGTTCTGGTACGAGACATGCGGCCGGCCAAAGACGTTCAACTCGTGGGCGCAGGTCACGGTGCTGCATATGTGGTTGCTGGCTGCGAGGATGCGGGCGCTGGATGCGGGGAAGGTGGGCGTGTGGCAGCAGCATTTTATTGACCACTTTTTTTATGATAGTGAGGATAAGATGGTGAGGCGGTATGGCGTGAAGAGTGCGGGCGAGAGGGCGGGTTATATGAAGGATTTGTTTCATCAGTATCGCGGTATGACGGCGGCGTTTGATCAGGGGTTGGTGAAGGGGGATGCGATGATGGCGACGGCGATCTGGAGGTGAGTGGGGTGGGGGGGCGGTGATATTGGTGTGAGAGAGCTGACATGGGGGACAGGAACGTATTCGACGCCGCCGAAGACATCGACCTCGAAGTCCTCGCGCAGGTGACCTCGCACGTACGCCGCGTGATCTCGAAGCTGGGCCAGGTCGACGACGAGGTGGTGCTGAAGGGGCGCGTCAAGTTTGGATTGCCCGCTGAGGAGGCGCCGCTGGTTGCGCGGCCGAGCCCGCTGCTGGAGGAGCTGAAGAACGCGCCTGAGCCGAGGGGGCCGTTGTTGGCGACTGAGGGCGGCCAGTAGAGGAGAGCAGGAGTTGTGGTTGTATGATTGATGATGGATGATGGGGAAAAGGGAGCGGAACATCGGAGGGGAGATGGGAAAACGGAGATGGGGATCCAAAAGTTTGAGAATGTATAAATGTACAATAATTATAGAAAAACGCACTATCCCCAATATCCACCCGCCTGCACGCACGCCGTTTTTAGTTCTTCGCCATATACACCCCCCGCCTACACACTACCGATTCGTCTGCCTAAACCCCTTCGTCATCCCCTTCACCGCCTCGGCCACATCAGGGCTATAATGCTTCTCCAACAATATCGTCTCCCACAGCGTAGCCGCATACGGGTTACTCCTTTCCGGCTCATCCACCTCGAGTCTATACACCCCATCCCCCACGCTCTCCTCAGTACTAAACAACCCCGCCAACTTCCCGTAATACTTCTTCCCCAGCTTATTCACCACGCCCACACTCGCCAGCGCGCTCTTTTCGGGCATTTGCAAGGCGGAGAGGAGCAGGCGCTTCGTGAACGCCGCGACGCGCGACGGGTTCGCGGCCGCGTTCTGCCGGAAAAACAGCGCGTCGAGCGCGCGGATCAGCATCTCGACCTCGGTCGCCACGTTGACGCTGGACGTGTGCGCGTCCGGCGCCGACGGGTCGGGGAGACGCAGCGACTTGCGGGCTGAGTATTCGATGTCTGCGTCGAGCGAGAGCGGGAGGAGTGTGGAGTAGAGGTGCGAGGTGAAGAGGTTCAGGTCGACGGCCATCATCTTCTCGCCCTGCCCGCGCAGGAGCGTGAAGGCGGTGATGACGCAGAGCAGCGACTCGCGTGTGGCGTTGCGGGCTTCGGTGGAATTGGCGGCGGCGTCTTCGTCTTCCGCCGCGTCTTCGATTAGCTCTTTGAGAGCTACGAGGAGGTCGCCGAAGAAGTCGACGTTGATCAAATGGGCGAATCTAGAGTAGTGTCAGCCTGTGTGATATGGGTTATGGGTGGGAGGGCGTACTTTGCGAGCCCCTCGAGCGTAGCACCCATTAGCCCCGCCGGCCGCTCCTTCAAGATCTTAAAATACGTAACAAACACCATCTTCAGCGTCTCGCTCTGCATCTTCTCGCGCTCCTCATAGCTGACCGTCGCGTCCGCCTCCCGCATCTCCGTCTCCACGATCTTCATCTCCTTCGCATCCTTCCTCGCCTTCTTGGTCCTAAACTCGCGATCCTTCTTGCGGCGCTTCCGCGGGTTCTCGACGTAGTCCGTGCTGGCCTTCACGTCCAGCTCCGCGAGCAGCCGGAGGGAGAGGAACGTGTTGAGCACCGACTCGTGCACGCGGTAGCGCTTGGCGCGGAACATCTTGGTGAGCAGCGTGACGGCCTCGAGCGACGCGGTGCCGTCCTCGTCGCTGCGAAACAGCTCTTCCAGCGCCGCCCGCGCCGCGTCGAAGCTCTCATCGACAGACCGCACGCTCACGACCTCGATCAGCAGCTTCAGCAGCTCCGAGCGGAAATTAAAATGCGGCACCGCAGCCAGGAGGGCGCACGCGCAGCGCACGGCGACAGCAGCAACACTCTTATCCGTCGCCGTCGCATCCGCCTTCCGCGACGCCCGCAGAAGCGTCCCGAGGCGTGTGAGGTACTGCTGGTACCCCGCCAGCAGCCCGCTCTCGAACCCGCGCAGCTTCTTGACCTCCTTCGACACCTTCTGCGCCGCCTCGTCGGCCGCCATCGGCCGGATGCGGTAGCCGGGGATGATGTCTTTGTACACCGCCATCAGCGCCAGCAGCGCGAGCTTCACGATGGTGGGGTTGTGGTCGGACGCCAGGTCGCGCATGCGGCGCGTCATCGCGATCTGCCTTCGTCAGCGCTGTCTTGTCCCTCCCCCGCTGTCACTCACGTTCTCCTCCGGGTCCTCATTAACCAAGCTCGCCGTCTTCGCCAGCTCCTCCTTCGCCTCCAGCACCCTCCTCTTTTCCGGCACCTTCGGCCCTTTCGGCTCCTCCCTCACCTCCACCTCCACCGTCTCCTTCACCTCCTCCTCCTCCTCCTCCTCTTCATCGCTACTGTCGGCGACAACTTCCGTGCCCTTGACCTGCACGACGCCGTGCGCGGTCTTGATCGGCAGCCGCGTGCTCTCCTGCGTCTTTTTGTTCTTTTTTAGCGCGCGCGGGCGCGACTCGTAGGACTGTTCGAGGTTCCAGCTGGCGGCGGGGGCGAAGCGGTCCATTGCGCTTCTGTGGTGGTGGTAGTGGGGAGGATTGGTGGTGGGCGGGAGGGTGGTGAGCTGCGCGGTGCAGGCGTGGAACTTTTTTCTGTAAATCCTTGCGCCGGTGCTAGGGTCGTGGTGGGGTGCGGCGCTTGGAGATATTAGGTTAGAGGGGAGGATGAGGCTGAAGGACAGAGTGGTGAGTAAGCGCCAGGTTAAGCTTTGACAAAACACGTTAGTCCAATTGCTCGCGATGATCATCAGGAACGATCGCGGTCAGATCTTTTATGCACGTTGATTGGAGCGTCAGGGGAAAAGAGAGGAACGCTGCATAGCAAGTCACTCGTGGGCGGTAATATGGTGTCAATACAGGGCAGGATGAGTGCTGTGCTGTGTTCTATTTCAATTCTCCACATGTGAATTCTGAAAACTTTTATGCAAAACTCCAAACCCAACTATCTACAAATCCACTTTTCCCCAAATCCGGATGAGTGCTTTACTATGTTCCCAACCGCTGTAAATTGTAATTCTCTATGTATGTACTCTAAAAACTTTTATGCAAAACTCCAAACCCAAATGTATCTACAATGCAATAACTTTTCCCTTTTCCCCATATCACTCTACGCAACCTCCACACTCTCCGCAAACCAGCTCCTCAGCGCTCCACTCAACACCCCAGGCAGTTCCCTCACATCCCTCACAACCAAATAATACGCAAACGGAAACCCATCCAAATACCTCTCCGTCCTAACTTCACCATCCACAAAGCTCACCCGATTCAAATCCAGCACACTCCCCTCGCGCGTTCCATCCACAATCACAAACACGACCATCACACGCGCCTCCTGCGCCTTGCGGACGAGCCGTCTAAGGGCGTCGTGGCCTTCGCAGACACCGTCGGAGATGACGATCTGGAGCTGCCAGAGATCGGTGGGCGTGCCGTGGGCGGCGGTGTTCCGCGCGTCGGAGAAGAGGGAGAGGGAGGTGGTCATGAGCGAGTGCACGTCGGTGCGGGCCTGCGCGAACGTGAAGCGCTGGAACGCGGCGACGCCGGAGTCGGCGGTGAACGGCGCATCAAAAGCATGAACGACCCTCGTCTGCTCCCCAAAACTGAGGACACAGATCTGCCCCACCTCCAAGCTACTCAACGCCCTCGCCACCAGCGCCACCGTTTCCAGCGCGAGACCAGCGGTCGACGGCTCGGCCATCGACTTCGAATCATCCACCGCCAGCACGACCTGGTACTGCCGCTTACTCGGCTTCGCGCGCCGCATCCAGATCTTGTCCTTCTTGAAGTCGCTCGCGATGTACGGCAGGATGCGCCGCAGGTTGAGGCGCTTGCCGGTGCGGAAGTCGCCGCGCATCTTTGTCGCCTGCGTCGGCTCCAGGATGAGGCGGAGTTGTTCCGTGAGGCCCGCGGAGAGCGGGCGTGTTATGGATTCGTAGTGCTGCCAGAGGGCGCGGGCTTCGGTGAGGGGGCGAGTGGGTTCGAGGTCTGTGAGAGGGGTGGGGAGGATGGATGAGTGCTGGTCGGAGTCGGCGTCGTGCGGGTTCGCGGTGTCGCCGTCGAGGTCCATGGCGTCGTCTTCGTCCGTGCGGGTGACTTTGTTGCGTGGGTCCGCCTCGCGCGTCTCCCCGATCATGGCACCGGCGCGGTCCGAGCCTGCGGCGTCGGCGTCGTCGGTGGGCTTGTCCTGGTCGTGCTCGACGATCTCGGGCTGTTTGTCGTCGGCGGCGTCGTCTGCGGGTTCGTCCTGCTGCATCGCCTCAGTGAGATCCTTCTCGCCCGAGTCGATCGCCATGGTCTCGTCGATGCCGCTCGCCTGCTCCTCAGTGGCGGCTCCAAGAGCTTGTGCATCCGCTGCGGCCTCGTCGTTGGGGAGGTGTTCAAACTCTGGGTCATCCAGCTCCTGTAAATACATCGCTCATTAGCCACTGCACAACACCATATCATAGCAAATCATAGAGTAGAGTAGACATACCATATCATCCACCGGCGCCCGCTCCTCCTCGTCCTGCGCACTGATAATCTCCTTCCGCTGGCGATGCCACTTCTCAAGAATGTCGCCGACCTTCTGGAACTGCTGCTCCTTGGCCGCCTGCTGCTCGCGCTCGGCGTTCTGCTGCGCCTGGCTGGCGTCCTGCTCGGCCTCGCCGGCGGTCTGCTCCTGGTCTGCGGACTGGTCGTTGGTCTGCCCCTTGCCCGTCTTCTCGGCGTCGGCCTGGTTCTCCTCGCCCTGCTCTTGCATCGCTGATGCGGCGGCGTCGGCGGTGTCTTGTGCGTCTGGGCCGCCTTCGACGCCGTGGACTTCGGAGGGGACGGTTTCGTCGGCTTCTTTTGAGGCGTCTTCGGGCCGTGTCTGCAGGAGGTTGTCGTCTTCCGGCTGTGGCTCGTCCTCGCCGTCGCCTTCGTCTTCGGGATCAGTATCGACCACGCCATCGCCCTGCTCCTCCTTCGCCTCGTCACCTTCTTCCTCACCGTCCTTTACTTCGGTATCATCCGGCGGCGGTGCATCCAGTTCCGGGAAGGCATCAGGCTTCTCATCAGCATCCTGCATCTTCTCATCCGTCATCTTCTCGTCCTCGACATCGCTGAGGTCGTCCATATTCATATCCCCATCCTCCTTCTCCTCCTCGTCGCTGCCGTCAAGGTTCAGGTCGTCAGGCAGCTCCAGCGTCTCAACCTCAGGCACATGCTCGTCCATGCCCTCCGCGTCCTGCTGCTCGACCTTGTCGTCCTGATCTTGTCCAGCGGACTCTTCCGGCTCCTCGTTGGGGTCCTCGGGGTCGCCCTGCTCGCCTTTGGCTTCGCCCTCGCGTTTCGCCTCCGACTCGTCGCCCTGCTGCTGCTGCTTCGAGTCGCCGCCCTCCTTCTCCTTCATCTCCTCGTCCTCGCCCTCTGGCTTGTCCCACATCTTCTCGTCGACAGCCGTCGGGTCGAGGTCATCCACGTCGCCGACTTCTTCGTCCATCTCCTTCTCCTCGTCCTCGTCCTTGCCGTCCTCGCCCTCCTCGCCGTCCTCCTTCTGCTCCATGTCTCCCATCTCACCCTCCATGTCCTCCTGGTCCATATCAACGGCATCCTTCTCGTCCTCAATCTCCTCCTCTCTCTCCTCTTTATTCTTCTCCTGCGCCAGCTCAGAGAGGTCTTCATCGTCTTTGATATCCTTACTGATATCCTCCGCGCCCTCTCCATCGCCCAGACCCGTCCCAGTCTCCACGCCAGACCCGCCCTTCTCCTCCTCCTGCCCCTCCTCGGCAGGCTGGCAAAAGCCCTTGCTAAACAGCGTCGCCGCAGACGTACACAGCACATACGCCGTCTTCGCCGTCGCCCTATGCTCCCCGATCGATCTCTGCACATGACCCTCACAGATCCGCACATACTGCAGCACCAGCGGCGCATACGCCGCAAACACCGCCCTGACCGCCGTCGACTCACCGTCATCCCGCGGCCACACCTCCGCCGCAAACTCAATCGCATCCGCCAACTTCTTCGCCACAGCACGCATATGCAGCCCCTTCAGCGCAGCGGCGGACGACGCCTGGTGCGCCAGCAGCCATCCTTGATTCTCCGTATCCACCGGCGCATTAGCCAGCGCAGTATTCACATGCTGCAGCGCGACAAAGATGCTGGCGGTGACGTTCTCCAGGGTCGCGTCCAGCTCCGTCGGCGGCGGGCGCGCGGCGAGCTCGCCGTCGCGCGGGAAGTGGCGCGTGGCCTCGACGGCGGACTTGCCGGTCCACGCGTGCAGCGGGAGGAACACGTAGCGCAGCTCGGGGCGCACGGACATCAGTGCGTCGAGGCGCGCGTGGATGGCGTTCATGTGCGCCACGCACTCCTCGATGCGGTCTTTGGCCGCCTGCGGCCACAGGTTGCGGTGCACGATGACCGCCATTTGTTCCTCGAGTGTACTGGCCAGGTCGACAGCCTTCAGCCGCCACCCGCCCATCTCAGTCTCTAGCTCCGCCATCGCAGCACCCGTGAACCCGGTGTGCACCCGCAGCAGCTCGACCGCCGCATCCACGAGCTGCGGCAGCCACGCCATGCGCCGCCGCACCTCCGCCGTCTGCGGCAGCGTCAGCGTCGGGTGGTACGGCCAGTCCAGACGATCTCGCGTGGGGAGCATCGCCGCCGCCGCGTCGACAACCGTCATCTTGCCATACACCCTCCCGCCCTTCTCCAGGTCCGCCAGCAGTTCGTACCTCTCCGCCGCGCTTCTCAGCTCCTTCAGTTCATTGCCAACTCTTGCCATCGCCTCGCGCTGGTCCAGCAGCATCGCCATCAAGTGCTCGAGGTACCCTCCCATCCTCGCAACCTCATTCCTCTCTAGATCAGGGCTATGCTCCTTCGTGGCGGCTCTTGCCTTCATCAGCGCCTCGACAACACGAACCCAATACGTCTGCACCCCCCCATTCTCACTTCCATCCTCCAGCGCCGGCGTCGCCGCCAGCAACCCCTCAAGACTCCCCTGCCGCGCCATCGCCGCGCGGGACAAATTGCTCATCACCCCCATCCCGCGCAGCTCGCGCAGCGCCGTCGCCAGCGCCTTGCGTTTGCGCGACTTGAGGTGCTTCGCGGCCTCCTTGCTGTCGGTCGTCTCGGCCTGCAGGTCGCGCATGGTCTCGATTATGCCGGCCGTGAAGGAGTCGAGGTGCGGGCCGACGGCGATGGAGTCTGCTGGCGCGCTGGCGATGCGCGTCATTGTTGTCGCTGTGGCGAGGGGGTCGCGGAGACGTGCCGGGCGGGAGGTCCAGGGCTTGATCGCTGCTTCGTATGCCTTCCGGACGAGCGTGTCGTTGAAAACCAGCGCTGTTGTCGTTGTCGTAGCCGTCGTGGTCGTGATCGTGCCGTCGGTGGGTGGCGCTGGCATACTCCCCAACAACCCCCCAACCGGGGCATCCAGCGCCGCGCGATACTTCCTCACCGTCTTATACAGCTTATGATGACTCCGCTTCGCACTATCCCTCAACGCAACAATATTCGTATCCTTCCAGCTCGCCAGCAACACAACCTCAGCCACCGCCTTCTCCGCACTCTTCCTCGCCGCCCTCAACGCCTCATTCACACCTCCAAGGTACTGACTATAATAGCACACCAAATTCGCGATCGGACTCGCCAGCGGCGACGTTGCCGCGAACGACCGCAGCAGCGCTAGGCGGTGCGGAAACTGCCCAACACTGCTCGTCGCCAGGAACGCGACTAGACTCGTGAGTAGGAGGTTCGTGTGGTCCGTCACCGGGAGCCCCTCCGCCGCCAGCGCATCGGGGCTGTAGACGGCGCTCTCGTACACAAAGAACCACCACCCGCGCGCCTGCACCCTGACCTTCGCGTCCTCGGCATCAAACAGCGCGCCCCACGTCGTCAGCTCCAGGCGGCGCCAGGCGATCGTCAGCTGCGTCAGCGCGTCGAAATGCTCCGCCGTGCTAAACTCCCGCGACGCCACGCCCTGCCACTCGTGCAGGATCCCGTGCAGCTTTTCGACCTTGCTGAGGAACTTGGCCACCGGCGTGGAGGTGGGGAAGGACATCAGTTCGTGTGCCGTCGTGGCGGCGTCGGCGAGGGTGATGTTTTCGGGCCAGAGCGCGCGGAGTTGCGTGAGACGGGCACTGAGGCGCGAGATGAGCGCGACGAGCTTGTGCGCCTCCGAGAGGTTGGGGTGGAGGTAGAAATCGTAGTGTCCGGCCTTTGCGGGGCGCGCGCCGCGGATCCAGGCCGCCGAGGAGTGCAGGGAGGTGAGGATCGCGGGGAGGAGCTGCTCGAGCTTTTCCGACGACAGCGGCGTGGCTCGGGGGTCGGTGACGGTTTTGCGCCACAGCGCGGCCCCAGCTGCGGTCAGCGCGGGCAGGCTCAGGTCTAGTTCACTCTCGCCCTTCTTCGTAGTAGTCGCAGTCGGTGGGGCGAAGATCGCAGCCTGGCACTCCGCAATCGCCGCTCCCAGCACCTGGTGCTCGGGTATCCCCTCAGTGCCGTCCTTATTCCCATCATCCTTCTCCTTCTCCTCCATCTTATCATCATCGTCATCGCGCTCCTCATAGTCCGGAAACATAACCCGAAACTCGCGCTCATCATAGTCCTCGCCCTCACCGCGGTAGCGATACAAGCTCGCCTTCACCGCCGCCCTCTCCACGCCCGCGGCAGTCGCGTCGCGCCACTGCTCATACATGCGTCTCAACAGCGTCTTGACCCCCTCCCTCGCCTCCCCCACCAGCTCTGCCGCCTCAACCGTGACCCGCGCCGCGACACGGTGCATCTGGTGCAGCTGCGCATCAGTCGCAGCCGCGGTCGCGGGCAGGGGCGCGGCGTGCAGCGGGTCAACGAACGGCGCGAGCGCGTCATCCAAGAGCGACGTGGACGCGTCAGGCGCAGCTTCGAGCGCGAGCCCCGTTTTGAGCGCGTACACGAAGCCGACGATCGGGTCGAGCAGGTCTTTGTACACGGCGTACCCGCTCTGCAGCCGCTGCAGCACGACGTCGAGGTTGGCTTGGAGCAGGCGCCGCTCCTGCGGCGGGAGCGTCCGGCTGGCGGGGTCGGCGGTCAGGACGACCGTGAGGAGGTTGACTAGGTCGCCCTGCAGCGCGCTCATTTCGCTTTCGACCGGGCGGGCAATCTTGCTGTCCTCCGGCTCGTCCCCTAACGCCGCAAGTCTGGCTTCCAGGAGTGCGATCCGTGCGTTGCGTTGCTGGCCGCTGAAGTACCGCGCCTCGAACAGCCCCTCCGCGTCGATCTCCGCGCGCAGCTCCGCCAGGCGCGTGCGGTAGCGCGAGCGCTGCACCGCCGGCGGCTGCGCCGGGTCCAGCGCCAGGTTGGGCACATACAGCGTCAGCGCGGCGACGGCATACGCGTTCCACGCGCGGCCAATGGCGGGGAGGTCCCCCGAGTAGCCGCCGTAGATCCAGTCGTGCACGTCGGCGAGCAGCGGTTCGCACGCCGCGCGGAAGTGCGGCAGCGCCGACGACTGGATGGCCGCGCGGAACGCCTCGATCTGCGAGTGGCCGATCAATACGACGTCGGTGTTGCCCTCGAGCTGGTCGAAGTACTGCGTGATCGTGGTCCAGGCCGCGGGGGTGTAGGTGTCGGCGTGGATCTCGACTAGTAGCCGTAGCTTGCGCACTAGGAGGCGCTGCAGCCCGTATTGCGGCGGCACCGTGACCGCGGGGATGTGTGCGACGAATTGGCGCGCCATCTCCGAGATCTCGTCGGCGAGCGGGCGGAGCTGGCCGATCACGGCCTCGCCGGTGGTGGTGGCGATGTCGAGCATCTGCACGGCCACGACGCCGCCGAAGACGGCGGCGGGGCCGCGGAGGGACTTGTCGGACGGGTAGGTCCAGAAGTCGGCGACGACCTGGTCGTGCGCGCGGTGCGGGAGGAGGTAGGGCAGCAGCGCGGTCGTCGGGCGCGCGGCGTAGTGCAGGAGCTTTAGTGTGTCGTCTGTGAGCTCGGTGGAGGTGTGGGTGGAGTGCGTGGTGGCGTGGGTGAGGAAGAGGAGCTTGTGCAGGAGGTCGAAGACGGGGGTGAACACCCCGCTGTAAGGTTGCTGTGGTGTTGAGGCGGTGAGTTGGGTTATCGCGTCGGTCATCGCTGGGAGCAGCTCGGACACGTCCGCGCCGTCGGTCAGCAGCGCTGCGGCGGCGTGTGCCAACGCCTTCCGTGGTGCCAGCAGCGGCGTCAAGTCACCTATATTACCATCATCAGCGCTGCAGCCATCACCGCAGTTTCGGGAGAGAGAAAACACACCATCAACAACAACTCCATCAAACCGCCCCATAACCTCAAGCAACTCCAAATACTGCCCCCAGCTTTCCAAATCCCTCGGCACAGCCGGCCGCATCACACGCCACATCCGCTCCATCGACAGTCCCGTCGTAAGCTGCAACGGCGCCTTGAACGCGTCGACCGCCTTCTCTGCGGCGGCCACATACGGCGCATCAGCCTCGCGCGCGGTGGCGAGCCAGGCGTTGAAGAGCGAGAGATAGACGTGGAAGACGCTCTCATCCAGCGATGGCGAGGAGCTGAGGGTGACGAGGTCGCGCCAGAGGTGGACTAGTTCTTGTAATTGCTCTGCGGAGCCGGAGCCCGCGACGTCTAACTGCGATTCGAGGATCGTCCGCAGCGCCGTCAGGAAGTCAAACAGATGCGCCCCAATACTGCCCCCGAACTTGCCCCGCTTGCTATTCTTCGCCGCCGCCGACCGCGCCAGCACCGTCATCTCCGCTAGCTTACTCGTCGTCGTCGCAGATAAGACTCTGTCCTGCGTGGCGCGCAGGGACAGGACTTGGTAGGCCAGGTCCAGGAACGTGCCTACCGCCGTCGTAGCATCGGTCTTGTTGGTCGGGAAGAGGTAGGGGTTGCGGAGCGGGATCAGAGTCTGTGTAGCTATTAGCAGTGCGGTATAGATAGGGGAGAGGGGACTGACCGTAGCGTGTCCGCCCTCCAGCGTCGGCCGCAGCTGTGCCAGTGCGTGCTGCACAGCGGGGTGCTCGGCGAACTCTAAAAACTGCCGTACGACGTCGGAGGCGGGTGAGTCGGCGGGCAGGCGGGAGCGCCAGCGTGACAACAGCGGCACGGCGGTGGCGGCGGCGTGTTCAAGAGCTATGCGGAGCAGGTGGGGATACACCTCCTCTGCCACATCCTCTCCCTTATCCGCATCGACAACCCTTTCCAACCGTCCCACCATAGCCGTATCCGCCTCAGAAGTCGGCACATACTGTGCCAGCTGCACCAACTCCTTCTCATCTTTTTCTTCCTGCGGACTCTCCACGAAAACCTCAACACACCGATTCCGCATCGCCCGCGACAATTCCCCATGCCTCGGGTCCACCACCAAAAACAACCTAAACCCCTCATGCGGGGTGACTAGCTCCGGCGCACCATCCGCATCACAATGCTCATTCACCGCCAGCGCGCCTCCAACCTCGAGGAGTGAGTTGAGCCGGTCCAGCACCGACGGAGAGCAGAGATTCGCGTTGTCCAGCACCAGCCAGCGCCCCTCCGAGACGGCGCGGACGAGCTGGCCAGAGACCCACTCGAACCGCGCCGTCTTCGGCCGGCGCGCGGCGGCGAGCGGCGCGGTGAGGTGTGCGGCGAAGGCGTTGAACGCGGTGGTAGCTTGTGCGGCGTCGTGGAGCAGCGACTGCAGGTGCAGCAGCGTCTCCACATCGCCCTCGACACCCCCGGCGGGAGCGCGACAGAATTCCAGCAGCCGTGACACGGCAGCGTCAGGGACCACATGCCCCTCATCACTGATTATCGCCGAGACATATTTGACCGCCGTCTCTCCGACCTCCGCCACCAACGCGAGGATCCGACGCGCGACGTCAACCTGCTCGAACCCGCCGACAATGTCGGTCGTGTCCACGTCGTTGTTCAGCGCCAGCGTCTCGACCTCCGCGCCGACCAGGCCGGCGAGCAGGCGCACCATCGTGCTCTTCCCGCTGCCGGACGCGCCGGCCAGGATTACGGGGGTCGCGTGCGTGATGCAGGTCATCAACGTCTCCAGCACCGGCAACTGGTGCGGCAAGACTGCGAGGCCGGCGGTGTCGGCTGGTTGGCGTGTCGTGTGCCTCTGAAGCGCCGCGTGGCCGATCTGGAGTGTAGACGGGGTGAGGTGGTGGTAGTAGCTCCGCGTCTCCAGCGGGTGGCCGAACACCGCCGCGAACAGCGCGTCGACGCGCGCCCGGTCCGCAGGCGTGCGGAAGCGCTGGCGCACAATGACATCGACAAACATCGCCGGCGTCTTCTCCGCCGGCAGCGGCGACGCCGCACTCAGCAGCTCCAGCCACCGCAGCGTGTCGCGGAGGTTAAACTCCCACGGCCCACCCTGCGCACCGAACCCCCTATTCCTCGCCAACTCCGCATCCAGCGCAGCCACAAACGCAATCGTCTTCTCCACCGTCCCCTTCTCCACACCTGGATACAATCTCTCCGCAATCATGCGCAAATCCGCGGCCTGCAGCGCCTCGACGTGCACGACCGTGAAGCGGTTGACGAACGACGCCGGCAGGCCCTTGCGCCCGCCGCCCTGCGAGTGCGGGTTCTGTGCCGCGAACACGACGAACCCCGGGTGGCACTTGAATACGCGGTCGAGCTCGGCGACGTATGCTTCCCCTCTGTGGTCGAGACACGCGTTGAGACCTTCGAGAACGGGCTGCGAGGCGAGGTTCATTTCGTCCAGCAGCACCCACTCGCCGCGTTGCATGGCGCGCAGGAAGGGCGCGTCGCGCCAGGCGAACTCGCCGGATGCGCCGCCCGAGACGGGGACGTCGGCGCCGAAGAGGTCCATCAGGTCGGTTTGCTCGGAGAGGTTGATCCGCGTGAGTGCATTGCCGGTGGCAGCTGCCAGTGCCGTAATCAAGCTGGTCTTTCCGACACCGGGACTGCCCTCCAGTAAGATTGGCCTATTGAGAGCCATCGCGCGGAGGACGCGCATCGCGTTCAGCGCAGTCGTCGGAGCCGTCAAATTGAAAGAAATATCCGCCAGCGCACCCTTCTTCTTCGGCAACTCAAACGCCCCCAGCCTTAGCGCATGCTCATCCGACGCCGTCGTCACGGCCTCAGCATAAATCGCCGACAAGTCCTCTCCCACCAGCTCCGACAGTTTCTCGACACACCGCCTCTTCTGCACCCCCAGCGCCTCGCCGCTGACCGACAGCGCGGCAGACGGGTTCGCGCCGAGGCCATCAAAAAACACCAGCGCCGCGCCATGGAGCAGTCCAAACGCGGCCTCCTTCTGCGCATAGATATTCACGAACCGAATCCAAGCGAGTATGTCTCTTATCGATATCGCCGCCTCCGCCCCGCCGGCACCCGTCGCCGCACCTCTAAAAGTCTTCGCAAACCACTGCGTAAACTTTACCATCGCGCTCCCATACCCACGGCCCCTCGCCGGCGCCGCCAGCTTCGCGTCCACAATCTGCAGCACGTCCTGCGCGTCGGTCATGGGCGGCACCCAGATCTCCGTAAACCTGTTGCGCAGCGCCGGGGAAAGTTCTTTTTTGCCGTAGTCGCCGCCGGGGTTCATGGTTGCCAGGAACTGGAAGCCCGGTGAGGCGGTGATCTGGGACTCGATGGGGCCTTTCTCGGCGAGGAGGATGCGACGCTCGGGTTCGAGGACGGAGTTGAGGCGTTCGAGGACTGAGTCGTCGGCGAGGGAGATTTCGTCGAGCAGGAAGGGCGCGCCGAGCTTCATGGCGGAGATGAGGGGGCCGTCGGCCCATTCGAACAGGCCCTTGCTGCGCGTCAGGTTGGCTTCAATCCTCTCCTTCACGTCTTCCGGCACCGCAGCGAGAGCGTCGGCGCTGAGCGCACGGTACGCGGCGAGCATTGGTTTCAGCTCAGCGCCCTCAACCGGCGCGCCAAGCACAGCCGCGAGGTCGGCGATCAGCTCCGCGCGGTACGTCGACCGGTTCCGCTTCGGCCGCTGCGCGCCAATGATGTCGCCGGTCTCGGTGTTCTGGTGCGCATTCACGCTGACCAGCGCTTTTCCAAACGCGGTCGCGAGCATCTGCGCCACCGTCGTCTTGCCGCACCCGGTCTCGCCCACGAGCAGCACGGGCTCGTTGTTCCGCAGCGCCTGTGCGACGAGCGAGAATAGGCGGCGCATGGCACTGGTCCACACGACGCCCGCCTCCGCCTCCGCACCCGCCGCCGTGGTGGCAGCCTGGTACAACGCATACTCCGGCGTGTTCTCCGCGGTGTACAGCGCCGCCTCGTCGATTTTCACGCGCATCACCTTCTCGAGCACCGCTTTCACCGCATCCCTCTCGTCCGGCTTCCGCACGCGCTCCGCAAGCAGCACAAACCCGTTCTCGGCCAGCTGCTGGTACCCCAGCGCGCCTCTGTTCGCCCAGCGGAACAAGTCCCGCAGCGTCGCGAAGCTGTGCTTCTGCTCGAACAGCCGCGAGCCCTGGCGCAGCAGCGACAGCTCCTTGTACACCTTGACGATGCGCTCGCCGTGGCTCGGCGCGATCTGGCAGCGCTCGCGTAAGATGGTGCCGAGCTCGTCTTCGGGGATGTCGTCGAAGTGCAGCTCCAGGAAGCGGTTGCGGAAGGCGCGGGACAGGTTTTTGCGCCCGCCGTAGAGCCCGGGGGGATTCTGCGTGGCGAAGAGCAGGAAGTCCGGGTGCGGGCGCACGACCTCCTGTGTTTCGGGGATGAGGAGCTCGCGGTTGTCGTCCAGCAGCCGGTTCAGCGCCTCCAGCACGTCCGTCGGCGCCAAATTCAGCTCATCAAGCACGATCCAGTGCCCCTTCCTTAACGCTTCAATCAAGATCCCCTCCCGGAACGTCAGCTGCCCATCACTATCAGACACATACGTGCCCATGTACTCCTGCAGGTCCGTGTGCTCGTGGTTGTTAATCCGCACGAATACGTTTCCCGTGCGCTTCGCGAGGTACTCGATCATGCTCGTCTTCCCGCTGCTCGTCGGGCCCTGGATCAGCACCGGGAACTTGCGCGTCGCGGTGGCGCGCACCAGGTTGAGCATGTTGCGCTGCACGAACGGCGTCAGGATGTAGTGCGCCTGCTCCTGCGGCTCCAGCGCGCCGCGCCGCATCCAGTAGTGCTGGAACTGCACGTAGTTCTCGCCGTCTGTCGGCCGCCGCGGGATCTGGTGCAGCCAGCTGCGCACGTTGGTTTGCGAGGATAGGATGTGCTTGTCGATCGCCGGGAGGAGCACGAGCTCCGAGGCGCGGTCGAGGAGTGTTAGGAAGGACATGCAGAAGCCTTCGTAGAGCGAGCGGCGTAGGCCGTAGACGTTGCAGATCTCGGAGACGTAGCTGAGTGTGCGGGTGAGCGTGCGCATGCTGAAGTGCGGGCGCGTGTTCGCGCCGTCGACGAGGCGGTGGTCGTCGGCCAGCTTTTTGGCCTCGAGGTACAGCTGCGCAACATCGGAGTACACCCGCTCGTCGCTGGTCGACAGGTGGCCGATGTACTCCTTCACGATCGCCAGCAGGTTCTCCAAGTCGCTATCAGGGTTCGCAACATACAGCTCCGTAAACCTACTCCTCAAACTCGGTGGCAAGTCTCTCTTCCCCACATCGGTCGCCGGGTTCATGCACGCAAAGATCCTGAAGTCCGGATGCGCCCGCACGCGCTCAACGTCGCCCTTCTCGGACAGAATGATGCTCCCGCCGCCGCCGTCCTTCAGCAGGTCCGCAATGCTCTCCAGCGTGTCCGGCGACGCCAGGTTGATCTCGTCGAGCAGCACCCAGTCGCCGTTGCGCGCGGCGCGCACCAGCCCGCCCTCGACGAACGCGAACGCGAACGACTTCGACAGCTGCGCGCTCTGCTTCTCGAGCGTGTCGACGCTGGTCGCGAACGCTGCCCATTGTGCTTGGAGCGCGGCTTTTTCCACGCCGTCGAGCTTGCGCTTCTTGCGCTGCGTGTCGTCCACCGGCTTGGGCGCGGCGGCGAGCGTGGCGTCGGCCATCTTCACGGCCTCGCCCCAGAGTTTGATGACGCTCTTCCACTGCTGCTTGTTCCAGCATTTCGCGAGGACTTCGAGGAAGCGCTGGTTCTTTTTCGCCGAGAAGGTGCTGTCGAAGAGGCGCTCGAAGGTTTCCTTGAGCGGCACCGCCAGGGACTTGACGTCCACCGGCTTGAACCCGCCGAGCAGGTCGCCGCTCTCGGTCTGCTGCGACAGGTTTATGGCGGTGAGGTTGAAGCCGAGGAGGTCGGCGAGGTGTTGCACGATTGTGGTTTTGCCGGTGCCGGTCTCGCCGACGAGGAGGATGGGCTCGGAGAGACGCACGGCCACGCCGACCTGCTCCATCAGCCGCAAGGCGTGGGCGGTGGTCGCGAACGGCCGCTTCTGCGTCCCGAACGACTTGTTGCGCCGCTTGAGCGCTGAGGTGTCCTTCTTCTTCCGCAGTTTGGCGCGTCCGACGACCAGCGCGCGCTCAGAGTCTTTGAACCCCGGCTGGTGGCCATACAGGAACAGGTCCAGCCGCTGCGACGGGACATGCAGCTCTTCCGCAATCCGGCCAACGATCAGTTTCTTCGCCTCCAGCGTGTGGAGACTGCCGGCAAAACAGTCCACGGCCTCTCGGAACACTTCGTCAAACAGACCATCGGGCAGCGCTTCAGTTCCGGTCTTGACGCCCGCCGATACGAATAGCGTGTTGATGCGCGTGCACCACTTGAAAAGATCGCGGGGGGATATCTGCCGCCCGAGACTGGTTTTGCTGATCGCGAAGAAAGACGGCTCCTGGTATAGCTTTTGCACGGTGGTATAGACATTCATCACCGACGGCGATATCGCATGGAGCAGCGGGAACCTCCCGTTAACGATCATTTCCAGTTCCTGTTCGGCAGGCATTTCGACGTTCACTCGTTCCCATAGTCGGCTGCCCACCAAGTTAGTTGCTGCTGTGCCAGCCTTCTTCGAGGCTGATGTCCGTATGGTTGTGACCAGGCGAAAGCCTCTGGCAGCCTTGATCTTCTCTCCCCGCGAAGGAAGCAAGAGCTCTCCACGCTCAATCAAAGGCAACAGTACACCGAGAACCTCTGTAGGTGCTTTGTCAATATCCTCTACCAGAACCCATCTTCCTTCTCGAACGGCGGTTGCAAGCACTCCCGGCCGCCATTCAAAACTTCCAGGTGTCTCTGAGGACGTGGTGTAGGTGCCGATGAGCAGCTTTGCGTCTGTCTGGTCTCCCAGATGGACCGAGACCATCGTCTCGAGGGCATTGAGGTTGTCGGCTATTTGGTGGATGAGAGTTGTCTTTCCAGACCCGGCATGGCCGGTAACGAGGACAGGTTTCGGCGAGCGGAGGGCGAGGGCAAGGGAGTGTATGTTAGACCTAGTCGTGGGGGTATCCACGATTGTAATACTGTTTTGCGGCGAGCCTACATCTGCACTTAGAGGACGTTCACAGTTTTTCATGTAAATAAGATTATTACCTCCGAGACGAGGTGTCAAGACTCCGCACAAATCAGCGATTAAGGGATTAAAGTCGCTCGATTGTATTATCCTCTCGGGCATGGTATTCATTACTATGGACGGGGCCACCCTTGTTGCGGCCAACTTTCCGGCAAGTTCTTTACACCTCCGACCTTCGGAAATCCTGAAGAAATTAGCATTCCACTTGTCTCATATGTAGAGAGGAATAGATTCCTACATTAAAAAACCGTAATCTATCTCCTGGTTTTCCCACACTCCCATCACGTTCTCTGACTGTGCGCCGACGCCGTACTTACCAAACATATCCTCCTGCATAGCGTCTGCGACCTCCAGGTATATGCAGAGTATCCTAATTGCCACATACCGTATGGGGCGATGTGGATGTTGGAGTAACTGGTATAATTCAGCGGCATCTATCAACGGAAGAAAGGCTTCTCGTTTGAAACACAGCAGACGGTGGAGCGCCAACAAGACTTCGAGCAGAGCACTCTCGTGCGCCGCCTCAGTCAAGTCTGAAGGGTTTAATGTAGATAGGAGACCCTTCTCTCCATTTTTGGGCATCAGAAAATATTCTGCCATTTCTGCCAGATACGGCACCACTGGTAGCACTCTTCCAAAGGCCGCCGCCATCTGCACAGGTGTCGCAATATTCCGCCATCTTGCTACAAGCTCTGGGAATAGTGGCTCGTAACAAACTAGGATATGCGAAGAGAACACAGGGTGTATGGACAGTCTTGACAATGTATCGAGATATGTATTGCTGCTGGCATTGGAATGGCTCAAAATCGATCGCGCCTCTGAGGGCAGCTGCGCCGACAACTCGGGCGACGCGGAAACAGTGGCAGCAAACCGCTCGTCAAATTCCCGACAATCCATCGTGGTGGACCGGTCGCAGGGCACGGGAAACGTCGATATTTAAGTGTTTTGGTGGGGGTGGTGAGAGCAATCACCTGGGCACCTCTGGCAGTTCAGGCAGCCCGTGCGAGTTCTGGCCGCAGATTTTCTCGAACCGGCGTTGCGCTAGCGAAAAAAAAGTGGGCTGTGGCTGGTGTGGCGCACGAGGGCATGCACACAACAGCACCACATCTTAAACTAGCGCGGGCTCGGCTACCTAACGCCCGGACGGGTACAACAGAAACATTGCGAGAGCCGCACCGAAACCCAACTTTAATAAAATCCAACTGCAACGCACAAACCGAGTGACGGGACGCACAGCTGCACGTAGGGAACTGCGACGGGCGCCTGGGTCGGCCAGGGCCTGCGACTAACATCGGGCTAGCAGCTGCGGCAATGAGGCTTTTTTTTTACGTTTAAGGGTAGTTTTTTTTTTTGACCCGCCGCGCACGGTGGATCGGAGCAGGCAGCAGCAGCAGCAGCAGGAGCAGGAGCAGGAGAAGCGCAGCAACATGGCCATGCATATCATCCTGCGTGGTCCGGTTGTGTCTGGAATTGCGGGTAGTTGCTGATCTGGGGGGGGCAGACACCGTGGAGCAGGAGAGGGTCGGACGCCCTCCAATTGAATCACCGGCAAGGTTCGTCGCGCATGCACACGGCGCGCTTCCACACACCCCACCACCACGCACATCCTATCCTGTCTGTCCCATCCTACCACCCTACCCTACCCTCCCTGCTGGCCTCCACCCGCATTTGTTTTGATTGACCTGAGGGCGTCGATTCAACGCGCCCATTGCCTCCATCAATGCAGTGCAGTCGAAGCCCACGCCCATCGCCTGCCCAATGGTCCGCCGGGCGACATATCGTCCGCTACATATAGGGCTGGTGGCCATACTGCAGATGCTGTCGCCATTTAATCACAATATATATCTCTACATATGCCAGTGAGAAGCCGTGATGAGACTGATATTGCCGAATCCGACTGCATAGCAGTGTCGCTGCGACTGGGGCAGCTGGCTGGCTAAGAAGGGCAAATTTCGCACAGGCGCCTACATTTTGCTGTGTGTTGTTGCAGTGCGTGGTTCCCGAGAGCGTGGTGGGTGAGGCGGGGGGAGAGCAGAACTGGCGGATCCGTCAGAGGACGGACGGGGCCAGCGACGCTAGACCATTGTCGGCTACGGCGTCTTGGCTCACAAGGTCGACCGCCCTCCTCGCTCAGAGAGAACCCAGTCCCTCTTCCTGGCAGGAAACTGTGCGTCGTTACCAATATGACCCCCCCATCGCCCTGCTGCGACCACTCCCGCCCACCCAACCCTCTACCCAATCTCCGCTCGCTCCCACAAACTCTCTCTCTCTTCCACCACCTCCTCGCTCCACTCCATCCTCAACCAACACCGCTTCTCCGAACCTCCCCCGGACCCCCACGGTCTCACACGTCGTCATCTTCAGCGTTGTCCGGCTCTCTCCGCCCTTCGGTCCGCCTTCTGGACACTCAGCCGCATCGCTTCCCTCGTAGACCGAACCCACCGCAGCTCGAAGCCTAAATTTCAACACCCCTCCCCCGTAGCATCGCCAATCAAACCATCGTGCGAACCATATCTCCCGCCCCCCAATCTCGCCACCACACACTACCATCGCCCAGGTCCTCCGCCCGGCCGCTCAGGTATCCAGGCACGCCGACTCTGGATCGCTCACAGCATCGACTGGATTATCAGTTCGGTGCGCGTGGTATATATCCGATCATTGTGAATATTCAAAGTATCCTCTGGGCCGCCGTAGGTTCGCAACAATGGTGAGTCGCCAGAATATATATATATCATTGTCTTCGGAGCCTCTGGGTTGTTTGGCATCGTCGGACACATAGCTAATTGTCGTTAACCAGGTATTATACAAACGGAAGCCCGTACAGACCCTGACGAACCCTGTTATTGAGGATACGTCCCAAGAGGTAGCCAAGCTGGAGCCAGGGTGGAACGGTTCAGTGTTGACATCCATTAGATATGGCAGATTTCGCAGACAGGAGAGATTTTTACGAGTGCTCAAAGCTATATGGAAAGGTTAACATCCGGACACCCGGAGCCCATGTCCCACATGCTGACTCTTTGACCTAGATTGGAATTCTACAAATCTGTTTGTGCCTAGACGCCCTCTGTACCTCCTGCCAAACTGACTTGACCACCTTTATCAGAAACAATTTAGTTGCGAGATAACAGGTCACATGAACCTCAATTATTTTGAAGCCTTGAATAGCGAAGTATTATCAGCCTTTGGCTTCAGCCTGTCGTGTACTGACGGCAACAGACAACACATGCACAAGATGTTGAACAAGCCTTTCCGGAGCCTCTTAAAGAGCCTGTGCTTAGAAAAGTCCAGTTTTCGCAGGTTTCTAGAATCGATGCTTTAGGTGTGAAGTCTTGGAATTGCACATGAGTACTTGGCTAACATCACGCTAGTGGATCAATTGCACGATGTAATCACTCAGTCTATTGATTCGAACCCCATGTTTGTATCATGCTAATTTGTAATTGTAGTCTTTCAAAAGCGATTTTTATCCAGGAGAGCATGCCACCGCCATCCTACAGGGTGGTGATCGCGTCGAGGCAGTCATCCGCGAGAAGACAATGTTCCCCGAACTTCGCTATGCCAACGGAGATATCCAGAGAAAGGGGTTTTCTAGGTACACTGTTAAAATGGTCAATCGAAACGAAGAGGAAGCTCAGATTGACAATGAGCATCTCATTCGCGATAAAAAGACCTTTACGAAGGCCATGTTACGGTCCTTCATCAAAAACACAGTGTCTCGTGAGCCCTGGAACGGGGCGCCGTGGTTAGTTAAAGAAGAATATGCTACCAGATACAAGATTCCCCAGAATATCCCCCCCCACCTTCAGAAAGCTTCGACCAGCGCCGAGAGAAAGGCGCAGCAGGCTCGCAGGAAGCAGGAATCATTGGGACTTAGCGTAGGAGCTCTGACTAACAATACCGGAAGTACATCCCCCTCTGCCCCGGTAGAGATCCGCCCTGCTCCAAAATCACATAAGAGCAAAACTCAACAAGCTATGAAGATGTCTAAACTCCTTCAAGGAACACAGGATCCCGGAAACGAAGGAACGAGTGTGTCAGCCACACCGTGGAATAGTAGCCCTGGTGGAACTCCAGAACGCCCTGTCAATAATAGACCATCCAAGGGCCTAGTAAAGCAAGAGCTTAGCCCTGCGCCTCCTCCACCCCCGAAGCCCATCAAGTACCCTATCGAGGATCTTGACCTCCCACCGAAGGAGGACGACAAGCGGCCGAAACTCCACTATCTGTCGTCGCTTACTACTACAACAATCACTGACCAGGTTATTGATATACCCCCATTCTATGATAGATGTAGCTCCTTACAAGATTTCCAGGAATCATCTACGTCGAGTCCTGATCTAGAAGAAAGTGTAATTGATGAGACGAAAGCCTCGTTTTATCTGAGTACTTGGGTTTACCTTAATATTTACTGCGAGCCTCTGGTTTTGGACTCGTTCACGTTCGACGACTACTTCCAAGCGTTGCAGATCAATACGGAAGACGTGCATTGCGAGTTGCTGGTAGAAATACACTGTGCACTACTGAAAGCTATTGTAGATACCCAGGGTGCCCTTCAGGCGCAACTCCCAGAGGCACAAGAAGAGGAAGAGAGCGAGGAAGAGGAAGAGGAAGAGGATGATGAGCAGGACGATGAGGCCGAACCTGGTTCGATCATTGTGCGACCTGAAGGCAGTGATTCGGGAAGCCGCAAGTCGCCTGGGACCGAAAAGAAGCACCGAGCAGACGAACTTTTTAGCGACGGGGACTCGTGGATACAACGTCTTAAGCTTCGCGATTTCAAAAACGGTGGCTGGGAAGCAATCGTTGTAGGAATTTTATACCAACTTTCGTCAGACCGACGATACAGTCGGGACACAGATCCTATACTAGCAGGCCTAGCACCTCCGGATTCCAAGCCAACCTTCGAGTCAGTTAAATCCAGCTATGCTGTTTTAGATTGCAATCTAAGGGTCATGATAATCCACCTCCTCTCTCGTCTGACTCATGAAACACGCTCTGTCCGAGACTACATGGAAGAGTGTGCTGAAGAGATGACGAAGCACCGAAAGGAGAAGATCGAGCACCAAAGAACTCGCAAAGTCTAGTAAGTCAAAGTGTCTGCGAATGCGAAGCCAATGCTGACCATACCTAGTTTGGAAGAATTGAAATCACTCGAAGACGACAGGAAGATTTTGTTGCCTGAAAACACACCCAAATCTCCATCTCCAGAACCACAACCATCCACTGATGACGATGGTGACTTGAAAATGAATGGAATGGGTGGCGAGGATGAGGAAATGGAAGATGCGGACCCCGTAAGAGGACTCCGCCGTGGGGGTGACCGTGCCAGCGAACGCAAGCGAAAACGTGTAGAAGAGAAGGCAAAATCGGACGCTGCAGCGAAAATCCCCAAAACATCGAAGCAATTTCAAAAGGTTCTAAAGTCAATCGAGGCAACACACAACAAAATCTTGAAAGAGGAGGAGAAGATTTCCAATATTGATGAAGATCTTCGTCAGGCAGACTGTGCACGATTCAGGATGATGGGCAAGGATAGATTTTGGAACACCTATTGGTGGTTCGAGCGCAACGGTATGCCTTTTGGTGGCTTGCCAACTTCTTCGACAGCATCATCAGGCTATGCCAATGCCATGATCTGGATCCAGGGGCCCCACGAATCCGAGAGACAAGGATTTTTGGTAGATGCCCGTCCCAATTTTCGTACCGATGCCGATGGCGATGTTACAATGAACGGGAATGGTTGCGTAAAGCCAACTATTTTGGAAAGACAGGAACGAGAAGAAAACGGTTCCACACTTAAATCACCAACCGAATATGCATACATCGACACCCCTGAAGAGTTTGAACAACTCCTGTCATGGCTTGATGTCCGAGGTATAAGGGAAAAGAAACTGAAGGCCAGCTTAGAGGCATACAAGCCACATATTGTCAAAGGGATGGAAAATCGTGCCCAGTACCTAGCTGAATCAGTGGCAGCTGCTAGTGATAAAGAGACTAGCAGTGGGAGAAGCACGAGAGGAAAAACTTATTATGATCCTACAGTATGGCGCTGCCTCAACTGGAACAATTTGTCCATGGTCGAAGAGGACGGTCACACCCACTATGACCATCCTCAACCTAGGAAAAACTCCAAAAAATCGAAGGAAGCCAAAGGAGTTCCGTTGAACCGACAAGGAAAGCCCGTCAGTCGACAAGGCGAACGTTATGCATTCTGATATGCAAATGTACTAGTACTGGCCCGGGGCCTTGTACACTTTGGTCTCTATTCAGTAATTTTTTCTTGATGTAATTTTGTTTACAAACCTATGTTTTTATTTTTAGGCGCTAGGGTCTTTGGGTCACAAACTTGCATTGCGCACGGGGGTCTCTGTGGGTTTTTTTCTGCGTCAATTGGAGGACTGAAGATATTTAGGCTTTTCCTTTGATCTGCTTATGTATGGTTAGAGAAAGAAGTGTGCGATGATGTATGCACACTGCATGTACTAAACGAGTACTATGTACAGAAGTTTTTTAAGTTCCTATTACTCTACTCTACGGTGCACATCTACTTCCTAATTGAACGAGTACTAAATAAGCACCGTCAACTGTCAGTTAGACAACCCCAATCAGTGCGGGAAACCCGACCCGGTGCCCTGCCAAGCCCATTCCCCGTCCGATAAGCTTGTTATCACCCGGGAACTGCGGGGAATGCCATATGTCGCAGATGTTCTCGTTCTCCACGAGCGATGATTTATATTTGTTTTTTGTAACATCTTGCAAATTCGTTTATCGCAGCAGAAGAAGAAAAAACTACTATATAAAGGCCGGTTATAGATGTTGGTAGCCATCTGAATTGAAAAAGAAGCCCGTGCCCCCGGCCCATCCGCAGGATCAGAATATGGAGAGCAGCACCAGCCTCCTCAAAGGCGCAAAGTCGGCCGCCGAGAGATACCATGGCAAAATCCCCCTCATTCGAAAACTCCCGGCGGCCGTGGTGGGCATCATTCTGGCCGTAGCTTTCGTGAATGCCTTGGTCTGGGGCGGCGTGGGTGTTGTTTTGGTACTTCCACTCCCCCGCCCAAACATCTCCGCTTCAATTCATTCTCATACTGATGATACCTTTCTAGCATTTCAATAGGTCACTCTCCCAATTCCTAGCACGTATCTGAACCCGTATCCTAACACCGCCAAAGAACCCTCCTGGGAACCGCAATCCTCGCCTACACCCTCGGCCTCCGCCACGCCCTCGATGCCGACCACATCGCCGCCATCGACCTGATGACCCGGCGCCTCGTCGCGTCGGGCCAGAAGCCGATCGCAGTCGGCACCTTTTTCTCGCTCGGCCACAGCACGATCGTGATCGTCACCTCCATCGCCGTCGCCGCCACGTCCGCCAGCCTCTCGGAGCGCTTCGACAACTTCTCGCGCGTCGGCGGCATCATCGGCACGTCCGTCAGCGCCGCTTTCCTGATCGTGCTGGCGGCGCTCAACACCTGGGTGCTGTACCGGCTCGTGAAGCAGATGCGCCTTGCGCTGGACGGGCCCGCCGACGGGCAGGGTGATCTGGGCACCAATGCGCTGCTGGATATTCAGACCGGCCAGGGGTGTCTGATCCGGGTGTTCAAGGGCGCGTTCAGAATGGTCGACCGCAGCTGGAAGATGTATCCGCTGGGCTGCTTGTGTAGGTCCTCCGGCATGGCGGGTGCGAGTGCGAGAAGGCGAGTGAGTTGACGTGTTGTGGTGTGGGTAGTCGGGCTGGGATTCGATACGAGCTCGGAGGTCGCGCTGCTGGGCATCGCGAGTATCCAGGCGGCGAAGGGAACCAGCATCTGGCTGATTCTGATATTTCCGATCTTGTTTACAGGTGCGTTGCGTGCTCCGGGGATGTCCATGTAGAGCTGCACATCCCGGATTGCAGGCTATGCAAGAAGCTTGAGCTTGAACATCATTTCGGCTAACACGCAATAGCGGGGATGTGTCTGCTGGACACGATTGATGGCGCGCTCATGTCGGCATTGTACCAGACCAGCTCCTTCGCCTCGGACAATATCGCGATTCTGTACTACTCCATCGTCCTCACCATCATCACCGTGATTGTCGCCATCGTTATTGGCACAATACAGCTACTGTCATTGGTCGTTAACGTCGCCGAGCCCGACGGTGCGTTCTGGAAAGGCGTGGAGAATGTCGGCGAATGGTATGATGTCCTGGGTGGTGCAATTGTCGGACTGTTCGTAGTTGCTGCTGTGGTGAGCGTTTTAGTATACAAAAGGTGGAAAAGATGGGCGCTGGCCAGGCGCGGGCGGTCGGAAGAGATTAGAGCAGAGGACGAGAGAGAGGATGAGAGCGTGCTGCCATAGGCTCGCGGCGGTAGACCAGTGGTGGTTGGGTTGAGACGTGCATGTAGATACATTCACAACCATTGGAGGGTGCAATGGAACACTTCAACTCCAAGCCACCCATCTTACCAATGAACGAAGCCCGCGTATGTAGTCTCTAAGCCTCAGCAAATCTATGGAAGTCTACAAACGACAGCAGCTGTGACACTTCTCTCTGTATATTCCTACTTCAAGTCGAGCCTTTTCTCCCATACACAATAATATACACTCTCTTTTGACCGCCAGCATGTCTTCCCAGAACTCCACCAGCAGCTACGGCGACAACTGCCCAGTTCCCTGCGGCGACATAATATGCTGCAAAAAGTCCCAGTACTGTCTGTATGACGGCCAGTGTGCAGATTCGGCCACGAAAGACACCTGGTGTCCGATTCCTTGCGGCGGCATATGTTGCACCAAGGCGCAGTTTTGTTTGTATGACGGCCAGTGTGGTTCCAATATCACAGATACAGATGCAGATGCACTGGCTACGACCACGAGTACCACGAGGCGAAAGACCCGCACGTCTCGTCTCCCAAGGTTGCCGAAAAGTTCGAAAACTACTACCATCGACTCGAGCACCAGCACCAGCATGAGCACAACAAGCTCTAGCACGAGCAGCTCTTCCACGACAAGTACGAGTGCTACAGCGACATCTGTTGGGGCACAAGCTGCAGGTGGGGCGCCGCATATTTACGGTCAAGGTATAAAGAACTGTTCCCAAATTTCGAAGTCGATGGGTGCTGATCCACCGGTTATTTAGGGCTATCGACTGGTTCTTTCGCTCTTTTTATTGTTTTCGTTGGATTTATGTTTTAGTGAAGGCTTTATATTCTTGCGGGATGCTATTAGGCTGGGTCTGATCTTGGGGTGGTATTTGCAGTACAGTGCGTCGAGTGAGTGGACATGAGGGTGATCGGCTTTCGAGATGATCACGAGTAAGATGGCTGTTTTACATTGGCTACTGGGAGACAAGAGGTGAGGCTTTTGGAACTTAGAATTATATGGAGGTTGTATAGGATCAAGCGTTGAACGCCATGGGAATGGGGTTTTTATTCGACGGACGGAAATCCAAGGATTTACATTTAAAAACATAAAGATGGTTCTGATCAAATCTCACTCGCAGTTACCACCAAAACGATACAGAAATTCATGTAGCAAAGTAGACTTGTGTCTAGATCACTTTGACTAAAATCCTCATATCGGTGGCGTACGACAATAAACCGAGGAATGATGGCTCATGCAACGCCATTGGCTGAAACAATATGCACCACAGCACAGATCAGGAAATAAATGATCTTCAGTGCCTACGTAACTCTGAACCCACTGCAGCGGTTCCAAGTCTCTACAGATCTACATTTAGACAGGGTCTACCGTATAAGACAAGTGTTTACCAGCATCATGTTCTAGGTCAAAGAAAACTGTGTGTTTCAATGTAGGCCAAACAATACATTCCCCCTGTTTCAGTTTCGGAAACGACGGTTGACAGGATGGATCGAGAGTTTTCTGACAGCTGTAGACGGCTTTACTACCCGAAATAGTAGCCCAACTTCAGAAAATACCGCAATAAGCGCTAGTTCTCCGGCTGTCAAGCTTACGCTGACCTTCGACAGTGCTTTGAGTCGACGTCACTTCTGATTAGACAGATGGTGTAGGTTTGAACTCATTTGCGTCTTGCCCTAATAAGATCAATTCCCTATTTTATTTTCTTCGGGAGAGTCCCATATGATATATCACTTCGGTGATATTAGACTAGTAGCAGCTAAGTTCTGGTCCCTCGGCGTGTTTCTTGTAAGGATTTTTGGATTTTAAGAAGTGCAACCCCATAACAGGGCAGTGGGCCATATATCTACTATGACAATACGTTGGATGTTACATTCATGATGCTTCTAGACGGCTCTAAAGAAGTTGTTCATTGTTCGGCATTCCACGTTCTGAATGACAGGTATTAGGTTTTGTGCGGTGTATTCATTCTATGGTTCAACTCGATATCCAACTAGTTCATTAGTCTAAGTTCATATAATGGACCAATAATATGCCCTTTTAAATGATTCCGCCCTTACATTGCGACATCTTACAAGTTTGAGAAAATCGAGTGATATTCAGGGCAATTAAATAGTAGACACATTCAATGTCTAGGCAACAGGAACCGTAGAATAGAACGTAGAAGCTATATGTATATAAATAGAATACAACTTACTAAGTTGATATAGAAAGGTCTCAGAACGTTCCATGGAACTCTATGAATGGATTTGGTAGATTTGGGGTGTCCAGCAAATGTCTTTCATTGTTTTGAAAGTTTATGTTTAGCAAAATTTAAGTTTGCACATACTACCGGGTGTCTAGCACGAATTTCACAATTAAGCCATGCCACAGACAGAAGCTGTGATTCAGCTCTAGAGCTGCATACCTACCGAGTAGTTGTAGTTTAGTAAAGTGTTGTTGGGCCATTCATCAACTAGTATTTAGCAGAGAATTTCTTATTTAGTATAAACTTCATCTATTAAAGCAAAGGCATAGTAGCTCAAGTAAGTATTCGTAGGATTTTCATTGTAAACTGGAGGGCTCGGGGTGTTTATGGGAGGTGTGTTACACCTGTAACACCCAAAGTACAAAATACACTTTTATTTCCATCCTTCGAAAGCTTTGTTGCTTACTCGATCAACCCTTACACATCGCTCTAGCTAATGGGGCTTGGTTCACGAGAAAAGATTACATCCACATTAACGATTTGAGGTCTGGGTGTTGCTTTTAGAATTGCTTTTTGAGTTTCAGCTTGGTGGGCCAGGGTATTGATGATTGGATTGGTTCCCGGCTACTGATAAATATATGGATGCTGAGTCACGTAGACGTGTTTTCACAGGAAAAGGCTAGTAATGTAATGCTTCATGCTATCATTTCAACGACCATGAAAACTTACAGGAATGTGTTCAGCGTACATCAACACTACCAAAAGTATAAATGTACCCATCAACAGACCCTACAAATTTGCGACAGTTCTTTTTTGAGAACCAGCACTAGTACTTTAAAACGCAATAGGAAAAGAAAATGTAACACCATGAAAGACCCAATTCGACAACTTCAGAAAAACAACAATAGAAGGTATAGTTGTTTAACCACCGAAACCGTAAAGGGTACGACCTTGGCGCTTGAGAGCGTAGACGACATCGAGGGAAGTGACAGTCTTGCGCTTGGCGTGCTCGGTATAGGTGACGGCATCACGGATGACACCTTCGAGGAAGGTCTTGAGGACACCACGAGTCTCTTCGTAGATCACTACACGACGGTGAGATTAGCTACTGGTCCTAACAAGATAATGAATCAGGGCGTCTTACTGGCAGAGATACGCTTGACACCACCACGACGTGCGAGACGACGAATGGCAGGCTTAGTGATACCCTGGATGTTGTCACGAAGAATCTTGCGATGACGCTTGGCTCCTCCCTTTCCGAGACCTTTACCACCCTTTCCGCCTGTAGATAGTTGTTAGCAAATGCTTCATTAATGTTCCTAATGGTGGCGTTGATAGGAAGACGCGTTGAGACGCGACGGTGATGGCGGGCCACGGTCGCAACAGCGACAACCCCGATAACGCGACACGGAGTTTTTAAAGAAATAATAATTAGGGTACTCACGTCCAGTCATGATGAGTTAGGTTAATAGAGGTTCGTAAAGGTAAAAAGTGGTGTAGGATGAAGTGGTCGCGTTTCGGATGAATGTATTGTAGGTGGGTTCGGAAGAGGAAGAAAAGAAGAGGAGTTTATGCGAGACGTGGCGGGTGATGGGGGCTTCTTATAGTCACTGAGTGGACGGGGCTCGGATCAACAGCGCAGCTTCTTTGCAACCGCAGGGCAACACAACAAAAAAGGGACCACAAAAGCCGGCAGCTTTCCCTCTGGCAAATGGGCCCGAAATTTGTATGGGGTTTTCGGCTCTACAACGCCTTGCTCGGTGAGGGACCGATGGCTTGGCGGCAACGGCCCCGTGGGCGCGAAGCAATATCAAATCTTGTCTCTTCACAATGTACTGATTATACACGTTTCAATAAGTCAAGATTTTGTCTACAAAAACTACAGTGTATTCAATTTCTATTTTAATCTACTCTATGGTATTCAAATCTAAAACTATAAGTATGCGAAGTATGTATGTATGCGTTAATTACATGTATATATTATCAAAAAAAAAGGTGTGATCTAGATTATTATCCTAGCTGCACCACCTACTTCTGCAGTCCGCTTCCGTTATTATGTCTAGATCCTCAAATCCAGAAAGCCACATGATACGTAGAAGTGTAGTCTTGGCGTCAAATATCCTTTAAGAAGCCATTGAATGGATAAAAATCGAATACGTGTGGAAGTTGGCTGTGGAAAAGAGATCCTTGTTTAGGGGCAACATCCGGCAGATTCTTCTCCCACACCACTAGATCCTCAAATATTCAGATCCTCAAAAGCATCCAGTAGTCTTGAAAGGCCCAGACACTCCTTGCAACACTCTTCGAGATATGTCATCATGAGATACCTCCGGTCTAAAACAATTCCATGACTTTCCAAACCCCATCTCTTACCATTAGCTTTCACATACCCACACTCTCACCCATCCCCCTCTTGCACCACGATGGAATCATATGTGGTCACTCGCCATGCCCAAGGAATCTTCTTTTTCCTTTATCAACTCACCAATAGGCCTGCTCTTCTGGTCACCAACATCTTTGCCTACAACAGTCGCTAAAAATTCGGGTGTGTATTTCCGGATCAGTATGTGTATATGCTCTACACTGCGAACACTCTGGAGACTAGCCCAGTTCTTGAACCACAATACGTTATCCTCTCCAAGATGTTTTATGAATGTTTCGTAAATATATCGCTCGAGAATTTTACGAGACTCTGGTGTTAAGTCGCCGATGGTGTCGTCAGATGGAATGGGCGATTTTGTCCACGATACCAGATGCAGAATACCCGGCTCGTTGCCATACGGCCAGTCATTTATCAGTACCTTATAATCGTCTCCACGTAGAGTTAGTTACTGATTTATAGAATGTAGGCCGTATCATTCAAATTACCTGGGTCCGCAAATGGAGTAATATTTTTGGGTGTCTGGTCGGTCCATCCAAGGCGTTCCTTCAAGATGAAGGCCTGGATTGTTCCATATTCTTTGCGAATCTTCTCAGACCACGAAAGATAACGTCTGAGATCCGACGGCACCCTCCCTAGATCCGAAAGTCGGTTCTCCTCTGATTCCACGTGTTAGTTTAACCTTCATGTACCAGATAACCCCAGCCTGATTTATGGCTTTGAATTCAGAAAATAAACTGACCTATGATAGTCTTCAAATCCTGCCATGATTGAAGTTTGTAGTGTGCATCGTCCAACTGCAATTGATGGTCGTCTTTATCGGAGAGATGGGGCAGTTGCACAGAAGCAGCGCTGCTAGATGTGGGTTCAACGTCTTGGGTCATGGGCGTATTGCGGATGAGAGGAAGCTTCAGCTATCACGACAATAAGCTAATCAGAGAAGCTCTGGCCAGCCAAAAGAAGGAGATGGCGGCAGAATTCCGAGCCAGCGGGGGAAAAGCGGCCGGAGGACTCTACGTCCATATTAGGAAAGAGTTTGCGCATAAACGGTTGGGTGGTCCAGCCATCAACCCTAGCCCGAGATATCTAATAAGGTTTAGTGCGGGCCATAATTGGTTAAAAAACATGTAGCTTAGACCCTTGCCAACCTCCAGTCTCTCACCAAAATTTTTGTGTTACCGTGAGATCGCTCCATTTTTCTTATTCTCACCTCTTCCTTTTCCTTCTCCTGTATCCGGCTCTATATTTCACGAGTGCACACATCCTCGATTAGATTCCGGTACATATTCAGCCCCCCACCCACTCGATTCTTGCCTCTGTCAGTTTATCCACATCATGGCGAAAGAACAGAACATTCTCAGCACGCCCCTTCATGGCCTCTACATTCCTGCTGGCCTTATCGTGCTGGGCACTGCAATTATAGACCGAAACTATCTCCCTCACGCCATTGGTGTAGCGTTGCTGCTAGGAGCCTTCAAGGTGTTTCGTGGAAGTATGTCGTTACGCTATCATCAAGTCATAATATTCGGGCACTAACTGTCAAGTTCCAGAGGCTACAAAGGTGCTTAAGCCAAATGAGTTCCAGGAATTTGAATTGAGCGAAAAGATAGTCATCTCTCACAACGTTGCTATGTTTGTTGCTCCTAAAACTCCAAAATGTTTTCGGTTACTAACCTACATTTAAGTTACAAATTCAAGCTACCGAACCAGAATGATATTCTCGGACTTCCGATCGGTCAGCACGTTTCAATCGCCGCCAACATTGATGGCAAAGAGGTTGTGCGCTCATACACACCCGTTTCCTCCGACAACGACCGGGGATCGTTTAGCCTCCTTATCAAGTCATACCCTACTGGTAACATTTCCAAGTTCATTGCCAACTTGAAAATCGGCCAGACGATTCGAGTAAAGGGGCCCAAAGGACAGTTCAACTACACTCCTAACCTTGTCCGTGCTTTTGGCATGATCGCCGGAGGAACTGGAATCACTCCCATGCTTCAGATCATCAGGGCCATTGTCAACAACCCCGAAGATAAGACCAAAGTGGACCTGATTTTTGCCAATGTGAACCCTGAGGATATTTTATTGAAAGAAGAGTTGGATGAGCTTGCTGCCAAGCATGACAATCTTCGGGTACACTACGTTCTTAACAACCCCCCTGAGAACTGGAAAGGTGGTGTTGGTTTCGTCACTGCAGACATGATTAAGGTAAAAGTTCTTACCCAATAGTTGAAACCAGTTCTAACTATTGTAGGATTGGTGCCCTGCCCCTGCACAAGATGTTAAGATCCTACTCTGTGGACCCCCACCAATGACGAGCGCTATGAAGAAGGCAACAAGTGCTCTTGGCTACGACCCGGCAAAGCCTGTTTCCAAGCTTGAACACCAGGTCTTCGTCTTTTAAGGAAAAAATTGGGCAATTTTTCACGTTGCTCTTCTTGTAAATAGAAGGCGAGAGAGCAATCTTGGATAAGAAAGAAAGGAAAGGAAAATTTCGGCGTTTTTTTTGTTCAGATTCGGCTCGGCTTTGGGTGTACTCTTCGTTGTAATGATGCGGAGAATTTATATATCATACTCTAGAATATCATGATAGTTATGGATCACCTTGATCAGCCTCTCGCTAGGTTCGCACGTTTTTCAGGGATGTTGGGGGTTGACCGGAAACTTGATGTATTGGTGGCTTAGAAAGCCGAAAAATGAAAAACAACTGTTTCCACGCAGTGGCATCCAATAAAAAGCATCTGCATACAAATTTATTAAGAGCTTTTTTTTTATGTCCGCATATGGCCTGAAATACCACGTGCAATCAGATATATTTTCCTGGTGGTGAGAGATTTTATGATATTCCGACTGAACCGGTAGCTTCCCGAGCCGATCAGACACTTGTCTCCAGTGGTTTGTTGTTCTGTGCAGACCCGAAGTCGTCAAAGCTGGCCAACCAGAGACCAGGGTTTGTCTGTTTGTGGATAGGGGCGGTAGATTGAAAACATTACTATGTTCACTGGATGGCCACGAATTAAATTTCCAGCTGAAAGTATCCAGATTTATGTCGATTGATCAGCTGTCTGTTTGTTGTGTAAAGCAACGTTGAATCGATACTCTTGTTGCCGGGCCTCGGTCTAGTTGTTGACCAGGTTCAAGCGCTGTGGCCCGTCGACGGATCTCTGCACCTTCACAGTGACGTGGGTTGAGCTCCTCTTCAACTTGCAGCGTTTTGAACTTGGTGCCAATACCAATCTTCTATTATTCAATCCCCTCTCTCTACTTCCTCGCCTGTTCAATTTCTGCCCGTCGTGGCTACCGTAAAATAACCGGACATAGCTCCTCTTCTTGTGTCGACTTCGCTCCTACGCGTCGGCTCCAGCCACACGTGAACCATGGTCCGCTACAACAGCGAACTCGTACGATTTTCTACACTGCAATTCTCCTACAAAAGGATCGCTGACCAATTCAGGACAACTATGAGAGCTATCACCACTATGAAGCGCCATCGTATGCTTATCCACGTACCGAACCGACTCGTTCTAACAAATCTGCAGAGAACCTCCGTCTTCACGATCGTCGAGGAGCGGCGACTCTCAAAACTTCCATGGAATACCGAAAGCGGTACTGCCATTTGCAGGCCATGCTGCATCGAGCGCTGTAGGATCCGCACTCTCAAATTTTGTCACGTATCCATTCGAGCTTGTCTCTACACGATTGAAAGTTCAAAGACAGGTCATTGCGCAACGTCAGCGCATGACCAAAGACCGCCGGAAGATTGGAAAAGGAAAGCGTCGCAGTCGCAGTTCTAGTTCTAGTTCTTCGTCAGATATAGTCAAAAAAGAGAGCTCTGGTTCATCATCGGGCGCTACTAAGCGAATTAGTATTGAGGAGGAGAAGGATGGAGTTAAAATCAAGAAGTGGGAGGAGCATGATGGAGATGAGATCCGAGTTACTTGGGAAACTGAATACGACGATGACGAGATGTACGACGGCCACTTTGACGCCTTCAGCAAGATTTACGATAAAGAAGGTATCAGCGGGTTTTACCATGGTATTGGGTGGGACACAGTTGGACAAGTTACCACGGGCCTGTGGTATTTCGCAGTTTGTATGAGCTTTTATAACACCGGACCTCCTCATATGCTAATTCATTTAAGATAACTTGCTCCGACACCATCGCAAAACTCTCCTGGGCAATAGACATGGTAAACTCAAAAACTTGCCAGTTCTGGAGGAGTTGGGCATTGGAATCGCAGCAGCGGCTGTTTCCAAGTTTGTATCGTCTCCGTTTTCAAATATCGTCACACGTAAGCAGACGGCTGCGATGTTATATCCAAATGCTCGTGCTCCTAGTGTTATCGACATTTACCATGATATCATGCGTGAGCATGGGATCACCGGATTCTGGTCCGGATACTCTGCATCTTTATTATTAACTCTTAATCCCAGTATCACATTTCTGATCTATGAAGCGGTAAAGCCCCATGCTCGGGAACATCGGGGAAGAAACCTAGATGCTATTGATACCTTTTTGCTTGCAGCAGCTTGTAAGGCCATAGCTACTACTCTCACCTATCCGCTAGTCGTGGTCAGAACCCGGGCCCAGTTAGAGGGAGACGAACATGAAATGGAAATGGAGGAGATGTTTGAGGGAGCCTGGTCCAAAGGACGGGGTAAAAAGGGACGCAAGAAGCTAGCTGCAGTAAGAAAGGTGAAAGGTATTGTGGACATACTTGTTGAGGTAATTAAGAAGGAAGGTATCACGGCTCTATATGTGGGTATCGGAGGAGAGCTCATAAAAGGGTTCCTATCGGGCGGTAAGTTGGTATACTTGCAAACTCCATTTATTTTTGCTAATATTGCCTAGGTGTGACCACAATGGTCAAAGAAGCCGTGCATTCATCTATCCTTAGACTTTATTTCTTCGTTTTGGACGCATACAAACGTAGTGAATATGGAAGCTACAGGAGTACCGCTAAAGTCATTGGAAGGGACATCTACTCGAAAGCAGGTCCTAAACAAAAGAAGCTTATCGATAAAACCCGATCAGGAGCAGAAGCTGTTCAACATGTTGCTGGTTCCGGTAGACGTGCAATTCATGGCACTAAAGAGAGTGTTGAGCACCTTGGACACAAGGTGGCGGAGAAGGCGCACATCGGACGTCACAACCACGCTCATGGTCATTCCCATGAAGACCACCATAGACATGGCACAAACGAACAATTTGAAGATGCTGAAATCATTCGTGAGGAACGCATCCACGAGGAAAGACTAGGAGGTTCTCGAGGACGTTCAGAACGAGATATTATCGACGAGAGACTCATGTTAAGAAACAAGCCGCATAACCATGAAACATCCATCCACGAGGAGCACATTGAGATCTCTGATGTGCATCGATCTCGAGGAGATAGTCGCATGGGTGATGAGCGTCTCATAACTTCTCGTGAAAACGTTCGTTCGACTCCATCTTCCCGCGCGGTTTCTGAGCGTGCTGTTGTCCGTGCAACGCCAACACCATCAGCAGCTCCGGCGATGGAGCGCCGACATTCTTTCGCAGCGCCCAAAGCTGTTGCTCGTGTAGAGAGATGGATGGACAAGGTTGAGAAAGAAACCACGACTGCATCCCAAGAAAAGGTCTCTGCCACGGCCGCTCCTGCTGCTGGTGCTTCCATAGCGGCTGAATCAATGGCAATGGTTCCCCATCCTGCTCTTGGCTCAGACCGAATTGAACGTACTACTGTCATTAAAGAGACCAATATCGATCAGATGGCTCCTCCACCTCATCAAACCACTCAACACACCCAAATCACTCGTCGCTTCCCAGTCCGTGAATCCTCCATCGCCTCTGGACAGTCCTACCGTGCTCCATCTGGGCGCACATCATTGATTGTCAACCCTCCTGCGTCAATTCATCAGCGTCGTGACTGGATTGAGGAGAGTCGGGGAGACAAGGCCCATGGCGGGCGGTTCACTATCGGCGGCGGTGACGTCGCTATTGGCGGCCAAGTCAGGGGCAGTAGCCCTGGTCTGCCACAAGGGCAGTGGTGGGAGCAGGAAAAGGCAAAATTTTACAAGTAGTTGAAAAATAAGGTTTGCATGCCGTCTGGCTGTTTGCGTATTTTTGGAGCGGGTGTTAATTTCCCCACATTACAACATTTTCACAACGAAAAATAAATCGACAACCTTTTGGATATCATGCTTGCATTTTTGCGTTTTCTTATTTCGAATTGAATTGTTTTGTGTGTTGTCAGGTGAGAAAGCGAGAGACGGTGTCGTATATTGCATCTGCACTATGGGTTTGAAAGTACATATGAAATACCTATTGAGCGTTTACGATTGAGATCATTAGCGTTGGAAAGTGACTGAATTCCTTAGAGTTGTGCCCTGCCGCCCAGAGATGTTGACGGTTGTACTACGATTCCAGCGAGTGACAACATGTGTAGTGTTCTTCCAAACCACACTAGGTTGGCAATAATCAGCTGTAACCTAAAAATTCCTTTTTGGACGTTCTCATAACACAAGAGGGCCTGTAATTTACCATCGCATTGCGAAAAAAAATCACGCCTGAAGTATTTGTCATGTCTTGTATTGATAGAAGACTAAAGAACTACATGACTTGAATGTACCTTGAAGTACCCTAACTTTAGATCGCTAGTCGGTCTCTAAAAATTTGAACATATTGTTTGACTTCTATATCTTTTTATGTCTACATCAATAGCAGAGAGAGATGTTAACAGGGGTGTTGTTTAGACTGTAAAACTGTGACTGGGAGCGTCCACATACCAAAGTAATACGATGAAATTGTAATACCCTAACCAGTACACCTCTCATTCGGCGGTCTCCATCCAATCCCAATAGTTTCCATGACCCTTCTCTCTGTATCATCCCAGCTCTCCCCAGCTTCCCACCCATATGTTCCTAGGACTCGAGTTTTACCATTCCAGACCCCTTCATTATTGAATTTCCATTGTCGTTCCTTTTCGCAGAATAGTCTCAGGTCTCGTTCAAAGACAGTACCCCCAGTCCAACCAAGAAGCGCACTGCCGACTGAAATAGTCGGGACAACAATGATGTCAACGCGCCTAAAACACGGAGATTTTCCCTTCCAAACAAGAAGTATCTTATCTAATTTATCCATTGTATCTTTAATAGGTATATCCGGGACTGGCTGTGCGGTTTTACCGCCAATCGCCACTGAAAGTGTGTACTTGACAAGCTCGTGTTCTTCGAGCTTGGTAATTAGACGCTTAAGGAATTCGGGGCCTATAGCGTGAGGATTCCGGTGTGACAAAAGTAAATCGGCATCGTGCGAGTCTTCCTTCCCACGACGATAGCCTCCTGCTATCATACATTCAATACCCCCACAAAGGGTTTCGGCGTGTGTTTTGACGGTGGCAGCGATTTCTTCAATTTCAGATCTAGGGATAGGCTGAAGAAAGTCGTCATAGCACCTAAGTCCAATTTGTTGCACACGAGAAAGAGATTCCCAATGGTGTTTGCGAAGATCTCTGAGAGATTTTACGCCATGATCTAAAAAAAAACTTCTGGCAGTTTCAGGTCCAATCCCATGGATTGCGGTAAGATCTTTCAGCACTTGGAAAGGCTCAGTGTTTTCCAGTTCCCGAACAGAAGGTATAAACCGCTTCTCAGGATCTTCGGATGATTCTTTAAACTGTCTATACAAGTCTGCCATTTTCCCATCGCATCCTGGAACATTTTCAAGTTCGGTGGCAGTGTCAACGGGGTACGGGTATGCTTTGATTGCTGAAATTGAACTAGAGTATGCAAGTGCCCCAACTTCGTCTTGCGCAATGAATCGAGAGCGATATATTTGCACAAGCTGGTCTATAAATAATTTGTTTGGAGACGTTGGCGGTGTTGAACGGCAACAGGAATAATTATTCTACGTAGAAAAATGGGTTAGGGTTGCGTGTCACAGAAATCGCTTTACTTACCTTTTGAGTTATCCAATCTGGAAGATCATCTCGGGGACGTGCTTCAAAGGAGGTGGTAGATCTCTTCAAACGTGGTCGGTCTGGTAATTTTGTAATTGAAATTATTTTGTCCATACCAGTTTCACTACCGGTCTTCAGACGCCGTCGCTTCACCGGTGACACCTGTACTTGTAGTTTCTTTCCATCTTCTATGGCTCGCTCAAGAATCTCTCTCGATCTTTTCTGGTTTGGAGTTTCTGTGGGTACCGATCTTATGCCTGCGGGCTTCGGGCGTACAATGATATAGTAAGCTAGCGACGAAAGGATAATATAGTTATCCGGATTCAGAGCCTCGCCTTTTTCAAGAGAGTCAGTGAGCCATTTAATATTTACCAGGCGGATTTTTGTTAAAGAAGTGTCCGGGGGTGGTTTAGATCCCTCCCTGACAACTATGACGTCCTTTTGTTTAAGCTCTAGCTCCCCTCGTCTCGCAGTTTTTATGTCGCCTAGGAAGAAAGCCGCATCGGTAGCTATATCTGCCAAAGTACATTCGCATAATAGTAGTTTGCATCGATAATCTTCAATTTTCTCTTTGGAAAGGCGTGTTGGCAAGATATATATTGGAGGTAGGTTGAGATGGGCAAGATGGATGGGAGGTGGGGCTTGACTGGCGAACATTGTATTGAACCCGTGGAGATAGTAGTCAAAGAGAAAATTAGAGATTGATTTATTGAAAGGTCTATCTTGACCTTAAAATAATATTTCGAATGGCATGTTTGTATTCATGGGAGTCTGTGGAAGCTTTGATAGCTTCCATCGTGGAACGAGGCTCTGAGCTTTCATAGTTCAGACACGGACCCTCCTCTCGTGGCTTATTGAAAACATGTGCGATGATGTACTGAACAACGTCTTTAGCCTTTTATTGGTATCGATCTGATCTTAGATCAAGAAAAAGACCATTTATTGCTCCTACTATGGAAACTTTATTCACTGCTACATGTATGCTTGCGGCAAAGCTCAGAGCTGAGTCATGAGACATTGAGGGTTAGGGATCGCCGGTTTGTCCAACCCTAGCCCACGCCCACTGAAATCGGACTCAGCCATTTCCCGCCTCCTTCCCCCTCCCAATTCTTGCGCGCCGTACCCAAACCGCCCTCCTTCCTCGCCAACTGTTACCAAACTTATATATCTCCACAAACCAAGACTTAGTCTTTGCGCGTCGCGGCGCGTCGTCAGATCCAGCGTCACGAGACCCCATCGCGTATCGCTGTCCACAAATCGGGTGCGATGGCCCGCCCATCCCGTTCAGCACCGGAAGAGACCGACGATCGCATGGTTCTACAATTCAATGAACCTTTGTCGTGGAAAGCCGGAAAGGCCATTCCTGTCGCGACGTTGATTAGGCGTCTAACCGCTCTAAGTAAGGAACTTGAGGCTTTGGACCAGGAGAAAGTAGACCGCGACTCTCTGGCTATAGCTGCGAAGGATTTGGCAGCTCCGAATTTACTTGGGCATAAGGATGATGGAGTGAAGGCGTATGCCTCTAATTGCCTGGCGGACATGCTCAGATTGCACGCGCCGGATGCGCCTTACACGGCACAGCAGCTGAAGGTTTGTCCCTCTAGGGTCCCTGTGTTTCAAACATGCACAACCAGCCTGCCTGAGTCTTTTCAAAGTTTGTCTGACATTTAAACAAACAGGACATCTTCAATCTATTTGTGGTTTGCCTGAAGGGACTCGACGACACAGAAGCACCATACTACCAACAGTACATATACCTATTGGATTCCCTCTCAACCGTAAAATCTGTAGTTCTTGTGTCCGACATTCCCGATAGCGAGCAGATTACACTTGCGTTGTTCACTTCCTTTTTTGACATTTGCAAGCCGCGGGTCTCTAAAAATGTGGAATATCACATGACAGATATATTGGTCCAACTTATCGAAGAGTGTAACTCACTACCTACCGAGGTTGTTGATATTATAATTGCCCAATTCTTACGAGCTGTCCCACCAACTGTAACTGCCCCACCAGGAAAGAAATCGATTCGCGAACAGCATGATGACACGCAAACCAAACTCATCAGTGCTGTGCCACCGCCTGCCTATAATATGGCGAAAACGATTTGTAATGCATGTACCGATAAGATGGCTAGGCACATCTGCCAGTATTTCTCGGAGGTTATCCTGGAAGCAGTGCCCTCAAAGCCCCGCAAGAGAAATGTATCGGATTCAGTTGATCCTGACGGCGATGAAGAGGATATGGGTGGACACGAACCAACGTTTGAAGAGTTGCATGAGCTGAACAAGGCACATACGCTTGCCAAAGAGCTGTGGAAGGCTTGCCCGCCGGTCTTGCAGAATGTGATCCCGCAGCTTGAGCAAGAAATGCTGGCTGAGAATCATGAGTTGCGTGAACTTGCAACTGAAACAGTTGGAGACATGGCCCTGACAGGCAACTTTGCAACTTCGGCACCCGCGACATGGAAGGCATGGATGGGGCGGGTCAACGACAAGCATCCTTCAGTCCGTGCCAAATGGGTTGAATTGGCTGTTCAAATATTAAAAGTTCGCTCAGATCACATGGCCATCCAACTGGTAGATTTGATTGCTGTTAAACTTAACGATTTGGATGAAAAGGTGCGATTTGCTGCTTGCCGGTCACTGAAAGAATTGGACTACGAAAGTATCACCACAAAATTGACAGCTGATCACTCTCCATTCAATACGTACGACTCGAGCGGTTCAGGCGCCTTGAACCGTAAATCTCGACCTAACGATGGTGACACTAAGAATTGGGGCAAGAGAATCTTGCTAACCTTAGCTGAGCGAGTAAGAGATAAGAAAATCCACGTCCGACTTGAAGGCATGCGTTGTCTCGCAAAAATGTGGGATATGGCGTACAAAGATTTGGCCAATGGGAATGAAATGATTTTTGAGCAATTGGGCTGGATTCCCAGCAAGATTCTGGATACGTTTTACATTAACGATCCCGAAGTGAACGTCCTACTCGATCACGTATTACACGAAATATTGATTCCAGTCAATTATCCACCCATAGAGAAGGAGCGGTTTGCCGATCGGGACGACAGACAGGCCAATGGTACTGCTAAAGGCAAAGGAAAGAGCAAAGGAAAGGGTAAAGGAAAAGATAAAGACACGGTTAATTACGAGAAGGAGAGAGAGAAAGAAGTCCTTGATGGCGACAAGGTCAGAGTACAGCGTCTGCTTGTTTTAGTCAAGGGTCTTGATACAAAGGCCAAGCGAGCACTTTTTGCCGTCCCACTGAGACAAATTTCCTATGCTAAGGTCATGGAAGTTTTCCTCAAAGCGTGTGAGGATAATAATGTGAGAACCTGTCCTGACCCTTAACCCTAACCCCAACGATAATCATGGAAGCTCACATAGTTTAGGGTGGCGTTTTGGAAGAAGGTATGGATGAGGCGGCCGTAAATACCACCCTCGAGAAGTTTTCGGCGTGGTTATCTCAGAAGTTACCCGAACCACCTCGTGCGAAAGAAAATCTTCACAGATTCGCCAAAATGCACGATCGACGGTGTTATCAACTTATCCGATACTGCTTCAGCCCGGAAAGCGAATATCGAACAGTCGTTCGTGCCCTCAAGGAGATTAAAAAGCGAATTGGTGATTCGACTATGACAACTATATTGGATTCTTTAACACCTCTTTTATACCGAGTTTCTCAACTAATTTATAATAAATCACACGTGGCGCCTATTGTTGAATTTTCACGAACAGACGAAATGGGTCTTGGGAGCACAGCGCATGAGGTTTTGAAAGAAATGTCAGCATCAAATCCTGCTGTGTTCAAGGCAAATGTCAAAGCGCTTTCAGATTTATTGCAAGAACAGTCACCGGATGCAAATGGCAATACTAGTGCACCTGGCGCGGTTGATACCCTCAAGGCATGTGCTGGATTTGCGAAATCGTATCCCAAGGACATGCCTCAGGAGCGGAAACTCATTGAATCGTTGGTATCATTTGCTCTCACAGGCAAGCCTCCTGCAGCCGCTAAACATGCCGTCACTATCATTATGTACTCTGCAAACAGGAAGGAAATGTATGCAACTGATCTTTTCAAGCGCTGCGTTAATGATTTTACCTATGGCGAAGAAAATTTCCTTGCAAAAATGGCTTGTCTTTCGCAACTGGTACTTTTGGCCCCTGAGCAATATGAGGATGAAGAACCAAAAGTTATTCAGATTGCCAAAGATGTGATTACCAACGTTCGAACTCCATTAGGTGATGAAGAAGAAAATGGACCTGAATGGTGTGATGATGATGAGCTGGACGAAGAGTGTCAGGCAAAACTTCTAGGACTGAGGATGCTGGTCAATCTATGGCGGTCACATCTTGAAGGAGAATTTTCTACAATGGTTATGACTGTCCTAATCAGGATCATCTCTAGTGATGGCGAAGTTTCGGTTGATAAGAAATCACCGTATGTTCACCTTCTACCATGATGTATTCGCATACTAAGATGAGGAATACAGAAAAACCCACCGAGCTCGCCTGCGACTTGCTGCTGCTTTACATTTATTGAAGTTAGCGCAGCAGAAGTCTTGCGACGATCTAATACAACCTGCCGAGTTCCATCGGTTGGCATGCATGGCCCAGGATCCGTGTGCCCAGGTTAGACACGGATTTGTCGATAAGCTGAAGAAATACCTTGCTTCTAATAAACTTCCAATTCGTTTCTACACGATAGTTTTCCTGATGGCTTTTGAGCCTGTCGAGGAATATTCTATGAACGCAACAACCTGGATCAGAGCACGTACGGCCGCTCTCTCACAGCGTCCTGGAAATATCATGGAAAATATTTTCGCTCGGCTCATGAGCTTACTCGTTCATCATCCTGATTTTGCCAACCAGGTCAAGGATTTAAGTGATTTTGCAAAGTAAGTGTTTTTTCTAAATGAGTGCCCAAACTTCAGGGAGCATTTTGGCGGAGCTGATTGATAGCGTACGCGGTTGGTTTTGCAGATATATATTATTTTATCTCGTAGCAGTAGCCAATGAGGAAAATATATCCTTAATTTACTATGTTGCACAAAGAGTAAAACAATATAGGGATCAGCTGAGCCCCCAGAACTCTGAGGTATGTCCTATCTCTAGAACTTGATAGTTATAAGGCTGATTTGGATGACAGAATTTATATTACATTTCCGAGCTTGCTCAAGCCGTAATCAAGCATTATGCAGAAAGTAGGAAGTGGACAATACAGACATGGCCTGGTAAGATAAATCTGCCAAGCTCTCTATTTGCACCCATGCGTAACACGCATGAGTCCCAGGAGGTAGCTGGGAAAACCTACCTGCCGGCAGAAGTTGAATCGAACCTCAAGTCGTTCATAAATCCGAAGGGTCGATCTGCTGCCGGAACAACGAGAAAGCGCAAAAATGACGAGAAGGCACCATCCTCGATCCCAGCAGTTCGGCCCAAAAAGGCTAAATCTGAAGGGAAATCCGAGACACCAGCCAAGAAAAGTTCAAAGAGTTCAAAGAGTTCCAAGAAAGCCAAAGAACGCTTTGAAACTCCACCACCTGGGGAGCGACGGCGCAGTGGCCGTGCAACTGCTCAGAAAGTTGCCAACTATCGTGAAGATGCCGCCAGTGGTGATGAAGGCTATGATGATAGTGATGACGAGATGCTTGACGCTGAGGATTCTTCATCCGAAAGTGAAAGTGAGGACGAACGTCCAAAGCGGACACCTAAGGCCGCAAGTAAACCTAAAAAGGTTACACCGAAATCTAAGGGGAAAGCGGAGAAGGAATTAAACGTCGGGACCGAGCCACCAAAATCTGCCGAAGCAGTTGATGCCGATAGGTCAGAAGAAAAGGATCAGGAGAAATCCCCAGTAGTTACTACCCGAACTACTCGGGCGAAGCGAGGACAAAAAGCCCCATCGCCCGCAGTATCCAGCTCTGAACTATCAGATCTTCCCGATCTTCCTAGTGGAACCGAGTGATTTGATCGAAGTACCCTGTTTTTATCTTTATTTATCGTAAGTCTTTTTGGTGTGTGGGGCTCCTTTTTGAATTGGGTTGTGTTTTATCGTATATCTCTTTCCAACTTTTTGAGGTCTAGGGGGTTATTACCATATGCGCTTGTATCCTGAATCCTCGTTTTGCATATCCTTTTGCTTCTTTGTCTGCGTAGGCTTTCCCCTTTTTTTTTCAGGTGAACGGAAAACGGAGGGTTCTTGTCTGTCAGAGCATAGTGTCAATCACGAGTATACCTGTAATCGTACCTCAGATTAGCATGTAGTCAAAGCGGGTTGAATTAAGAAGATGCTCAATGGGTTTAAAATTGTGGTGTTGATCAATAAATTACCATTTCAAGGAAGCTACCAGCTGAGATAGCCGTCACTTGCGCATGCATCAACTTCCACTGAAAATAAAACTCTATTCTAATAACATACAGTCTTCGCGCAGCTTCGATATCCAAAATTGCGACCAGCTCGTTCGTCCCGGCCTCCCACGCCACTTCATTTCGGGCCTCTGCATAAAAATTTGTCTGCTCACCCCTGTCTCCAGGTTGAGATCCCTTGGGATAGGAATGTCCATTGGAGAGACTACATTCTCCTCCTCCTCTGTCTTTTTGGTGCGTCAATGGTCAATACTGAATGCCTGTCCCCCAGAAACAATCCCCTCATGGCCAATGTTATCACTTCCAGGAGCGGTGACGGAGTCCGCTGAGGGGGTGACTGTTGAGAGTGTGCCTGCTCAGGGGTTGTCTGCTGCGTGAAGGGTGTAATTGGTGAAGGGGTATCCAAATCCATAGGATCGCCCGGCGGTGTCATTGGATCGACACCGACGCTCCGTACGTCTGGAAGCGGTGTCATTGGATCGACACCGGCGCTCCGTCTGTCTGGAGTCCTCTGGCGGTTCCATGTTGCAGAGGGGTTAGTGTCAAATCGCTGAACGTCTAGAGGGTCCAGTGGTCTCAGGGGTGGCGTTCCAAAGCCATGCTGGATGGCTTTGTGCAGTAGTACTACAGCTACAGTGAACAGGTATAAAATGAAGAGTGTGATGACAGCGCTGAGGAAACCAGGTTCGGTGTATGGGAAAATGTTTGGGGCGGTATGTGAGAGAAGATTCATGGCGGTATGTGGGATCGAGGCGCCGCGTCAGTCCCATTAAAATATACTGTATATTCACAAGTTGATTCGGAGGGCATGTTGGGTTGCCAGCTTTGAACGTTTCAGGATAGAGTATTTCCAGTGTTATTACCGGTTGACATAAGGGTCATCAAGGCCCTCGTGTCTGTTGTGGGCTTCTCATGTGTTATATTTGTTTCACCGCGCCGTTGATCGAGTGAGCGTGTATGTAGATATTCCACGAGGAAACATGCAATAGCGGGTGCTCTAATTACCATATTTTAGTCTCAAAAACACATTCATCCACCAATTTGGGGCTATTTTTGTAGCGGAAGATGGTCGGATAAAGACAGCAGGATATTGAATAATTTGAAAAGATATTCACTATACCATTAGAACACATCGGTTTAGCACAGTGGATTCCGTTCTTCTACTGTGTGTGATATCAAATAGTCTTGTCTCCTTTATTTTTCGATCGAATTCCCAAACATTCACACATTAAGAATTGATGCCATAGGTGACCGTCCGTCCTCCCTTATATCGCAAGATATGGGTATTCTTGAGTTGCCTGCGCGCGCACATATATAGCATAGCTTGACTACGATGGTGAGTTGGTAGATGAATATCTGTTTCGATGAAGCGTTGAGATGCTAAGGCGGTACACATTCAACACGGAAATGTTTGCCTGTGTTATAGATAAAGCCAATGTTGTTGAAGGTCTTGGGAAATTCCGCTTCTTCAGTGTGGTTTTGAATAGATTTACTATTAACATTGCCTATAGCAAGTTCTTGAGAAGACCGGTCACCGAAGAGTTTTCGTGAAAACAAGACAAAGAAATAAGAAGTAGTTCCTGGACCGGCCTGGACTGGGGCGTAGGTCATAGTAAAAATAATAGTTGTTTATGTGACACTGAAAGGAATGTTATTCAGACAGGTGTTTACAAACTATTTTCATCCATATAAAACATATCTTTGGGGAGAAGTGTTGTTTAAGTGAATTATCGATGTGGGGGAAGGTCCCAGGTGATGGAATGTTAAATAATTGTTTGGAAGCAAAGTCATCCTACCAAAACCTTGTCAAACTTTTGTTTCTACAACAAGTACTAAGGATAAGTTATTTTCAAAGGCTATTACAAGAGAACTTGTGAATGTCCCTAGCTGTATAGCCAAGATTCCATACACCTTCTATGACAGGCTGAGCTGTCCTTCAATGGCAGCCAAGTGCGGTGTAAATGCTACATATTTCTCGCAATACCCGGCCAAGTTCGAACAACCACACGTGTCCAATATTCCAACTACATCATGAGAAAATCCAAGTTGAACGATCAGCGCCCACCTGGAAAAAAAGGTTGCCGATGCGGTCTTTGGCCTCTATGCAAACCTCCCGCCGTATTCCCTCCCTTCCAAGCGCGCCTTCTGCATATATGCTCACTCGTACTCAACAGATAGACACCCGTCCTGCTGAGTTGATCGATGCCATCAGGGCCATTAACAATTACATACGGTTCGAAGATTGCAAGCAGCGGCAGTTTCTAGAACAGCTAGAGGAACGCAAAGCAACTTTCTACGCAATGGAAAACCCCGACTTGGCTGGTGATAACGGAGGAGTGAAGAGTTGGGAGCGGAAATCACCGGCCTTCTTTACACACCAACTTCTTCATACACTCTCTACTACTGTAGATCCTTCTAAGCAAGATGTCAAAGATGCGAAGCAGCGTATGCTTATAGACCCTACTTATCGCGATGCTCTCTCTAAACAACGAAGGGGCTTGCACATTCTGAAGGTACAGAAAGAAGCTTTCTACGCGCTGGACAGCAGTAGGCCTCCGTATGATGGGAGTTCACTAAAACCCAACATTTCAGAAGTCTTTGATGAGGAGAGTTATGCACCTAAGCCATTTCAACTTCAAAAAAATGCCAAACCAGGGCAAAAACTGCAAATGTTTCCAGCAGGATGGCATAATACTCAATATCCATCTCATGACACACCTGAGGCGAGAAACGCATTCGATAATGAGCTGAAGAGGAAAGCTGCAACAAATGGAATTTCGGAGATTTCCCTGAATGTACCAGGACAACGGAGAGTTATGCAAGATCTAGGCCAGTCAGCCAATCAGTCGTCGCCGGACCCGCAGCAACACCTCTCCTGGGGGTTTCCAGAAAACTATGAGAGCAACTGGCCTGAATCTCAGTCAATAGGCAACACCAATCGATGGGAGGATGTGGATTATTCGCAGCAACAGTCTGCTCAGGAGTACCAACAGAAGAATATGGGGTATCCGCAGCAGCAACAACCTGTCCAGGAGTATCAGCAGAGGGATATTGAGTATTCACCGCCAAATCATGACCACGCGCAGTACCAACATACCGACCAACAATACCAATATCTTGACCAACATTATCAATATCCTGATCAGCAGTACCCTGGCTTACAGTACACGGACGACGGCGGATGGACTGAGTACAAAAATAGACTAGATTGGGACAATTAACGTTCCAACTGCCCAGCTTAGCTAAAGCGAAGCTCTGTTCTTAATAAATAAGCCCCTCTATAATTTATAGTATAAATATGAACTAAATAACGTTTTATATTCCAAAGCCAGCCACATCAAGCAAGAGAACCAAGGTAATCCGATAGAAGTAGCCGTAGACAAGTCGTCCCAAATGTATGAACACTATTGTGCTATCAAAAACTACGCTGCCTATAAATTGTTACTTGTGCTTCGTGTAATCGGAGAAGTATCACTGACCGTCACTCGTTGTGTTCTACACGTGCATGGGATTAGGGACTCATGTAAGCTTTTATCCGGGAAGAGGCGTGGTTTGTCTGGTCCTGGGTAGGTATTTGCGTTTGATGTTGCAGAAATACTGATGAAGAGCATGCATGTCGCTCTAGGTTGACACAACGGCGCGGAATTGGCTGATCAATGAACTTTTTCTATATAATGTACGAGTACCAGTACCTCTGTGCATCGTTGACTATGTCAGATGATGAATTAGAGTAGGTAGCTCCCTGCAGGCTCTATATACATATTATAATGTGTTTGGTGGCAAGAGATAGGAATTACGAAGGACTGACATTCACTGTATCAGATGAGTACAATATACTTTAACTTACGATTTGTAAACCTCAAAAGCGCAATTGGTATATATGGTCTATTAGCTCAGTTGGTTAGAGCGTGGTGCTAATAACGCCAAGGTCACAGGTTCGACCCCTGTATGGACCAAATACTGTTTTGCCTTTTGAGATTCGCATCGTAGTATTCAAGATTCTGGTTGTACGAAACTAGCTTGTCACTCGTTCATCGGGGGTGAATGTTTTGTTGTAGACAGCACCTCTGCACCGGTGACCCTGCGTCATGTAGGTGACCCTCATTATTTTTCTTCTTGCTCTCTCTCATCCTCTTTGTTCGTCGATGATCTGATTGTCCCGACTCTACCGCTCTCGCAAACAGTTTCTTGTGGGTTTGTCATTAGCAGGCGTTACACAGGCGCATACACCAACTCTCTAAAACATGCGCTCTTTCAGGCACTGCAGTAATCTGGTTCTCTGGTAACTGCGGTCGATGTAATCATTTCTAGCACTACATGAGACTAGATCGATTACGTACTTTTGATCAGTATGTAAACGGCACATTACGGATACTCTTTTCTAACTGGCACCGGTCCAATTCTGTTCATATCACCCACCACCGTCTCAAATCGGCCATAGTATCATGGGCTAAATTTGTTTTAAACTAGCTCTCATCCTTCTCAATAGCTTACTACTACTTTCCCAAAGTCAAAAGCTCATCGCAGAGTATTGCACAGTATCGCTTCGTAACCGCCACTTCTCCAGGGCTGGATAAAACTCCACGTCAGCTGCGTCGGGGGTTGGTCAGCATCTGTGCAACGTTTACCAATTGGTGAGAATCGAGATGCCTGGGAACCGGGACGAGGCGGTGTCGTGATGATGGGTCTAGAGAACACAAATGCTGAGAGGGCTGAATCTTGAATCTTGATCATACCGGTGGGCCGAATTCATTATCCTCAGCTCCTACGATAAACAGTGCCGGTGGGCTAAATATACTATGCCACCGAAGCACCGCTACTTTGTTTTGGCGAGGCTAAAAAAAAGGTTCCGGGACCAAGCCGTCGCTTCCACCGCCAGCCTTTAATCTTGAGGCGCTGTCTGTTTTATGGGTGGAATGTCGCTTGTAGCCGGATATGGAGAGTGCTTGCTAGCAATGCATTGAAAACTGCGCCTGGGGTGACGGCGGGCGGTAAAGTGGACGACAATATAGTATTCATGCAATGAATTAACCTAACTACCGTAGCACAGCTAGACACCTAGGACTCAACCTCTAGCTCACATAGACTGGTACACTAATACAGGATAGTTTGCAGTACATACCTAGATATAGACTCTGAAGAAGCGTTTGAGCAATACGAATGTAGATGGTGACAGCGGCAGTGCATCTTCAATCTTCACATGTAGCGGGCCTGAACAGTCAGCCACTCGGCCTACCCCAGCACGTTCCTGGCGATCCCGACTGTTACACAATGCAATATCTCCTGTAGGAATTCGAATCCAATATTCCTCAGAATCAGCTTGTCGTACAGCGCAGCGCCTAAATATTGCTTCGAAAACAAAAAGGCCACCATCAATCTCAATGCCTTGAAACCGGCATCACGCCAGTTAGGCCCCAGCCAGGGCCTGTTTCAGCGGGTTGGTGATGGTAGGTATAAGAGTGGCCCGCCCACGCCCTTCTATCCATGACATAGTTTATTCTTCTGGTATCCGTTTTTAGTTTTAGTATTAAGGTCTTTCGGTCTTTTCGGCTTTTATCTTCTTCTTTCATTCATACATTCATTTGGCTTCCCGGTGTCGCCACTTCTGATCATACTACATTCTCACTCGCTCACTCGTTCACCATGCACTCCCCGCTCCTCCTCCTCGCCGCAGTGTTCCCGCTGCTAGCCATCGCCGCCCCGACACCAGCATACGAGCTCAACCGCCGCGACGCCAGCACCAACACTACAGTCACCGACACCACCGGCGTTGCCGCAGCAATCTCTAAAAAAAAGGCAGGCCCCCTCATGATCTACATCAACGGCTACGGCTTCGCGTACAACAATGGGGACGCAAAAATCGTCGACACGCCCGATTCGCCCGACACACCCGACACACCCGACACACCTGACACGCCCGACACCTCCGAGTCCGCGGACTCTGCCGCAGAATTTGCGAACTCCCCAGACACTCCCCCCGTCGCCTCCGTGGGCGCCTTACCGGTGGCGGGCTCGGCCGTAAAATTAAAAACCACCACCGACGCCCCCGCGCAGCTAGACTCGCTGGTGCTGGAATACTGCAACTTCTACTCCCTCACCATTCCGGCGCCGTACGTATACACTGCGCCGGCGAAGGGTGAAACGCTGCAGCTGTCGTGGAGCGTGGCCGCCGGCTGTGCGGACCAGAAGCCAGGGCTCGAGATCGAGGCTTGCAAAACCGGCTTCCAGGCGGCGCTGAAGGAGGGCAAGCCGGTGGCCGGGGTCACTGCGGGGTCCGGGTGTGCAGTGGAGTTTACGGCCACCACGGTATAGGTAGTGTAGATACATATATGTGCGGGATGTTTTTATGGGAACTTTTTTAGGAATACATAAACTTTTTATTTTCTGCGGATACATAGGTAGAACAGACAAAACGTGAACGTGAACATGAACACAGGCCACCGCCACTAAATCGACGCGCTCCGCCGCAGCAGCCGTGCCTTCCGCCGCAGCTCATCATCCCACCGCCCCGCCTGCAGTTCCTGCTGGAACTCGGCTGCCAGATGCGGGCCGACATAGAACATCCACGTGCAATGCACCGCACACAGCAGGACTACCACTGTGGCGAGCAAGAAGGTGCAGATGAGGAAGAGACCCATCAGGATGATGAGGAGTGATGTTGAGGTGCACAGAGTCATGGGAGGTAGCTTGAGAGTGGCCATTCTAGAGTGGATATGGTTATAGGATGGGGAAGCGGAGCTTGAATGGGGCAGTCGTGGAAAGCGTTCAGGCTGTGCGTGATTGGGTGGAACTTCTCGTCTTGAAAAGCTACGGTAGGGTACTGAGCCTTGAGCGGTGCCAGCTTTGAGCCAGCTTGCTTCAACGCGTCGGATTCACTTCTAATCGTGCTCTTTGTATAAGGCGCTGATGCGAGTCACAGTAATTAAGAGCTACATGTAGAAGATGGGAAAGGGGCAGGTAGAGCTCCGGAAATACATTTTCTATTTCAAACTCAGACCGATGTTCAATCACTCAATCACTCAGCTCAAACCAATCACTCAGCCCAATCAAATCAACCACTCAATCAAATCAATCACTCAATCAAATCAATCACTCAATCAAATCAATCACTCAATTACTCAAACAATGCTCAGTTCATACCGACTCGATCACTCACTCAATCACTCAGGTTCGTCCATAATTCCAAAGTTCACACTCGTTCCCGATCAGAATGTAGGGGCCGATGTTATACTACAATACGTAGCGGAAAATACACGTCGCAATTGCCGCAAATACAGCTACGTATGCCAATGTGGTGAAGAATTCTTTCAAGACAGCGAAGATTGGTACAGGCGGGCCGGGAATGTTAGGCATCGTGTGGTTGGTCGTACTATTGGGGGGTTTCTTAGGCGAGGTAAAGTGTATTAGGTAGGGGGCCCGGGTGTACTGAGAGATCATTCATGATATGGTGAGAGAGAAGCTTGAATTGAATGAGACGGTTGTTGCATCATCCCCAAAGCAGTAATTCCGGCATACCATAAAAACTGCCACCCACTTTAAAAGCTACTTAGCCAAGTCTCCTCCCGTGAAAATCTACCTCTATGTCCTTTACTACCCTAAAAGATGGTTGCTGATATTCAAGATGAAGCCGGCCTCTGAATTAAAGCACAACTGTGGCAGTTCCTTTCAAGACTCCTCGTCCTCCTCAGACATGTGCGTCTAAAGGTTTCAGCGCCATCTTCCCTCAATACAAGATACAAAATATTACGTACGAAAGAATCATGTTCTCGAGCTTACTATAATATTATATGAAACAATATTCTAGATTACAGATCGATCCCTATATTACAGATTATATATGCCGTGTAGTCTGGTGGTTTGTGTCAAACCAAGAGCTAAAGCTGGATCCGGAAACAGGCAAACAATACATCTTTCGGACGCTTTTTGAAGCGTGGAAAGTCTGCTCGAATCCGAGAAGGGTGGAGCATGCTCAAAACAAAGCAGGCTGTAGATGAACTATCTACAACAGTTTGCCAAAGTGATCAAACACGGAATGTTGCGTACGAGGCGTTTGGGATGTGTATAATATGATATATCAGCATGACTCACGCTAACCGTCGTCAAACTCTCGCTCGGGAAATGGCCTGTTTGACATCGCCAATTCGTGAGTTTGGAATTCCGCGAGAAGTTTTCATGAATTATCATTCTAAGTTCACGTCAAACTCTATAGGCTCCCGATTTAGGTCTTGATATTTCTGTGCCATTCGTTGATATCAACATTAAGGTATACGTTTCGGCAAGATTCACGCTGTGAAGTGCCATCCTAGCTATTGCGCTACTCTTTGTGCCAGGGCCAAAACAGGTGCATGGTAGTTTTATCGAGGACCCACTGCTTCGGTATTCCAATGCGCCGGTAAGAAGAATGTCGAAAGTGGCGATCGCGAGCAATTCAACTGTTACAGAGTTTTATGCAAAATGAAGAGGACGCTGCAATCTAGGTAGAGATATCACCAAAGAGAAACCTCGGATGTGAAAGCTTTAAGCTCCAGCTTTGCTAAAGCAAATATGACTTTATTATAGGATCGGATTACGGGAACTCTCTACATGTCTTATGGCCGTCAAGAGGAAAGACTTTATAGAACTTATGCAGGTTATAGGATGTTCGCCCGTTGGATTTGGTAAAGTTTTCAATAGATCTTTTTACATCTATTAGTACTACGCGCAAATATCACTCGGAAAGTTGCTTAGAAAGAAGAGGTACACAATGGAGCTTGCTCTCGCATTATGCGCAGCGCATTCTGATCAGTAGGGGTTTATAATCCTTATTATGGATACTTGAACTTCCATCAATCTTCAGTAGTGTCGAAGTTTGGGTTTGGCAGAATGTTTGCGGGATTTCCATGGTGGTTGGGGGTTGGGTTCCGAAATAGGAAATTCTCAGGTGACTTAGGCATGATTCGAGACCTATATCACATCTTTATAAGATCTAAGTCACATCTCTCTAAGAGCTAATCCACAATAAGACGTCCGTTATTATTTTTGAACTTCTAATCAATAATTAGCTATAGAGGTTTACCACTGGATTCTCAATAAAGAAATGAGTGTGTAATCCTCGAGTTTTACATTTCACAGGGAATTGTGGGAGTTATAGATTGTTATCATGGTTTTGGTCCTTTCAAGGTAAGTGCATGCGCAAGGAAGGGCTTGCTTGCGACTGCAGCTAACGCTGAAAAAACTCGGTCAAATTCGGGAGCTCTCAGCTGCAACCCGACTCGATATGAAAGAAGTGCGTTTCTTGGTCTCGCTAGAGAGAGCTCTTCGGCAGCTCAGATCTTATTACCAAACTTAAGAGCTGTCGCATCTCTGATCTACAGGTACGGATGTACGGCGCACGTTGCGAATGACAGGTGTGGGGTTTAACTGGGAGCATCCTGGAGGTTTGGTGATAATCGGCATGATAATTAATATATGAATTCTGTGTACTCAATTTCAAGAATATTTCACGATATGAACTTCTTATATATTTTAGCCTGCTTTTTAGTCCTTCGATGTGTGCGTTGTTTCAACACAAGACCAGTCCATGTGACCTACAATTTTTGCGGGACTTCAGCGAGCATGCCTAGGGTGCTCAGGTGTGCTGCGTGTGCCACAATGTGGCCTGTCGTGTGTAATTTGTAGACCCAGGCATTTGTTGCGCATGCTTCTCCACTTGTCGCACTGAAGCAAGGAGCAGGTCACAATGTAAAGTTCCATGTACTGACCGTTGGGGCGTGATATGTTTCGAATTAAAAGCAAACTCAACTTCCAGCTCCTGAGATGAGGAATCCACAGCTGGGCCGAGTAACTTGTGGGCTTGCTTGATGGGCTTGCAAAAAGCTTACTTTACCCATGGCAATGCAAGGGACGTCGTCGGGGCGACAAGCTCACTGAAGTTTCCGGCACGTCTCTCAACAACTTTACAAACGTTGCTACCGCAAAAACAATCGTTCTCAAATCTACCTACAGAGTTTGAATGCCAGCACACCAGTCTTCGAGGAGAACAGGCCAAGCCCCTCGGTTCAACCTGGACACGCCCCTGACAACGGCCAAAGGTCAACAAGAAACAACAAGCAGGCGGGGGTCCATCGACATCTTAATCTCAGACCCCGGCCAACCTCCCTCATCACCGCCAACCGCCGACCACGACACCCACCACAAACACCTGGCCGCCAGCCCGTGATAATTTCACTCGCCCCACACGACTACTGCGACAGCGACAGGAGGAGGAGAGTAAAGGTTATCGGCATTTGGAGCCGTTTCCAAGTCGGCCCTCCGACAACCGAAGCGACTCGCCCCCCGAACACTCACGGGAAGCTGCAATACTATTCGAACGGTCCAAAACTCCACGTCATAACATCCGATACAAGACGCCACGACCACTCTGCACAGAATTTATAACCTATTGCCAGCAGCCACAGCAGATATAACAATATATACACGGCAAATTAGGAGGAAGAGGCATTTCCTGCACAACGTCGCCTCAATATGCCCTCGCTTGACATGCCCGCCCCGGATTCCTCGGACGACATTGTAGAGTTCTACAAGTCACAGGTACGGGAACTAGAAGCTGAGCTTTCCGACTTTCAAGCGTCGTCGAAAGAGCTAGAGGCAGAGTTAGAGAAGGAATTAGAGGCTAGCGAGACGCAACATAGGGATTTGCGGCTTAAGGTCGAAGCTCTAGAGCACGACGTAAATGAGTGGAAGGTATGCATAACTCGTCGAAAAAACAACTTGTTTAGGTTACTGATTAAGATTTTATTTTAGGGTAAATATAAGCAGTCTAAAGCCGAAGCAAATTCAGCTCAAAATGCTCTGCAGAAAGAGATCACTTCTTTACGAGATGCAAACCGTACACTACAACTAAAGTTACGGGACATTGAAGTCTCGAACGATGACTTTGAGCGACAGGAACGGATCCAGCAGTCATCGCTTGAGGACCTCGAGTCTAAATATAACCAGTCTATCGAGCGGGGGGTAATGCAGGATGAAGAAATAAAATGTGGCGAACTTGAACGGGAACAGTTGAGAATCGATGCACAACGGTTAAAGGACGAACTTTCGGATTTGAAAGTGGAGCAAGAAATCACATTGGAGAAGCTCAACAGTGCTATGGCTATGGCAGCCAGAAACGGCAGTTTGCACCACGTACCCCCACCGTCTACATTCACATCACCACTGTCAGAAACATCGTCTGTCATCACTGATTCTCCCATCACATCTATTACAACTCCTTCGGGTGTATCCAGCTCGACTGCACAATCAGAGCACTCATCACCACCCTCCCCCCCCATGTCGGAGGTTTCGACTACCCCATCACAGTCTTCAAGAATTACTCGACCGCTTGATGACCCAGCTACAACGCCAAGACCAAGACACTTCCAGAAACCTAGGAAACACTCGCGCGGCCCGTCATTAGGTGGAGGATCTGCACTACCCATGCCATCATCGAAATCGCTGCATCAAATTCGCGGTCTGATTGGACAGATGCAGAGACTAGAGCAGAGGGTGCAGAGCGCACGCAGCAAGCTACCAGGACCCGTTAATACACCACCCCGAGCTTCCCCTCGGGACGTTCGGATGGGAACGAATATCCCAAGCAGCATTACAATGAGGTCACAGAGGAAGTCGCGGCCAGGCTCCACGACATCATCTGTGACGTCTGGTGGAGACCGCGATATGCATGGATTCCACCCCATTAGTCGGCCAAGCTTTGGCACAATGGACAGACCTGCTTCTCGAGCGGAGCGCCCGGAGCGCCCAGAGAGTCGTATGTCTCGGCCTGGTTCGCGAGCATCTGGTACGACTTCAAGATCATCAATAGGATATGGGGGGTCTGGCATCCCCCAAAGACCACAGAGTAGGGCAAGCGTATCGGGCAGAATTACGCCAGCATTTGGCGAGTACGATACCACACCGACAGTGTCTAGAGGGAGGAGGAGTCTTGGGGGCGATGACGGGGCTGGATTGAGTAGAAGAAATACATTGAGTAATAGTGCAATTCCATTACCATCAAGTGGTCTCCCAAGACGTAGTATCGGTGGCCGCAGGAGCGGCGTTGTGGACGACGGTTTCTTAGGCGGACACGGCTCGCGGCGAACACTCAAGAAGCAGCTAAGCGGTGTTGGGGAGAAATAATGAACACACACTCCCCATCATCGGAAATGGGCCCTCATCTTAAGGCCGATATACCACATACCTGTCGAGGTATTATGACAGATTTCCACTCGTTTTAACCTACCAACCCACTTTTTTCATTTGTTTTCAACTCTCATCATTGGGCATCGGCATCATCATATTATCATCATCAATTTACGACTCTTCTTGAATATCTTTTTTTGTTGGGCCCCTTTCGCCCGAACCTTCTCATCTAAACCACAAGCAAGACCATGTGGTTGTATGCGTACATGCAACTTCACCCGAGTTTCGAATCTTGCCTCAAACCACCTTTTCTTTTTGTATAATGTTTTATTTTGTAGCACTGCACGTTGGAGAAACTGTATCTTTTTATTTCTGGGAGGGCTTTGTTTCGGCGTTTTTTTTTTTGTGCTGCTGTCTGTCTGTCTGTCTGTTACCGTGTGCAAGATTATTAGATGGAAGGAGTGGAACAGGAAAGGGAAAGGGGTGAAATGATTATCAACATTCCGTATAGCCGGCAGCATTTGTAGAGGGTGAATTGGCAATGGGGCAGGACACCAGCAAGCTTTCTTGGGGTATATATTGATAGTTAATATTATTGGAAATATTCATTCAATAAATCATCATGTGCGGTTTTGGGCGGTGTTGATAAAGCGGGGGATTGGGGCATTTTGGATTGAAATTGCTATTCCAAAAACCATCAAACTCATCACCATAATGTTGTCCAGCACGTTCCATGTCTAGTAGGAATGCAATAAAAGCACCCCCACCGCCATGACATACATCTATCTTACCTTACTACTTCAACGCAGGCCGACCAAAATGAGAAACTGTCTCAGCTTGGACGGGCCTATAGAGATCCGCACTACTACATATCAGCACCTTTTAATCGACTTTATTAGGTTCATCGTCGGCGTTGTGGGAGGTGCTCTCATTAGTGTTTGTTTCTTTGAGCAGTTTTTGGCTGCAGAAGAGGGGCAGATCAATGACGGCACCACTGTTGCACAGACGTCTGAGAGTTATGTTTCTGGTCGATAAGAAACTCTGGTAAACTCACTCTGGTTTGAGATAACCGCAGGCAGCGTTTTCGAGACCAACGCCTCTGGATACAAGTCGTAAAACGCGCCCCGCTCTGGAAAAGGTTCTAGTAGAATAGAGAGGCAGGTGGGCTTTAAATTATGCGGGACAAAGTGGGGTACAGAGGTCACATGTACTTGAGTAGTAGCTTTTATGAGCTACGTCTTACCCAGAATAAAATGACCTGGAGAATAGCCTATATTAAGAATATGACAATCAAAATCTATTTATCTAAGTTAGGATACAGTGTTGTAGCCACAACTGCTCATACATTGTGCTAGTTGTGTAGTCACATATAATCACTCGTGTAATATTTCCGCAGCCTAACGTGACCACTTGTGGGAATTCGAAGTGACTCCAATACTAATTTTTGCAAAGCCTCCTGCCTATAAGTACTGCACTAAATCTTCTCAACAACTACTACTCTTAAGCATGGTCTATATAGCCAACCACCTGGCAAACCACCGTTCACTCATCCGAGACAAGCCGACTCGAAGTACCTTTGTCCCCTTTGGACAACCCCCTTCCTTCCTTCCGCTTTACCAACCCCGAGACTCAGTTGCGACCCGGCCGAGCACTTCTCGAGGCATATAACTGCTGCTACTAGCTACTCGACTGCAATTCTTAAAGTTATTCAACTATTATTCATACCCTCCTTCACCACATTTTCATGGCCCCTTCTCCACCGCTTGGCCTTATCAGCTGCTATAGCTATAATCAAGGTATGTCTACCCCCCCTCCTTACGGACACAATCTAGGCAGTGCTTGCTTCATTCGCCTTTTGAAGTATGACTCCTTTATCTTTTCTCCATATCGCTGTTCATCCATCGCGCCATTATTCTGCCTTCACACCCCATCACTCTCAATCTCGTCAGCTTCAACACACGGAACCTCGTGTCATCTGCCAGAGCCAGAGAGAGGCCGCCTGTTTCATCGTACAGGCCTATTATGTCGGTCAATTCTGGCAAGAAAACGTCAACCACAGGCACTATGAATGCAAGGCCAAATGTAACAAAAAACGAAACGCAAGACGTTGAGAGTGTCTCGCCAGCTTAAAGACATCATCACAAGTGTATATGGAGCTTCCTTGTCGATGGATTCTGGCAATACTGCCAACATAATGACCTTCATAGAGTCCGAACCTGGTTGGATTATTGCTTGGCTACCTGAAGCTTGACTAGTTCAATTCCACACTGAACAGTGTTCGGCATCGTACACCGTACAAGAAATACGAGACCAGTCAGTCAGTGGGTGACTGCGACACCGCCTGATCCACACAATTTGTCCACCACAACAGAAGTCTATAATTCCCCTTGCAACGAAGCTTTGAATACAAAACGAGGCTGGATGTCGATCAATGGAGTGCTCCCGGTGGAAACCCTGATCGACTATATTCATAATAGTCTGGCAAGTTTAGCCCACTGGGCCTTCACTTCAGTCCCCTTGCTTGCCGCTTATTACTGTTGGAAGTTGGATAACGGTGTCTAGGTCATCCTGTCACTCGGTAGGCCGCATTTCGGCTGCCTCACATGTTTCACCAACGAGTGAGAGCTGATGTCGAACCTATACATTCCAAATACTGTTAACCTGTAGTTATACTAATATCATCTAGCACAACCTTCGAACTCATATATTCGAGACACTGTTAAGGTAGAGCTGTACTCTGTCCCCTACCTAGCACGACCTCAATCTTCCCGCTCTTTGGTGAGCTATTAAACCACTCCCGCAATGCAATCCCCTCCTCTCCAGTCAGCACCGTCGCCGCACCCTCTAATTCCTTAAGCTTCACTACGCCCAGCACCGCCATCGAGAGTTCAAGCATGGCCAGGTTCTGCGCAATGCACCCTCGCGGTCCTTTGCCAAACGCAAACCAGCTCCTGGCCATCTCCGTTTTATTGCTGCCGTGTAGCCACCGGTGCGGCCGCCATGCCAGCAGATCTGGTCCAAACACTGCTTCATCGCGGTGCAGCTCGAAGCCCGCTACACCTACGACGGTGCCGGGCGGGAAGTAGTGCCCATCAAAGCTCCACCCACCTTCGGGGACCACGCGCGGCAGTGGTAGCGGTGTGATGTCAGCAAGCCGTAGCGTCTCTTTCAGTACCGCTTGTAACAGCGGACTATCAACAGTGCGTTCAGAGGCGAGCTCGGCGAGAACAGCGGGGTGGCGGATTAAGTACCACAGTATCCACGCTAGTGTGAGACCAGTGCTGTCGCTGCCCGCAAAGATGAGGTCCATGCACTCTGCCTGCACCTGTTTTTTCGTCAGGTCGGTCTGGGTGCACAGGCGGTGTTGAAAACTCCCCGGCGCGGACTCGGCGTTATCAACGAGCTCTTGCGTAAACGCCTCCACGCGCTCAATAGAGGCAGAGCGGTTGGCAGGGGTTGGTGCTACTGACAAGTATGATGACATTATCCAGGCGGGGAGGTAGAACGCCGCACCCTGTTCCCCAAAGGCATCGATGAACCCCGCCGCCGAAAGCCCCTCGTTCTCATTCTGCGCTCCGTAGCACCGCCCGAAGAGGCTCATGCTCATCGCATCGAGCGCATACGCTCGAGCAAATTCGTATAGATTTATACGCTGCCCAGCGCGAGCGCGCAGGCGTAAAATCAAGGCTGTAACGCATCGTGCGATTCCCGGTTCGGCTCTGCGGAGCGCCGAGGAGGCGAAGAGCGGCGCGACGGCGCGAGCGCGGGCCGCACGGGCGGGAAGCGAGAGCGTCGAGAAAAGCGTGGCATGCGGGCCAAAGTCGAAAATGGTGTAGTGCGAGGACTTGGGGAAGCCGCCGTGCTGCGTATAGATTGGCGCAAGAGCACTCGGAGAGGTGAAAGAGACTTGGTTAGGTGAGAGACGGACGATGGGCCCGTGGCGGCGATGGAGGGCTTTTAGATGCGTTGCAAAGCCACCGGAAACCAGACGCAGTGCCGATGGGAGCGGTGATAAGACATGGGTCAGTGGCCCGGGGATGGAGCGGAGAGGATGGGTAAGGTGGTGGTAGACGAGGAATGTTATCGCGAGTATGACCACGGTAAGGAGGAGGGTGAGCATTTCGAGTGCCAATTGAAGTGGAGAAGAGATGTGGACTTTGTGGAGATGAGGTGAGGAATCCAGATGTGGTGACCCGTGGGTATTTTGGATTGGTGACTGATTCAAATGCGGATGGGATTTGCTTTTGTGCATATGCAGCTTGAAGTTGTACCCCCACACTAATATCCGGGCTGATATATCGTGAAAGATCTAGAAATATGAATGCTGTAGTAGCGGAACTCGTTGCTGGCAAATAAATAAACTTCAAGCTTAAGGTCCACTGTGCGCAACTTGGCCCGTTTTTTTGAACTTTATATCAACTTCACAGAACAGCCACCCAACCAAGATTTTAGAGAAATATCACTTCTGTCAAATTGCTTTTCGAACTGCATGCCTCGTCGAACCCAATACCAGGTTTTCAGATGTCCGGCAGACACCATAAAGCTTTGGACATGCCTCTCTTAATTCGTCAATATCCAGTTCCATTTGAGGCATACGTGAGCAAAATGTTTGGAGGAACAGAATATTTTAGACGGGACTCATAGTTGAGGAATGAAGCTGAATAAAAGGTCAAATGAAGAAAGCAAGGCTGAGAGATGAAGCAAACCCTAACCCACCATTCTGGCAGCAATTCTAGTTTGTGTAGGCGCATTATTGCAAGAAGGGGTTCTAGTTTGCTTGTATTTAGATGTTTACACAACCAGCAGTAACAAAAAGTTTGATTTCAGCTCATCCTGTGTTCTTCGAGGACCAGACTGTTAGTTGGGTCTTAGCATGAAAACTTCTAAGTATCGTATCATTAAGTGTATCCATAAAGTGTATAAAACCTCCCCCTAAAGAACCGTCCGACCAGAAGAGCGAAAATAGCAGTGGATATGAAAATGCAAAAAAGCCATCATAAGGTATATAAGTATGATATAATATGTACGCCAAAGAAACAAGAGACACAGACACCACCATTACCCAACCCAAAAGCTTACCCATTCCTACCCTCTCCAGAAACAACGAAATTTTCCTATTTTGGAAATCATCTACTGGTCTCTCCATCGGGCCAACACCTTCTGCTTCTCGGTCCCCGGCTGTGGTGCAGGACTCGCCTGTATTTGAGTCAGCACTTCCGTACATTAGACTAGCACATTGCATGGAAACACTTACAGTGTTGATCTTTGTCGTAACCTTGTACGTCCACGTCATCGTAATTGTGGTCTGCACATTTGGCCTGGGGATTTTGGTATTAAACACAGAATATGCGCTGGTCGGGTACTGTCTGCTGATAGCTGTTGCCCTCATTGTTTTCGCAGGTTGCAGCTGCATCGGCGCATATCTTGTTTGACCCGTCTGTTTCGTGTATGGGACCTGGGCCTCCTTGGCACCACCATCTTTGGGGGCTGCGTCTGCCACGGTACCGTCCACTGATGGTGGTGGGTCTGTATCACCGACTTCCTGCGCGGCGATTGCTGCTGCATCGAACTTGCCGGTCATGCCCGTCAACGAGAAGCGATCAGAGTAGACAGTGAAGGCACCGCCCGTTGCGGCTGTAGCTTCAAGCTTCACGAAACTGTAGGTAGCTTTGTTAGAACATTCGTCCCCAACAACACAATGGCAGGAGCGCTTACAAAACATCGGTGCCGTCATCGGCCGCAGCTGATGGAATCTGGACTTTGGCAGACGAGGCCATCTTCTGCGGGTTGGGACCCAGGGCCTGCAGACACAACGGCGTCGCGTTGCTACCACAACACAGGAACAGATTGAAGGTCGTGAAGTCGTCGATTCCGGGCGAGCCCGATTCGTCCCATTCGATTGTCACTGTATTACCGCCGGTCCATTTTGTTGACGACGTTGGTGACTTGAACTCCAAATCTGCGAGCGTCAGGGGCAGGGCGACCAGGGCTGCAAGGAGTGCTGATGGACGCATAGTGTCGGTGTTCGACAGAGAGATTGATGGGGCGGATGGGGCGAAAAGCGATAAGACAATACAGCTGGCGGGTCAAAAACGAGTGTCGGGGGGAATATTGGTGGCGGTCGTGAAGTTTCGACTGTTGGCTTGCCTGAAGCGAAGTTGTGGACGGTTGCGTGGATGTTGTTGCTTTTCTTGGAAACGTGCCGCCTATGCCAAGCTTAAGCCAGCACAAAGACACAACATGGTCCGTGCGTTCCGTCATCTCAATGCTGCAAAATTCTACGGTGGAGACATGGAGCTCATAAACTACTGAGCAGAGTTAAGTAGTAATACACAATTTCAGAGTCTTCTTCTACCATTACATACAGTCACTATTGCTTCCTCTCACTGTAGGCTACTTCTTGTCACCTATCGACTGAAATCACCAATCGCAAAGCGCAATTTGCAACAAAAATTATGAGGACTAGATGTAGAAGCGCTTCTTTTATCTTTACCGAGTATAGTCCCTAGTGCGAAATAGAAAGAAAATATGAAAAGAAACGAAAGTATAAGGGTTGTAAAATGAGTACAAATTTTGTTAAGAATTCCAGAAGAACCCGTCGTCTTCCGGTGACAAGGAAAAGACGATGCAAAAACAAATGAACAAAAGTGCCAAAATGAAGGTTCAAAGATACCAAAACAATGTAAAAAATAAATGAAAAGGAAATGAAACAATCCGCAGAATTATGAGGGATTGAAGAGGGTGCAGTGGTACAATAGAAATGAATCCATCAATAAGATGGGCAATGCCAACATACAGTACGTTAAAGAAAGTTGGGCAGAAGATAAACAAGAAATCGCAAACAGAATGTGCCCACATTAAAAAGAATTAGGAGGGTGACGTTATCTGTCTCGGTTCCCCGTCTCTGAACTCCTTCATGTCCCAAAATTGAAAAAACCCCGAACACGAAAACCCTATTACCGCAAATGCCAAAGGTATATTTCCCTACAATATTCACTTGCACAGATACAATAACTTATCTTCCTTCCTCATCGCTTGCCAATATAAAACAACGTTTAATGCATGCCGCCCACGGTCTCCTCTTCTGCCCAGCCGTTCATACCATGGCCATAACCGTTGACGCCAAGGCCAACCTGGCTTTGCTGGCTGATAGCCGGCATACTGAGAGCCCGGTTGTGCTGTCCGCCTACTCTGAGGTTCTGGTTCTGGACGTTTAAGCCGAGACCATTTCCGTTCCCATTGACATGGTGACCATCGACAGCCGCTGCTGCCGCATGAGCTGCCTGATCCATCTGGTTGTTTTGACCGTACACAGCTGCTGCTTGTGCGGCCAATTGTTGCTGAAGGTTCTGGGCGTAGACTGCAGCCTCCTGCTGTTGCTGCTGCTGTGCAAGATAGACTTGCAGAGGGTTTGCAGCAGGGTTTAAACCATTGGGGGTGTTCGGCCCACCCGACAGGTGGGGGCTGTGAGAGTGCATTCCTGCGGGACTCAACTGAGCCGGGCTGCCTCCTGATCCAGAGTGAGACAGACTAGGTTGTAAACCACCCGATGGTGGTCCATTTACTGGGCTTGTGCTAGGCAGAGGAGGGTGTCCGCCCGATGTAGGGGTGCCGCCCTGGTTCTGCTGGCCATTGCCATTAGTCTGTCTTGGTGGGTTACCACATCTGTCCTTGCCAAAGTTGATTTTGAACCGCTTGTATTCTTCCCTCCCACGCACTGCTTCAATGGCCTTGATGGCATTGGCAATGTTTGTGAAGTTGACAAAGGCACAACTCTTCTCTCGGAGGGTGTTGACCAATTCGATCTCGCCATACTCTGAGAAGTCCTGGCGGAGGCGCTCCTCTGTCCAGGTTTCATCAAGGTTACCAATGTAGACATTTCTGCTGGCACCACCTGAGACAGCCAATGCAATAGCTGGAGGAAGAGCACCAGAGTGCTTTCCCCAGCCAACCTTCAACCGACGATTGTGAATCATAAGACCCTGAATATTAGACAGAGCATAGAAAGAAGCCGCAGCAGTGGGATCAATGAAGGTGACAAAGCAAATGTGTTTGTCGGGGATGTAGCGGATGTGATGCAAAAGCCCTCCACGAACCACATTGCAAATTTCTTCGATTGTGGTCTCTGGGTGAATGTTGCCGAGGTATACAGTTCGGTTACCAAGATTGTTAATACCACCAGCTGAAGTAGCTACGGCTGCGGCTGCGGCAGACTGTTGGGCAAGGGCAGTCGAGATCATCTCCTTATCGGCGCTGTTCAAGAGATGTGCGTACCCGGGGGCAATTCCCAAATACTGGGCGGCATTTTGTTGCTGTGTTTTGGAAACATACGCACAACGATCCTTGCCATAGTACACACGACGTGGAGTCTGCCACTTGGGCTCCTGGGGTAGCTGGTTCACAGCCTTGATGGCATTGCCGATTGAAAGGAAGTGCACGAAACCAATAGCCTTCTCACGAACAATCTTGATGGTATCAATTGGTCCAAACTTGCCCAAATCCTCACGTAGCTCGTCTTCCGTAACATCCTCAGGCAGATTGCCCAGGTACACATTCCGAGAAGCACCAGACTGTTGAACAGCAATGGCAACTGATGTGGGAACCTGCGAAGGCTTACCCCAACCGACCTTGATATCTTGTCCACGGATAGCCAGCTTCTTCAAGATGGCATCCGAGTGGAAGTGCGTAGCCGATGCGCTGTCGAGGAAAGATATAAAAGCACAATTCTTATCAGGCAGCAGACGGACAGACTCTATTTGCCCAGACCTCACGTGACCAAGAATTTCTTCGGCCGAAGTCTCAGGTGGAATGTTCCCAAGATAAACGGTGCGAGACGTCCCGGGTACTATACCAGGACTCTGCATCATTGGGGAAGTCACCGTAGGCGACTGCTGTTGATAGTACGTGGCATACTGTTGCCCACCAAAACCGGTAGGAGAACCAAGGCCAGACGCACCAATGCCGCCAAAAGTTGGCGACAGGGGGTTACCCGACGTGGGTGTCTGTTGCGGGAACCCACCGTGCATGGGGAACTGAGGAGATGCGAATGCATTAGGCGTCCCAGGTTGGAATGGCGACCCGAGAAGAAGCTGAGATGGTAGTAGCGGCGTGAACTGCATATCATAGGTGCCTGGTGAAGCAAGTTCGTTCTGTTGTTGTGATGCCCCGGTATTGATTGACGGCATGTTTATACGCCGTCTGTTGGGGTGACCCATACTGTCCGAGCTAAATCCTGCGGGCATACTAACGTGCTCGCCGTTGGATACTGTAGATATTTTGGATAGAGGGTGCGGTGCGCGGGTGGTTTGAGTAGAATTGCCTGCCGATTGTCCCTCCTGATTCATAGAGCCCAGTGAGTGTGGGTGGACAAGTCTGTCCAAATTAGAAACTTGAAGTATGGCCGTGATGATGGATATATTAATGGCCCGGTGAGGTTACTCCGGACGCTATAAGGAACACCGAGTAAGTTCTGGAACTGTTGTTGCCGACAAGTTTTGATTTTCTTGATCGGAGGTGTCACAAACCGGTGAAATATTCAGATCGCTGGGCACGAGTAAGCTTGGTAGCTACTGCGTAGGAATTCGGCTTCTGGCATGACAAGCGTGAATGTTAGCATAACATGATTCCCCAGAATTGGACTGTCCCTTCGGACGTGCCCAACAAGATCTTTGTAACTAACTTTTTGAGTTTATATCCCCACCAAAAAAATCGTATGTAGCCGCTTAGAGATTAATATCTACTATATTTCAATTCCACGTTCTCGAAATGTTCCTTGAATGCACAATGTCGGCTCGAGGGAGCTGGGGATTTTGGTTGCTCGGCGGTTTCTCAACGACGAAAAAGGGGCGCGAGGACAGAAAATTATGAGGTTTCTTCGAAACTTTGATTCCAACCGCTAGATGACAGAATGCAACGCTCGACAAACTGAGACCGAAGGATATTACAATTGGACGAAGCGCAATAACGGATCCGCTGGCGGAGAGCAGAAGAGCCAAAGCAGTACTGAATAAATGAAGGTACCTAGCGAAGGGTAATTGGAACGAAAGGGAGCACCAAGAAAGGTCTGGAGCTTGGAGAAAAAGATGGAAGGACAAGCAGGGAGAGAAGAAGGAAGTAGGAAGCAAGAAGAAGGATGAGAGAGCGAAGAGAAATTGGAGGCCCTTGTCCGGGCTAGTACTAAGTAGTAGAAGACAGAAGGGTCCAAGAAAATGGAAAAGGAGCGTGCGGCGAACGAACAGCACGACAGAACACCGAATGAACGAGGAGGAGGTGTGAGAGAGGCAGGTTCGGTCGGGGCAGTTCGAGTGAGGAGAGCCACTTTCGCACTTTCACTCAACGAGGCAAAGAAAGAAAATTGGTGGAACACTGCAACAGGGGCGTGATGGGCGCGAGCCACAGATCAGACCGAAGGCAGCAGAGCGAGGAGATGCACCACGCTGTTGCTGGCGAGCGAGAGTCCAAGCGTTAAAATTATTATGGACGAGTCGGTACTTGCCTCGCGAGTCGCCAGGTCTGGAGACGCCTCTCCGGCCAATGGGCGTACAGACTGAGGGCGAGAAGGCCCGAATGTTGGGGTGGCAGATGAAAAGGAATGAGAGACAAAGATCTCCACCCGCTTTCTTCCTAAGCAAGCAAGTACAACAACTCATTCACACACCAACCATACCATATGATGCTTAACCCATCGTGAAAGGATTGCATAGGCTCCCAGCTCGAGATGTGTGTGTATATGTGTGATTGACGATCGAAGGTTAGGTATGCGAAGTATCACGCTCTTCGCTGTGCTGTGCTGTGTATATGAGTCTTTGGTATGCACATCTCTTGCATGCAAGCAAGCACACCCAACAACACGACATACACTAAAGGGATAGGATACATCGATGGAATATATAATACGCATGAAGAATTCGATGTTGTGGACATACATACATACATGCACACGCAGCATATACTAACGAAAGATCAAGGAGCATAGCATGCTCATCGCTCTGTGCATCGCAGGCAAGCTGCCTGCCTCCACCCGTTCGTGTGGCTTGCCTTCTTGCTCTGCTCTTCTCCATCTCTCCAAGCAACACCCGCAACAAATAAACCTCGTCGATAAACATGCTGACTGACAAGCCCCAGCGCAACCAAGGAACCAGGGACCCACACCGCGCTCCCTTCGCTCTCCACCATCCAACCAGACGGACGTGCCAACCACATCCCAACCAGCCAACCAAAAGGGACAATTGGTCGGAAATAGGGGTAGCGTCGAGCGCCTTACCGACAAACTCGTCCAAGACATGTTCCTAAAGCATCTGCCCCCCAATCCCTTCTGGGACCTCGCTCTGTTGCGCTCATACCACCCACCGACCAGGGGGGGGGTGTTGTTGGGTTAGGGAAATTGCTGGTCGTAAAAATATGTGCTCCGTACATACGGAGCAATGCGCAGAGCAGCAGCCGTCCGGCAACGGCCCAAAAAAACCCACCCAAAGACAAACTGGCGATGATTGATTGTGCAATGACCACGGGCGGGACCTAGGCTGGGCGCCGCCATCACAGCAAAAAGAAGGCACCTGTGCCCACGCTGCCACCTGTCTGCAGAGCCCTGGCATCCCATCACGTCTCGGAACACCGTGCTCCTACAGAGGAGCAGTGACCGGCATGCTAAATCTACTGTTGCGGATGTCCGTCTTGCTTGGAATTGCATGCTGCCAGTGAGTTCGTTCAGCTCAGCTCAGCTCCTCCTCCCCGTCGTCGTCCTCCCCCCTCTCGGACACGGAACGGTGCGGACACCAACTCCTAGGTTGGTTACCTTCGCCGACCAGTGACCAATTTCCTGTTCCGTGGTTCATCAAGTTAGCCGTGGGTGGAGGTTTGTGAGTCCGTGCTCTGCAGTGTGCAGCCTCCTCAGCCTCATCCATCCTGTGCTTTTGGCGAACAAGAAACACTCGTCCGGTGCACAGCGCACACCTCTCCTCAGGACTCGATTGCTTCTGGAAGAAACATGCTACATGCTACATGTCGAGCGGAAACAATAAACAAGAAAGATGCAGAGTGCTCTACGAATAGAAAATCTCAAAGTGCTCATTGCACTGCAGGGCCTCCCCTCCCGAGAGCATGGATCTCCAGCTTCTGGCTGTCGTGTCAAACCATCCCCCGTCTCCCTCGTCTGGGGACGGGCTTTTCAGAGCTTCCATGCTATCTGTGCCTTTCCTGCCCTTGTGAGGCAGTCAAGCGACCCCATCATGCACAAGTGAACAAACTTTCGGGAACGTCTAAGTACTTGTGCATGACAGACCTTGGTATTATATAAGCTGAACATTTAGATAAGCCCGGTGGAGATGTGTGAATGGAAACAATTATAATTTGTTTGGCAGGCAAACTATTGTTTCAATGTGGCCAGTTTCCATGATGTGATCGCAGAACCCTTGCCAAGTGACTTTGCACAATTGATTTACACATCTACAACGATACAGACATAGCGCTCTGGCTGAATTAGAGTAAGTACTACATACAAATGGGGGTTTAGAATGTCTATTTCTGTGACTCGTATACATGAAAGAACCAATTTACATAAAAGATCATAGTCAATATGAAAACACATACATACTTCACCAAAATTAAGAACTACATACTCTTTGGAAAAACACAAAATAACTCCTTCATGTACACCGTTCCTAGTCCCAATATTCCTAACTACATAGCTTCGTAAATAGACTCTTGTGTCTGTTTAACTTTGCAACCACATGTGTGTGCATGATAGATATGCGAGTGGCATGGTGTCGAAATACGCACAACGATAAGTCATGGTCGTGGTTCAGCTTCTACTATACAATATCTTCAATCCATTGTAAATCGCCATATTCAGAGGGGTCAACCCCAGAATCATTAAAGATACTGCGGTTGAAGGAGGCTGGAAATTCTGGTTGACCAGTGCCCATATTGTTGGCCTGTATATCTGAAAGGTTTCCCAAGTCGTGGGGAATAGGTATACTGGATGCTTTATATGATAATTGGATGGCTGGAGTAGGCGATAGAGAACTGGTATCTTAAACGACAGTTAATTGTAAGATTACATAAAATACATAGTGATGACATACTTGTAATATCTTGGGGTCCATTAGGATCCATATCTACAGTTTCTCGATGTTCATCCACTTGTTTTCGTACTTTAGGCGGTGGCCGATGAGATGTTCCAATATCGTCTATTAGATAGACATAATTTAGAACATATTTCTTGAGATGGGAAATAGCATGGAGTATGAACCTTCTTCTGTTTCCGCAAAGCTAGATTCTGTAAGGCTAGAACTTGAAGCCTCCCGTACTCTTTTCTTTCCCTTCTTGCCTGGGACTAGGGCACTGCTGACTTCTTGTATGATGTCGACATCGGAATCCTGAAGCTCCCCAAGCCAACTAGAACAAAATTTCCGTCTACAGCGCTCATCAAGACTTCCAAGGACGTCATTTAGATTCCGAGCAAATTCTTTCCCGAGAGCATTTGGGTCGTTTGAAATGTTGGTTCTGGGAATTCCTATATTGTCGATGAGTTCTACTTCTCTATCTCTTATGTGTGGATAATGACATACTATCTGTTCCGTCCTGCCAGTCGTACCTCTTCAATTTTTTCCCGTCTCCATCCTCAGGTAATATTAATAAAATGGTTTCGTGTATTTCTGCGAGCTTCGAAGGATCCTCTTCTTTGCATTTATCAATGTTTTCAGAAATCTTACCAAGTTCTTCCATGAGGGCATCCTGTTCAGTCTGGCTTTTAACCCGACATTTCTTTTCCGACTTTCTTTTATGAGAATCCAGTTCATGCTTTTTTTGGAATCTTTCATTACAGTTGGAACATGCGAAGGGGAAAAGGTGTGTTTTGGTATGATTACTATTGAGCGAATGTGAGTAAAAGCCAAGTTGAGGTTGAAAGTTGAGATAAGACTAACTCTAGATCGACTTTTTTATAGAAGTACATATCTTGTTCCGTGATTGACTTTGTACTTTTACTAGAATTATGCTTTCGGGGCTTGGGTTGTTTTGGGTCATTAACACAAATAACACAACGATAGTGCATTTTGTTCGCATGTCTGCAGATATTGTTAGCCTCTGGAAAGTCGAAATGACATGTATCACTTGCTCGATGCAGGTTGCGGCGTCTGGGAATCCCTTTGTACATTGTTTTGGCAGTTTGCTAACTTTCTTCCGTAAAAGAGGACAATGGACTATACTCTCAGACGAAGGGGTGTTTTGAGTCGTGGGCGGATTGGTATTATTGCTTTGACCTGATCCTTTTTCTGCATCCTTATTTGTGTCCTTACGATTTGGACTGCCCTGGGAAGCCGACTGTTTGTTACTGTCGCGCCCGAGGCCGCTGGAACGTCTTCTTGAGGTATTAGAAGAGCCTTCGCTGGAGGCGTGCAGATTTTGCGAAAAAGTGAACTGATAAGTGGAGGAGGTTGCTATGCTTTGAATTTGAAGATGGTCGAACGCCTTTATCAGATCCTCTATATATTTTCCACGTTGGACGGAAGTGTTTCTATCGAATTGGGTATCGAATTGGGTCCAAGGTTCACTTCGAGGATCGTCAAATATAACACGACGAGTTTCATCTCTAGCTACGCCTTGCCCCAAGAAAAAGGGGATCCGAAGGTCATTTTTCAAGCCTAGCCCTGGGTGGTGGTGTGTTGCTGAAAGTACTGTTGTCATTTCTGCTGGTTGAACACTGTGCGACCCGATTCAAAAGAAAGGCTTTCAAGGCTGTATGGGATGTTTCGAAGTTAAAGTATGTTTGAAGTCGTGATATAAAAGTTCCGATAAAGGACACTGCGCCTGGAGAGGATGAGCTGAAGAGGTGGTTAACAGTTGGTAGAATTGCGGCGGTGGTGCATATCCAGCGCACCTTCGAAGTCCGCCGGAGCACCGTAGAATAGATATCCGCACATTGACGTTTCATATCCATATTTACACCACATAGATCAATCCAGCACTGATTTCAACGAAAAAACGCGGCAATGCGTGGGAGCAATATGAGTTTTGTACACGGGTGCGGGGTCCAAATTTTTAGGTGATTAAAGGCTCCATAAATGTGGGATATGGAGGAGATCTGGGTAGGAAAGTCAGGGTGCTCCGGCGCACACAGTTGTATTGGCCAATCCTAGCAGTGTACTGAAATAGACAGATGCATGAGACTAACCCTAACCCAGCAGCTCCATGCCATGATCGAGAGTTTTGGAGGGTCTTCCCCGCATCTCCACAAATCGACATGCCCACTTAATCTTCTAGTTGTGAATTGATAATTTGTCGTGGAAACTGCTAATGAGACACCATTTGAATACCACCGAGTTGAAATATCTGGAGGAGGCAACGTTCTTTCCTTCAAAATCAAGGCTGATGATTGATTTGACACTGTTTATGAGATTACAAGTCTTCTCAGAGGTGCTAACTAGGTTTTTGAGTCGCATAGATCCCCACTGATACGGATCGCGAAATCTCAACCAACTCCATTATAGGTCCACTTCGAGCTATGTTGGAAGGCGCACTCAGATTTAGCATTTCGTCAAGTCCCACTAATATTGGCCCGAGTTCAAGACGATATCGTAGGGTGCCTATTGAATATTTCTTCTCAGACTAGTTGCCAGTATCAATAAGTAGTGGCATATTCTTACAAGCTCGAAGTACCTAAAAGACGGTTAGAAAGTGTTCTTGAGGAATTGATGACAGGAGTACAGAAAGCCGATTTAGAGAATGCATCAAGTGGTAAAAGAAGGATAGGTGTCTACATATTTTATCCCAAGGTTCAAAAATTAAGCCATAACGCAGGGTATGGTATAAAACTTTGAAATATTAAACCCTAGATGAGGAATGCAACGCCAGCAATATACATGTACGTACTCCCATTATACATTTGTATAATTCTAATAAACTTTGACCTAATGCTCCCAACAATGTAGACAATCATCCAGCATAGTCTCGTGCCCAGCCGGTAAAATAAATTCGTCGTTTCTCCTCCCAACAACCCCACCGGAGACTACATCTAGCATACATCTAGATCTAATCTAACGCTTCTCTCCATTACTCGTTAAAGATAGTGGCCAGTCACCATTTGTAGGACCCTTGAATTTAGAAATCCTCGGTGCCTTCATCTCGGTGTGAAATAAGCGATCGAATATATCGAAAGTTCCATATCCACCCTTTGCGCCCTCATGGTGCTGGTCGTGTCTCTCAGCTAGCCGTCCTACTCTATATCCAGAATGCACAGCACAGCTCTCGAACCCAACCATTCCGGCAAATATCCACATGCTCACAACATGAGCCCTCAGGAAAACAGGTGGGAGCATTATTGGGATGTAAAATGTTAAAAGGTACTCCAGCGGATGTGCATACCGCGCGGCCAATGCAATTGGAGCCTTGAACGCATGGTGGACTTTATGGATGTGCCGATAAAAGAATGGTTGATGCAATATGCGATGTGACCAATAGAACATGAATTCGCAAAGTATTATGCTGGAAATAACATCCACAAAGATTTCCAGAATGTTAGGGAAAGTTCCGAATCTGTATGGAGTTCCCACACGACATACACGCTCTAGAAGTAGATGGAGACTAGCCTGGGCGATCAAACCGATGACCTGGTTTCGAATTACTGTAATTACGCAAACTCTCAGTTCGGAGAGCGTTGGTAGTGGTTCCGTTGGTTGCGTCTTGTATTGACGGCTCCAGGATGGCAAAAGATATCCGACTAATAGGAATAACGCCGACGGAATCCAGAAGAAAAACAGATCTACAGAAATTGTTCCGAGCAATTCAGAAGCAAGAGGCGAATAGGAGGAGATCAGGCCTGTGTAGGCCTTAACAACATCTCGCATATTTTCTGTCGGCGGGATACTGGAGCAGTCATGACAGAAACAGGCGAAATATGAAAGCCCTCAAATTTCGATGCAAGGGGCGCGCATAATGTTGTAATTCTCGTGATGCCCCGTGCAGAATCGTGGTGACATCATGATGAAGTTAACAACAGCAACAACAACCCGGTTCCCCCCAACACTACTGGAAAGCTTATCCGCCCCTAGTCGATAGCTCACGTCAACTGCCAGCTCCCGCCAACGATCATGTTTAACCCCAGTACATACCTCTATGACTTCGGCTTGCAACAGTCGACGGAATGGTCGCTTGAACAAACACCTCCTCTCACAGGCCGGATTGCAGTTATTACGGGCGGTGCGGGGGGAATAGGTGCTGAAATCACGAAGCAACTACTCTTGCATGATATCAAGCGGGTCTATATCCTTGCACGCACGAAATCGCGATTCGAAACGACCTTGGCCGAGAAATGGATCCCCGAATTGAAGCCCCATGGCCTTTCGGCTGAAAATATCGCCTCTCGATTGGAGTTCATAAGCTGTGATCTCTGTGATCTGGCAGTCGTGGATAAAGTTGCAGAACACCTGGCCTCAACTCTCCCCCGCCTCGACATCCTGATTCTCAATGCCGCCCTCACGACCACGCCGGCCTACGAGCTCTCGCCTCAAGGCGTCGAGACCATCTTCGCCGCCAACCACCTGGGCCACTTTCACCTCACCCACCTCCTCGTCCCGGTGATGATCACCACGGCCAAAACCAGCGCCGCAGTCCGCATCCTCTCAACCTCGTCGGGCCTGCACCTCCTCTCCGGCCGCATCTCGCTCGACTCCCTCACCTCGCCAACCCGCACCTTCCCCATCCCCGCCATCGACTCGATCTTCCGCTACGCCCGCTCCAAGCTCGCCAACATCCTGCACATGCGCGAGCTCGCGCGCCAGCTCGCGGAGTCCGGCGTCTCGGGCATCACCGTCAACACCTACTACCCGGGCAACATCGTCACGCCGGCCATGCAGGCGTGGCCCGCGCTGCTCGGGCCGCTCGGCCGCCTGCCGTGCTGGCTGTTTTCACTCATCGGACAGACACTCGAGGAGGGCGCCACGACGGCGATGTTCCTCGTCACGTCCCCGCTCGTCGAGGGCCGCAGCGGCGGGTACTGGACCCCCGTGGCGCGCCTCGGGACCGCGAGCCGCGCCAGTGAAGACGCCGCGGCGGCGCGCGATCTGTGGCGCTGGAGCGAGGCGATGATGTACAAGATGCTGGATGATGGCCAGATGCTGGTTTAGCGCATGCTGGGTCTGTCATGTATATGCATGGTATGGCGGCCGCTGGATAGGCTGGCACGCTGGGTATTTAGGCTACTGAGAAGTATGTAGTTAATGGTAATCGTAGTAATCTATTTTCAAATGGAGCATGTGCGTATTGATTGTACCATGGTGCCGGAATGGATGTGCGTATGCCCGTCAGGTTCCGGGATATGCGTACGTACGTGCATACGAGGGGGCCAGACACATCTACACCCGTGAGATGGGGCCATCTCAGCGGCGGCGGGGCAGGCCGGAGCCGGTGACGTGGGGTCCTCTCTCATCTCTATCCCACGACCAACAGCCGTAGAATTGACGTTACGAAAACAATATTTATGCAGCTACATGGCTACGAAGAACAGAACTCTTTACGTTAACGCAACCCAATCGCGTGTTAAACCCAATCTGCGCCGCCCAAAACCCAAGAAATTTACAACATACGTAACTGTGCCCCAAAAAGCAAACCCTAGCTCCGGTAATGATGTTGAATCTACTTCCCTCTACATCCCCCCCTCTCCCTCCGCTTTCCGCTCTACCCCCCTCTGCCCCCTTCTCCCATCCTCTCCTCAGACTTTACGACTATACGCCGCTGCTCTTCACCAAATAGCTCAACAAGTCCACCTTAGTGACGACATGCAGCACCCTCCTCCCGCCGCGCTCCGTCACCACAGCGGCGGAGTTGTGCTCAAAAAACCGCCCCAGCGCGCTCAGCGGGGTGTCCAGCGTCACCTCCTCGTACACTCGCCTCCCTGGCTTCGTCGCCGCGGTTCCAACATGTCCATGCCCCGCCGGGACGTCCGTCGCGAGCTGTGTGAAATCAAACATGACCTCGCGCACCGGCGTCGCCCCCGTGGCGCGTCCGCGCGAGATGTAGGAAAGCAGGTTGCCGAGTGTGACCAGCCCAACGAGCGTGGTGCTGTTCTCGGCGGCGACGACGGGGAGCTGGTCGAACGCGTTGTCGCGCATGGTATCGATCGCGAAGCTCGCGGGCGCAGCGGCAGGGATGGTGACGACCGGCTTGAGCGCGAGGCTCGCAATCGTGGGCTCCGGCGGCGGCGTGGGCGTCGCCGGCGGCGTAGCGGTGAAGTCGTTCGCCGCCATCCAGGAGTCGTCGACGAACTTGGAGATGTAGTTGCGCACGCTGTCGGGGAGCACGACGACGACTGATTTCGACGGGTCGTTGAGCTCGGGGTGGTGTTTTGTCAGCGCCTCGACGAGCGCGGCCATGGCGCTGCCGGAGGACCCGCCGCACAGCAGCCCTTCTTCGCGGATCAGCCGCCGCGCGAGCAGGAATGAGGCGCGGTCGTCGGTCTTGACCCACGTCGTGACGGCCCCCTGGTCGAGTACCTGCGGGATGAAGTCGTAGCCGATGCCCTCGACCTTGTACTGCTCGTGCGAATCGTTCAGCGCCGATGGGACGGCGAGAATCGAGCCGTGCGGGTCGCCGGCGATTATGACCGCCGCGGGGTTGTGCTTGCGGATCCCGCGCGCGATCCCTGTGATCGTCCCGCCGGTCCCCGCGCCCGCCACGACGGCGTCGACGTGGCCGCTGGTCTGCGCCCAGATCTCCTCCGCCGTGCCGAGCTCGTGCGCGAGCGGGTTGTGGGGGTTGGTGTATTGGTCTAGGATGTGCGAATTCGGGATCTCTTTTTGGAGGCGGATGGCGACGCCGATGTGGGATTCGGGGGAGTCCCAGGCGGCTTCCGTCGGCGTGCGCACGATCTCCGCACCGAGTGCGCGGAGCACGGAGACTTTTTCGGTCGACATCTTTTCGGGGAGCGTGATGATGCAGCGGTAGCCTTTGACGGCGGCGACGAGGGCGAGGCCGATGCCGCTGTGGTACGTTAGACTACATGTTCAATTGTCACGGGGGTGGTTGTCATGTTAGGTGGCGGGAATAGTGCTGGTGGTGATGGTGGTGGGGCGCGGGGGGGGGGCGGCGGGGACAGGGGATGGTAGTAGTAGTAGCAGTAGTGGGGTGGGTGGCGGGGCAACAACAGGAGGGGCAACCCACGTATTCCCGCTCGTCGGCTCAATCAACGTATCGCCAGGCTTGATCCTCCCCTCCTTCTCCGCCTGCTCGACCATGCGCTTCGCAATCCTATCTTTCACCGAGCCGCCGGCATTGAAGAACTCCAGCTTTGCGAACACCTGCGCGCGGATGCCGAGCGACTGCGGGACGTGGTTGAGGCGCACTAGCGGCGTGCCGCCGATGTGCTCGAGGATCGAGTCGTAGGCCGCGGACATTGCGGTATGGTGTGTCGGTAGCGTAGGTGGTGGTATATGTGGAGAGGTGGAGTGTTGGTGGTTGGAAGGTGGTATAGGTGGTGCAGGTCGAGGTGGCGGACAGGTATTTGTAGGGCTCGGAGAAGGTTTGCACAAAGCGTGATATGGCGCAACCACAGGCAAAGCAGGGTCGAGGGACCCGCCAATAGCCGCAGGCCTAGCCCTTACAAGTTACCGGACGTCGCCACACGTAGGGGCCCGGCTAGCATCTGAACGACCCACGGCGCCGAGTTGATAGAGATTGTTGCGCAGGCACGACATCGCAGCGATGGGGTGTGGAGGGGCACGGAGAGGCGGTCTGGCCCGACGGATTGTTATGTAAACTTGCATTCGGGGAAAAAGAAAAGAAAAAACACAGAAACAGAGAGCAGAAAGTGGAAAGTAGAAATTAGAAAACGACACAACACGAGAAGAAGGGCTGAAGGTCGTGTCAGCGCAGAGCAGAGCAACTAACTGTTTAGTCTAGTCGATATCACGCTGACTTCACAAGCTATTATGCCATCTCTAGCTCTATCTAAGTTCCAACACAGCACCATAATAAACCACTCTTATAAGTTTCAGCCCGTCGAGGTGTCCTGTCGCCAACAAGGTTCCCATTCGTTCATGCCAATTGAAATGTTTATATGCCACTCTATCTTTGCCACACCAGTACAGGGCGTGGCGTATTAATGCTGCTGCTGGTGCTGCATCCAATCCAATGTGCCAATCCAATGTGCCCCTGACCGGCTGGACCCAATCAGCGCCTCGCACTCTATATGCCAGCCACAGCCATCTCCTATCAAAACCCCTCGCTCATCGTGATTCTGTGCGTCTGGAGGGCTAGATTTTTGTGGGGAGGCCTTCGTGGTTGTGCATGTTGTGGCCGTCAGATGAGGGTGTATCGTACAGAGCCCGTGCAAAAAGATCGGAACACCACAACCACCAAATTATCTTTATCTTTCATACTTTAGTTATTTATGTAATCTCATTCGCAGAGAGTAAATGTTCCGATCTTTTCGTACGAATTCTGTACTCTACAGAGAAGTGGATTGGGCAGTGCGGGGCCGGAGCGAGCATTCCACGATGCGCCATATTCCTCAGCGAGCCAATCGTGCTCCTCGCATGCTGGCACCTGGCTGCCAGGTTGGAATTTGCAGGACGCAGGACGCAACTGGCATCAGCCCTAAATAGGAGGATCCGTAAATAAGCATGTAATCTATCTACTCTGCTGCACGGTAGCCCTCAGTCCGTCCGTGCGTCTTAATCAGCGCAATCACAGCTCGCGAGATTGCAGATGGATGGATGTGGGGAGTGTCGTATCAGATCGTCGAATGGATGCTTGGGACAGATTGCTTCGGTAATGGGGTGCCGCGGGTTTGGCGCTTTGAAACAGATTGTTGCGGTCGCGCCGATAAGCAGCGTGCTCCCCTATCCGTACGCTCTGCTTAGAGTAATAGTACTTATTGAGGAGGACACAGAATATATAGCAAGGAAGAGCTTCCTCCCCTAATGCTCTACATAGACTAATAGTACTCGTACTTGTGGATTTGAAGAGGACACGGAGTAAGTGAGCTTGTACCCGGGACTGGGCAGCCGCAATCGCCCTTTGTAAGACCCAATAACGGAGTAGTGGGTTGGGCCTGATCGGAGAGTTTATAAATTGTTCCTGCGACCTACGGACGCAGTAAGCTACATAGAGGATCGTAACTACTGCGAGAGCAGACGTTTGTTGTTATCCACGTTTCGCTCGCTCTGTCTGTCTTGCAGCAGCCGGTTGCATTTCCCCGCAGTCCGGCTGCGGGTGGTGGCTGCCAACCACTGCTCTCTATCTCGTGCACAGTGCTGCGTGTAACGTTGGAGTGTTGCTCCAAGCATTAATGGCCCCCTATATTGTAATGAGCGGACAAGCCCCGAGAAACGAGGCATCCTATGCTGCACCGACGGAGACTGCCCTGCCAAGGGACGTTCGCTAGAGAAGCTGTGTACCGGTAGACATACACGGTGCTTTCATCGCAGAGAGGGATGCAGGTAGATGAGCTTCTTGAGTTGAGGGCTGAGAGCTGAGGAGACCCCTCGACCTGTGTATGGTAGCTGGCTGGGATTAGGGTACCTCTGCTCCACTCAAAAAGCTCTCGAAGCAAGGCTTGCGACGGTCAACTCCAGCCACGAGAGCACAGCAGAGTGGCCCAGAAACGCGTGCGAAGGAGCGTTTCTGGCGAGGCCTTGCATGCTCGCGGTATTCAGCGCAAAATCACGTTGATTCGTCGCGGGACTCGGAGTCCATGCGCTGTGGGAACTGTGGTGGCCCGAAATGATGTTTCCCCCACCGAGCGGCGGCTTGGCACGCGCTTATAAGAACCCACAAGTTCGCCGCCAATTCTCTCGATTCCTCCTTCTATTCACCCCTACAATACAAAGTGCTTTCCATGACGACCGCACACCTCCGAGCCTATTTCTACATCGATTCTGGTCTCTATCCGAGCAGCTCTACCTCCTCGTCCCCCCCATGTTTGCTACATCCGACGCCTCAACCTCTTCCGAGTCCGCGACACCGCCAGATCGTCCGACGACATTGGCCGTGGGCGTCGTAGCTCCAGGCCCCATGACGCCGCTGTCGCCCGACGATAACTCTGTCGACTGCATATTCTGCCTTGACACACTTCCGTACGATTGTGTGGCCCCCTCCGCCGACAGCCAAGCTGTTGCCCGGCTTCTTCCGTGTGCCCACCATGTGCACGACGAGTGCCTCCAGCCTTGGAAAGAAATAGCAAACTCTTGCCCAATCTGCCGAGTGGACTTTACGGAAGTCCAGGTGCTGCCTTGCGTAACAGGTAGGCTCCGTTTGCCCCGCTGAGCTGGGTGTGAGTACTGACGTTTTCGTCCAATAGGTCATGCGCTTTGTTCGTACGCCGTGACGCCCAAGACGCAACGCGTCGCCGAGGGCCGTGCTGCGGATATCCCTCCGGAGGTTCTACCATTTGTGGACCCTCTGACTCTTGCTCAGTTGCGTCGTGACGAGCAGGAGGCAGTTGTCAGGCGGCGTGAAGATAGGCGGTGGCAGTCAGCATGGGAACATCTCGATGCTGACTTGCAACAAGATAGCGACCCCGACGACCAAATCTTCGAGAACGATCTGAGGTATTACCAGCACCAAAATCGAGAACTGCGTCGGATACAACGAGCGCGAGTTGCCGCAGCCCAGACCGGCGATAACAACACCGCAGCTCGGAATCACAACCCTCGGATATGGGACAGACAAACTACACGGCCAAGAGAAGTTTTCCCTCATCTAGAGAAGCCAATGAGCAAAGAGGAAGAAGATTCCTGGAAAATGATGGAGCTTGCCGAGAAGCTTGAAACCAAAAAGAGGCGAAGAAGCCCATCAATAGATCAAAATATGCCTAACCGATTGGGTATGGCAGAGTCATCTGAAGATGGCGAAGATGGTGAAGACCAACGCAAATTTAAGCGACCAAGGACCAAGAGGGACTCACAATTCACCCCGCTAAATACAAATGTTAACAATGGGGAATCATCCACAGCCAATTCTGGACAGGACGCTCCCGCGCAACCTGATTCAGCTTCTCCTACTGGTGGTTTATTTTCTGCTCTTCTGGGAGGCATTGGAAAGTCCAAGGAAGTCCCAATAGTTTCAGCCGCAGATGTATTCGGTCGCGATCTCGGGCGGATGAGACCGATGTCACCAGATCGGTGCAGCATGTCTAGTGCCATGTCTCAGCCGGGATCGCCACCGCCAACATTTTCCCCCTCGTCTCCCCCTGCCAGCCGTCCCAATTCTCCGGATGGCCTACGTGGCCGTGCATTATTCACAACATCAGGAATGAGAACACCAGCACAGTCACCCGAACGTTCAGCTAGAGTGAGAGCCTGGGAGGTCCCCAGACAAGCATCTCCAGAACGGAGAGACCAAGGACCCGCGAAAAGGCAAAGGCGAGATAAAGGAAAGGCCAAGGAAAACAGCGGAGGCGAGGAATCATCTACCAGCACTAAAAATCCTTCGGACATCAGTTATGCTCGGGTAATAAAACCGCAACAGAAAGCAGACATTATGGCAATGGTCAAGAAAGCCCTGGCGCCCTTGTATCCGTCCATCATCTCTAAGGAACACTACACCAAAATCAATCTGAACGTGTGCCGCAACCTATACAGGCACATCCACCATACCAAATCCGAGGACAAGGCCGAATGGGACGCGACCATCGTCACCGAGGTCGAGCAGGCGATGTCCAACTTGTCCAACTTGTAAATATAACAACCAGCACATTCACACTTGGGAGCGCTTGATTTTCACACCACATCATATCATTTGGCGAACGCTTGCTTGGAATTACTGGCCGGGAACTGTGAAATACTGCTTTTTGCTTTTACTACTTACTACTTGAATTTTTTCTGCAATTGGGAGGATGTTCAAACAGCGGGCGCAAACCACGGGCGGGGATTCATTCTGGAGTTTTGTTACTACGCACTCACTGCTTGCTTGCTTACTTCGGTCTTTACTGCACATTTGGGGGCGCGCGGCGCTATATCATCATCATCATCATTCATCATCATTGTTATCATTATTTGTGGGGTTCTGTGGCGGTTGCTGCCACAACAACAACATAGCAACACGGCGTGCGGCTACGGCGTTTTTTTTTTGTCAGGGTGTCATCAGCACCACCAATTCTTTTCTTGTCCATATCCTTTTTTCCTGGCTGGCTAGCTAGTAGCCAGTGTGGGAAACCAGAGAGGGGGCGCATGAACCCTATCGCGTGTTCCCCTCTTCTATTCCTAGTCTATTCCCCTCCATAGTAGTATGTAGAAAGAATAGAAATAACTCTGATCCAGAGCATCATCGTGCGTGCGTGCGTGTCCTGTGCGGTGCTTGTGCTAGCGTGAGAACCCTGCGTGTGTTTAGTTGAACAGACTTTGTTGGCGTGTTTGGGAGCGACCCTTGTAGTGTGATTGTGGAATGGAGGCAGGGTGGGGTGGGGCTTTGGCTGGCTGGGGTGAAAGGGCGAGGGCGAGTGAGATATTGTGGGCTAGGTAGGGGCTGGGCTCGGGCTATGGGCCGGTGAGATGGGAACGGGGATGCATGAGAACGGAGGCTGGAACGTCGGCCCGAGGTGGTTGATATGTACTTACACATATTGCTGTGTTTGCCATGTATCTATCTTGAGCCGTTCTAAAGCTTTGGGACGGGATCGGAACTGGATAGCTGGCAGCTACACGGTTCGAAATGCACTGCACATGTCGCGGGCGACAACTGCTGTCAGACGTCGCCAGTGCTTGCCATACTACCCACTCACCTACCCCGACGGACCACGATAGCTGCAAGCCAGCTTTCGTACTCGTGTCGGGCTTGCTGCTAAAGGTTCCATGAAGCCGTAGCTATGTACGTATATATACAGTAGAGTGGGCTGCAATCATAGCTAAAATAGCACCCTTCACCACCCCATATCAACGGCTTTCGTGGCATGGCGATACCATCTCATCACTGCAGTCAGGTCCACAGGTGACTGTACGCAGACACCCGGTTTGCATATAGATAAGTCGTAAGACCGTGAAAAGATGGGGCAAACAACGTCCAAACAACGCCAAAAACTTTATCAACATGTCCTGCCTGTGTAACAGCTTCACAGTAGTTTTATCACCAGGTTGAATATCAAACTCGACCGGCCCAACTTCCCCATCGTTGCATATAAAGTGCGTGCAGCCGCTATCGACGGCTTACGTGACAACTGGAACAGGTGAGGAAAATATGAAGTGAAGATACGTTAAGGTTCCCCAGAACCATCGTCGGTGTGTAGACTAGAGTTGGTATTGCCTTGAGGCATGATTTGGGTCTTGGTGGCCATGGAGAGGAATGAGGGTGGAAGAAGTAAGGTGGAAGGAGCAGGGTGGGTAGAAGCAAGATCAGAGATGGAATTAGTTTTGTGCAGACATGTCCCAGCAGCAATCACTCGCGCGCTTACCTAACCCCCCCGCCGAGCCAGATCACCCCGCTCCTTCCTATCCCGGCTAGCGCCGACATCTCCAGCTCCGTGGCTTCTATGCTCTGCTCCTGCTCCTGCTGCTGCTGCACTCACCCAATTCCACCACTCACACATTCATTCCCCACAGACCCTCTCTCCCTATTGCATTGGCAGTGATAGCCGACCACGCAGCATGGACGACCTCACCGGCATCCAATGGACAGCCCCGCGTCCCCCCTCCGCCTCCACCACCCGCTCCACCAACACCTCCTCCACCTCCACCCCGCAACCCTCCACAAACGCGTTCGCGAACCTCTCCCTCAGCACCGCCTCGTCCCGCACAGCTTCCCCCGCCGCAACGACAAAGGGCGCCGACAGCTTCTCGAACCTGACGCCGTTCGGCGCACGCAAGACCGCGACGCTGAGTCTCGCCGAGCAGCAGCGCGAGCTGGAGGCGCGCCGGCGCGCGGACGCGGAGGAGAAGCGGAGGAAGCTGGATGCTATGTTTGGAGGGGGTGGGGGGCTGGATGCGCTAGGAGGCGGCGGCGGGGGTGGTGCGTTTGGGGGGCAGAAGGTGGAGAAGAAGGAGGAGAAGGGGGAGAAGGGGGGGGAGGACGGGGAGGAGGATCTGTTTGCCGCGTTCAATGCGAAGGCGCCGGTTGATAATGCGAGCCATTACCCGCCGCCGCAGCAGCAAAATGGGGGGGCAACGGCGGCGGTGGTGGACGGGTTTGATTTGCTCGGCGGAGGGGGCGCGGCGTATCCGGCGTCCATGGATCCGTTCGAGAATCCGCCGTCGCGCAAGGCGTCGCCGTTTCCGCCTACGCAGCAGACGCAGATGGCGGTGCAGGATGACGACGATATCCTGGGGGACCTTGCGAAGCCGGTTTCAGAGCTGCCAAGGCCGCAGCCCACGCCGTCGCCCCAGCCGCAACGTCGCGCGCCGAGCACCGACCCGCGCGACCCGGCGATCGCTGAGATTATGGATATGGGCTTTACGGCGGAGCAGGCGCGGCGGGCGCTGGGGCAGACGGAGACAGGGCTGGACGTCGAGGGTGCGGTTGGGTGGTTGCTGGAAGACGCGCACCGCAAGAGCCGGCCGGCGTCGACGAACCCCGAACGCAGCTCGTCGGCGCAGCGGTCGAGGGAGGCGAGTGGGAGCCGGACGCGGCGGACGCGGGAGGAGAATGATGCCGCCGTGCCGGTGTGGGCGCGCAAGCAGGAGGGCGAGAAGGACGTCGCTGCCATCGCGGCGGATATCGGCGGGACGCTGTTTAAATCCGCGAATAGTCTGTGGAGTGCTGGACGGAAGAAGGTCGAGAAGGCGGTGGCGGAGTTCCAGACCGACCTGGCCGACGGCGGCGGCGATCCGAACATGCCCAAGTGGATGCGCGAGCGGCAGATCCGGGAGCAGCTGGAGGCACGAGGTGCCCGAGGCATTTCACGCGCCGACCGACCGCCGCCTGAAGACCGCACACGTCCCGAGAAAGGCACGCCCGAGCCGGAGATCACCGACGAGGCGATGATGCTGGAGATGGGCTCCGGCCCGCCGCCGCCACGGAGAAAGCAGAAAGAGCGCGCGGCCCCGCCGTCGTCGTCGTCCATGGGCCGCGACGAGATCCGGCCGGACCTTGGGCGCTCGCAGGAGCAGGTGCGGCGCCAGCAGGCCGTGGAGCTGCAGATCCAGCAGAAGGAGCGAGAGATGCGGGAGCGCCAGCTGCGCGCTCATGCGGCGCAGGCGATCCCGGATAGTGCGAGCAGGAAGGCGAAGCTGGCGGCGGAGGCGATGCCGCAGTATGTGTCCAGCAAGCGTCGGCGCCCGCCGCCTGCGTCTGCGTCGCCGAAGCCGGTGATGCAAGAGGCGGATCTGCTCAATGGCGGTGGCAGCAGCTCGGGCTCAAACTCCAACAACCCCTTCGCCCATGACGCGGCCGCTGGACGATTCCTCGACTCGAACCCGTCGACGCCACGTGCCACGCCCCCTCCTGCTCCTGCTGCACGTCGCCCGGCACCCACGCCCTCCCCGCGCCCCGCCTCAGTCCAGCGCACCGCCGTCCCGCTCTCCCCCTCAGCCCTGGCATCCTCCACCGCCGCCCGCCAAAAAGGCACAGAAGCGTTCAAACGCGGCGACTACTCCCTCGCGCAAACCCTCTACACCACCTCCCTCTCCGGCATCCCCGACACGCACCCGCTCCGGATAATCCTGCTCGCCAACCGCTCCCTCGCAACCTTCAAGCTCGGCGACCCCAAGTCCGCGCTCGGCGACGTCGAGGAGCTCCTCGCCATCATCGGCCCCGCCCGCGGCGCCGGCGAGTCCATTCCCCTCGACGGCGCAAGCAAGGACATGGCCGACTACTGGGCCAAAGCGCAGGTCCGCAAAGCCGAGTGTCTCGAGCAGCTCGAGCGCTGGGCGCCGGCAAAAGCCGCATGGGAATCCGCGATCGCCGCCGGCGTCGGCGGCGCGGTCGCAAGCGCAGGGAAGCGGCGCTGCGAAACCGCACTGGCGCCCAAAGCCGCGCTCAAGCCGAAGCCCGCGCCGCGACCGAAGCCGGTCAGCACCCCTAGTGGGCGGGACGCCGCCGCGGTGCAGAAGCTGCGGCAGGCGAACGCGGCCTCGGACCGCGTCGAGGCAGAGAAGCTGGCGCTGCACGATGTCGTCGGGGACCGGGTGAATGCGTGGAAAGCCGGCAAGGAGGGGAATCTGCGGGCGCTGCTGGCGGGGCTGGATACGGTGCTGTGGGAGGGGAGTGGGTGGCGGAAGGTGGGCATGGGCGAGCTGCTTGTGCCGCAGCGGGTGAAGGTGCAGTATATGAAGGGGATTGCGAAGGTGCATCCGGATAAGGTATGTGTGGAGGCAGGGAAGTGGGGGTGATGGGAGGGATGAGTGGCTAATTGTGATAGATCAAACCGGATGCGACGACGGAGCAGCGGATGATCAGTGCGGCGGTGTTTAGTCTGCTGAACGATAGCTGGGACGGGTTTAAGGCTGAGAACGGACTGTAGGCGGGGGTCGGATCGACTATAGAATTGCGGTGGGATGGGAGGTCGGGGTCGGGGGGGTCAAGGTGGGAATGGACACGGGGACTGGACACGGACTAGAAGGAGGAGCGTTTGCTTTACTGTGCTTTACTTTACTTTTCTCTGCTTTTCTCTGCTTTACTGTGCCTCCTTGGTTTGCTTGCGTTAGATGTGTATACTTCTCTCAAGAACTGTCTTGTGGACCATCGTGGACCATCGTGGATCATCGTGGACCATCGTGGACTGGTGACGTAGAATGCCAGTACTGACTGCACTCGCATAGAACAGCCCGCACTGGGCTGTATATAGAATTGGCCAGACTGTGGTGGATGTAGTGGATGTAGTGGATGTGTGGATGTGTGGATGTGTGGATGTAGTGCATGTAGCGGATGTAGTCGATGCAATGGATGCAGTGGATGTGTGGATGTAGTGGATGTAGCGAATGTAGTGGATGTAGCAGATGCAGTGGATGTGTGGATGTAGGATGTAATATGTGGGGCATGATATATGGCTCGGTGGCGCACGCACGCACGCGCCACGCCACGCTAGCTGGGGTAGGTAGTAGGTACGCTGCTGGTCAATCTTGACGACAGCTCTTGTCCCCTCACGGGCGTGCGCCATCACCACGACCACCACCTTCAAACATCAACGTCCGGGCCGGCGACTCCACCTCCAGCCTCGCTCACCCAGCTTCCACTACACGTCTACCGTCCACCCACCACCCACCACCACCACCGCCACCGCCATGGACGCCCCCCCCTCAAAGGGCCGAAAAAAAAAGGTCCTCCTAATGGGCAAATCCGGCTCCGGCAAGTCCTCCATGCGCAGCATCGTCTTCTCCAACTACGTCGCCAAGGACACGCGGCGCCTCGGCGCGACCATCGACGTCGAGCACTCGCACGTGCGCTTCCTCGGCAACCTCACGCTGAACCTGTGGGACTGCGGCGGCCAAGACGCGTTCATGGAAAACTACCTCGCCACGCAGCGCGACCACATCTTCCGCTCCGTCGAGGTGCTGATCTACGTCTTCGACATCGAGTCGCGCGAGTTTGCGCGCGACCTGCTGACGTACAGCAGCATCATCGATGCGCTGGTGGAGAACTCGCCCGAGGCGAGGGTGTTCTGCTTGGTGCATAAGATGGATCTGGTCCAAGCGGAGTTGAGGGGGAGGCTGTTTGAGGAGCGCGCGGCCGCGCTGACGAGTAAGTCCCGCGGGATGTGTGTCACGCCGTTTGCGACGAGCATCTGGGACGAGACGCTCTACCGCGCCTGGGCACGGATTGTGTACACGCTCATCCCGAACCTGCCCGCGCTCGAAGCGCACCTTGCGCGTTTCGCAGAGCTCGCGGAGGCGGAGGAAGTCGTGCTCTTCGAGCGCACCACGTTCCTCGTCATATCCCACGTCACGCGTTCGCGGCGCCCGCACCCCGTGCCGGACCGGTTCGAGAAGATCAGCAACATCGTGAAGCAGTTCAAGCAGAGCTGCACCAAGATGGCGAGCAACTTCTGCGCGTTCGAGCTGCGCGCGATGGGGTTTGCGGCGTATATCGACGTGCTGACGCCGAACACGTATATTTTGGTTGTGATGGGCCCGGGGGATGGGAGGGGTGGGGTGGAGGGGGGGGGGAAGGTGGGGCCGATGCAGGAGAGTGCGACTACGTTGGGCAATATTGCGGTTGCGAGGAGGCATTTTGAGAAGCTGGAGAGGGAGAGTGGGAGTGTTGTGCCGAGGGAGGGTGGGGCGGTTAAGAGGGGCGGGTGAGGCGGGGGGGCAAAGGACGGGGAGAAAAGGGGGGAGGAGGGGGGAGATGGGAGGGGAGAGGGCATGGAGGGAGAGGGAAGAGAGAGGGGAGTGCGGTTTGGCAGTCTTAATCCACAGCTCGATGCTAAAGTAGTGTTTATTCACCCCTCGGGGCGCTTTCCTTGTGTTTATACAGTAGCCATACCATAATGCAGTGTGTTGTTCGATGCCTGTGCCTGTGTCTGTGCTGTAGGGTTCACAGGGTGATGGGAATGGGCCTTGTATGGCGCTGTCCGGCACGATGTACGATATGACGGGGGTCACTGGAAATGTATGGGAATGTGTTACAATTTCCTGGGCATATCGCCCATACTCCGTCTCTCGACAGTCTCTACCCGGCTCATCAAACAAACTACCACTACGCCCCCACAGCCGCCTCAACCTCCGCCACCTCCTTCGGCACATCCGTCAAATTCTCACACCCCTCCCGCGTGATGACCACATCATCCTCAATCCGCACACCGCCCACACTCCAATACCTGTCCAACACACTCTCATCAATGAACCTCGCATGCTTCTCATCCGCCAAATACGGGCGGATGATGAACTCGCAAAAGTACAGCCCGGGCTCGACGGTGATCACGCAGCCCTCCTCCAGCGGGCCGCGCTTGCGCAGGTAGCGCCACAGCGGGTCCTGCGAGGCGCTGTCGCGCGCGACGGCGCCGACGGCGGGGTCGTGCGTGTCCATGCCCAGGTAGTGCCCCAGCCCGTGCGGGAGGAACGCGGTGCTCGTGCGCGCCGCCAGGATCTCGTCGACGCTGCCGCCGCGCAGGATGCCGATCTTGAGCAGCCCCGCGATCGCGACGCGGTGCGCGAGCACGTGCATGTCGTCCCAGTTCACGCCGGCCTTCAGCTCCGCCAGCACCGCTTTTTGCATGTCCAGCACCGTGCTGTAGATCTGCTCGCTCTCCTTGGTGAATTTGCCGTTGAGGGGGAAGACGCGGGTGACGTCGCTGGCGTAGCAGTCGACCTCTGCGCCCGCGTCGATGAGCACGTTGAGCTTGCCCGCGAGGGGCGCGTTGTTGGGGATGTAGTGCAGCGTGGCGGCGGCGGTGCCGGCGGCGAAGATCCCGCCGTAGGCCTGCGTCGGCGCGCCGCCGCTGATGCACCGCTCTGTGAACGCGGCGTAGAGCTCGCGCTCGTTCTTGGCGCTGCTGATGCGGGATGCTGCGGCGGCGAAGGCGGTGGTGGTTATGCTGTTGGCTTTGCGCATCAATGCCAGCTCGTATGGGGTCTTGGTCACGCGGGCCATGCAGACTGCGTCTTTCAGCGCGCTGGTGTTGTGGGACGCCGTGGGTGAGAGCGAGTGGGTGAGAGGGTAGACTTCGGGGGCGTAGGTGAACACTGTGCCCGAGGCTGCGGAGAGGTCGCGAGCGAGGTCGGGGGTGGTCAGGCGCACGGCGTCGACGTCGTAGGTTGATAGAGCATCGGCGGGCGTCGGCGGGAGGCCGCACCAGATTACGGAGTCGGCGTCGATGGGCGGGATGTACAGGGTTAGCTCTTTGCTGGCGAGATTGTAGGTCACGTAGGAGTCGGCGAGAGGGCAGCCGGTGAGGTAGAAGAATGGGCGGTATTGTCGGAATTCGACTATACTGTGTCAGCAGCAGTGCATTTGGGAAGCGGAATTCAAATAGTGGCATACCCTCCTGGTCGCTGTCCTTGTGCAGTATGCTCTTCTGGCTCTCGATGTACACCAGCCCCTCCGTAATCTCCGGATGAGCTTCACGCAGGAACGCCGCAACCTTCTCGGCGTGTGCTTTGGCGGGGTATTTCCCCGCGAGCGTCTTCTCGATGTCTGTGGGGATCATTCTGTGTTTATGTGTAGCGAAAGCGGCGGTGGTCGTGGTCGTGGTCGCGGGAGGTGTGAGATGGTGTTGTGCGGGGTAGCTTTTGAAGCTCCTGCTGTACTTGGGCGAGCATGTCGGGCGGATGCGCGCTGTGCTCAGCTGTGCCGCGTTTAGGCGAACCTTGGGTGCGAGTTTTAGCTGCTGATGCCGGATGCCCCGAGGAGGTGGGAGGTACTGGTCGCAGTCCGAGGCTGCGGAGAGCTGCGAGGCTCATGGTGCACGACGAGGCTTATCTATGAAGATGCTTTCCTCTTACACACTGCATCTACGAGTTATCGATTGACGATGCCTAGGGCCAAGACGAATGTTTGTGTTCTGCACTATCAGTGTGGGGCCAGTCGTCTTGAGAAAAAACTACAGTCGGGAGTTATGTAAGCCACAATGCTGTGTAGGATATCTTTGAAATTTCAAAAGAAACACATGTCTAAACGTGTATCTAGAAACAAATGAACACTAAGTAGATAGTACTTCAATTGTTTCTCATATACCACACAAAAAAGATGGACACAATTAAACTGTCCCACTGTCCTCTTAAGTGAATCTAAAAACAAATACCTTGAAAATGATTCGAAGCACGGGTTTCCTATATTTCAAGATACGATGAATTATAAATACTATAGTTAAAGCCCAAAGCCCTAAAATTATAATATAACATAACGTTGAGATTCAGTTATATTATCTGCTGTTCTTTTTCCCTGAACACAGGCATCGTAAGCCAGAGTGAAGATATTGCGACTACATTTTTGTGCGCTTCATGTTTCGCACATAGGGCAATACTCGAGTTAAAAGATGACTATAAACACCATGATCTCACTGGGGATAAATTTTATTCTTCGTGGCCTTATGACTACTTTTAGAAATCCTTCTAGATTCTGGCCGCTTTCTAGCGGGGTTAATATTCCGTAGCTGCATGAGTCCGGTGCATGCTCGCCCGCGATTTCTCCACTTAGTGTATGTACGTCCGCATCGCGGATATAAATACACTTGAAGAAAAACGCGTTGAAATAACTTCACAGAAGCACGAAATGACGATAGAATGAAAGAGCAGGTCCAGGCAACTTTAGTAAGCCAGAAACCAATTCTCCCCGATGAGAATTGACTGCGACATCACGTGTAGAAGCCCGGTGGTTGGCCAATCGAATTCGGTGAGTGAAGACATGGGTCGGCACGGACCCCCGCCACCATTTGGCTGTGCCATCCCAAGGGATGGAGTCAGGCGCGTCCGAAACCGCGTCTCCAGAACACCAGCACTAACTCATTACCACAGCTGTGGGTCTGTAGAGTCCTTACACAGCATTCTCTGTTACTCGAACGTGCACTCTCGCCAACGACCCTCGTTTCTGTGCCTCTCTACTATACACGTTTCCTGGCTGCGTGCTATGTGTTGCGGCCATGTACAACCAGCCTGAGCAGGAGTCAATCGACATCAGAAAGCTGCAGCGGGTTCTGTCGGTGCGTGCTGCCGTGCGACTACAGTCACAACGTCTCCCCTTTCCGCGAGAATTGAGTTCTAACACGGCTCTTGCAGGGGAACTTCATCGAACCGGCCACTCTCGTAGCATGTTCGCCTCCAATAGTACCTCGTTCGCAGGTCCAGATTCCCGCAACCCCGACAAAAATCTCGAAGCACGATACGCAGCTGTCGGAGGATCGTCATCACGGCGCCGAGGACAGCCACGACCACACTGGCGAATTTCGCTTCTTCCACAACTCGGTATCGTACTTGCACCAGGGTGATGATTGTGGAGACACGCAGGTCGACCCCGCAGACATGCACATCATTCCGCTGGACATCGATGTCGCGAGAGATTCGCAGCTGGCCGATACCCAGCCAACGTACTCACAGCCGGCTCTCTCCGGTGGAGGGATGGATGAGGAGGACAGTCTTAAAATTCGAGATCGAGCTCCGATACCGCCATTTCCGGAGGCAGAACGGTTTGCGCCCTCTACACAGGCGAGTTCAACTCCAGATAAATCGCGGCCGGAGGGACATAACCCGTTTGCGAAGTTTGGAATGGGAGCGGGCACAGGGGATTTCAGTTTAACTCAAGCTTTTAATGCGGCCTCGTCACCACTGCGATCGTCACCTGCAAGGCCTCCGGGAAGCAGCGCCCCATTGCCGATGACACCTACGTTTCCTGCTCGGATCATGGCCAAGTCAATGCAAGGAACCTTCGAAGCGTCGCCTACTGCTCTGAAGAGTCCGACTGTGTCTAAGTGTACGTCGGAGCCGCCAGAGCTACATGGATCGCGTTCGAAATCTCTAGAGGTGGTTGATATACGGTCGACGCCTGCCAGAAAGACATCCCAAGGCGCAAAACATACTCCAAGGGCACGATCATTATCTCCAGTCTTTTCGTCACCTCCGGTACAGGCCAAGCCGGTCCGAAGACATAGGCCAGTTGTTCCACTTGAATCGGAAGATGACGACTGCTTTGCTCTCACCAAATCCCAAGAGCGCAGAGAGAAAGCAGACCAAAAGAGGAAGCAGGGAGTTCAACAGCTGCGGAAGTTTGTGCGAAAACCAAGCAGTGAAGCTGATCTTCGCGGGAAGGTTATGAAAAGCCCCAGGAAGCTTCATAAAGATAGGGAGCGCCGGAAGTCCATCAGCAAGAATTTCGAGTTTGCTCAGAGTGAAAAGAAACGGTTGAAAACTACCCCGCTAAAAGGAGTTCCGATGGAAACTGAGGAAGAACGTATTCCTTTGTCTCCCCCGGCGCCGCCACAACCACGGAAAACACCAGCACGGGAAGCACCGGTACGGGAAGCAACGCCACAAGTGCTTGCATCCAGTCCAATCCTATCTCCGCAGAAACTGCCTTCACCAGCCCCAGTTCCCAAGGAAATCCCCAAACAAGCTGAAATCGATGAGGAATGGGAGCGAGTTCATAGCTTTCCCAGGCCACCAATGCTGAAGCGACGTGCTAAATCAATCTCTTATTTAAGAAACGAAGTGCAGCATGAACCTGAACTAACCAAGGCAAAGACTGCTCCAGTTGAAGTGGTTCGATCCCCTAAGAGAGGATCCAGTGCAATGCCCGCCTCCCTCAAGGACATGGCTCCGTTTAATATTCCGCTCTCGCCTCCAATGACAACAGCTCGCAAAACATCGGGCCAAATCTCTCCTCAGAAAAAGATGCCAGACTTTGTGCGCGAGTCTTCTGGTCTTATTCCAATGAGTCAACGTCAAAGTTTGACGCCCCAGGCAACATCCAGTGCCAGCGCTTCTCCAATCCAAAAAACCACCCCGGAGAATGACACTAGAGGAAGCGATGTTCCCAAGACGCCATTCCCAGCCCAGAGGTTGACAACTCTGGGAATGCGCAATGGAAACACCACCATCCCAGAAACCAGCCCTTGGGACAAGGAAGGGATGCTTTCTCCGATGACGGAGGCCCCACCAGTAGTTGGCTTGAAGGATATTCCAGAGACTGATGAGGCAACGCCTATTCGAAAGAGAAAACGTAACCCAGATGAACATGTCGAACTGGACATGCGGCCTGTCACTGGGGCCCAAACAGCACCGCCTCTGAGAAGGTTTGCCTCCCTAGAGGACGCAACCCCGGTCTTGAGCAGCCGAGAGGAGCCAGAAGATGTAGACATGATTGATATCTTGCGTACCGTTGGTGCTGGGGACCAGCCAGACTTGGAGCTCCCAGAGCCTGCCAAACCCCGACCTACAAAGCGGAGAAAGCAATCAGTAGTGGAGACGCCGACAGAGGCAATGGTCGACAAGGACAACGGTTCAAACGGCACGGAGTCGCCAGCACTGCCTGTTCTGCCACCCTCAGAACCGGCGCCGCCGCAAGGAAAAGCGCTGGCGAAACGGGTCAGAGGAAAACTGGGCACTGTGGCCAACACGGTGGCGTCTGCTGGGAAATCGCTGGCCCGCAAGGCTACCAAGAGCACAGCCAAAAAGCCGCAAGGTCGGCCGTCGTTGTCGCGAGTGACAAAGCCGGAAACAACGCAAGAAACTCCCACCCCGGCGATACAGAAGCCGGAGGAGAATATCTCGAGTGATATTCTGTCGACCACCAACCCTGTGTTCCATATTTCAATCCCGAAGGTGTCAGACCCGTCTAAGCGAGTGTTTGCTCTTTTCAAAGATGCGAAGCTGCAGTATCATCCGGCCACAGTCATGTACAGCGAATCGCCAACAACACTGCGTGTATGCTTTGACGACGGAACAGAGGACGTGCTCGAACGCCACCAGGTGCGCAGCCTGGACCTCAGACCGGGAGATGTGATTAGGGTCGACCTCCCGAACATGAGGAAGGGCAACTGGGTGATTAAAGCGTTCCAAGACGCCCCCAAGCGCAACTCGTCCGACACGGAGCCCATCACTCCGGTCTACGAAAGCTACACCGCGAAACTGACCGACACCGAGGGCCGGTACTATGTGTACGTCGAGCCCAAAAAGAGAGGCCAGGACGGCATCTCGTCCGTGCAGGTGTCGGTGACCAAGATCTACCTGACCAAAGCCCTGTGGGCGCAGTTCGCGCCGCGCGACACCTACTCGTCGAGCCTGCAGGTGCCGCTTTCAGCCGTCTCGTTCAACGCCGCGAGCCCGACCTTCAGCACCCCCGCTGTCACGCCCGGCGGCCTCACGCCTCGAGTAACCCCCGGCTTCACACCCTCCCTCGCGCGTCGAACCCAAACGCCGTCGTTCTTCCCAGCCAAACCCACACCCGTCGCGCGGAACTCGCTCTTCGCAGGCATGGTCTTCTGCCTCTCCTTCGGCGACAACGAGACCGCAAAGCGCGCCGTCATCGACCGGCTCAAAGCCAACGGCGGTCGCATCCTGGACACCGGCTTCGACCCCCTCTTCACCACCCTCTCCTCCGGCTCCTCCACCACCGCCTCTCCGTCGCGCTCTCCCACCCCCGCCGAAACCGCAGCGCTCGCCCTCACCCCCGCCGCCCACGCCCTCGGCTTCGCCGCCGTCATCGCAGACCGCCACTCCCGCCGCACAAAGTTCCTGCAGGCCCTGGCGCTGGGCATCCCCTGCCTCGCAGCCCGCTGGGTCGAGGACTGTGTCCGCCGCAGCCGCGTGGTCGACTGGCGCCCGTACCTCCTCCCCGCGGGCGAATCGGCGTATCTTGGCGGCGCGGTGCACAGCCGAGTCCTGGAGCCGTCGTTCCCGGCTGACGCGGCGGTGGCGCGACTGGCGGATATACTCGAGGCGCGGAAGCGCCCCATGGCCGGCTGGAAGGTGGTGTTTATCGCCAAGGTGGCGACCGAGAAACGGGTACGTATCCATCCGCCGCGTCTATGTCTGTGTTGTGTGTGTGTGCTAACGTGGGTGTATGTGTAGAAGGCGTTTACGTTCCTCGCCCACGCCCTCGGCGCCGAGTCGGTGACGAAGGTCAAAACCCTCGACGCTGCGAACAAGCTGCTTGCCACCGCGGCGGACGGCGCCGTCGACCTGGTGCTCACGCCCGGCGTCGACCGGGACCGCGCTGGCAAGCTGTGGCGTGCCCGCATCGGCCGCGGGATGCGGGTTATGGATGAGGAGCAGCTGGTGCAGAGCTTGATACTCGGTAGCCTCGTCGAGGATCTGTGATGCTTTCTTGTTTCGTTCTTGGATTGGCTGGCCCGGCGTGTGTGTGTGTGTTCTTGTGCTGTGCATGTGTTTGTGTGCGTTTTTGTTGGCTTGATTCGTGAGCGTTTTGCAGGATCTGTGATCGGAGTTATGAATTAGCTTTTTTGGATTTTGGGGTGACGGGAGGGAGGGCGTGTATTTTTAGTAAAAGTAGTGTTTGGTGGTGTGGTCTGGAGACGTTAGTAGGAAGTTAACAAGTGGGTTGACTGGAGTAGTAAATGAAATGTGTGGTTGAAATAGGTACCCAAGAGCCTGTGTTTTGGCTTTGTTGAATGGTGTCCGTTCGTTGTTATCAATGTCTTTTGTTACAAGTCAGCATCCAGTTTAGTCCAGAAGATACGGATCAAAATGTGTTGGTGCAAAATATCGAAGCTAGAATGTCGCAGAGACGTTCTCTCATCTGCATGCATGCTGGTTCTGATGATCCATAGATTCGGGCCACAGACCGTGTCGGATTGTGTTGTTTCCTCTAAGCTATACCGCAGACTGACTGCCCAGGCAACAGGATATTCCACGGCAAACATGGCGATAGCAGGATTGTTGTTTAGAAATCCCCCATGTCGCATTTGAAGGCACTCAAGCTCCAGTTCCTGCCTGAGTATTTCCCGCAACCAGATCCACAGGCCATCAATAGTAAGACTGTGCTGCAGTACCGGATAGTATGTCCTTGCTTTAGGTCTGGTGCTCAACTCCACTCCCGTCTTCATCTTCATCGTCTCCAATATCATCTCTCCCATATCTAGCATATGACGTTCCCACAGAGTTCCAAACGGCCCAAACTGTCCAGTGGTGTAAGATAGCAATGCCAATCCCGGCTGGGAACTTCTGTCTGTCGTTCCCACGGCTCAATCCAATTCAATCCAGTTCAGTCCACCCCCACTCAGACCAATGGCATAACATAGCACGTTCACGCCGAACCACGCCGAACCACGCCGAACCACGCAGCATAGCAAAGCATACCCAAGTCCAGTTCTGCTCACAGCTCACAGCTCACAGCTCACGGTGGTCCCCGGGTCGCCGGGTCGGGGTGGTCCGGGTCGTTGGGTCGTTGGGTCGCGGGGTGGTCGCATGTGCGATGTTGTTAGTATCAGTATCAGTACTGGTGATGGTGTTGGTGTTGGTGTTCGAGGGGAGAGGGCAGAGGGTGGAGGGTGGAGGTGGTTATATAGCATTGCACAAGTCCTGCCAAGCGTGGATTGGCTGTGGTCCGTTTACACCTAGGGTGGACTGAGTGAGGGCTGGGTTGGAGGGTTGATTGGAGGGCTGTGGGTTGGATGGTTGGCTGGATGGTGGGCTGGATGGTGGGTTGGGTCGCTGTATATATAGTCGAACGATGGATGGAGTCACTCTGCACTATCACGCTCACTCTCACTCTGCTCTCACTCTCATGACCCATTCGAAGCTCGCTCGCGCTGTACTACAGTCATATACCATACCAGAACTCTACGATATCTTATTCCTGGCCATCATGCAAACGGTACACTGTGTATCAAATAACGAGTCCCAGTCAAACAATGACCTCCCAGCCCGTCCCATCCATCCACCCGTCCCAGCCCACGCAGCCCACGCAGCCCACGCAGCCCACGCAACCCACCAAGCACTCACTCACTACTCACACACTCACGCAGGCGTCAAACCCAGCTTCATCATCGTTTCTATTCCACGCACCCCGTGCATCTCTGCACCGTAGCTACTTAAGTTGTGTATATCCTCCTATTCACCCCTCTCCCACCTCCCTTCCCCCTTCCACCTTGCACCTTGCACCTTGCACCTTCTTGCACCCCATCTTCCATCTTCCATCGTCACCCTTCCACCCTACTACCCTTCCGCCCCTCCTGCCCCCACCGCTCCCGCAGCTACATCCACAGCCAGCACTGGCAACGAAAAAAAATGTCAAGTAAGAAAGAAACAAAGAAAGAAAAAGCATTACCCCCACTACTGTCAAAAAAAAATACATTACCCCCCCCCCCCCTCTCCGCCCCTGCACCGTCGTCAATGGACGGGCTGCTACTTTTGGTAAGTTCGATGGTTGGTTGGTTATATCATATCAAATCACGTCCGCTTCACACACACACGTCGTTTTTGGTTGCAGCGTCGCTGTCGAAATCTAGTGCTGCTGCTGCTGTTGTTGTTGCGCTTTGGCGATTCTCGTATCCACCCTCTCCCTACATTATCCCCCGTCAGCCCTCATCCCCCAAAAATAAAACAAAACGGGTCTGTCCATGGGGCTACAAACCTATGTCCCCGATTCTTCAAATGCATCAAAAAGTTCTCACAAGTCAGCTGCGGGCCGGGGGTATACAACTTCCCGGGACAATCATGGCAGCGGATCCTTGCGCTCCAGCGCCAGTCCATGCGCTTCCCCTGCGCCGTCAGCGCCGCCAGCTGCGCCTGCGGGATCACCGAGTCCGTGGCTGCGTCGAACGCCGTCCACCGCATCAGCTCCTCAAAGTTGTCGGACGGGTACGAGTCGCGCAGCTGCTGCAGCGCGGACTGGAGCCAGGCGGGGGCCGGAGGGGGGGAGGAGCGGTCGGGGGTTGCGGTGGTGGGGGCGGGGGGTGGCGCGGCGGCGGCGGCGGTGGGGGGTGGAGCTGGGGCGGGGGTGGTGGTTTGGACGGGGGAGGAGGCGGGCGGGGGGGAGGCCGCGGAGGGGGACGGCGACGCGGCGGAGGTGGCGGGGGGTGACGACGCGGCGGCGGCAGACTGCGCCTGCTGCTGCTGGGCCGCGGCCGCCGCGGCCATGCGTTTCTGCATCTCGGCCTGCTGCTGCATCTGCTGCTGGCGCTTGATCTGCGCCAGCGCGTCGCGGCGCTGCATGTCGTCGACCTTCTTCTGCAGCTTCGCGCGCGGCAGCTTCAGCGTCAGCAGGCCCGAGTCCTGGTGCAGCGGCACGCCGTCGCGGCGCGGGAGCTTGATGACCGGCTGCGCCGGGGTCATGGTGACTGGCGGCTGCGCGAGCTGCGATTTGATCGGCGTGTCGTGGCGCTGGCGCTCTTGGTAGCGCTCGGAGCGCTCGGAGCGCATGCTGTGCACTTCGGGGGTTTGGGAGCGCGCGGCGGCGGCGTTGGCTTTTTGCGCGTTGATGGCGGCGAGCTTTTGGCGGCGCGTCATGTTGTTGTAGCCTGGGATTGTCTTCTCGGGCGGCAGGTCCTCGACGTCGGATTCCGACTCGTCGTCGTCGCTGTCGCCGTCCTTGACCGGCTTGACGACCATCGACTTCTCGAGTTCTGACAGCTTTTGCACGGCCCCGGGGAGCGTCGAGGACACAATCTGCGTGCGGTGCGTCTTGGGCATGTCCTTGAGGTCCGGAATCGTCGGGCCACCGCGGCGGCCAACACGCTTGAGACGCCGGGCTTCGCGGGACTGCGACTTCTCCGCGCGCTCGAGCTCGTTCTCCGACAGCTCGTACAGCAGCGGGGTAAAGTCCTTCTGGTGCGCGTGCGGGCGGAAGATGCTGGTCAGCGGCGACTGCAGCATGGCGCTGCGCACGTCCTCGTCCTCGATCGGCCGGCCGTCGAACGGGTGCGACGTCACAAACAGCGCCTTGGTGAACAGCTGGCACTGCTCGCGGATCGAGTGCGCGATGGCCGTCGTGAACTCGCCCGACAGGCTGAACTCGCGCGTCAGCAGCTGCGCAAACTCCTCGGGGCTGTTGAGCGGGTTGTTCAGGTCCCACTCGAACTGGTCCATCAGCGTGTGCTGGCCGATGGTGATGTTGAGCTTGATCAGCACGCGCATGTCGTCGTTCTTGTACGCCGTGTACGGCAGCGCCGGGTCCAGCGGCTCGTCGGCCAGGAACACGTGCGGGTGGAAGCCGGTGACCTGCTCGCGAATACTCGCCGTCACCTGCTGCAGCAGCTGCGCGTGCAGCGGCAGGTGGAAGTCCTCCACCAGCTGCTCGACGAACAGCTCCAGCGGCACCGTGCGGTCGTGCAGGTTCCACGTAAACGTGTCCCGCAGCTTAATCTTGTCGTAATCCACGTCCAGCCGCACCGGCACCAGCACGTCCGCCTGCTCCGCCTGCGACTGCAACTGCGCGCGCGTCAACCTTAGCTCCCGCGCCTTGCGCCCGCCGGGCCGCTTGCGCTGGCACGGGTACAGCACGCGGACGTTCCCGTCGGTAATGCCGTTCCCATAGCCCTGGTAGCCGGCACCAAAGACCGCGCCGGGGTTGCGGCCGCGGCTGCGGCTGACCTGCTGGTAGAAGCCGACCTCTTCACGCTTCTGCGTGATCAGCGCATTGCTCTCGGCGTGCTGCTGCAGCATCGCGACGGTGTGGCCGTTGTCGCGCGCGATGTACTGCTGCAGGTGCTGCTGCTGCGTGCTGGGGCGCGGCGGCGGCGAGGCCGGCGCCGCCTCCTTGCCCTTGCCCTTGCCCTTGCTCTTGGTGTCGGGCGGCGTCGAGGGGGATGCGGGCGGGGATGCGGTCGTGGCGGTGGTGGACGGCGGCGGGTGCGATGAGGACGATGGGGCGCCGTCGGGGGCTGGCAACGCGAGCGACGTGTCGGGCATCGTGCAGGCGAGGGGGGCGGGGGAGCACGGCTTGCTCGTGTCGGCGTGGTCGAGGGGGCGGGGGCGGGGGCACGGTCGAAAGAGCGTCGGTGTCGAGTGGTCGTGGTCGTGGCCGTGGTGGTGGTGGTGGTGGTGTCGGTGGTGGTCTGGAGCAGCAGCAGTGGTGGTGTCGGGGGCAAAGACACTCTGCCTCAGCCGTGGCTGCACGTGTGCGCTGCGAGTGCGTGTGTCACCACCATCCCGGTGAGGCGACCCAAGGCGAGGGATGGTTTGCGGCAACGAAATCGGCCAGAACCGACGTGAGCTGCAGACCGTGAGCGCAGCGGATGTCCGGGCTTGTTTGTTTACTTATTTATGCTTTTCTGGAGGGTGCGAGGGGCGTGGTGGGCGTGGTGGTCGTGGTGACTCGCTTGCGAGCTGTGACGCAGCCGGATGGGCGCCAGGGAAAGTCTAAATAGACATGACGAGGGCCGGGCAGGAAGTATCGAGCGAGCAGGAGGGCGGGGTGACTGGAGAGAATGCGGGGCAAGGTCTACACATGGCTTACACTTTGGAGTGGCCATGCAGCGTCGAGAGTGCTGGGCCGGATCTCGTCGCCGCCGTTTCGTCGAGATGACTCGCGGGAGCTTATGCACAGCGGCAGCAGATCAGGGACGGGTCTTCGAGAATGCGGATGGAATCTCTTCAGGAACTGGGTTTGCTTTGTTTGTTCTGTCTGTTTGCCCTCCCGCGTTCCCGTCTGACTACATGAATCGACACGATACGAGTACGCGCACACACTTCTATGCACATCGACGACTTCTACTACACTTGCAATGGTTTGCTATTTCAACGCGACAAACGAAGCAATGGTATCTTGAATAAACACTATGTATGTATGTAGATGTTGGGTGTAAATGGGAAATGTTGTAATAACTTTTAATAGGCGTGGGGCTCGTTATGGTTTCGGGCTGGAGTTGGGCTCAGTGGGATTCTAGGCCCTGAGGATTCGGGTAGTACCACGTCCCCGCACTAATCATACAGCACCTGTCAGCCCAGCTCTCTCTCTCCCCTCTCCCTCTCCACCTCTGTCACCGGAAGGGGGTACTCACGCAATAATCACATAAAAGATCACCAGTAACGCGCCCTCAAGATAATTACTCTTATTATCCTTGATGAAGTTCCCCACGACCAGCACCGCAAACACCAGACTCACCACCAAAAACGTCTCAAACCCCAGGTCCATCGGCAGCTTGAACACCCAGCCGACACACACCACGACGGGCGCGACCAGCAGCGCCGTCTGTACCGGCCCCAGCAGCAGGTGGCTCAGCGCAAAGCTCATGGCGTCGTCGTAGGCCTCGTCGAGCGCCGTCAGGTGCTCGGCCGCCTTCTCGACGAGCGGCACCAGGATCAGCCCGACGAACGCGTCGGATATCGCGTGGTGCGTGACGATCCAGTGGATTTGCTGCACCATAAACAGCGCCGACATGGTGACCAGCGCCAGGAACACGGCGACGAAGACCAGCGCCTCCAGCGTGGTCAGCTTCGGCCGCCGGTGCGCGTCGATGCGGTCCTCATTGTGCCGCTCCGACTCTTTGAGCATTTCGTCGAAAAACGAGTGGTGCGTGAAGAGCTGGAAGCAGATGAAGCTGGGCGGGGGGGTTAGCTGGGCGGGTGGAGGGGGCGAGGGGGGTAGGCGTACGCGGCGTAGGCACACAGTAGCAATATGGCGGTGAACCGGCTGATCCCTAGGAGCCGCCGCTCCATGTCGGCGACGCCGGGAATGTCGCGGATGCTGTGCTCAAACACGGTGGGCATCACGAGGCCGGCGACACTGATCAGCACCAGCCCGCCGCTGGTCTCCGTCACCATCTCGTCGAACGTATTGTGCACGCGGCCAATCCCGCCCACAATAAAACACATCCCGGTACACAGCAGTAGGTTCGCGAGCATGCTCCCCAACAGTGCGGCCTGGATGACCTGGTACTGGTGCTGGAACAGCAGCAGCAGACAGAGAATGATCTCGACAGCGGCCGCGAACGCGGCTTCGAGCAGGACACCGACGGGCCGGTACACCTTCCGCGCCAGCTCCTGCGACGCAAAGCTGAGCAGCGACGCGTTCGGGATCATGGCGATGTAGTTTGCGATGAACACCGCCGTATGCCATTCGGGCTTGACAAAATGCAGCACGATCCCGAGCGGCACGGCGGGCAGCAGCGCCTGTCAAACAACAACACCACATTAACCATCCCCACCCCCATAACACATAAAAACAAGGCCGCACTTACGTGTGCCGCCATGCTCATCTTGCAGCTCCCGCGGAACGCGATTACGCACGCCTCGAGTGGATGGAACCCGCTCCTCGTGGGGATTAGTGGCAGTGGCCGCTCCTTCTCCTGCTCCTGCTCGTGCTGGCCGTGCGACGTCGTGGCGCGCCCGCCCTCGAGATCCAGACTGACGCGCGGCGGAATCGACTCCCCGCGCCGCGACCGCAGCCGGCGGCCCCGCGACTCGTCCATTATCTTCTGCTGTGAACGTTCCGTGAAATCTTAGTGTAGAGCTGTAGTGCGTGCGCGCGTGATAATGCGTGAAACAAACCGTCGAACTTGTATGTACTCTACGCAGCGAGTCGCGGGAGGGGGGGCGAATGCTCGAGTTTTATCACCAGCCCGGACCTCCCACAGCTCCAATCACGGCCACCCATCGTGCCTGAGGGAAAACATGCTTTGCTACGTCGTGATTCGCGTGCCGGGGTGGGGGATCACCCACACCTTGGCAGCGACCCTGTAATAGAGCATCACAGCATGCGGGACAAAAGCTTGAATCGTGGTCTGGCGGCGCGCAGTGGTGCCAGCAACGAATATGCGCGGGTGTTTCAGAATTCACTGGTGCAGACGTCGTCATTGTGGCCGGTTAAAACGCATGCAGCGCAACGACAACCACAACTATGTGAGTACTCGTACAGCAGTAATAATTTATACTGGGATGCGAGTGGATGCCGAGGGCCGTGCAGTATATAATAATAAAAGTAGACAGGGCAGGGTAGGGTAGACTGGTAGGGTAGGGTAGGTAGGGGAGGTAGGGGAAGTACATGGCATTGGGTGCGAACAGTTGTGCGGTGCCGATGTCGAGGTGAAACCGACGGTTTTTGAGACCAAGTAGCTCGATACATAGTTTGGATATAATTGAAATTTGAAACTGGGGCTGAGGCTGGAGAGAAGGCCGAGCCGGCCGAGAAGCACCAGAAACACGACGCGCGCAGGTGCGGTGGGGAGATGTGGGGTGTGGAAAAGAGGCGGATGTGGTGCAATGCATGAGCGTATAAAATATGGTAGAGGGTGGTGATCGACAATCTTTACTGTTGGAGATGACCATGATCATGTTCAATTGTGTTGTTAGGTGTAGATAGGGTACGATACATGAAGAGAAGAGAAGAGAAGAGAAGAGCAGAATAAGGGCGATGAGACACCAGGAGACGGTACACGAGCCCAAATGTCCAAAACCGAACCATCGATGGTGGAGAATTGCCCATTCAACTGTGGGAGGAGGGGGAGTGAGGTTGCGTGATGCGCTGGGTGAGTGGGCGGGTCGTATGCGGCTCTTAGAGTGTAGGCGGTGTTGATACAGTTGATATATAACGATGCATGCGAGGTACATCCGGGTTAAGAACAAGACCTTTCGAGTTCTTGTATAGGAGTACAGTACGCACACAGCGGTGGCAGGTCGACAGAGTGAGAGTGCGGAGCAACATCCATCAGTGCACACCACTGTACAAAAATTGCATGAGGACTGTACAACTTATCCAAAAAGTAACAGAATTTCACTCAAATTTGTATAGCTTACACTCCTAGACAGATGCAATCTGTATAGTAGTCCGCTTACTTACGACTTACAAGGTTATAAACCGCATACTTATCCAAGTCGCTTTATATATGCGCATGTGTAAAGCCCACGTTTGTTTTCCTCGAGTTAAAATGAATATTTTAGACATATATTTCATTATAAGCTATTCACAGTATTGACAGCCACACCAACCATCTGAATAAACTACCATGCGGTATATGTTCAAGTCAATCATACAAATCTGAACAACTACTCTGGTAAAACTGACTCAGATGAGTTGTACCGTGGCGATCACTCGACCATCCCGCTGGCGGGCTGAGACGTGGTTTGGTACACATACAGTGCGCCGTTTACTATGAGACGCGTCACGTGGATCTGAACGGACGTGTAATGTAATGTAACGCGTGGATTTGCTAGTCACTATCGTCGCTGCCGTAGTCGTCGACGAGGGTGAGCGGCTTCTTTACTGCCGGTGGCGGCGGTGGTAGCGCTTTCTTAACCGGCGACGGCGGCAGGACTACCTTCTTTTCCGCCTCTTTCTTCGTCTCCACCTTCTTCACCTCCATGGCCTCCTCCTTTTTCACTTCTGCCTTTTTCGTCTCCTTCTTCTCCGCCTCCTTGCCCTCCCCAACGTCCCCACTCCCCTTCCTCCTCACCTTCACGCCCATAACCCCTTTCTCCCTCTTCCCCTCAGCAGCACTCCTCTTCCGCTTCCCCCACTTCTCCCCCCCTCCCTCTGCTCCTCCCTCGCCCTCCACCGGCACCATCCCCAATCCCATATCCAACCCCCCCTGCAGCGCCCGAAACCCTTCGACCGCCATCCCCTCCTCGCGCCGCCGCCGCGCACGTTCCGCCCGCTCTGCCTGCACAACGCCGTCGAGATAGTCCGCGTCGACCTCGTCTAGCGCTGTGAACTGGTGCTTGAACTTGATCGACTCCTCGAATGCTGCCTGCTTGGCGGCTGCGTTTGCTTGGAGGATGGCGTAGAGGGAGCGGTTATCTTCTGGGGGTGGGGGGGCGGAGGTTGTAGAGGTGCTGGAGGAGGGGTCTGTGGTGGGTTTTGACGGGGAGGTGGTAGAGGTAGAGGGCGTGGAGGAGGTGCCAGGGACGAAGCCGGCGGGGACGAAGCCGGAGGACATTGTGGGTTGTGGTTGTGGATGCTGGGGTGTGTTGCTGGTTAGGTGGTGTAGTGATAGGGGGTAGGTGGTAGATTGTAAGGTGCTGGTGGTGGTAGGTGGAGGACGTAGGACGTGGTGATGGTAGGAGGAGAAAGGAGAGGACAGGAAGAGCTGAGGTGCGAGCTGCGATGCGATGAGGCGCGAATTAAGTTTAAGGTTTGGCTGCAGCGCTTGGCCGCAAGCCCTCGTACGTAACTTTCCGACCGCCTGAAGAAGGCCCAGCATCTAGCGCTAGCTAATGCAGCTGTGTACTCTACATTGCAGTGGGTTTATTACTACGGGTCAAGGTGAAAAGTAGTGGTACTGAACTGTAATTTCTAAAACAAAAACCAAAACAACACAAAACGCAAGACACTACTAGACGAACACACGATACTACTCTACTCTTTATACTCGGTACACCTAATGGGTAGATTCTCATGTGTACAATATTCCGCAACGTCTGACAAAAAACGCGTACAGTGACTCCTGCCAATATCCCAAAGTGTTCTCACTCAATAAAACTCCCAGGAAAAAAAGAATCCACAAAACAGTTCGAAACAAAAACCCCGCCCTCCCAACCAACCAAAAAAAGATAGATTTGAGAAAAAGAAAAAAGAATACAACAAGGACAGGACCTGTAATGTATAGTTGATACTAACACAACAAAAGAAAAGAACTTGGGAAAAGGTTTTTGTCGTCAAGTCATTTCATTAGAAAGAAGAAAAAATAGATTCTGCTGGCGTGCTTGCCGTTCCGTGCCCTCACCGCTTCTGGCTGTCGCTGGTGTCGCCGAGACTGCCCACGCTGACGTCTTCAAAGTCCAGCCCCCACTTGTCGACCTCCTGGAACTTGGCCTTCATCTGCTCCAGCTTGCGTTGGCCCTTCTTGTCTACAACAACAACACCCGTATCATCGCTGCTGGGCGTCGCGACATCCTCCGCCTCCTCGCCGCCCTCCTCGTCGTCGTCCACCACAATCCCGTCGGATTTCCGCTGGTACGTCTTGGCGTGCGTCTTCTTTGCATGCTTCGCCGCCTTCTTTGCCACCGCAGCCCGCCGCTTGGCCGCCGCGCTACGCGCCGACCACGACAGCTCGTCCTGGTCACTGTCGTCCGTCATGTCGTGCGACGACGACGTTGTCAGGTCGAATATGTCCTTTTGCTGTTGCTTGGCGGTGCGCCGCCGGCGCGGCAGCAGGCTGCGGAGGTCGTCCGTTTTGACGGTAGCCGGATCGGCCAGGGCCTTCTTGCCGCGTGTGGCCGGCTTCTTCTGGCGTTTGGCGCGTGCGGGGCTCGGGTCGTCGGCGGTTATGGTAGCATCAGAGGAGCGCCGTTTGCGGGGGGTTGGGGAGCTGGATTGCGGGGGCTGGCGCAGGGTGTCGTCAAGGTCGGAGTCGATGGTGGGAGAGTGGGATTTTGGTGGGGTTGTGGGGGATTTGGGGTCGGAGTATATCATAAATGGCTCTTGGTCGGGGCCAATGAAAAATGGGCGGCCCTGTGGCTGTCCTTCTTCGATATCTGCGTAGTAGCGCTGAGATTTCCGTCGTGGAGTGGGCTCGGCTTCCAAGTCAACGTCAGGTTCGGGGTCGGACAAAGGTTCGAGCGTGTCTGGCTCAAGAGCGGCGAGCCGTGGGCGCTGTGTTGAGGCCGGTCGACTTTGGGGAGGAGGAGGGGTGTAGCCTTGGTCTGAACCAAACTCAAAGACTTCAATCGACTGACTCCGTTGGGCACGAATGTTTTTAGGCGTAGACTGGGCGAGAGGTGCCATCATTATTGGCGGTGACGAGGTGAGAGAAGGCATAGGTTGCGGTTCGTGGTTTTCCGCGTTAGAGGACTGTGTGGGCGAGACGGACTCAGCGATCGTAGGCGCCTGCTGCGGCGGCGGGGTTCGAGGGACTTCGATAACGACCTGTGGTTCTGGAAGGTCCTCTGTTGCAATTTCAACCCTCCGTCGCGTAGATCTCGTGCTAGGTGTCGTTTTCGCTTTTGTCGAACGCGTTTTTTTCAGCGGCGACGTCTTCTCATTCTCTGCAGCTGCCGCTTTCGCCGCGCGCGTCGTGGTCTTCTTCTTCTTCTCCTTCACAGGTACGGGCGGCTCTTCTTCTTCAGGTAGAGGCGGCTCGACTGTTGTAGCCGATCGTGTTCGCGTCTTTTTTGTCACTTTGGGCTCGGCTGGTGCAATTGGGGAGGCTGGTTTCGCCGACTTTTTGGCGACGACTGGAGCAGACTCGGGAGCCGCGGCGGTCGAGGGCTGCTTCCTGGTGCGCAGTGGGCGAGGCATGTTTGAGCGGCGAGTTTTGTCAAATCGATTGAGGGTGAAGGTTGCTGGTGCCGGCGGAATCAGCAAGCGAGGGGTGAGTGTGCGTGGTGATGTTGTAAAGCTGTCGGAAGCGAAACGGACGCGATTGGCGATGGTTGGGACTGGCTAGACTTGTTGTCATCCATACGACAAACTTGGTTAGCCCGGCTGCGAGGGACAAGGGCTTAGGGTGTGGGGCTGATGGCTTCACGATCAAATAATTCCAAAATTCAATCAAGTAGAAATGTACTTTTAACAGTGACAGCTAGATTTTTCAAGTTTTGTTACATTTCTATGAGGAATTACGTACAGGTATGTAGAGGTTGAGAAGATTCCAGGGACAAATCGGAAGTTCGAATCCAAGCATAGCTTCTCACGCAACTGGGCATTAACGGAATCCAGCAGTCAACTTACCAGTTCATCCCACAAAACCATTACAAACGTAAATCCGGCATATAGCTTCAGACGAATATCTACCACCCAGCATTCTGGAACCGAGCATCCAGGTTAACGGAACAACCGCTATACACGTGCCTTAGTTGCAAACTCCAACTATTGTCTAGTTGTTTTACAAGTCATTACGAAGTCTTATAAGTCGTCACGAGATTTTATAACTCGTTACGATGCTTTGACACGCATGCCTTCTTACAACTAGGTCATCTATATATGATCGTCGACGCATAACCGGTATTCGTCTCATCGGCACAATAAAGACCATACCATGCATTACCATGTGAGTGATGAAACTCATCATCATTACAAAATTCTCAAACCAGCTCTTTTCGGGTGGAAGAATCATCCGAATACTATACATACTCAAGCAAAAAAGAATACTTAGCCAAGTTCTCTTGCACATGCTTGATAAAACCCTCAACTGCAGCAAGGCGACAGTACATATAGATACAGACCTTGTTCAGTACGTCTATCCTCTTTCAAAATCGCACCGTAGCAGCCCAGCCAGCATGCCTAAACTGTAAGGTGCACTTTGTGGCGGATACTATCGGCAAAACAGACTGACCAAGCTTCTGAAACTATTACGAAGAAAGCGGGAAACAGATCAACGGCACACGAGGCGTTTAAACATGCATGTAGCGCTTGCGTGATAGGTACCCATCGAGTTAAAAACTCGCCAATAAATTAAGATAGAATATCTACTGGTAGATATAGTGCGTTGGTTTATAGATTATTTGTAGATCTTAAACCTTGGAACAGCTCATCTGACCGGCTCAAGCACACGCACAACCATGCATGGCAGCAGAGTCTCAACTTAAAATTATTTAGAGAGGGACGATTCCTGGTGCCTCAAGTTGTAAACGTGGATGTGGAAAGCTTTTAACCGCCGGGTCATGGGTATGAAGCATTTAAACTATCAAACACGGACAAGACAGGAAGTTAACTAATCTAATAATCAACCCTGGGAGATGCATTTAGTAAGGCAAAAAGAGGTGCAGAGACAAAAAAATAGAACTTGGCCACTGGGTTCATCTTCATCCTCTACTGAAAGGGCGCCACAGGCGTCAAATACTGCCGTGTGATGTGATGAAAGCGTTAAAAACTGTGTCTCTTCAACAAATCTGGGAGAATCCTGGCAAAATGGGTACATAGAGGATGATGAATGGATACTAGATTGGAGCTATAATCCGGTATGTGGCTGTACGTATTGCAGAATAAGTACCGTGAGATTGGTGTTTTGTCACATGGCTAATAGACATTAATTATTAGATCTCTCTCTATTGATTATGGCTATGCCTAGAGTGACCCTGCTAAACCAAAAAATCCCAGAATGACCGCGATAAATAAATGCTCGGACTACTTCCCACCACACCGCCTAAGGCACCTGCCCGCCCAGGGTACGTACTATGCATGCCCGTTCAATTTACCGAGCCACCCTCCCCGCCGGCTCTGCACCGCCTAGAACACTTTTCCACTACGCCGCCCAAGGCATTTCGTTAGATATCTCCCAAAACACCCGCCACCGTCGCACTCAGGGCACTGACTATGGTGCTTCCAAATACCTAAAAACAATATGCCCTTTACGGAGCGGGGTGTAGATTTTCCGAAGTGAAACCCTAGGCGGGTACCTGGGCGGGGTGGCGGAGTATTTTATTTGTCAATCTGGGCATAACCCGTTGATTATATTTTAGTTGGTGACCTCATCCCGCCATTCTTGTCATAAGTTCTTGTAGAAGCTAAGTACATTTAAGGCCCTTCGGATCTCGGAAGAATAGTTCACCTGCAATGCAGAAATGATTAGATATTCTAGATCTCAAGTTTGACATCTTACACTAAACGCGTGGCTTACGTGGACACCGGACGTGTTCGGCGAGAAAGCTCGTGGATATCTAAGATCTAGTATTTCTGTGTACGAGTACTTCTGCGGGGCATCAATAATTGCCAGTGAGGCAACAAGGCGTGTACTCTGAACAGGCTAGCATGTTACTGTTAAACCTCGAGAACAAGAAGTTTAGCCATGGGTCGAGCCACACCAACGCAATATATAACCAACGCAATATATACGCACCAGCTTGATGAACCTGATGTAAGTCATCTGCATTTATACTGTTCTGGCAACCGTCGGTGTCAATATGCGTCCCGCAGCCGGTGTTTCGGGGAAGAAAGACATGCAGTACACGTTGCTCTACCCTATCAAAAAGTAATCTTGGTGTAGTGGGGGCCAGCTCACATACATAAATCCTCAACCGTGCCGTCCATAAGCGGGAGTTCGCAAATCGATTGATGTGCAGGCGCTTAATCGCCTTAAAGGCCTTGCAGGACCACATCCCAATACCGCGAGGAAACAGAATACGGCGCACCGTGATACGTTGTGGGAAGGAGCTTGATTCTCGGATATGGATTTTTGACTAATCTGCACAGCCTGAACACACCGTGGATGCGGGAACTCGATATGTATATAGTTTCGGCTGTGCCACTGTGCGATACCCACGGCTTGTATTCTAGAATCCGTCGGATGAGAGCGTTATGAATCCATTCATAGACCTCAAATACATAAATGGTGCGTTACATAAGACAAAATTGTTTCTGTATACGAGTCTCTAACATTTGGATATCTGCAGTGATCGGATGGATAGTTTATCTTGGTCTCGGCCCTTCATGGCTTGCGATTCTGGACCAACCGACATAAGCGACGGACGTGGGCACTGTTGATAATGGATGTGCTCTCCGTAACGGCCATGTTGACGTGGTTGGTATTACTTATCACCGTCACATACTATGTAAAGATGGATATGGATAGCCCAATAAAACTGGGGGATAGTTCGACGGATTGGATTAGAGGGCTTGAGCATCCTTTCTTTTCGAATCCGACTGTACTGAAGGTATTCTATGGGAAATCCGGGTTCTAGGAATGCGTGCTAATGATGGAAACTTGTTAGATGTTTGTCTCGACGCCGATTATGTATGTGCTTTGTCTCTGGCTGATCAAGGGCGCATTTCTGGCAATGTAAGTTCAGAAGGTTTCGATTTCTACTCAGAATATATCTAAACAAATTGCCGGACTAGGTATTTTGATGTATTACCATGGAATTCCATGGACAATAAGAAATTAAAGGCCGCTATGTATGGAGCTACGGCATACTGCATACTCACTTTCATCGCCGAAGAGTTGGCCCATCTGCTGAAATGCAGGCCCATAAGCGAAAGTAAATACACAGCTTCAATTCCCGCTAGAAAGTAATCCGTCTAACAGACTTCAAGGCTGGGCTCCTCAGAGTAAAATTTGTACCAAACCTTACCTCTCCCAGGACCTGATCATTATCACCTATGCGACCGATGTCACCACTGATCTCTTTATCCTCCTGATGCCACTAATGATCATCCGGACACTCCGGATGCGGCGCGCACATTGGACTGCCATGGGTTTCCTGTTCTTCGTGGCCTCAATGTCTATCGCCGGTGCAACTTTACGATTCATCTTTCTCCTGCTCGCCGCCCAGATCAACTCTGCCGATGAGTCGAAGGGTATTGGAAGCAGAATCCACGCCACGTACAACTATACGTTGGCGGTCATCACATGGACTTCAGTGGAAATATGGGCCACATGCTTTGCATTTGCATTGCCGCCATTGCGAGTTTATCTAAGACCGCTAGCACGCCCACTGATGGCGAGAGATTGTTACACGGTAGAGGATGGACAGTTGTCGTCGACGTACTATGCAAAGGCGACGGGTGGGGGGCTCAAGATGGATCGAAATAGTATGTTGAATAGTGAGACTGAGCTGAGGACGATATTGGTGGAGCAGAGTTTAGAACAGACAATTGAGCATGTGGATAGAACATACAATAGCCATAGGTCACAAGACATGAGAGAGACAAAGCAGGGATTGTAATATTGGAGTTTGTGTTTTTCATCAGTTTATTCTTGTATATATATTTACATAATTGTGATTGAGAATTATTGGTATTGCCGTGTAACGAAATATAATGTGAGTGCGTACATGTGATATGCAATTTCGAATACACTCTTGCAAGATGATTTACTCATGTCGCGTGAGAACTTTCGAACTTGATTTATTTTTAGTCTTCTCGGGGTGGCCCTTCCGATCATGTCTGTACGCATAGAAACATCCATTGATCAAGTGAAACACCATTGTATTGTAATGCCTCAAAGTAACTTGAATAGTTTGTTGTTCAATGATGTAAGTCATGATCTAACTCTAAATATATATTCATCCGTCATATGACTTCAGGAAGTCTTGGTCGTATTTCAGCAGCCGTCTTGGGTCCGCATTGGCAGGTTCTTTCGTATATTTGCATTTCCAATTAATGTACTATAGGTGATTGTAATCGGATCCAATTCAATTTAGTTCACATCAAAAATTATATAAAACCAACCCCATACTTAAAACTGTAGGCTGTTTGATTAGTCCTACTACCTAGATCGTTCTGCCAAAGCCCTTCCGTTGATTATACATCGGTATATCTCAGTGTGGTTATGTTCGAATCCATATATTAGGCCTTTGTCTTCGATTCATGTATCCAGTTAAAACAAATGCGGCAGAGCTTTGGAATTTTCTGAGGATTTGACATATCTTGGTTGCATGTAGGCACTATTTTCCACTGCAGTGATATGTCATGCCTGTTGACAATTAACACACAGGTCACCGAAACTATCAGCGTATAACTTCCTTTCATTGCTTATCAGAACAAAATTTCATGGCTATATAAACTAAAAGGCCGCAGGCGGTTTCTAAGTCAGTTTATAACGCAAGTATATCTTAGCTAGGTTCACTTCCATTAGTCTCGTACCCAGTCGGTGTGTCGATGATCATTCCTCGGGTGTAAGCGAGGTTACGAGCAACCGCTGGGTATGGGGACTGTACTTCCATCGATTTCATGTTGAATAAAGTAATCTCAACAAAGTATTAGATACGTATATGTGTTGATATTTTGCAATGTAACACATGGTTTTTAACAATAGGTTACTGAGCGTCAAGAGCAGCCAGTGCAAGGTCTTAAATGTACGATACGAATTTTGAGAACTGAAGCAGACCTCTTTAGTCAGCAATTCCGAGTGATTTTAAATGTAAACGCTGATTCCACAAACAAGCTAGCGCCCTTTAACACCAAGGGGCTGGCAAAAGCCTCACTGGCTTCTCCGCCCATACCCCGCTGAATATGAATAGCTTGACCAACTCCCAACAGCCCAGTCCACACACCTAACGTCGAATATCATCTCGATTGGATCATCTTTCAAATGTTGCGCAGTGGCCCTAAACACGTGAGTAACTGCGAGAGGCTGGGTGTGTCTGTGGATCGCTGCCGAATCTGCGCTGGTGCGATGCCATCCCACGAAATGAGGTGCCATGGCTGAGTGCAAACCCCTCGCCTGAATGAGTGCTGCGGGAATTCTTAACGGAGGACAGTGATGGGGGTTAAGGTGGGAAATGTGGGGGGATTTCTAGGGCTCTGGAGTAACACCCCACACATTGGACGCGACGCAACAAGATGAATCCGATTTTAAACTGATAACGTAGTGATTGTGTCTATACATACAGATGAATCCTACTACAGCCTGCATAATGGATTGGGTTTCCCATGTGCTTTATTTGTCGAAGATGTTGAGTGTCGTGTCTAAATAACAGATCGTGTAGAAGTTGACGAACCAGAATAGTGAGATCATTCCCAGGGGCGAGCTCTTGAAGTCTACTTAGCACTAACATACTCAGCGTAGAAATCAAGACGACCTTAAAGGTGCGATCACCACGAATATCGGCACCGTGGGACCGTTCCGTCAAAGTTGTTCGTGTTTTCACCTAGCAATACTATTTGTCGAAGTTCAATATAAAAGCGTTTCTTAGCTAGCCCATGTCGAAGTTATATCTCATCGGCATATCCTTTATAATGTAACATCGTCGAAGGGAATCTGGAACAACCCCAAATGTTCGAGATATTCAAACGGCAGAAGCGTGTTGGACCCTTCCTGCTTGAAACAAATAGACTTACATGGGTGCGGAATTTACGTTCTGGTATATCTACGTTTAATACCTTGAGAACCATTCACAGGATATAGGAGTGGGCATAGACTTATTGAATCCAGTGCTCACACTTCAACCATACACATATCTCGCAATGTGCAAGTCATGCCTCATGAATAGGCGACGCATATATCAATTGGATGAATGGCTTTCTAGAGGACTATGGATGTATATTAAATTCAGGGCAAAGGTTTCAATTTGAGACATCCTCATGCACCCGGACTTCATCAAACACGTTGCGATCACACTTATTCATAAGATCAAGTTACGATTGGGGATATGGCATAGCTGCAAACTTATTCTGGATGCATGATGCACAATGAAGGATCCTTTCTCCAAGGAGCACGAACCACTTGGCTTTTTCAATAGAATTTGTTATGGATGGAACTTTTTCGCCGGTTACTTACTTTATTTGCCGAAAGGTTTATAAAATTTTAGTTTCTTCTTATTGCTCGGATTCGGGCAAATTCAGTGAGCCATAATGACGAAGCGGGTGATTGTGGATGCAACAGCAACTCTGGCATTTTCTCCGGGTCACGTGAAACTTACACACAAGTCAAATATTCATGCATTTATGTACTTAAGCTAACGATACGTATGTGAGACTGAATATGAGGTTGAAATCACTGATGGCTGGCATTTTAAGTGTGGCGAGACGCGGGATGTTTCGGGGCGAGGGGCTCCCATCGGTCGGACTTGCAATGAGGCAGCGCAGAGCGGGTGCAGACTCATGGTCGAAAGGAGATCCGACAGAAAGAAACAGCCCCCCGAACATAGATTGAGTATACAAAGTAGATGTCATAGTGAAATGCCCAACGGTGATTTGTGAACGAGAGCATATTTTAGCCTCGGAGGGGGTGGTGTGGTTGACTCGTACCTAGCCCCAGGCTCCGCCGTCGCCGCCTCTGATTCCTCTCTCGTTCTCTCTCTCTTTTCTTCCCTCTCACACCCTTTTCCCACACCCTAATCCCCCTCCACCCCGCCTTGTATTCTTTGTGACGCTGCTCCCTCCGCAGCGACTCTTGATCCTCATTCCTTGGCCACCCCTTAGCCGCCTCCCCCGCCCACCCCTTTGTGGCGCCCGTTCACAGAGACCCCCGAGAGAAGTCCTTCATCTTCTACAACACCTAACCCTCGCCCCCCTGTTCCCAAGAGGTATTGCCCAGCCCTTCTTTCCCTCATCTTCAATCTTCGCAGAACACCTCACCCACGACTAGTCGCAAAGAAAGTTTAACCTCAGCGATAGTCTTTTACCAATTTTTTTAGCATTTAAAACTAGTGCACTGATCTATTCAAGGTAGTTTTTCTTGCTTCCCCCATTCCATTCCAATCATTTTATGGTGGTTGGTCCTTAATAACCCGTTCTCTAATTTACCCGTCGCGTCGCTCAGAGCTCCGTCAGGAGAAATCACTCACCTTTTTCTTTCCCTTCCAACCATCGACGCGCGATCTTGGGTAAACCCAACCACAAACCGGGCAACCACGCCATGCCAACACCGACTCGGGAATCAAAGGAGGCCACACCAGCAAGCACATCAACTGCATCCTCTGGACTCGGACGATTGTCTGCTCGAAACTCGCGCCCCTCGACTCGGAAGTCGACTCCTGTAGTGGATACCCCTACATCAAAGCCTCGAGGTCTCACCGCCGAAAACAGCCCTGTCGCCTCGATATCACAGAATGGTTCATCGACGGTGCCGGGCGAATGGGCAGAGCCTCTTCCGGTAGCGCCAAGGGCGTCTTACAGAGAATATGATGACAAGGCGCTCATGAATACTTCAACGATACATATGCAGCCCCTAGGGGAGCTACCATCGGCCAAAATTTTGGATGCAACAAAGAAACCATTGCCACACCAGGTCAGAAAGAAGGGCAAGGGGGCTAAACCGAATGGAACCGGAGGTGCCGGAGGATCTAAGGTATCCCAGGCCAGCAAGGCGCCAGCAGCATCAACGACCCCAATACCAATACCAGTTCCAGTTCAAGCACCGATTCCAGCAGCTGTAGCTGTGGCTCCAGTGATACCAACTGTGTCAAAGGTTACAGCGCCTGCGGCAAAGACCTTAACGCCTGTAGCGAAGGCAACGACGCCGGCAAAGATCATAACGCCTGTAGCGAAGGCAGCGACGCCGGCAAAGACTATAACACCTGTAACGAAGGCAACAACGCCGGCCGCTACAGCTCCATCGGATGCCGCATCGAGAACCTCTGGCTCACCATCCGCAACTTCAGCGACAACTCCAAAGGCAACGCCACCAAATCCTTGGTTCAACGGAAGTGCGCCTAGCAGCAAGACCCCCCAGGGGCGACAGCGTCTATCTATGGTAGTGGAAGCAGCTATACAGCGTAGTGCGCTTGTTGGAAACATTGATCTTGGACGGGCAATCAAAAAATTGTATCAGGAATCTTTGACAGACGAATCCTTAGCAAATCTTTTGGATTCTGTCCTGGCACAAAAGGCTTCTCCACAGCAAATACAACAGTTTCAATTCTATGTACGGACAGCACGAGAAAACCCAGAAGCCCTGGAAGACGATCGGCCATTTTTCTCAAATATGGCCAAAGATGAGCGGAATGCCGCAAACGCCGAAGGAGCAAACCAGGCAGAAAAAGCAAAACAGGTAGAAAAATCAAGCCAGGCAGAAAAATCAAACCAGGCAGCGGAAGCAGAAGTAGGTGGAGGAGAGGATGATAAAGGACCCGGAAGCGTGAAAGGAGAAGGTAGTTCAACAAGCGCAAAAGGAGAGGACATTTCAACCAGTGCAAGCACTGAGCAGGGGACACCGGTTCCTTTGAATGGCACGTCACCTGTGTCCGACAATAAGAAGATTTGCAAGAAAGGTTCACGACGGAAAACCGTCGCAAAGAAAGAAGGCCCCGATGAATCAGAGTCTGACATGGCATCCATCAACTCAGAGATGCCTGATGATGCCTCCAAGGCTGTCGCATCGTCAACCGCAGCAAGCACGCCTCAGCCCCAAAATGGAGATTCAGAACACCGAGCGAAGCGGGTGAAGCTCCCATCATATGAGGAATTAAAGAAGGAAAGCAGTATTCGTGATCCCCCACCTCCTCCAACACGAACAAGGGGCGGCCGTAAGAGAGCACGAAGTCCCAGTATAGCATCTCCGCCCCCTCCCGTACATCCTGTAACAGCCTCGTCTGCGGCACCAACCACAACTCCACCGGTTACGTTTCCCATACCCCCGAAGAAAAAGAGTAAAACGAACAAGACCAAGTTCTCGTCAGTACATTCTCATTTTTTTTTCCATTCGCGTACTTGTGTGTCTTTTGTGATTTGTGGCGAGTTATCTTCGGAACACGTGGCTGACTTGCATGAACCTTGCGCCCAGACCTGTTAAGAAAGCAGCAGCAATAGACAATACCGTTGTAACTGCAGGTATAGGAGAGTTGTCTGATCTTCGTCGAGTTCGGTATGGATCTGAAGAGGTCTCGGTATGTTTGACACCATCGTGCTCAGTTCGTCATTCAGCGGCAAAGCGCTTTATTCCACCCAGATTATTAATGCACAGATTCAGGAGAATGAGGATGTTTGCGCCGTGTGCAACGGAGCCGGAAGGTTCCTGTGCTGCGAGCGTTGCCCGCGTTCTTTTCATTTCAGTTGTCTGAATCCCCCGCTTGAAGACGTACCCGAAGGGATGTGGTTTTGCAACAAATGCCAAGCACAGACGAACCCGCCTCCTAAAGAACCACGAGGGATGTTCTCGGAACTCCTCAACGACCTCAAGAGGAGGAATCCGTCATCCTTCCGGTTACCCGTTCATATTCGAACATATTTCGCCGGTGTCGAAACTGGGGCACTTGGGGAATATGTAGACACACGAGATACAAAAACCCAGCGATTTAAGTACGCCTCAACCCCGATAAGAACTTCTTTAATCAAGTATGCTAACGACTCGGGACTTATAGTAAGAGTGGATTTCTTGAAGAATATGACACTCACAAGCTAAAAGACAAGATCGGTAATCCGGTTCTCTGTCATGATTGTGGAAAATCTGCTGTGGATGGACAGCGGATAATATCATGTGATTACTGTCCCCTGAGCTGGCATCTCGATTGTATTAGGCCGACACCAATGTCAAACCCACCTTCTGGCCAGAAGAAGTGGATGTGCCCTGCTCATGTGGATTGGGTAGTTAGTTTTCCACACTATCTTATCATCTTTCCTCAGCTTATCTGTGCTTAGTTACAGCGGAGACGCCCTAAGAATGCGCCAGTAGTGGATACTTGCCTACGTCGCGGCCACAAGAACGATGGCCTGATTGAAATCGACAATGAAGAGGAAGACGCCTTCGAGGAAATAGTCATGAGTGGAATTGTATATCGACTTCCAGAACGAGGGATCAAACTCGATTTCTTGCAAAAAGTCAAACGGTATGCGTATAAAAACATATTTGTGAAGCATGTCTAATACGTTTTATGGTTTAGTTTGAACGAACCTCTACAGAAGAGAATTCGCCTAGAAAACGGGCAATCGCCACCAGCTGCAATGGCCTCTACGCCCCCGAGTGAACCAGCAATAGTGGCCTCTACGCCCCCGAGTGAACCAGTCAAGTCACCGGTGACCCCGCCAAGCATTCCTGGGGCGGAAAATAGATCGGCATTTGACAAAGAGATAATATCAGCATTGGTTGAGCTATCTACACGCGAACGGACTCATAATCAATTGAATGATCAGAATATCAAAAATTTGATCCAAACTCTTCTTGTATGAACTTAACAATGGCATTTTAATAGAGTGTTTGACTAAATGTCTTGTATAGGATAATGCAAGTCCAGAAGTTCTTGCATTGTGCAACTCGGAGACTACTTCCTCCATACCTCCATTATCACCTGCAGCCTCTACCGATTCAGCAGTCGAAAACGAAATACAGCAGCTGCTAGCCTTACAAGATCTGATTACCCAACGGTTACGGATTCTACTCCCAACGATGGCTACGCCACCACCACTGGCTAAGCCTCAAGAATCCATACCAGTAATGCGACTCGGTGAAGAGATAAAGGATAAGAATAGCAGTGCACCAGACATTCGGCGTGAGCAAAAGTCGCCGGACCCTGATACTGATCCTGATGCTGAGGGCGACATCGATATGGATGTACAACAAGTTCCTGCGCAAAATACTGCACCAGTAGCTCCTATGGCAATACAAAAGCCTTCCGTGGGGACAGCTCCAGTTGCACCCATGGCACCCATGGCTCCTATGGCTCCTATGGCCCCAATGGCGTACATGAAACAACCCACGCCAAAGTAGATGTTTTAGCCGCTGAAATAAGCGACAACAGAAAAAAATTCGATGATTTGTACAGATAATTTTGAGCTTTCGAATATGAGATTTTGCTCACCCATTGGGGGCTGGGCGGATATTATTCCTTTACTTTGTCACAAACTTGGGGTCGGTTGGGGGGTTCTTGCTTTAATTTCTTCATCTCTTTTTCTTTCTTCCAAACGTGTTCTTTCAGTAACTGCGTGTGGTCTCTATTATCAGGTGGGGTGTTTCGTCCTTTTGCTTTACTTTTCAACCATGCTTTTGTCTAGTTCTTGTTCGTATATGTCTTGCTTTATTCTTTTGCTTTTTGTCTAGAAAGGGGTTTATTATAAGGGGAATTCAATAAGGTGAGAATTCAGATCAATCGCTACCATGAGAACAATGTGCACGCAGGAAACGTGGGAACGGCCGGTATGGAAAAGGAGAGAGGGGCTAAAGGTATTTTTGTTCTCCAGTACATGTATTACCTTTATTATTTTTTATAAAGCATGTTTGGAGTTTGTTGTGCGAGATATTTTTTGTATGTGTATGTATGTAGCAGATTCTTTGTTAATGGGCCAATATACTATAACAGTCTTAGGGCATCAACTCAGATCGGCCCTGAGGTCAGATTTTAAGCACATCGCGACACGTGACCGAGTGAGTCTCTGTGAGTGAGGATCTAGGATGGATACCGGTACCACGTCATCAAGTCTCTGATGTCTGAGACGGGCCATCATCGCCGGATAGGCTTTCCAAGTTCCGGTGAACTGTGGTTCTGGTCACGGGCCAGGGTTCTTGCAGCACATACTGCTGAGTACGTGCTATCTTGCATGTAAGGGCAGCGAATTGTAGGCGCTAGCTGGGATCCGCATGAACACAACACGATATTTTCTGTTGCCACGAAGACTTGCGGTGGGAGACTGCAGGGCAGTAATATGTTAGAGGTGCTGGCAGTTCGTGGAGGTTGTGGCTGCTTGAAATGCTGTCCTAGGTCATGTGTGAAGCAATGTCTAGGTTGCTGAAGAGCCGCATTGCCAGGCAATCCCAAACTCAACTAAAATGAATAAAAGTTTGGTGCAATCGAATATAATAACCTTAAAAATTGACCAGGTGGGAGTCATAGTCTACAAGCTGAATTTTTTTTCATTTGGTTTGTCAAGTCTGAGGTACTTCAACACGGCGAGGATCATACATTATCACCCAATTCAGAACCAGTCTTCACTTTTATTTCCCGCCCTGAAGCAAATTTTGCCAGCACCGCTGATAGCTATATCAGTACGATGCCTATATCCGAGCATCTTCCATAGGATCTGTTACAGAGCCTGCAGTCCCTTGAGCAAGGTCTAATCCTACCTCTAAAAAAATTGCTAGGTCCCCGAAGCTATCGTGCTTCCACTGCTACTAATTTTACCTACTTCATATTTTAGTTCATGTACGACGTTGGATATAGATCAATTTTTAGCGTTTGAAGCAATGAGGGTGCTTCCAGAAGATGAATTGTGTTTTTATTCAGCATCGAGGTATTTCCTTTTGGGGGATGGGCTCATCTAGCTGGTCTTTCGATAAACAGCCTTGAACGCGAATGAAGCGGAGATACTAAGGTGATATATCCGAGAAGGTATGCACTGTGGACAACAGCAATCTCAAGCTATCGTTAGGATGTCGTCCGGGAAAGATAATTTGAGGGGCTTTGATCCGTCAACAAACCAAAGGGCATCAATGGATACGATTTAATAGATGAAATCAGTACATATAGATCGGAATAACAGGGAAACTGGTTACGTCTATCAGGAGTGGACTTCTATAGCCCAATCACGAGAATTAAACAAGACTATAGCCCAACAGCCGATTTAAACAAAATCCCAGTCCGGCTAATATAGTCCTACTAGTTGGCGAATTGCGATTTAACAGATTTCCATCAGACTACAATCTACAAATTGTTCTTCAAGTGATATTATATCCAATGTCAACTTCTAGCCTAAATCTTCGAAAGGCTCGGTCAGTTAGATAGAAACCTAGTTAGCACGGCTATAGCCTACTAAGAAATATGAAGAAATCTGGCCCTATGCCCATCACCACTCGGCTCAACGTCCAGGCGAGTTGACAGTCTCTCTGTGTTATTCACAGTAAACCTTTCAAAAAACAATCTAACTGTAATTCCCATTTAGACTACCGCCTGGCCGCATCACCATCTATCAATGGTAGCCGCTTTGGCCAAGTGGTAAGGCATCGCACTCGTACCAGGGATCAATGCGGGGATCGACGGTTCGACTCCGTCAGGCGGCAATCTTTTTATGCCAGGAGCTAATTTTAATACAAAACCACTTGAAAAAGGTTGCAATAGTTAGAATGGTGCTTTTTTGCGTGTTGCGCGAGTGCGGCGCTATGGAGCCGTGTGAGATGTTGCTGTGGAGATACCGACACAACCACGTTATTTGTGGATACGTGTAATAAGAATAGTGGGTGGTAGTGGGGTTTACTAGATGAGAGAATAGACAGTGCTACATGGAACAAAGAGTTTACTATCTGTGCGTAGAGGACACAGAAGGAAGTAGTGGGTACCCGGAGAACGGCAACGATGAAACACCCTATATATAGCAGAGCATGGGAAGAGTACTGTTGAACCCTTACAACCTAATCGGTTTTAACAATCAACATTCGTTATGAAACTTTGCGAAGTGTATATAATATCATCACAAGGCTCACCCAAGTTGTATGAATATTCCATACCCACAAAGAGCGACACGTTTAAAGACTATTACAGGTACTTGCTAGGTGTATTTCTTAGAATAGCTCAAATTACCAAGCCAGATTTATCCAAAATTTGGTCCTATAAACATCTTGTCGATGAATTTCCCTCAGACAGGATCTACAACTATTCACCTATGTCAATAGCATGGCAGAGCGAGTGGCAAGTATCAGGCAACATGGGTGAGTGCTCCATAGTGAAGGGTCTACATCATGCTTACAAAGTGTATATATAACGAGGAATTTGTATCTTTAAATCGTGGTTGAGAATAAGGCATAATTATGTGCCGTATCCAGGCTAGCAGATATCGTGTGTCCTTACTTAGTAATGGCTGCTGCTGTCCACGCGCCAAGAGAATTCTCTATGCATCCGATATTTGTCCACACAATGCTCGTCTTCACACCACCATTGGTGTCTTCCTCCTAACCAAGCTATTAGGCTCGTAGCCCCATGAGATCTCGTCCCCACCATCCTCTCCGCCTCTTCTCCAACCACCGCGTCGCACTGTCCTATCATATCGCAAGTTGACCCACATGTTACCCACATAGTACGTTACAAATAAACACACCAGTCCGAAAATGCTGGCATACACAACACCAACCACGCCCAGAGCCAATCCCCAACCCATATCAACCCACCATGAAATCTTCCCTCCACGTGTTGATAGGCCAAGGTTTAGACCACCGAGCAGGATTGTAATGATTGCAAACACAGCGATCAAGCGCCCGTAGTTTGCAAGTCCGAATGTCACAAAGTCGGAGAAGATATAGTAGTAGCGTCGGCGCCAACCATGGTGCGCCCAAGATACGAGTAGGAGCTCGGTACGTCGTAGCTCGCCGAAGCGATAGCGCGAGTTGATGCGAGTATGTCCGGCTTCGACGCCGGCTTGCACGTCTGCCATGAATGCAGCCCATGCCATCCAGTCGAGTGAGCGTGGGAGTAGGCGGTGGTCTTGTGCCACGGCAAAGTCGCTTTCAGTACGGATCAGGTCAGCGTAGGAGAGCAACATGCCGGAGGCGTTGGCGTGTAGGGAGGGAGAGGTGCAGAGATGTGTGGTAAAGAATTCATAGTCGAGGAGGAATCGTGGGAGAGGTTTGATAGTGATTCCAGTGCGCCAGGTGACTAGGTGCCAGTCGGGACGCTCATCGACCACGATTGTGTGATTGAGAGATTTGTGAAGGTGTAGGGGCCGCGTGGGCGCCGGTCGGGAGGCGTATCTGAGATGCTTGTCTATAGAATTAAGGCGTGAAACATCGAGAACTTTGGTGAGGTAAATTTTGAGTCGTTCAGTGGGGATAACAGTGGTATAGGGTATCACAGTATGGTCTTGTGGAATCGTGAGCTGGTTATGAGGTGGAACTAGGAGGCGGTGGGCGGCAGAGTACGGGGGTGTCTGTATAGACTTGTCAGTACTGCTGGCGAACAGAGAACGGTGGTAGGGGATGAGAGATGGTACTCACGAGGGGTTTTTCAGTGGGGCTCATCTGGATATTCGCGTCCATGATGTTTGTCCCTGAATGTTGTTGTCGGTATCCCTTATAATGAAGTAGCTATAGCGTATTATGATATGCGCTGTTCAACTAACCAACCCGCAAAAGCAAGCAAAAGCAAGCAAGCCACTGCTTGCCTGACCGCTCAGCCCCGCAGTCGTGGTATTGCGAACTTCCGCCGCCCTATTCTACACACATATCCCACCCGGCACCAGATCGTGAAGCGAGTAACCGTCGAGCGCAGGTGTAACGATCGTCTCCTATACGCGGAAGCGTGTGCTGGTGTCGCGAATCGTAGCCCTCAACTATCAACGAAGAAGTCAAGGCGATCCGAGGTGGAGATGAGGGAATGACCATGAGCAAGACAAGGCGACAATATTGACCACGGGGCTTGAATTTTTGGGTTGCATTCAGGCGGAATAAGCCGGATTTCGACAGCATCGCAGTGGCTGAGCTGCAGGCGAACAGCCACCCCGGTTTGGTCCTTGCCGCCGATCATTACCCATCATAGGGAATCACTAGATCCAGAGCTCGATAATCTGTGACAGAATAATTGGGGAGAATTTAGATTTATATATTACAGAGCTTTGAAACGATGTGTATTTTTGCGGGACCACTAGTTATTGAACCGTTTATTACACATTTTCATCCCTTGTGACGCTGCAGACATTTCATTATCGGTGAGTGACCGAAACATACTAAGATATACAACGAGCTTCTATCTGCCGGCTTGGATAGGTTAAAATTCGAGTGTAAATCTCCTCACAGTAGCTTGCCTAGAGCGTTCGTCTTGAGCACTCGATTAAAAGCTTTCGCAGACAGGGTGCAAATTAACTACGCCAGTAATTGGGGTACCTTTACTTTTCTTTTGTCTTTACATATCTTAATAAACAATGAGATGCTCAATTTCTCACGATATTACCGTATCCAACCCGCTATGATGGTTTGTAATTATTTGGTTTGCAACTGCCAACTGGATGTGCCTATGGCCGGTGGGACATAATTTTCGGCCTGTAGGTTTCAAGTGGCCTGTTTCACAGCCTTCGCGTGACTTCATTTGGTCGAACTACAATACCTATTCACATATATGTTGGGCCAACTAACGATTTAGACACACTCCGTCGAACACCGAACCTCACTCACAGTGTCTCCGAGTGATACAACATGATCACTTGATTGAAGTGAGAAAACTTCGAATAAACAATTCGAAGCAGAGAGAAATCAGCGCAATAGCAAAAGATACTTTATAGAGGGTGAGCATTCTAGAAGCAGAACCTGAAAGAGACTGGGCTCCAAAAAAGACTGAACCTGAAGCAACACGCGAGACCGCTGCGATTTTTATCTACTCTGGTCTAACAGGATTTGAAGAACTGGTTAATGTATGTGACGCTGATCAAGCATATCCAATAGAGGGAAATGTGATATTGTTATTACTAGGAGCATACAACTACAAACTACTTGCTGTACAAATTAACGATCGTCAGTAGTCTCTCAATGTACACCTCTCTAACCCAACCAGTTACACTCTTCAAATAACTACTCTACCATCTTTTCATTTCTTTATGTAGAATATGCAGAGAGAAGCCGCATGAATGTATGATTTTGCCGAATACACAGGGCAGTATTCACTTCAACCGATGAGACCGACTGAGAGATATTAAGAGGACTCCCCAATCATACATGAGTCAATGTACTATCGACTCGTCATACCAAAAACGCTTCAAAAGGAAGGGCAATCGATATATACGGCCGCAACCAGGCCCTGCTGTTCGTTCCTAGGGATTCACTCAAACATTTAAAATAAGCAATTATCTTCCTTCTCGTCCCATTTCAAGCTAGGTGACTACTCATAAAAACCAATACAGCTAAACGCAGGCATTTATATATCACCTCCTCCGTGCTTACACCCCAAATTATTCACCGATGCCAGACGACCCTTCCATCAATCCGCGTCAACCCAGTATTATGCGGCCAATTATGTATGGCCCGGGCGGAGAGTTTCCTTCCTTGCTTCCAGGCTACTGCACGCCTATTGCCCTTGCTCTATGTAGATTATGGTTATATCCGGCGTCGGAAGCCGAGGCTGAGACCTACCACAATAACCTTACTTGTCAACCAAGTCTGCTGCTTTCAGATGCCGGGATATCCCTCTTGAATATACCCAGGCTAGCTACTTTTTAGACAACGTATGTAGATCCGTATCTATTAGTCCACGATTCGGGAGCGATTCCTAGACTAGGCGGGCGTAAAGAACCCAAATCCTTCTAAACTCGGGGGCACAGACTGGGTCGTAATTCACCTATTTAGCTATGCTCGCGGTGCCGTGGGGGGGACACACACACACACATTCGAGTCCGTGTCCAGAAATGCGACCTGGTATTGAGTTCGACCAATTCGGTCTCGTTCCTCGTATCAGTAGATGCATATCATCTCGTATGTATTTGTGTAGCCCCGCAGAACGAAATTTGCCAGCACCTTTTCTTTTTACGGTATCTCCTTTGGTTTATGATCTATCAAACACTCGCACACAATGGATCCACAAGTTTCACGGTCTCAAGGCCACAAGGCAAAGATATTGTTTTTGGAAAACCCTCGCAACTAACAGCGGTTTATAATATTTAAACAAGGATGGACTTAATGTAAGCAGCGCATGCCACAGATAGGCCATTGCCTTGCCGCGCGGATATTGAATGATCCGGTGATCGTCTTTTGGCGTCCCGTCTCCCGAGCCGGGGGCCACGGGTCCGACTAACTCCACAATGCTGTAATCTCAAAATGTCTGCAATGGGATGACTAAAGCAACATAACACTGTTCTTTATAATTCATTCATGGGTGATGCAGTCCGGAACATACTTTGGTGATGAAAGTAAAGCGTCTTCGTACCATTTAAGAAAATGTGAAACAAGCTGAAAAGATTCGAAAGAAGGTTTAATCCCATGTGCGTTATAAACCGTGGGATGAGACACTCATTTGGGCGCTCCAACCCAGTCAGATACCTGATAACGAATGTGTATTCGTATGTAGCTACTACTCCACCGGTGAGTATTCGCGACTAACTCAATTGCAAATTATTGCGCCGGTGAGCTGTAAAGTCAGGTATAAGAGCTTAAATGCACTCAAAGATTTTCACAACTCTCGCCAAGTTCGTGAAATTAGCAGGGTACAACTGTACTGTACGAGTACTCTAGACTCCACGTGTATATACCCCGCGGTAAGACAATCATTTTGGCATTGGTACCTACATGCAGAGCTTATTTTGCAATCAACCACTTAGGCATTTTTTTAGTGTAACTCGCACACCGGGCATACTTCAATAGAGAAAGGACTCAAAATGCTCAAACTTTTCTATCTCTCTTCCTTGACAGTTGTGGCAATATATGGGGGTCGCCCTGGAAAAAAACTACAGTGAGTTCCCCACGAAAGACGTGCAGGAAGCAAGACATGTGTTTCAATGCTCTGGCCCGTGACGGATAACGTTACTGTCCACCTGCATTGAAGCTCTGATAGTACTTTGACGGTTTGACAGACATCTTGTAGTATTACGCGTCTAAGGTTTCATTTGTGGCCGTATACGGAGTACATGTGGCGCGAAGCTTCAATATTCGGGTGTTTGAGATTGAGTATATAGAGACACGTAAGTCGGTATGTTCCGCTTGACATATCGAGGTTCTAAGATCGTGAACCCCTGCTTTCTTGACCCGACGGCAGTGAGCATAGGCCATGGAGGTTCAAAAACAACGATGATGCTTTCTCATGCCTCCAATTCCGATTTCTCGGATTTTGGCAAGCGAAATTTTTTTTAAAAAAGTCGAACTTCAATAATGATAGTGAACGTCGTGCTCAAGAGGGTTGGTCATATACTCGTGCTTAATATTGTAACATTCGGCCGAGACAGTTCCACGTGATTTGTATCTATAACTTTACTCAAGTTAAGGCTGTGTTCGCTGGAACGCTGAGCGAATACGCGTGTCTCATATATCTGCTACAAAAGAGAGCGCTGGGCATCCACTAGAACCGGCCCCACTTTGCGGTACATTAAAACAGGGCATCCTATCAACTGAATTAATGCACGCGGGTCCCGGACCCCGGAGGCTCCGATTACTGTTGCTGCTATGGATGTCATGCATCGTGAAAAGTGATCGGATGCCGAGCGGAGCGTCTGCTCCGGCACCCGACCGACCTACCCCGTAAAAACGGCTGATAAGTTTCTTCGTGTGATCGCAAAATTGATTTCGTAAGCTTTCACGAGCCGACAATATTTGATTGTCAGCCTTTTATTTTCGGCTCCAGTGTAAGTCCGACCAGCTGAGATCACCAAATAGATTCAAACTCGGAAGGCATCGTACCTACGGTGGTATATTGGCCCGTGTCTGCTCGCGTGCTCGTATTTGCCTTGTATTGCTGATCGATCAGCCTGCAGCACTTTGCTCGTACAGATCTAGGCGCGGTGCAATGAGATCCCGGGCCGTGTGAGGGCGCACGCAACGATTCCGCACTTCAAGTCTGCGCTCAAGACCGAGTTGTGGATTTCTGGTGCCAAGCTAGGTGGATGTATCCGTAAGATTTATGTAGGTGCAGCTATTTGTATTTGCCTTTTAGATTTGCCCTTCGAAGTCTTCACAACTGGACCACATAACGTGATTACCATTATTCGAGGGGGATGTTGTTTACTTTCTGCAAGGGTAAGTTTTTTCCTCAATTCCGGATTACCATCCGGGGATAACCCGACAAAGTCGAAGTTCAAATTGAAACTTCCTTACACATGCACGTTAGATGTACTCTAGTAACTAAACAGACCCGATCTAACTAGGGTGGGGGGTGGTTTGCGCCGCGCGGCACCTATCAAAATCAGACATTTTTTTTTGAAGGCTGCTACTCGTAGATATCTGCACAGCGCTTGCACTTCCTCCGGTCGCCCTCTTCCGGTGCCCTAATTTATTGGGCGTTAGCCTACGATGGTGTCGGTTGAGGCTTGTGGCTTGGACCAATAAAATATTTGGTCTTGGTCCGCGAATCACGCTAGTTGACGTAGTCAACCAGTTTTATCGCGTGTTTTGCAGTCTTGTCGATGACGGGGCTCATTGAATTGCTACATAGGTAATACTTCTGCAACCTAGGACTCTCAATCACTTCCCACAATGTTTCTTATCGTCTTTTCCTTATGAGAGGCCATTAAGTCCATATGCACATTTGTTGGGAGTTGTTTACAGATTACTCTCTGGTTGTTTAATGGACGGCATGCTGCAACATGCCAGGCCCATCGGAACGGAAACGAGCCGGCCAGAAGCGACGAATCGACTCAACGTCACCTTTGTGCATGGATCTTCCACAAGTCGTTCGTTTCCCCGGGGCACACGACACGATGCAGAATTGTCTACATCGATTTCGGCTCATAAGGTTTCCGGGCACCGGACACCTCAAACACCTAGTCTTTGTATCCGCATAGAGATAAATAAGCCTTGGCAGATACCCAGAACTGGTGTAATAAGCCATGCTAAGTAAAGAATGCTACCATTCTGGAGCATGATTTCCTTTACTCTACGGCTTCTACCTATATCGGCGTACTAGTCAAGGTACTAATAATGAATCTGGGCCTTGGCAGATGTCTTGTTGTGGAGGTTGGCATGCTGTCTCGGGCCCTTCTGAATTACCTTTCCTTCATCCGTCTACCCTTCCTTTCCATTCTTCCCCCCACCCTCTTGCTCTCTTCCTCACGGCTTCCTGCTTCAACCTTTTAGCTACAGGATCCCGTATGGTAGAAATTGCAATCAACAATCACGTTATCACTCGCCACTATCGATCGAAGATCTCACTCGTGATTCGTACGCACATCATAGCGGAGGTGCAACAGTAATATAAACTCTAAATCAGCTTTTTCGGAGCCCACCATAGCCAAAGGAGCCGAACGTACGGAATTCACGGTCATCCGGTTGAAAATCGTAGATTTTGGGTTTAATCATGGAAGTTCCGCCGCCGACAACGTCAACATCACCAACTCCATTAGCATCAGCGCCTCCGGAATGGAACAGTAATCCAGCATGGAAGCTTCCTGGTTGGGCGGAGCCTGTGGTAAGTTTTGGTTGTAACCTTGGGCCTTTGTAGTGAAGCTAACTCTACTTGAAGATTGTTGTCTGCATTCTTTTCGGAGCTTGCTATTACACCCGCCGCCGCAGCTTTCGACTTGCAAGCAAGGAAACTCCATACAACTCTCTTCTAGACCAAGATGCATCATCCTCTCGTGATCCACTAGTATCAGACGAAGCTTCCGATCGGTACGAAGAAGATGAATACACTGACTCGGAGTGCGTATCGACGGAGAAGAACCCACCTAAAAAGCGTTGGTTATGCGGGGCCACAGTTTTGACGCCCAACACAGAACGGTTCGCTGGTTATTGGCAATCCCGGATACTGCATAAATTTCCGTTTTTAATAGAGATGTTCTACTGGGTTGTCACATACTTGATTTATCGGGCAACACACATATTGGCACAGGAGTTATTCTCAAATGACATTTGGGATATTGCACAGGAAAATGGATTACGTGTTTTGGCGTTTGAGCAGTTTTCGGTATTCCGGTTTATGTTTCCGGTGTTGGAGATCGACGTGCAGAAGTGGTTCATGACAGGCCACGAGGATTTATTGACGTTCTTTAACAAAGCATATGCGCTCATACATATTCCGGGCACCGTGTAGTAAGTTGTCAATTTAGTTGTGTTCCGGTCCATACTGATTGTCTTGTATAGTTTCATCGCCTGGTATTATTATGCTGCTCCGACGCATGCTATTTTCGCCGTCGTCCGTCGCACCATGACGCTGTGTAACCTTCTCGCATTTGTAATATTCACTGCATACCCGTGTATGCCACCGCGTCTTCTTCCGAAAGAGTACGGCTTTGTTGATACGGTACGTCGCGATGACGCAGAGAGCGTCTGGATGTCCGGAAAGTTTGTGAATCACTTGGCGGCGATGCCCAGCATGCACTTTGGGTACTCTTTCATCATTGGATGCACTTGTCTATATCACGCCGGAGCTTTCCGCTGGTTTGGTTATGGTTATGAAAATAGGAGTGCCAGAGTTTGGAAGTGGGGATTGTGCTTTCTCGGCGTTGCGTATCCATTAGGGATACTGACCACCATTGTAGCAACGGCGAACCACGTGAGTTTACCCATAGTTTTTTGAGTTCTCGTTGGATCAGTCACTGATTTTATCTAGTATTGGCTCGACGCCGTGGCTGCTATTCTAGTCGCTACATTTTCTTTGTTGTGCAACCGGGTGTTTATGGTGTTTGTTCCGCTCGAGGACCTATTGCTCTGGGCACTCCGGATACGGAAGCCGAAGCCGAACTGCGGATATGCGCGCGAATAGAATTAATAAGTTCTGGTCTGAAGTGGATATCAGACCTGGAATTGGCTTGGATACATTGATTAATACTGTTGAATATCGACACATCGCTATTCGCTGGGAATACTTTATTTGGGCGCCTTTTTTTTTCAACGTTTTAAATGGAACGATATCAACATCGTTCTACTGCTAGCTGGGGCGGGTCATGGTATGCGCATTTTTTCATTTTTCTTCGGAGTTTTAAGGGCTTGCTTCATTGTTTATATAAATCTCTGGCTTGGGGGACTCGTGGGGGCGGCGGCGGCAAGGTGTTTTTACTCGAAAGTATCCGACATCATGATGTAATAACAGGTTCTAGTGGCTAGTTAACTATGGCTCGAGAAGTAGATGGTGGTAACGAATTAGTGGATGTTTTTAGGAGCAGAATAAGATACCATATTTGCCGTTTACATACATTTAGTGATGGGGGTTCAAGGCTAAGATGGGTGTTCCTTTACATGGATAGCAAAAACCCGAGTGAGAATCAGCGGTCCTCCATGAAAGTGACTATCTAGGAGTATTTACCAGCTATTGCCCATTATATTTGATTCTATCAATCAGGTATAAAGTGAAGACATAAGCCTACTGGAGCAAGCTTCATTCAGTTTTGATTTTTGGTCCGACATTTACCTCAAAACACCACGTTGAAAACCTTGCCACCAGACATATATCCCAATATGATACAGTGCTGAATAAAACCAACCGTTTGAAGTTGTGAAAATATCTAATAGCAAGGCAAATTTAGGGCTCAGAATTTCAGAGTGGCTTACCACTTTTCCGGTGAGTGGATCACAGGCTCTCAAACAGAGGCTCTAATTAGTATAAGAAGGAGACGCTTACATAGCTAAGTGATGATACTTGTCAAAACTACTGATCTGTTTGGCATAAACATTATTGACAAATTGAGAAAATGATCGACAGGAAACACTGCTATGTAGACTTTATATTATAACCCTGCGGTCCAGGTGCTTAAGCGTTGGTTTACCGGCGCCACGAGAATATGAACATTAATGGTAGCAAACGATCTTCCTTGAGTGCTTTACCTATAGTACGTGAGTATATACATATATCTGAGGTCAGAACACTCCGAAGACAGGACATGGAATTCGGACTGTGTACGACATCAGGGCTTTAAGTTGAATTTAGCACGACTTGAATACAGAATTTGCATGCACCGGCCAGCTATAATAATATAATGAGTTCACATAAAAGAGTTTAATTGTAATAGACGAAGATAAAGAGATTGCACCCCTTCCCCCAGCTGTCACACAATACTCATCTCACTGAATCAAGCGAGCCTCGCTACCAATGGAACCCTAGCTAGAAATCGCCCTATGCCCCCTAGCCGCCGGCCCTTAGCGCCAAGACCTGAACATCAGCACGTCATGCTACACATGATTCCTTTGTCTCTGAAACGATGTTTTCAACTCTATTCCGACGAACCTCCATACGTTTAGGTCAATAGGCATCTTCTGAAGCTTCCTGAGGACACACGACACGACTATTCACGTTTCTAGCGGGATACAACGAGTTAGCCGAGCGACGCCCTGGCCTCAATTAATCAGCTGGTGTTTACAATTGGACCCTTAAAAGAAAGTTCAATATATCTCGCCTCAATCTTGTGCTGTTGCCGCGAGGCCCATCGGTTTCTGAGGGCCAGAGCCTGCCCTACTCCAAGATGACTGTCCTTACCGATTTGCCCCTAGACATTTTAAAGATGATCCTCGACTGTGTGAGCGAAAAATATGCTGTAGTTTATGATGAGCTTTGTACACTGATTACATTATCTAGATACCTTCACAAAGAGATTTGGCAAGGGTTTCTCTAGCTTGCTCTACCCTCCGAATTCTAGCCCAACCATGGCTTTACAACCGTTTTAAAATCACCTTTGAGTGCGGCGTGCCGTCACATATACCATTTAAATGTTTGTTCAATGCTCAGAATACTGGCGCACAATACATTCGACATCTGGAGGTTGAAGAGATCGGGGGTATGAGGGAAAAACTAAATGGCTGGGACACTGACTTTATAAGAATCGAAGAAATGACACCGGATCATCTGATCAAGTTAGAAACAGCAAGGTCTTTTGTTCATCTCGTTCTTCAAAGAATTCCAGAGGGCAGGCTTCAAAGTTTTATCTGGAACCTACCGTTCTACATGGGTATTACCGTGGCAGAAGAACTTGAAATTCATCAGTACGGCATTACGCGCTTTGTTATGATCAACAATCCTGAACCTTTTGACGACTATCCGATTTTGCCGTGGATACAAACAGCCCAATTTTCGCATTTGAGTCTCACCGAGGACTCAACACCCACTATCGTTTCAAAAATTAAAAATCTTCCAAATATTAAGAAGTTGGTGTTTGATGTTGGGACCGAACACCTAGAAACCGCCGAAAACCGGTATCACGAGTGGCACATGCTGCTGATACCTGATATTTGGCAGGAAATATCTCTTTGTAAAAAAGAACCTTTTGAAGCTACGGGTGATGATGAAACTAAGGATGATAATGGCAACCCAGAGCTCCTGAAGTTGGAATCTCTTCGGATAAGAAGAATATCTATAGCAAAGTTACCACTAGCGGTTGACTTGAAATGCATCACATCGTTGACTCTCCACGATTGTCGAGACACCATAAAATGTCTAGATTATTGGGGTGAATCAAGTAGTGGCTCAATCAACCTCAAGAAACTTCGAATAACTGTACATTCCTTGGAAAGCGATGGGCTCAGAGCACGCGAAATATCGGATGGCCTGGAAAAATTTCTGTTGTCATTTTCAGGTTTACGAGAACTTTCTTGTCTCAGTTCAGTCTATCGCCAGGAAACTTTTCGTGGCAGGGGTCGATCAAATCAAAATCAAGTTAAAGGATTGTCACTTGGTTCTTTAAGAAAGCATGCGGACACACTCGAAACACTTGTGCTTCACGATTACTACCACCGCAACACAAGCCCTCGGCACTACTATAATTATCGAGGAAAACATGAGCTCATCGTACTCTACAAACATTTTACCGCCCTTAAGTCTTTGGCAATACCTATAGATTATGGAAAATTCGATGTCAGTCCCCCATTAAGTGTCTGAATGAAAATTTCTAAAATATGATTACTACAGGCAGAGCTCACCACTCTCGGACTTCTGGCTGGAAAGCTTAAGCACATGCGGATTTGTAATTACCGCCAGCCGACCTCGCCTTCGATGAAGGACTTTGTAGCGGATGCCAACGCGATCGCTACAGTTGATCTCAGGACACACAAGAAAGCCAGTGATAGCCGACTGAAACTTATCATTTTCGGTGGGGATTATTATAACCCAGCACATCATTTCTACATTGAAAGAGCCACCAACGTTCTGAATGAACAAGTCCCGCTAGTAACGTACCTGCACGAAAAGACGGCAAAGAAATTGCAAGGCCCCCTGCCAGTCACAAAGCACCAATGGTGGTTTCCTGACACAGTACAATCATGATTATTATCGAGGTTTTGTTCGCTGTTCAACCATAGTAGCGCGGTTTTTATGAGCTGCCGAGACACCGGTTTTATTGTCGAGGTTTTGCTGTTCTCCCTTGTTCAAACATATTTTCCCCGTTCAAGCATAGCCGGCGGGTACCGGGCGGTGTGGTTGAACACCAAAAGTTTCTACCCCGCGTCAGGTGACGTTGGGTCGGGCCAATCACAGTCTTTGTTTACCTTTTTATGAACGAAATTCTGCTCTCTTGAGCCGTTCTTATTACGAACGGGGAACCTCTGTTCATATCTCGTTCGTTCATAAAACCCCTGCTTAGCACCGTTGCTGTAGGAACCCAAGGTTGAACGGCCCAGCAAAACCTCGATATTGGCTATGTTTTCTTTTGTTATGTATAACTGGGCTCGGAGTATTAGGTTATTTTTCGTGTTCCAACATACGGTGTATCTCTTCTGCGCTTTTTGTTTTGTTTATTTGAGGTGGCGTCGGTGCGTTTTTGAAGGTTATACGTCCTTGGTCGGTCTTTTTATATTGAAACGGGGTCGCATGTACATCGTATATAGTAGGTTGAGATCCTGCCAGGTTGGGTACCGTCACGGGTGGAGTTTATATCACATACCCCTCCGGTTCTTTTTTTAATCGAAATATTTAATACCGTGAATGCAAAACCAACAGATCACAGATATGGGTCCACTTTTGCGCCGCTACTGGATGCTTAACCCCTTATCTCACCCCCATTCACTGGGATGTAAACTGGGCTTGGACAATTGATCCTTTTGCCCCCGCCATAACTTACAGACTTCACGAGTGCATCCTTAATCTCGACACTAGGACGATGATCTGTGGACGCCTGTATAACCCACAGGCCACCGGCACTCTTTCACAGGCGCGCGTACGAGGCAACAACTATTGACTGAGCGAGCCGTTCAAATCATATATGAAATTCCCAAAACCAAAAGACAAAGTTTAGCTCCCCCGCCCGTCCCATTCCTCCATTCATGCATGTGCTCAAGTATTACTCCAGACCCAAACCCAAACCCAAACTCCAACCCAAAGAAACCCGCACATGCGCCTATACCATCTTCCCCGCCGCGGCCGCCGCGGCAGCGGCAGCAGCCTTCTTGCGACTGCGCTTGACAAACCGCCGCTGGAAGATGGAGCGCTCCATCTTCGAGCATGCTAGTTCCCAATCGCTGGTCCACTCCTCGTAAAACGGCTGGTAGCCCAGTGCGCCGCCGATCCAGCGGCCTAGCACCACGCCGCGCCAGCGCGCCAGCTTCTTGCCGCCCGGAACCCATTTTGGCAGCGGTAGTACGCAGTCGCCGGCATCCCACATCTGATATCAAAATTCAGTTAGCGGGTGTGCATATGGGGGTGAGATAGAATGGAGACATACAGCGTGCACCTGCAGCATGTCGGCGCCGAAGCCGTATTTCGCGCCTTCGCTCTGGTACGTCAGCCAGTTCTCGAAAAACGCGCGGTCGAGCTGGTATGGGCTGCCTTCAGCGTCGGCGGATGCCACAACGGTAACGCCCGCCGGGTCGCCGTGTGTTGACTCGACCCAATGTACGGCACCGGCGGGGACCGTGTGGCCGTCGCCGGATGCGGGGGTGACAATGTGTTCCTGCCCGTCTTGGTGCACCGTGAGGCTGCCGCGCTCCACGTGGAAGTACTCCACCTGGTCTGGGTGGAAGTGTGGCTTTGGGAATTCGCGGAGCTTCTTGGGTTTCTTCCCGGCCGGCGGCGGAGGGGGCGGCGGCGGCGGGCCCATGTTTGGAGGGAACGTGGCACGGATTGCGAAGGCGCGCTCAGGCGGCGGCGGGTCTAGATATTCGAAGGTTACGGCGCCGCCGAAGCTGAGATGGTGTGTTAGAGACCCGTGGGTGCGCTTTAAGTGCTGGGGGCGAGTGTGTGACTTACAAGCTTCCCGGATTCTCACCGGCGTTGATGTCTCTGGGTTTGCAAGGCGCCATGTTGATGTATAATGGAAGGGTATTATTATCTGTCTGATATATAGGACTAGATATAGAGCAGCTATATGGTATATGCTCTGCGGGTAGGAGTGATATATATATTATCGGCTGCTTGCGTATATGGAACCAAGAGGCCGGAAACCGATGCTCTTCTTATGCTGGCCATAGCGTGGGCTCCCGCTGCTCTGGACTTTAACTTCTGACGGACTCGCGAAGAGGGAGCTGCTGCCCCAGTACGTGCAGAAGCACCAGCTAGTTGATTCCTAACCGCATTCCCAGTCCTGGACCCGTGGGATGCACAAGTGGAGGGGCTGTATGGGTGTTAAACACACGCAGTGCACAGCTTGACACGGTTGATGCTCTCCTGATGGCGACTAGTTTTGTATTTAGGTAGGATTTCCATGCCGAAGTTATCGTCCGATGGCACTGGCGTGCATCCATACGATACCTGGTTATACTTGTACCACTGCATCCAAGCCGCTGGAAACCATGCTAGGTGCAAAACTCTATGTACGCATCTGCCACTTGGGCGGGATGAACACCGACCGATGAAAGATGTCATACCATTACACGATGGCGGTACTCGCTTGGGCAAGGCCGTTACTCGCTTGGGCAAGGCCGTTACTCGCTTGGGCATGGCCGTTAGGACTGCATGGAGGCTCGCTGCGCTGCTTCCGCCAGTGGCTAGCCAACCCCATTCACGGCTGCGTAATGTAGTGGTTGCCGAGTACATACTCGTACGTATGTAGAGTAGAAACTACATAAATTGTGCGCACTAAGAGGTATTTGAAGATGCATCTGGCGGTAGAACCCGTAACTTCAGCTTAGTGAATACGTCCCGCTGGTATCAGAGAAAATCAGATACTTTAGACTAACGTATAGATAAAGAAAGCGTCCGCTTATCGGCCACAATGCCAGTCGAAATTAAAGTAGGCCATGTTAAAAACCATCGAGATGAACCAGACCGAGACCCTGAGCTCTGGGGGTCCGACAAAGATTGTCCATCCAGACACACATGGCGAAGGGTGGGGTTCGTTGAGTACTCGTGGCTGCCCCAACGATCATTGACGGCTGATCCTACTATTGTGCTGGCAGTACATACATAATTATGCAGGAGTTGAACCGCCCCACCATGGAGCGATATCGATATCTAGCGAGGAAGATTTGTAAAAGCTAGGAGATGGCGATACAAATCATGGCCGGCGTCGATCGACTGCATAGCTAGGTGACCTAAGCTAATATAATTCCTTTCTTTACATAACGAAACGAAATCCCATTTGGGTTGCGCTGGGGTTACGTTTTCCAAACGTAGCGGCCGTACGGATGAAATTTCTAGCTGCTTTGAGATGAAGAGTTTGAGTTTGCGAGGCCCTACATCCAATCGTGGAAGTTGGCTAAGCCTGCATCAATTATGCAACTAGTTTTAAAAACTCCTCCATAAGCGGGTCGAATGATGATGACGAGGTGGTTGTCTCGGGCTGAAAGCATCCTGCAGTATCCAGAGCAGATATGCAGAATTGATGTCGGGCCGCAGTAGGCCTAGGGGCCCAAAATTTGTGGAAATCCAGTACTTCAAATTGGTCTTATTTCCGAAGGACCCGCCGGCCTTTGCATCGCAAATCTGCTCATTTTTGCGGGTCGGTATGGTATGCGGGTCGCTTGCCGCTGCTTTGGGTAGCGAGGTCCCAGAGAGTAGAGTACACAGTAGTATTTTCTGAGTCGATAGGCGCTAGAGGCTTGCATGAGGTCCCTTCTACTCTAGAGAACTGCATGCACAAAGTCACCTTCAATCTTGAAAAGCGGTGGTTTAATTGGTCCAGAACACCACATGTCATCCCTACGGCGATTCCTACCTGCTGCAGGTTACCTACGGGATATACTTCCACTCCATATAGGAGATGTTATATGCGAAGGTCACCACAAGAACACAATCCAAACTGGCTGTTCCACCGCTTCGCAAGACCGCAAGCGCCGGCGCCAGTTGACCGCTATTACCGCGAAACCATATCCACTAGGGTGTAGAACACGATCCAACGTCATGATTGAGCTGAGACAGTGCTTATCGACATACCGTTACATGCTTTCCAACAGCGCGACAAAATTTCGTCTGCGTGGTTTCCCGTGCATGGTTTACTGCTATCGGGCGTGGGCGTAGAGTACTCGTACATACATAAGCCCCGCATGGTGTGGCCCCGCATTGTGTGTTGGCCTCGAACGAGGTGTGGCGCTAGTATAGGGTCCCGGGTCCCGGGTGCCCACGGGCCACAGGTTCTCGGGTGCGGTGCATCCCCCAATGTCTCGGGTGTTCCGCGCGTGGCAGCTTGGATCACCATATTCGTCAACAGAAACAGAGCCATCGGCGAAGTTGGAGTACCGTTAAATCCGGCCAATATTTTCGGACGTAGCGCGCGTCTCGGGACATGGCACAGTGGCTATCACACGGCATTAGAGAATTTGCTAGTTTAAGCGCGGCCTACACTTCTCAAAGGAATCGAACGACGCTACGGCCACCGAAGACCTGGAGAGGATGATCTCACGAGGGTTGGCCAACCTCTTCGTGAATATTGTGATATTGTGCTCAGCTTATAAATCTTCAAGAGCCCCCACTATGCCTAACTTCCGCGCGAGTGCCTGCATATTTCCTCTATGAGTACTGCATTCCGGTTGTCACGCATGCCGAGAGTGTGCTTTTGTGAATGTTAACATGATATGTATCATGATTGATGGCCTTCGGCCAATCTTGTTCATTAAAGTATGTAGAGCTGTACCGTGCCCCCACCATAAGTTTTCGTTTAGGCTGTACTAAAAAATAGACGTTTTCAAAGCACAGCCTTAGAGAATAAGCTCTACAATTTCCGGTACCTGTTTGGATGTTGAGATACAGCCACTGTAGATTAGTGGATTCCCCTTTAGCCAGCTCTATCCGAATCAATCCACCGAGTACCCTGCATTCGTACCTAGCTGGTCCCGTGTAGATCAGGTGCTGTTGTAGAAGGGGGCCCGAGTACCGAGGAAGTCACATAGACGCCTCCCTCGGCGTTTACTTCGGGTGCACTAATATGCATTTCTGAGGCGCGAGATCCAGTGGCAAGATTACCGATATGTAGCGATCAGCCGGATTTACCGCACCGAATTAATATTTGATGGAGTCTTGGGCGGTTCATGTGCGTATGGGGTGCTCTAGGAAGGGATTGCCTGTCCTGAACGACCTAGGATCAGTCTGCTTGTAGTTTGAAGCTCAGTCCTATACGAGTACAAGAGATTTCCCCAGTTTTTACGAAGTATTAGAGGTGTTCCGCCCCGGGTCAAAAGTAGTACTTTCGAGTCGTACTATTGAGTCTGGGCGCATGAAAAAGCTTGCAGGATGCCCGCCCAGACTCGAAAGTAGGACTCGAAAGTACCACTTTTGACCCGGGGCGGAACACCTCTATTGCCATGTTGTGTAACTTCGCACGCGTATCGAACCCGTTACCCGACTAGCTGGGTGGAAATCAAGCTAGAACTGCTGCAGACTACAGCCTGGCTTCGACTTGGCCCTTGGGTCCTGCATTCCCACTGACAGTTTACTTCTGATCATTTTTTGGGATATATATATGAGCATCGGAAGATTGAAAATAGGATTCGAACTATTTGAAAGCCCTTGGAACTTAAACACCTCGTGTTTATAGCTAATCTCCCCCTTTCTTCTGCTTTTTTGAACGGCTATCTTTCTTTTTCCTTCTCAATTTCTTGTTGTACTCTCTGCAGTTACACATACAGCTTCTTGATTCTTAAACCATCTATCTCACTTTTTCAAACCTAGCATATGATACTTTAATCGTCCGCTGTGGTCTACAAATGTACGATAAGTCAATTTCTTGCAGAAGTCCGAATGATATCAACCATGCAAAAACTGTATACCCGTCACCTAAAACTTAACTGAGGGCTGAAATGATGGAATGAACACGTACCCTTTTTTGTGGTTTTTGATGAGGTGACAGAATAAAATAGAGTTGAATCTAATGTAATATATCACTCGGTCCGTCGTGGGGAAAGCATTCGGGTTAGAGCAAACTATGTAGGATCTGCTTATATATATATACAATGTGTTATAGCTTTTCACGTGCTAGCCAACATCTAGCTAGACATCTAGGACAAGTGTTGAAACGAGTGAGACGAAAGGTTAATTTAAACTACAAACAACTAAATATCAATCAAATTCACATATTGCACCCTCCAGCATTTATCCTGACAAATGTAAACCCCAAATAAACTCCAGATCGCGCGAGCTTGCATATTGCCTTTATATAACCCTAAAAATAATAAAAGATATATTTTTCATAATTTCGTCTAGTCCTGTACCCAACGGTTGCTAAATTTCGTCATATTGTCACCAGAAATTAGACTTAAGCCCTTTTCACTGGATCTGTCTGCGCCAACACGCCGTCTTTGGGATAGAACCAACTTGCCAGTCTAAGATATGTCAGTGGATGCAGCAAATTATGCCGGGGATAAGATTCTTACGCGACAATCAGATATAATGCCACCAACAAGTTTCCCTCCAGGTAGTTACTCTTGCCGTCCTGTAAGAGATAATTCACGAGTAACACACTGACGAAGAGAATCATCACTTGAAAGCCGTCAAAGTACAGGTTCATCTCGTCGATACCCAGAATCCAGCCCAGCACGACTATCAGTGGGATCACCAGAAGCGCAATCTGCATGCTGCTTCCGACAGCTACACCGATGCTCAAGTCCATCTTATCCTTACAGGCGACAGTAATAGCAGTGGCATGTTCTGCTGCGTTTCCAACGATAGGTAGGAGGATTAAACCGATGAAGACCCGAGATATAGATGTAGACTCTACAAGATGATCGATGGAAGACACCAAGCACTCGGCGCAGATTGCGACCACAGCGGTGGATGCAACGAGTAGTATAATGGCCGAAATAAGTGTGAGTCTAGGTACTTCAGGCTCGTCTTCCGGAGGAGATGGTCGTTCTGCAGTTGGGTGGCCATGGGCTTGTCCTACAGTTGCCGTGCCACGAACAAGATCTTGCGTGACATCGATTTTTTTATTTCGCATAGGAACCTTCTCGGATGGCTCATTATAGATTGCTGCATGTGTTTTAAGCTGAAAGAATAGGTACGAGGCATATACGAAAAGGAGGATAATCGAGGTGCCTCGAGACAGCTCAGTAATCCCTGCGTCCGATTTTTCTGATGCCATGTGGAAAGCAGTCGGCACAATTAGAGAAGCACATGCAACGGTGAGGAGTGAAGCCGCTGTTGAGGCTACATGTTTATTGAAATTTTGCTCTGAGCGTGTTACTCCGCCGAAAATGAAGGCCATTCCTAAGACAAGGAGCCTGTGGGCTGATTAGGATGAGTATTAAAAGCGACTAGACATAAACTTACAGATTGCTAAGTATACTGCCAATCAATGACGTCTGGACAATCACGATTTCATTGCTGATGAGTGCGAATATCGAAACAATCAACTCCACGGCATTTCTATTCAGAAATTAGCAATGTCATTTAGGATGGCTTGGAAAGGTCAATTTACCCAAAACTGGCATTTAACAATCCACCTAGAACCTCTCCACAATACAATGCAATCTCTTCGGTTCCAAAGGATAAAATTGCTGCTAATGGCACGATTGCAATAAAGTTCATCACAAAAACAATTGTCCTATTCCCCGCATTAGTCCTATCCTAGTAATTATGCACTCGTAGCAAACTCACGGATTCACACCAGCATAATGCGTAGCAATCCCGACAGGTGCAAAGACTAGCAGTACGTTTATCCAACTTGAACACAAAGCTATCCTAAGCTGCCTTACAACTCCACGGTCTTCTGGTGATACTTGTGGTTTCATGGGTGAATTTGTGGACACACGCGCAATCTGACCCTCTTCAATTTGCACAGTGGATGTCCGCGTAAGATCAGGCCGTATAGTGGAGGACGCAGAATCAAAGCTCGCTTCCTGGTCAGGTGGTGATCGCGCCTTCTCGCCTACGCCAGGGATGTGATTCAATGCAAAAGCCCGAGTCGAAGAAGAGGTCCCCGGAACCTCATCACTTGTAGATGCCTTGCGCTTCCTGCGCGCTTGACGACTGAACGGATTCCAGGTATTGCTGCCACTATTTGAGACCGTACTGGCTTCTCGCTTCAGACTATCTGTGTGTGAACCGGTCAGCTGAAAAGTGCTCGCTCACTAATAGGATGAGATGTGGTTGGACGAACGATTTGATGGCATTATGTGTTGATTTTGATGGATTAGGTGTTAGAAATGAGATGCGAATTGTTCAGAAGGCTGGAATATGTATTTAAGCACATGAAGGACAGGTGCGTCGAGAGCTGTTTAAGATCCATGGGACTTTGAACCGGGATACACTGCACTGCCAGCCAACCATCATGTTGGACAAAAAGTACCACCCAAGCATAGCCATCATTTTTAGCCGCTGTTGAGCACTATTTGAAATCCCTGATAACCAACTGTATCAACTGCTACCCTTTGTTGAGGTGCTTTGTGAGTGTTTGGGGCACAACGAATTGTTGTACTATACTCTACCATGGGGAACCGGGACAATCCAATGCCCAGCCACGCCGAGTGTCTCCAAGCAATGCTTATTCGGCTTGGAAAATGCTTGTTCCATCTGCCAAGTTTCGGCGCACTGCACGTCATTTTTGCTTGCAGATCTTGTTCTTCATTTCTTCCCAAAATCGCGATCGCGACGCATGATGACCAGCTGTCAGTTACAAAGTTCTAGCAACAGGAAAAAATCTTAATTGATTGGATTCTCGCCTACGACCATTGCCGAAACACGTTCCCCCCCGGACCTCACAACGGTTTACCGCCTCGATATGCAACGTAGCAATTCAACATACCCTGCGACTTGCGTACGAGTGCGCACCCCCAGTATGTGGTTCCGTTACATGTTCTGTGAAACGAGTTTCGCCAATCGCGTGGCTATCTCGGGGATGTCACCAACATTCCCACGCGGATACCATGGAAACTGAAATAGGATCTTTGCGGTGGCCCAGCGACTGAGGAATCCGTGGCAAAGTCACTCTGCCACTGCTTAGGCACTATCTGATTATCCAAATCTCTACGGCAAATGTAACAAAGGGAGGCACGATTGGTCAAAAATAAATTTCGATTGTTTCAAGCGCATCTTGAGTTTGCGGCACTTGATACATGTTGTGGCGTGTGAATACTGCGCCGCCACGGCATAGATACCGAAATAAACCTAGATGGCCCGAGGGTGGATCGGATATCTACAGTAAGTCGCCGTTGACACTGCGCCTTCGCATCGGGATGAGGTTTGTGGTTAGATCTAAGCGCTAAATGTCAATTGCATACTCCGCCAGGTACCCAGAACATATTGCAACTGAAGAATTTGGAATGTGCTCCGCTCGCTATGTGAACGAATACCTGTCAGTAGTTAGTTCGGAAATCCAGATTACATTGGTAGCATGGCCTAGTCGAGGGAGTAATAATATCCACAGAATTATGTCATATTATATATACTCATCTTTGTCTGTACATGTCTATGTAAGCACCCTTAATTACTATCATAATCACTATACACGTAATAAGAAATTTGTGAATAAAGCCGCCTGTTAGTACTTCCATTCTCACCACACGCATATATATTATGTCCTTATTTCTACAGCCTCAGAGTCTATGCCTATTATTCAACCTTACCCGCATGTGCTATGCGCAATGTCTTACGTAGGTACCCACCCGACGGAATTGAAGAGTTGCCAGCAGTGCAGTACATACGCACATTTAACGAAGGCCAAAAGTATTCGGGCCGTTGCTTCCGAACAAGGTCCAACCATAGCTTACGTCGATCCCGGTCCTTATCCCGTCCAGATGTGGCTGATGCATGGCGGTCATGATGCACGGTGCATCTATGACAATGAAATTACCTGCATAAAATTTACACGGCCGTAAAATGGCTAGTTGACATAAGGAAGGGAGCAAATTATAGGTTTGTTTTCTAACCGTAACCAGAGCCAGGGGGGAAGTCATAAACTTCGCATTCAATATCACAAAACCATTAAGATATCTAATATTTCGTGTGGAGGCGAAATAACAAACAAACCTATAAATTTCTTATCTTGGTTCACACACGCAGCTATTCAATCAGCTACATGACCACGGCCCTCAAAATATTACATGCACACAGGTATCGTAGAATGCACAGAGTATAAAATGTATCATCTGATGATATCACTCCGACAATAACTACTCCAGCGTTAGGCCAGATTTCTGGTTCAAGTTGGATGAGAGACCATCCTCACCCGTGAGTGTAGATGCTGGCATTGCATATTTTCTGACTGAAACAACAAGGGTTTCCGTAGTTCAACCGGTAAGCCAAGTCACTTTGCATACCGGCAGACCCTGTGTCAATTAACTCATAGGCTAAGCATTTTGAAAACCAAGTATATTATCACTCAGTTGAGTACAGTGCCGTGCAATACTGACCAAGTTTTTCTCAACGCTTTGCATGGATCAGGCACTACCTTTGATGGAGGTCGGCTGTCAAAGGGATTGTTCACAGCCATTGTAATTGTGGGGCCCTGCACTAGTACGTACGGGTTCGCACCTTTACACATATATATAGTGTGATTAATTCCAGTATAAACATGAACTTGACTCAAGGAGCTACGCCACGACATAGCCAAAGCCTCTCCACAGACTGTTTCAAGCATCATGTAAATTATCGTTCTCTCCTAACCATAGCACTCTAAACATTTTGGCGATGCTTTGGCGATTCCTAGCTGTCTTAATGCCGGATCTTATACAGCTATCAATATCTGCAAAGTTTAATTAAGCATCAAATCTGTTGAAAGACCAATTTCGCTCTCTTCCACTTGAGAACTACATCCTCGGGGATTCGACCAGCTACAAATTTCCTGTTCTTCTGAGACCCTGTAGCATAGTTGGTTGTGATTGGATAAAACAAATATACGACTCCACGCCACCCTCATTAGCCGTCGAGCTGACGTAGCCCAGGGAGTTTCTGTTTATCCCAGCGGAACGTAATGGAGGCAGATATATGTGCGGCTGGGCGTGTATGGCGACACTGTGGTGTGGCGTTCCCTGCATGGCGCTACCCAAGCGCGCGGGAGCGGGTGATGTGCATGAAGCCCGTTGAGGGTGTGACATCGGATTGAGAGCTGCGGGAAGGGGCAGAGATACTGCAGCAATGGCATAAACGCGCCTGTATTTTGACGGATTTAAGGGGACTCAAAGAAGGTTACATAACCGCGCTACCTTTTTTTGATAACCGCACACTTTTGGCACCACTTTTGATAGCTTTTATCCCCGAGCCGCTCCCTGTCAGAATCAGGGATTCGCCGCGGCCGGTGCAACATAGCTAGTACGGTAGAATTAGCTCGTTAAGCTGGTCTTAACGCCGAAGCAACAATCCAGTAATCTAGAACCGACTGTAATATCATGTAGCTGCTGCTTTAGCATTTTGACTTGTAGTTGACTCAACTAGACGGATACTAGTCGCGCTGTGATGCAATTAGTACGGTTCAAATCAGCTCGTCAAGCACATTCCAACAGACCAAAGTTCGTAGAAATCTATCGATAGTTCATTGTGGTCTGGCAAAAGTTTCGCCAGTAAACATCATGTGCACCTTTGTGTATAGTGTGCAAAGCCGGGTAAAGAAAAGCAGTGCCAAAGGTGCGGTTATCAAAAAATCGTAGTACAGTTATCAATACCCCTCAAAGAATTGCAATGTGAAGACGCATTAATGTAGTCTCGTCATGCCCCGTCGACGTCTGCTATCGATTGCCGAACCATCTGATTTCGCTCCTCGGCTACTGATTAGCGACTGAAGTCAAGTTAAGGGTATTTTCCAAGGCCTAATGTGTTTTTCTGCTAACGCTTGGTGTGTATTCTGGAGATTCCTAGGCATGTAATGTACACTTATTGAAAATACGAGTGATATGGCGTGCTAACATTGAAGGAACTTAACACTCCCTGCTTTCCCTACATAGACCCATGTGGTCTTTTCTGCTGGGGACATTCTATTGCAGCAGTTAACGAGTAAGGCGTTATCGATATTACTATCTGGATAATTTCTGGCGCCTGTATCGCGGTGACACAACAGAATGCCCGAGCGCTAAAATTACTCTCGGGTCTCAATCTTTAATTTATCATAAGACCGGATCTATAGGATCAGGCTTCCGGGATGATGAGACTGCTTTATCCTGACCCGTTGATCTTTTTTTGTATGCCTAGCATGTATAGATAATGGGACGTCATTTGATTGAAGAATTTGGTCCTATTAAACCTTCGATTCTTTTAGAATCCTCGAAATGCTGTAATTCAGTGCACATCGAAGGTAATAGATGAACATTCTGTTTGGTGATAGACAGCATGTTGAATCTAGTAAAAATGCCCTCACAAAAAACGCTACGAGAAGAAAGTCTCTAATAAACGTCCAGAATTGTTGATCAGATGTCCTAAACCCGACAAGATACGGTTCAAAATGGCCAAGCCGTTATTTGTCAAACTAGAGTACTGATTTATCTTGTCACATTTCCGTCAAAGCTCGATAATGAAGCAATCTCTCGAGATGGTCATGTATATTGTAGAAGTTTTAAACTGAGTTCCGGCTTTAAGCCTGCGAGACAGTGCCAAGCCACCGGTGCACGTGACCGGGGAATCCTGCAAAATCCTACCTGCAACCTTGTCGGTCAACATTTACATCGGTAGGCCGGGTAGCATCTTTTGGTGGACTGAGCCCAACATTCAAAAATGACGGAGAAAGCCCCGTTTGTATGTATTTCGTTAATTCCGTTGGCCACCATGCAATTTTTAGCCTCTGTTTTTGATTCTGTGCAGAAAGTAGAACTGCATATAGAGCGATCCAAACGGGGCCGTCCCTGTTGGGTTTCATGCTTTTCATTTTGCTCACTCCGTCAAACGACAGTACTGTCAAAGCACTGATATACGGAGTACGAGTACGGACTCGTCCAAAATTGTGCAACGGCGCACCAAGCCCCGCACCGTCATAATCCGATGGAGTCCGTGCTTCGAATACCCCTCTATGGACCGAAGAATGTTCCGGTGTACCAAGTTCTGGAATGAATGGTACATAGGAATCGTCGTGGGCAGTAACTCGTGATAGCTTCCCGGGTCCGATTACTCCATGGGAATTGAACAAAACTCCTTTTTTCAAAAGAAACCGCTGGAATAACCGGAAATTTCCCGCGTCCAATGGGGCAGGGTTACGAATGTTACCCTGCCTTTTGTCCGGCCAACGTCATGGTGCGCCTCAACAGAATTGGCTAGTGCTGGCCCATCGGCGGGGTTCTGATTCTTGACTCTGGAAAGAACCAACTTCAATGGAAAAAAGCTACAAGAGAATCGTCTAGCCCCACTTAGAAGCATGAATTTCGAGAATGTATTTTGACGTTAAACACCCAGCGAGACGTGCATCGGCCATTGAAAAACTTGCGCCGAGTTCTTAGGATTCCAGTTGCACGGCTTCCCGGCAATCCCATGAACGCAAGAGTCGGACAGATAATACCGTGTATTCAGGGGGTTCTAAATCCCGGTGTGTTGAGGTCTTGGAATTCAAAGAAAGTGTGTGGAGTGTTAGTGTTGCACAGCCCGAAGTGAGGAGGGAGGGTCCAAGGAGGAATCGGCGCACGGACACCCTCCCAACGTTGTGTTGAGCCCCAAAAATTTCCCAACACCACAGACATTTTCCTCCCGAATCGACAAAACCAACCTGTTTAGGACTGGGTCACGGAAGAAATCAATCAGAGCAATTGGTTGATGTTCTCTTGGCAGCTGGCCCACTTGTGCAACCAGCCAAAACTGATTGACACTGCACACCTGCAGCTGTCTGTCTGAGTATTCCCCTCCTCAACTCTCCCGTCCTCTAATCCTTCTTATCCCCTCCGACTTTCATCAAAACTTCTATTCTAGCTGCAGTGCATCATTCTTCGTGTCCGTGTCTTCTTGGTCGTTTACGCATTCGCTTCGCTCCAGCACCTTCTGTTCCGTGCAAGCTAATACCAATCTTTAATCATTCAATTCCTCCCCACTGGCACCACAGAAATTTCGTTACAGCTCCGAATAAGATGACAACGGAAGCTATACCGCCAGTGGCACCCTCGCATTCGCGATCAGATTCATACACGAGTCGATTCAGCCTGCCCGACCATTTTATTGGAGGAAACCGACTCGAAGTTGCTTCACCGAGTAAGCTGAAGGATTTTGTAGCGCAACGTAATGGCCACACTGTCATCGAGAAGGTATGGATAAAATTTAATGATCCAAAGGGGGTTTTTTGAATTGTCATTGCGATTGTGGTTATAATATCAGAGATAGAAACTAAGTGTTTTTTGAGTAGATTCTCATTGCCAACAATGGTATTGCGGCGGTGAAGGAGATTCGAAGTGTCCGTAAATGGGCATATGAGATGTTTGGAGATGAGCGGGCCATACAATTTACAGTAATGGCAACGCCGGAAGATTTGGAGGCCAACGCAGACTATATTCGGATGGCAGATCAATACGTGGAGGTAAGATTCAAAACTGAGGTGTCATTCAGGCTCGGTATTTAACAAACTCCAGGTACCCGGCGGCACAAACAACAATAACTACGCCAATGTGGAATTAATTGTGGATGTTGCAGAGCGGATGGGTGTTCATGCTGTATGGGCAGGATGGTGAAAGCCCAAATGATGATGGATGTGATCTATTGCTAATGATGTTACAGGGGTCATGCGAGTGAGAATCCTAAGCTCCCGGAGTCACTGGCGGCATCCAAGAGCAAGATTATCTTTATTGGTCCCCCTGGCGCTGCAATGCGGTCACTCGGAGATAAGATTTCATCTACGATTGTCGCTCAGCACGCCAAAGTACCCTGTATTCCATGGAGTGGAACTGGCGTGGAGGAAGTCGTAGTCGGTAGCAATGGGTTGGTTACTGTTGCCAACGAAGTTTACATGAAAGGTTGCACCCAAAGCGCAGAAGAAGGCTTGGAGAAGGCTCAGCAAATTGGATTTCCTGTCATGATCAAAGCTTCAGAGGGTGGCGGTGGGAAGGGTATCCGAAAGGTTGAAGGTCCGGAAAATTTTGCACAGCTGTATTCCCAGGTGGCTGGCGAAGTACCCGGGTCACCTATCTTCATTATGAAGCTGGCTGGTGATGCGCGACATTTGGAAGTGCAATTACTCGCGGATCAGTATGGAAACAACATTTCATTGTCTGGGCGTGACTGCTCAGTTCAGCGGCGACACCAGAAGATTATCGAGGAGGCACCAGTCACGATTGCAAAGCCCGAGACTTTCCAAGCTATGGAGCAAGCAGCTGTACGATTAGGAAAGCTTGTGGGTTATGTTTCTGCTGGTACAGTGGAATATTTGTACTCGCACGCAGAGGATAAATTTTATTTCTTGGAGTTGAACCCTCGTCTCCAGGTGGAGCACCCAACTACTGAGATGGTAACGGGTGTTAACCTTCCTGCATGTCAACTGCAAATTGCTATGGGAATCCCTCTTCATAGGATTCGTGATATTCGCTTGTTGTATGGCGTGGACCCCAATACCAACACGGAAATCGACTTTCACTTCGAAAAAGAGGGTTCTCATCTTACCCAAAGACGCCCAGCTGCTAAGGGCCATTGTACCGCATGCCGTATCACCTCCGAAGACCCTGGTGAAGGCTTCAAGCCATCTGGAGGTACCATGCATGAGCTGAACTTCAGATCATCGTCGAATGTGTGGGGTTACTTCTCGGTTGGTACACAGGGTGGGATTCACTCATTCTCAGATTCACAATTCGGACACATCTTTGCCTATGGTGAAAACCGCAGCGCATCTCGGAAGCACATGGTTGTTGCTCTCAAAGAATTAAACATTCGAGGAGACTTCAGAACTACTGTCGAATATCTTATCAAGCTCTTGGAGACCCCCGCATTCGAGGATAATACTATTACCACTGGCTGGTTGGACGAACTTATCACAAAGAAGCTTACTGCAGAGCGCCCGGATCCCATGTTGGCCGTTGTTTGTGGTGCAGTTGCCAAAGCTCACGTCGCCAACCAGGCCGGTATAATAGAATACCGGAACTCCCTTGAAAAAGGTCAGGTCCCTGCTAAGGATACCCTGAAAGCAGTTTTCCCGGTGGATTTTATATATGAAGGTCTGCGTTATAAATTTACTGCAACTCGATCGGGCGTTGACTCTTACAACCTCTTTGTCAATGGTTCAAAGTGCACTGTCGGTGTTCGGGAATTGACTGATGGTGGTCTATTGGTCTTGCTTGGTGGAAGAAGTCACAATGTTTACTGGAAGGAGGAAGTTGCTGCGACTCGTATGAGTGTCGATGGCAAGACCTGCTTGCTTGAACAAGAAAACGACCCAACCCAGCTCCGGACACCATCCCCCGGAAAACTCGTCAAGTTCCTTATTGAAAACGGCGAACATATTAAGAAAGGAGAGCCATATGCCGAGGTTGAAGTCATGAAGATGTACATGCCGCTAGTAACTCAGGAGGATGGTCATGTTCAGCTCATGAAGCAACCAGGAGCTACACTTGAAGCTGGCGATATTATTGGTGTACTTGCTCTCGACGACCCTAGCCGAGTTAAACATGCTTCTCCGTTTGGTGATCAGCTCCCCAACTTTGGTCCACCTAGAGTTGTTGGAAACAAGCCGCCGCAAAAGTTTGCTCTTTTGCTTAAGATCCTCCAGGAAATTCTTGATGGCTACGATAATCAGGTCATCATGAATCAAACCCTGAAGGAGCTCATGGAAGTTTTGCGTGACCCAGAGCTCCCTTACGGGGAGTGGACTGCGCAGTTTTCTGCTCTGCACTCTAGGATGCCGGCGAAGTTGGACCAAGTTCTGTCCCAGACCATCGAGCGAACAAAAGCCCGCCAGGGAGCAGAATTCCCTGCTAAGCAGCTGCGAAAGGCATTGGACAAGTTTCTCGAGGAATCTGTTCAACCTGCTGACCAGGCTCCTTTGAAGACTGCTCTCCAGCCCTTGATAACCATCATGGATCAGTATGCAGATGGATTGAAGGCTCACGAGTTCAGAGTGTTCCTTGCACTTTTAGAACAGTACTACAACGTAGAGAGTGTTTTCTCAGGTGGCCGGACCCGTGATGAAGATGTCATTCTTAAGCTTCGTGACGAGAACAGAGAAGATATCGAAAAGGTGGTGAAGATAGCTCTCTCTCATAGTAGAGTCGGTGCGAAGAACAATCTTGTTCTTGCGATCCTTGACGAATACCGGCCTAACAAGCCTCATAACGCCCTAGTCGTCAACTTCTTCCGGCCCTTGTTGAAGAAGCTTGCAGAGCTGGAGGCTCGTGCAACCGCAAAGGTTGCATTGAAGGCCAGAGAGGTATTGATTCAATGTGCCCTTCCTTCAATGGGAGAGAGGACATCTCAAATGGAACACATCCTTCGGTCATCAGTAGTTGAAACTCGCTATGGCGAGACTGGTTGGGAGCATAGGACTCCTAACGTAGATACACTGAGAGAAGTCATTGACTCCAAATATACGGTGTTTGATGTTCTACCGACATTCTTCGCTCACCCTGATCCATGGGTTTCGTTGGCTTCCTTAGAAGTGTATATCCGCCGTGCATACAGGGCCTACCAAGTGCATGCTATTAACTACCATAACACTGATTCAGACCCACCGTACGTTGTCACCTGGGACTTCCAACTTCGCAAGACTGGAATCCCCGATTATGGTGGAGCTATACAACCATCCACCCCGGCCACTCCAACTTCAGAGAGTGGAAATCCATTTTCAAAACGTGTTGGATCGATCAGCGACCTGTCTTTCTTGATCAGCAAATCCGACGCTGAACCTATGAGGAAGGGTGTGATAGTTCCAGTTTCGTTTTTGGACGAAGCAGAAGATTTCCTTGCTAAGGCTATCGAACTCATTCCCCGTATCGGCAGTATAACCCGAAGCAAATCACCGGTTCCCGGCATGATTCCAAACTTGGAAGGACGCAGAAGACCCGCTCCACTCGAGAGGGATGTCAACGAAGATCCCACTTCAGCGGTATGCAATGTTGCTGTGCGTGATGTTGAGTCTAAGGACGACGCGGAGGTATTCTCCAGGATCAAGCCACTTGTTGATGATGTGAAAGAAGAGCTTGCTGCTCGTGGTATTCGCCGTATCACTTTCATCTGTGGTCACCAGGACGGTTCATACCCAGGTCATTTCACTTTCAGGTACCCTGACTACAACGAAGACGAAAGTATCCGTCATATTGAGCCAGCTTTGGCTTTCCAGCTTGAGCTTGGTCGGATGTCAAACTTCAAAATTAAGCCAATCTTCACTGAGAACCGCAATATCCACGTTTATGAGGCCATTGGCAAAGAATCGCCTAGCGATAAGCGCTACTTTACCAGAGCCGTCGTTCGCCCGGGCAGACTACGTGACGAAATCCCCACAGCTGATTACCTTGTCTCCGAGACCGATAGGCTAGTCAACGATATCCTCGATGCACTAGAGATCATTGGTAACAACAATTCTGATCTCAATCACATCTTTATCAACTTCTCGCCTGTCTTCCCACTGAATCCAGAAGAAATAGAGCCAGCCTTGAGTGGATTTATTGAGAGATTCGGACGCCGACTTTGGAGATTGCGTGTTACCGGTGCTGAGATTCGTATTATTTGCACCGACCCTGCCAGTGGTCTTGCTGTTCCGATTCGGGTGCTAATCCAGAATGTTTCCGGATATGTGATACAAGTCGAGATGTACGCTGAGAAGAAGTCCGAGAAAGATAAATGGATTTTCCACAGTATTGGCAGCAAGCCTGGATCCATGCATCTCCGTCCAGTCACAACTCCTTATGCTACAAAAGAGTGGCTCCAGCCCAAGCGATATAAGGCACATGTTATGGGAACACAGTATGTGTATGATTTCCCTGAGCTTTTCCGTCAAGCTATTCATCAGTCCTGGATTAAAGAGGCCAAAAAAATGCCTCTCTTGACTGATAAAATGCCTCCGGCCCATGAATGCCTAGAATACAACGAATTGATTGTCGATTCTTCTGGTGAACTGATCGAGGTTCAGCGAGAGCCAGGCACTAATACCCATGGTATGGTTGGGTGGATACTGACTGCCCGGACGCCTGAGTACCCTAGTGGAAGAAAGTTTATCATCATTGCCAATGATATCACATTCAAGATCGGTTCGTTCGGACCCCTTGAGGATGGATTCTTTAACAAGTGTACCGAACTTGCAAGGAAGTTGGGTATCCCGCGAATCTATCTATCTGCAAACTCTGGTGCAAGAATCGGTATGGCAGAAGAATTGATCCCTCATTTCTCCGTGGCATGGAACGATCCTGAAAAGCCGGAGGCTGGATTCAGGTACCTCTACCTAACACCCGATGTTCATAAGAGACTGGCGGATAGGAAGAAGAAGGAAGTTCTCACTGAGAGAATCGTGGAGGATGGTGAGGAGAGATTCAAGATCACTACTATCGTTGGAGCCGAGGATGGCCTAGGTGTCGAATGTTTGAGAGGGTCTGGATTGATTGCCGGTGCAACAAGTAGAGCATATGAGGACATCTTCACCATCACACTTGTTACCTGCCGTTCCGTTGGTATTGGAGCTTATCTGGTTAGACTGGGCCAGAGAGCCATTCAAATTGAGGGTCAACCAATTGTGAGTACCATTCTATCAATCCTGACGGTGGTCATTCCTAATTATTTTGCAGATTCTCACTGGTGCACCTGCTATAAATAAGTTGTTGGGACGGGAGGTATATACATCTAACCTGCAGCTTGGTGGTACTCAAATCATGTACAAGAATGGTGTATCCCATATGACTGCTACAGACGATTATGAGGGTGTGCAGAAGATAGTGGAATGGATGGCCTTTGTTCCTGCCCAGAGAGGGGCTCCTCCTCCCGTCCTGCCACCTGCCGACGGTTGGGATCGCGATATCACCTACATGCCCCCCCAAGGTCCATACGACGTCCGGTGGTTGATTGCTGGTAAAGATGATGAGGATGGCTTTCAGCATGGTCTCTTTGATCGCGATTCTTTCCAGGAGAGTCTTGGTGGTTGGGCACGTACTGTTGTCGTTGGACGTGCTCGCTTGGGTGGTATCCCCGTGGGTGTTATTGGTGTCGAGACTAGATCAGTCGAGAATGTCACGCCTGCGGACCCCGCAAATCCTGACTCCACTGAGACGGTTGCTCTCGAGGCTGGTCAAGTTTGGTACCCCAATTCCGCTTTCAAGACAGCCCAGGCAATCAAGGACTTCAACTTTGGCGAGCAGCTTCCTCTCATGATCCTTGCCAACTGGCGTGGTTTCTCCGGTGGACAGCGTGATATGTACAACGAGGTTCTCAAATATGGTTCCTTCATTGTTGATGCGCTCGTGAAATACGAACAGCCGATCTTTGTGTACATCCCACCGTTTGGGGAGCTTCGTGGTGGTTCATGGGTTGTTGTGGATCCCACCATCAACCCAGACATGATGGAGATGTATGCAGACGAAGAATCGCGTGCTGGTGTTCTTGAGCCAGAAGGAATTGTTGGCATCAAGTTCAAGCGCGAGAAGCAACTCGAGACGATGGCAAGGTTGGATGAGACATATGGTCAACTGCGCCGTCGTGCAGAAGACAAGAATACTACACCTGATGAGAAGGCTGAGATCAAAGCCAAGATGACCGAGCGGGAGAATCTTCTGTTGCCTGTTTACACCCAGGTTTCTATTCAGTTCGCCGACCTCCATGATCGTGCTGGCCGTATGCATGCCAAGGGTACCATTCGACACCCACTCCAATGGATCCATGCTCGTCGCTACTTTTACTGGCGTCTCCGCCGCCGTCTCGCCGAAGAGACACTTCTAAAGCGTCTGTCCATTGCTGACAAGTCGGTCTCGCGCGCTCAGAACCTCGAGCGTCTAAAGTCTCTTATTGTCACCGACGAGGCATCAACTGTGTTTGAGACCAATGACCGCCTTGTTGCAAACTGGTATGAGGAGAACAGGAAAATGATCTTGGAGAAGATTGAGCGTCTGCGTCAAGAAAGTGTGAAGATTCAAGTGGCTAAGCTCATCGACGATCACGGAAAAGCAGCCATACGGGGTGTTTCTCTAGCCCTCTCGAACCTTGAGCCAGAACAACGTGAGGAGATCATCAAAATATTGGCGGGTTCTTCGTCGAAGGAATAAGCAACACATTTTCTCTTTTTTTTTAATCATATCTCTCTATATATATTGTCATGGCTTTTGATGTGTGGTATTCTGTTTATTGATATGTTTTTATGCCCTTTGATGTCTTTTTCTTTGCGTTTGTAAGTATTTGGGCGCTATTGGTTCCCTTTAGATCGATGTGGAGTAGAAGTGGAATTGGAATGGAATGCATTGTTCGTCTCTCCTTTTTCGTCGTAGACATTGGTGATTCTAAACAGCGAATATTATCAAACCTGTTATGTGATGTTTATGTAGTAGCGTTTGTCAACAATAATCAGCCATTGTGAGTTGAGAATGGTTCATGGTACAAATTCTGAAACAAGGTCATGTGAACAGTGGCCCTTGAGTTTATTTAGAAATTTAAGATTGAATAGGACCGAATCACAAGTGTGTCAACATCCTATCATGGTTGGTAAGATGTACATACGGTACCCAGATCCGTGGACAGAGTGTTTAACACTCACAAGGTTCCTTTATGGCAATACCACACTAAAGCCTTATGTTTATCCGTCAAGTGTATTAGCCAGAAACAACAAGATTTACAGTGTGTGGGTATGGCAAAGTGTAGACGACGAACGACGAGATTAGGTAGAGTGAGATACTGGACTTGAAGTATATTAGAAAATTTCTATATTTACGCTCACCTAAAGCAGCATGATATTTTTGTATCTGGCGATTGGTGCTCCTTGAGGGCGCGCGGTGCATACTCTACCCCCGTGACCCCATAATAATGGATGACTCATGAGCGAGTGAGGTTGAGGATTGGAAATAAGTAATAGTGTTACGCAAGATACTTTAAACTAATCGAATAAATAAGCGAGACACAAAGAACTCTCTCAAACCAACAGGTTTATTGCCTAAAGTTGAGAAAAAACGAAGTTCGGTGAGTTGAACGTGGATTGAACCTGCGTGCCTGGCATGCCAAGACCAAGGGGTTATAAGTTACTTAAAGACATAACTGTCGTCCTTCGGGACAACATGGTCAATTTGAAACGATACAGAGAAGATTAGCATGGCCCCTGCACTAAGGATGACACGCTTCACAAAGACGAGCTAAACAGTTTTTTTTTATATTTTTCGTTTTGTGGGCTTAAGTAAGATCATACATTGAGAAATATGTACCTCTATGTAACATGCAGCACTATAATATAGCATGAACTTCAAAGCCCTAATTGTGTAGGGGCTCGTTTGGTGAGCTATATATGTTTCTGTATCTCGCCGCACAAAATTGAAAACAGTGAAACTGGCTGGATTCGGATGTGGAGCCACTTATACGTCACTCGAGCCTGCCACACGAACTCAGGGTTCGATAACTCTAGTATATTATATAGTAACTCTCAAGTATAGCGAAGTACTTAAGCCTAGACAAAGTAGACTCCCAATCCGGAAGCATCATAATTCCTTCACCAGCACCAACCACTGTTCAGCTCCAGAATATCTTTTCTTAATGACGACCCCTATATTGACTCACAAGATTGAGCCTGCCCTGCAAGATATATATATGCAAATCATTCTTATAGCCTCCATTGATCCTCGGGGTTCGAACCAGGGCAGGGCTTTTGGATTATACCAACGTCGAATAGCCGGATTACTGGCTTTTCGTTGTCGTTCCTCCAGATGGAAAGGTAGTAGTCTGACGAGAGGCGTCTGAGCACAAGACTAAGACACATCGGTATCTTGAAAGTTTGTTATTATCAGTAAGTCTTCTTTCATGACTTCACCCAGCAACTTTAACACATTGTGATGAGATGAATGTGGTTTTTTTGAGGGTGGAGGTTTCTACCCTTTGACACAAAATCATATCTAGATAGAACTGTTTATTCCTCTGAGGCTTCGTTTTATGGGCAACCTTCTTGTTTTTCTTATATCAATTTCGTTTTGACAATATTAACAAATATGCAGGATTCATGTGGTCGTGCCCAGCCGATGCGCGAGGCACATTCCTCGCTTATCCACCGTGAGTTTACGAGTAACCTCTGGGAACGAAACTAGAATTCATAAATAGCCTCGTGCTCCAATAATGGTACTATCACCAACGATGAATTAAATTTATTGACTGAGTACGGTACTAGACCAACTACATCACAAGCGGGTCTCTTTAATCAGCGGTAGTATATAATATCAACACGGGCTCTTCGGTGGGAACTAATGAGATTTTACTTGCCTTGTATGGCTTTCTCCAAAAAGTTGTCAACCCTACTATTCTTAACTATCGCAGTATTTTGTTCTAGACTCCTGAGTCCCTACCCATTCGAAAACTATGGTAAGGTAAGACTTCAAAGGATGCAAAGAAGCCTTTCCAAATTCTGCTAGCCATACCATGTAGCCTTCGAAGGATTGGAAATTCCACGAGATCAGTGATATTCTCGTAAAACACAGGGAGCTCTCGCCAGTTTTTATGAGACATCCTTATATTCCGAGTGGCATGTTTGTGAAGATGTAGTTGATAAAAGTCACTACGAAAATCAATTGTGGACTTGTTTTGGCATGCCAAGACTTATTTTCAGTCCCAAAACGAGTAAATTTCAATAGATTTTAGTTCATCTGTTTTCAATGAAATTTTTTAAACAACATGTAGTGTTTTCTATTGAGTAAGAGCTTCTTGACTTGTACAGCTTCTTGATTTTATTCGATATCAACACAACATCGTGACACTGGTAAGTCCATCGATCTCGTTACCAGTGTAAAGTGTCAACCCCAGATGATACAAACCCCCAAGGCTAAACGCAAATAGATCACTTTTAGAACTTTACTCTGAACATAGATCACACCAAATTACGTCTACATTTCAACTATGGGTCATAACGGTACACTTTCAATCATGCTGATGTCTTTCCCGTTGTCTGACCCCAAAGAGTGATGAGTCGCCCCGGGCCAGCCAAAACAGGTCTTGCTAAAAAGTCATGCATCAAAGACAAGTCCTTCTCAAAGTTCAAAAAGGTCCGTTTCATGGAAACGGTATCTGTCGTGTCTAGAGACGGTTATGAATACACGGACTCTTTGGCTAGTATCAGGGAGTCTCACTCCGAATTCGTCTTCAACTTACTAGTCGTTCTGATCACTATTGGGATTCTTTGGACTTTTCTCGAGACTGTGATGCTGAAGGAACTGGCTTATGAATAACTTTACTATTTTGGGGGCATTATATCACGCTGGCATACCGCTAATTTCTAATAAATGTTGATTGTTTATGTGCTGATTTGTCTTGACTCATAAACTATAATCGAACCCTAGTTGTATCTTATCGGACGCCTGTAATGCAGTACACACGAAAGGAGCATTGAAAGGAACAGGACAAACTACTTGGATCATTTTGACAACGTTCGGATAGTTAATCTAGCTACAAAAGAAGTGAGGTATTCTATCATTAGCCTTTTGCGAACGTTAGATCCACTAAGCAACTAATAGCTATAAACAACTATCATGTTTACTGCTTAATTAAATGTAAGCTTACTGGACAAGCATACACATTTCGATACTTGAAAATATATAAATTTTTGATTCCAGTGCTATCACACGGAGGCAACATTTTTACGAGTGCTTCACTATGACACACTCAAATGAAAGGGTCAGAAATGATCACTCGTGTATATAGTAATCTTGAAAACACACTATCTTGGTATCTAGGCTTCTACTTAAAAAAAACGTAATTACCCTAGCTAGTCGCCATAATAAACCACAAAATATTACTCTTAACTAGCTAGAGGTCCACATAGCGTGCTAACTTATCCAACTAGCTAGTTGCCATATATATGGTTTCCCCAACCCCGGATCGAACTAGTAAAACCAAAACACACGCTGTTTGTCGTATTTTACACTTTTCTGATGATCAGGATCTGCTTTCACTCTAGTTTGGACGTCAGCAAAAGGCAAATAAAGTAGAAAAGACACATATGCTATATTGTATGTATCACGATAGCAGCGTTAAAGCGCTAGCTAGGTACATGCTACTAAGTAGTTGCCTAGGTGATACAATCGCTTAGCTATGCAAATATATATTTCTCTTTCTAAACATAGGGATTAGTTCGCTAACGAAGAACTTTAGTTCATCACGTCGACGTGTGATACAAGTATCAACACATACTCATGAGATGTGATATTTGAGTGTGAGAATAATGAGTTTCCCACTTACATAAGTGTGCTACTACATTTTTCAATCAGCCAATGCATCTGTTTTGATCTTTTGCACGTGACAAGGGTTAATTTGTGGTGCATGATGACGATAGTAATGATGTACCGTACGCCTGAACAAAAAAAAATCAGGGTGCAAGAGCCCAGACCCCGTCTAGTTTTCAATACTTGGAAGCTGTCGAAAAAAAGCCCGCAAGAGCGGGGGTTAGGGATAGTAAGTACGTATGTAGGTAACACATTCTATGTCCTGAATGCAGGTGACGGCCTCTCCCGCACTACGCAGCGTACATCCAGACAATACCGCCGCCCAATCTATGCCCGCTACGAACGCATTAATGCTGATCACTTGACGCCTCTGAGGGCGGCGAAACAACTTACCTGGAACATTTGTTTTTGCCATCCAGCCTTGCTCTACAATTGGTACCTGGTATTCTAGCGGATGTAGCTTGGGTGATCGCCGATCGCTTCCTTTACTCCGTTGATAATTGTCAAAGCTATCTCCGAAAGGGGGAAACACATCCAAGTACTTTGCCACGGATGGGCGGTGAAGAACTGGTACAATGAAGTTAAAGACTCCCCAGCGCGCGCGTACGTACGCGCGAGAGGAAGAAAAAGGAAAAATGAGATACCCAGCCTTCATATGGATGCTTCAATTTCAGCAGCGACGAAAAAGCAACATCGGTCACAACTGCACCCATACCTATTCTCTGGGTTGTGCATCCGTACCACTTACCTTGCCCCCTAATCTAGGATGGCGATGATACCTTTCCCCTGGAAATGGCCCCTGCTGGCGATCGCTTATTGATATAACTTGTGTACCTACCTGCACTTTTATGCAGTTTATCACTTTATCTACATCTGGTGCCCCGTGCAGACATGACTCTCTGAACGTTGGAAGGATGGATACACGGGTCTGGGATTACATGTGCCGTGGTTACAGACCTCCAGCTAGTAGGACTTTTCTTCTGTAATATGAAGGGTATTACCTTGTCACTAGGTTACTGCCGCCGGAGGCCCTGGTGGGGTAGAGAAACTGTAGGTACCGATTGGTATATACTTGCATGATGTGTGTCTTGCCATTCTACATCCGAAGAATTTGTTGGCTGACATTCGATCTATGATGAATTTGACTACCGATCAACAACCCAATAAAACCCACTGAAAACTGTTGACAAGATCTGAGAGGGCTGACTCAGCCTTTGACGCCATATGACGACCTTTGCCTCTCATTATTCACCAGGATACCCTGGTATTTACATCTACAATACCTAGCTGAATTAGAAAAGGGGAAGTCTTTTAATATCATGAAGACCTGCACATGTTAACATTCTCTCGTGAGTAGCTATGAGCGAATTAAGGGGGAAGAAGCGAGCGTTATATATTCCATAACTAGTAGACCGGGGCGTGTGTGTGGAAGAGACGCAGGCTTATGTGGGACAGTCGGCACTGTACGCCCATATCTCACTACCAACGAGGATTCAACGTCGGTATATTTCTTGGAAACGGCAGGTTGAAGATCATCACCGAAAGGAAGATACGGATATTAGAAACCCCAAATAACAAAGCTTGCATAATGTGACCGCGTACAAGCACTTAGTGTTGTGGGACGCCTCTGCATGACAGGCGAGCGGTTCGGCTTTCATATTCAAAATATTCTCATACGGGGTGGGGTATCTGACCGCTGTCAAATACCTGTCGCAGAAGCTCGGCTTATTCCATAGCACATGTAGCATGTCGTCTACCTAGACACTGCACATCTCCCGTTGATCCCTTCTGACGGAGGACCGAAGTCAGTGACCCTGCAAAACTCCACTACCGGTATAATATGATATTCGGTCCATCTTGAAGACTTTGATCATCTTTCTAGAGAAATTTTCTAGGCCTGATGCCAAGATCTATGAAATAAATTTCTGATTGATTTATATTCAGGTTTTTCTCTAGGAAATTTTCGAAAAAAGATTTGTCAACATGCTGTCATCAAACCCACAAGTTGGAGCTCTAACTAGTTATACCAAGATTCCAAGGCATGGTGGGCCTGATGCGGCTGATCGAAATCTGGGGTAAGCCGAAACCTTTGTTAGTTCGAGATGGGTTAGTGGACTCGGTATGGGAGTCCAGACAAAAGACTCTCAACATGATTTCTATCGAGAAGTCACGCTAAGATATATTAATTCTGAATATTCTTTATATCTACCTAGCTGCAAGCGGTTTCACCTTTCAGTTTGATCGTAGACTCGGCTGCAGCGTCTCCATGTTACGCTACCAGCCTGTTTGTCTGGCGTGGCTAGGGTGGCGTGTAAATGGGATCGCACTAGGTAATACACCGGGTATGAGCATATCATGCAGGTAGCGTACCGTGAATTAGGTACACTATTCGGCATATGATCGAGATTGGTACCACCGTATGTACTTACAAGTGTACGTAGTTTTACACGTACTAGTTTGCACATACTTGAAGCATAAGGGGCCCAATTTTTGGAGGGCTGATGGTGGAAACAGTCGTCAGCCCCTGGCACTAGTTTTTGGTTTCTGGGGTCTCTAGAAAATGATAATTATAGAAACACTAGTCTAATAGTTCGAAAATCGGGAGTTATCGTTCAAATCATAAAATCAAGCACCTCAATTAGATTTTGAAGGCCCCTTCATGATTTCCATCCAGGATATATATTGGTAACATGCCCCACTACTGCAAACTATCAAAAGATTTAAGGTATTCACTGTTACGTGATTATTAGACCCCTAGCCCATGTTATTCAAGGAAGACGCGTCCTGTAACAAAGTCGAAACTTGTGGCGTAATCGAGTGATGTAATATGCATAGTGGGTGAGGTGCAAGGAATAACCCAATGTCCTTTTTTAAAGTGACGGATAATATGTATCGAAGAGCTGTAACCGGGTCCATAGTATAGTACAATGTTACAAAAATAGCTCAGACTACGATGATCCTCACTGGTGATCATATGGACTTACTTAAAAAAGTAACCCGTTCATGACGTGCGGGCTCTCCCCAACCTTTGACCGCGGGACGTCGGACGGGAAAGCGGGAGATCTTATCAGTGCATGTATGGTGGTCAATTATTTTTACATCACCGCTTTGGGAATTTCATGGATATTTGTTGCTGGAACTATACGATACCGCGTAATAATCAAGAAAAACATATTTTGTCATGTTCAAGGTAGTGAAGGAGTGACCAGCTTCATTGGTGAAGATAACAAAGCTGCAGAATATACCATGACAAGCGTGAAGTGATGTAAAACAAACCGTGCCGGCGGCTATAGCGAAATTGAACTGCACACTAAAGAGATGCAATTGCAAGATATATTTGCATATCCTACCTCGCTTGTACTTTTCGAGACACTCATAGGTGCATATGTAGTTATTTAGATCAATTACAAGCAGTGTTATATGCGAGGTCTTGGCTGGTGAGGTTGCATGCATGCATAGTGTGCAATCCTATACTATCAACTGCCTGAAATCTAAGAATTGCTCCGTTGTAATGGTTATGATGATGCAGAAGAAAAGGTTGCTTTGGCCCGTTTGTTAACCACCACTGAGGAACGGTATAGTAGTCTGCCTAGAACAGCTGTGTACACCGAAAGCGACATGGGTTAACCTGGTCAGATGTCCTGTTTGACCACGCATCAAGCGCTCTCCATTCACACGAATTCCTTTACTCCGACCGTTAGCCAGTTTTGTGGAGAAACACTGACCCAAGTTCACATTTCCTCCCCTCTTTTTTCTGCGCTGTCTACCCGATTGGGCGTTTCGGAAGCATTGCCCACCCAGTTCGTCCAACATTGGGTACGTACAGCTGTAGCGCTAGCTGTCACTTGATTGGGACAGGGGTTCCGGCCAAAAGTCCTGTACTCGAGAATATGGAAGCAAACCAAACACAGAATTTTAGTTAAATAGTCAGTGCGAAATCAAGGATATATTTTCGACTCAGTTGCGAGTTGAGTTGGAGTGGCATGAGGTGGGGTAGAGCGTTGTTTTCGTGATTCTACCGGGCTGTTGGCCACGTATCGTAGTGCAACGCGTTTGGTAGCTCGGAGTTCTCGTCCAGAAGAATCAGATGCTATTGGAATGCAGAGTTGACAGCTGAGGGTTTCTGTAACCTTATTCCCCCGGGGGTTAGACTTGTAGAGTACAAGGGAATGTGATTATTATAACGGCCATCGTTAGTGGTCTGATATTGTCCTTGGGTGAAATGAGAGCGGGTAAACACTTGCCCTGCAGGGAAGCGAGCCTGTCCTGTCAAACTGCTTTGAGCATACACTTGATGCGAGCTTCCGGTTTTTTAATACTTAAGCGAACCGTTTGTCCAGTCTCCGCGTTTCTCGGTGCTGAAAGAATTGGATCCTACGTGCATGGAAGGGATATAGAAAGTGCTTTTCTCATATAACAGTCACCCTGGCCCGCCTCATTTTCCCTATGCCCAGATGTAAGTTATTCTTCAAACACCTCTACTCGCATATCCAAGACTCATATTTGTATTTCCGTTGAACAGTCTGAGTTTGGCCAGGTGCGTCGACAAGTCTACGTATCGACGAGTGTATTTCCCCTTCATTCATGCTGTATGCAATGTGACACGGATGTGAACGGCAATGCAGTTCGTGGCCTTGATGATATATTCCGAAACAAACGGAAAGAACGCCACAAATTTGCATTCCAACCTAAGTATGTATCACGCTATCCGCATGACCGATGGAGAAAGCTTTAATGACGTTAGCTACAGTTGCAACCAGATCAGCAATACTAAATAGTGTGAGGACATGGGCTATAAGTTATAAATGTCGACAAAGTTCTCGAGAACCACCATCACCTGGTAAATGAAGTACTATATTCCCAGGAGTCGGTATTCCAACTTGTTTCATCCCTCAAAAGAGATCCTTTGCGTTTAGGATTATTGGTGTCGGTAACTAGGATGTTCACCTAGAATCCCTTGGGTTTACATGGTGATGCCTAGTCCGGTAAATAAACAAGCAATGGGACTCTATGCTTATCAGACGTAAACAAGTTGGTCTAATTGTTTCCTTGAATATTCTTGCGTAAGCTCTCTGTTTTCCGGAGTGAAGTATACTGCTCTTATGGGCACAGCTTGCACCTGGAATTAATCCAAAAATGCAGGTAGTTCGCCGATGATTGAAGTGTCACAGATATATATCGACTAGATGTTGTCGTGCCTGCACCAAAATGCCTGGCGCCAGTTTGATATTAGACATGTATCGAGTAGATACGTAGCAATTCTATCTAGGCTGGTGGTGTATGATGCTGTGAAACACAAGCCTAGCCCTACAGTCCCATGGAGAGCTTGAGGCACGGCAGCGGTCTTCGTTGAGAAGAATTTGGTATGTTACTCCCCAGAATACTTAGACATGCACCCACATGTGTAGTAACCGACATACTCTTTCGTGGCATTTGATACTGATGTGCTGGAATCGTGTGGTGCCAATAATCAACGACAGTACATTGCTGAAATGACTTGGAGATGAGACGTGGACAAAAGGATGAACCAGTTAGGCAAAAGCAACGTCTAGTACAGCGCATTCATCTTCCGTTGGATCGGGCCGAGATGTCAGTCAGTCTTGATGCAGCTGCCTGCATAAGCACCAATCTACCGTCCGGTGCATATTGGCTGTCTAACGGCCGGATCAGCGATTGAAACCTGATCAGCTTGTTGGGTTTGGACCCATTCCAAGCAGACAGTGTATATATGAACCAGTGAATGGTCAAGAAAGAGCTCTTCCTTCAAGGATACCCCACCGACGCAATGCTTAGGTACAGGTTTCACAGCGCTGTTGGTGAGGTTTGAGAATAAGCTGGACCCTACTGAGACAACCTTTTGGCCCTTTCAGCTATCGGAGCAATCGATAACAGAGAGAATTTGATCATCGCTAGTTATTACGGATCAGCTTTGTGGGTCGCAAATATGTAAGTCTTCGGCCTGTGAGTTGTTGAGAGCCACCTCCATATTGCACGAAACAAATCGCCGCCCAGTAAGGTTTGCCTTGGAACCCCGCGATAGGCTGAAGCTTTGAAGGTAAAATAGCACACAAAAGTGATCAACTAGTGTGTTATGGAAAGGCGCCGAGCAAGGAAATCCCGGAGGTTGGACGCCCGATCGGATTTGTCGCCGACGCATTTCCAACTCCCAGGGTCAACTTTGTGAGTAGCGGCGTGAATTCAACATCTCAGTTTCTAGCTCCGGGACATCAACGTCCGTTACGACAGCGGCGGGGACTAGTTAGTCTAGCGTAGAGGCGTCTGTAACGAAAACTCCGAATCTAGTGTTAACCCTTAGGGGCTGTTTATGTGTCGCTAGTAAGTTCATGCTGGTCAGACCAACATGGCAGCGGAACGCCTGTGCAGCGCATCATTTGTGAGGGGAGGTGCAGTCACAAATATGATAGGGCGTTGGCCTATCCCAGCACACCATAAGAGTTCACGAGGTGAAAAGATCACTGCAGACGGCATACAACAGCAACCTCGTGTAGTTACACTGCTCTTTGGGATGGATAGTGAGGCAAGGTTGAGGAAGACCCCGACCTAATTGCACCTAGTGCTCTTCCTCCGGCAACCTCGCGCACTGTGACTTTCCATATGTAGACTGTGGGCGCATATGTGCAGGATTGTGAAGGGAATATGCTCGAAGGTGACAGCAAAATGACCCAATTCCTTCTAAGAGCAGAGAAATACCAACGTGATGGGTGCTCATGGTGCACGAAACTGCTTCAAACACCTATCAATATCAATATCGTATTTGGGGAACACAAGTTTTTCTTGAAGCGTATGCACAAAGCTCCCCTGTGTGATAGGAACTAGAGTACGAGTACATGATAACAATGCAACCATCCATGAGTTGGGCGCTCCACCATTCAGACCGCTTGAGCTCTCAGCTGAGTGCTGTGCTTCGCCCCAATTTGATTGCGCCAAGTTCATGATTACCACAAGATCACATCTAATAAGATCGACTTGAACTGGACTCGACCTGGACAATGAGGGATAATCGCAACACTCGGAGAGATGCGGTGAAAAAGAACCGAATACCCGGGCAGGACCTGGAATTCGCTTGTTCCCGCTAATGTAGATCCCGGGACGTCGACTCTCGACATATGAGGGGATAGCGGTTGGTGATAATTACACAACTCAGCTGAAGACTTCCACTATTATGTCCAAAGCAGCCTTATCTTCAAGAACACAGCAGGCAGTAGAAATTCAATCCTAAAAGTGGCAAAGAACAGCTAGTGAATCCGTGCGTGTTGCTACTCTGAACAGCCGGCCCTCCTGCAGTTTTTTCGTGAACTTGTGGTAAGAATTAGTAAATCAGAGCTGCCGACAGAAGCCATTCAATTGCAACAGTAAATTGCCGATGTTGCCAGGTGGCGTGTATTGGCATTTTGGAAGTAATTATTTGTCACTAGAGTTTTGATACACAGTAAACAGGTAATTGAGAGTTCTCTACATCTGAACATTGCAGGCTTAGTTCCATTACTTCATAAACTAAGCTGTTGGTTCATTGATTGACGAACTTAACACACAAGGCGAAATGACTTGGAAATCCGATGGTGATGATGGGAACCGAGGTAGAGTAAGCTGGACCTTTCATTTTTTCGACTAGATTTTATGAGAAGCATATTTCTTTTTTTTTATCTACCACGAATGCAGCAACTGTAGCCTGATTCATGATAATCTACTACAGATGATCCCCAAGTGTAGCTATACACTAAACCAGCTACGGGTTTATCGATTGGCGAAAAGCCATCGGAGATTACCAGAAGATGAGATGACGAACGCTTTGGAATGCAGTTAACTTGATGTGGTTTGTGATTATTACGAAACTAGCCCCAATTATCCCGCTATTTGACTCACCGTTCTCCGAAGGGTCATGGTAGTCTATGCGTTCACCGCTCTGAGAAGTGGCGGCTTATGGCACTTGGACGAGAGAAGTCTTTAGTTCGGCAAGTCGGTCACAGTGTTGTCCGTGTTGGTTGGCTCCAGACTACGGGTTTATTCCATGCGATTTATTCCGGCCGATCTTAGTGCGTCCCCACCGTCTGAGCCAAATGGGTGCCTTTCGTCTGTTCTTCGACCGAGGCACCCGGAAACGGCGGTATTGTTGTTTCAAATTAACCTAATCGTGCTCTAGAAGCCTTCTAATTGACAGTAGCCTTCCGAGTTGAGAATTGATGAACCAAGCCCTGCTTGTGGTGGCCTCAATTCACCGGCTGACCTAAAAATTCGCCTTTATGCGTGTCTCCAGGATGCAGGCTCCCTTCTGTTGCGAGAATTTGTTTTTATCTATGTCTACGATGAGCAGGCCGGCCGTTGTTCCTATAGCTATGTGTCCATGGCAACTGGCAGCTGACAACATAGCGGGAGGGTATTTGAGTTGGCGCGGGTCTGTCCTCCTCGTCCCAGTAAATCAAGATCCACTTCCCGATATCGTCTTTGCTTTCTCCTCACCGTACCACAACCTCCGATACTTCGTCATATGGCCTGCAACAGGAGTGTTAGAGAAAAGTGGGGTTAAAATTAGAATGAACTCATGAAGGGTCCGGATGGTGATACCAAGACAATATTATCTCCTAGAGGCTGGCCCAAACACCAGAACTGTTGCCGCCACTATTTATCAAGCACACATACCTCGGGCTGGTACCCATTTGGTGGATTTAAGAGCGAACTAGAGATAATAGGATCTCGGGCGGGTTGGTAAACTTGTGGGCTAGAATTATTGAGATTGCAGCTAGTAGCACCAAACAAAGACAACGAGGGTCAAAGGGCCATTGCATACTCTACTCGTACTCTACTCGTACCCTGCAGGCAATTGCGTTGAATCTCGCTGGAATAAAGTCGGTTCGCCAATGTGCAAAACAAGGTATACTGTATATCTAAGAGTGGACTCCCACGCGTTAATCTGAAAGGGAAACTGAGCTTGGTACCGGTTTCGACTAATTAATTGCCGGCGGCCGAGGCATCAAGCCTGTTGGGACTGAGAGAGGAAAGGTCATGACAAGAAGCGCAAGAGAACTACACCGACTCTGTTTTTGCTTTTTTTTCTCTTCATACGGAGCAACCCTTGTGTGGCACAAGAAGAAGGAACATCGTCAGGCTTCGGTGGCATATTGGGTTGCTTTCGGGTCAGGATCATTCCTCATCCCTGTGTATGCAGCCAGTGCGATCCTTGTTTTCCGTACAACGATCCCCCCGTCATGCGTTCTGTCTCGGCTTCGCTACCCCCATTCTGGCTGCAGACTGCAGCGAAAGATACGTTTTTTGTGTTCCCAACCGCACTGGACAGACGTAAAGACGGGCCGGTGGTTGGGTGTTCTAATAGCTCTGAGCTCTCTGGCAGCGACGACGACAGGAACCTAACTTTTATTCCATCCCCGACAGGGCGGCAAGACAGGATAATGATCCGATCTGATGGCTGCTGCTCCATCTGGAAAATCAATTACTTACATGGAAATCTGCGATCTTCTTGAAACGGTCCCTGAGGGCACGTTACTCCAAGTCCGTGACCGGCGGGTTGAGCCTAGCCACCATCCACACACGTACCTTACCGCATCCGCCTATTTTGCAATCAATTTTGGCAGCTAGCGGAAAGTACTTTCTTCTAGAGGACCTTCGAAGTTCTGGCACAGGCAAGGGCGGAGCGTGCGCGCAGCGGGTGCCATGCAAAATCGATCACCGTAATCGAAAACCTGGAGAAGATGAGATCCAAGCATGATTCTGGGACTAGACACCTCCTAATTTACTCTAATCCAATCTCTGTGCGAGACCCGTGATGAACGAGATCTGACCAGGTTGCCCATGGACTCCGCAGATCCGGACGGCCTTTGCGACAGGGAAATGCTGCACACACTGCGTGCTGTCCGTAGCTGCCCTAGACTTTTTTTTTCGTTCCGGGGTTTGTAACTATTTGACATCGTCACGGTTGGGCAGAAGCACTCCAGAGCTAGCTGTTAGGGTAGGGTCCTCTAGAGCTACGTACTAGCTGCTAGTTCGATGTAATGATGCTTCTGTCGTGTTGACCCAGAAACCCGAGGCAAGGCACGGCGAGGTACCGCCTCCACTTCTACCTCTGCGACATGGGTTTGACAGGCGGCCCTTCTCGAGTCCTGACTGCCGGCAAGCGTAACTAATGTAGTGTTCACCCCTCGTTTCTTGGCCCATCCCTGCTGCTGCTTCCCAACCCTGCTCATCCAAGATGCGCCGAAGGCGTGGTTTGCTTCCTTTTGCCATTTCTGTCGCTTGGTGGACGATCATTAGGATTGTCTATCTTGTCAGCCGATCGATCCAAGGTTGGGATAGGTACCACTTCGAAGAAAAAAATCCAACAACCAGTAAAATGCATCTACCTTTGTGTGGGACAGCCGCGCATTGTAACGCCGGAGCTAGTTACCCACGGTTTGGCCGAGGGAGGCACGAGGAACTTAGGAACTGTTCGGAGGCCGGCAAGGATGGCTGTTCTAACAAGCTCGTACACACGTATGTCCAGACCATCAGATTTTTATTTTTTTTTAGGTTTGGGCACTTGCTGTCTCTTGTGCTGGTGACAAGCGTGCAAAAGGGTAAGAAGGCCATCCTAGCTGGGTGTCAGCTCTGTTGACAGACGGCGAGCAGCAGGAGAAACATATCCTTACATATACCGCGACGTCCGAGACGAGACAGGCGGGTTTTATTGACGGGTCTAAGATCGTCGGTTGTACACACGAGGGCCAGGGCAGCGAGCGCTCGCGCGGATATCAGGACCTACGAGACCAGACTATCGGACAGATGCCCAAGGATATCTATACATCTGGCCGCTTTGCCTTTGGACTAACTCCTGGTCTTCAGTCATTCAGCTCTATTCATACAGTACATATAATATAATTCTGCACGACATGTGCATGATCCGCTAGCAAAATAAAGCATCAGTCGCCATAGTAGGTATTCTCCATTCTTATTCCTTTGATTCATATTCGTCCACAACCACTCTCCCACTTTGTCTAAAGCTTGCGCTGCGCAGTCGCTAGTGCTGGCTCCTACAGCATCATCTACCTCTACCACCCCTCCAAAGCGCTTTAAGCTGTTTGGTTCCATTCTCCAGCTGGCTTCAGCAGCATCCCATCTTTGGTTCTCTCTCTCTTCCCTTCCTTGCGAGCAGTCCATCCCCCCCCTCCTGTCTCGCTCCTGCATCTACCGTTGTTAGTCTGTTGTCGCCGTCAGTGGCGGTCCACACCAAGTGCATTCAGTATGCTTATCCGGGTCCTATTCAGCCTTGCTGTCATCGACTGACACCGGCTGCTGCCACTCAGGTACCTGAACGCCAATACTCGGTTCAGCCACGAGATCATTGACGTCTGTCAGAGCATGTTTTAAACCGCAGCTCGGGATTCTAGCGTCAATTTTTCCACAACTGCTTAGTATTGAACGAAATTTTCCCTGGAAATTGCTACCAAGCTCTTCCTTTCCGCTACTCGTACATACTCATACCGACATCACTTCATAAACTCTTCAAGTGCCCATACCTGAAGAATCTTGAGAGTTTTATTACAAAACGCCTGCGACTCGATCAACCAATCGATAGATACGCCGGATTAGGAAATTGATATAATTCACATATCAAAGCAGTATTAGTGAGTTTTTTTTTTTGCTGTCGTTCGCGCTCTTGCACAAGAGTTCCCTTTGCTGCCAGAGCTGTCAGCTTGCCAAAGGCTTTACCCGGCGAAAATCCTCCCATGTCCCCCATTGTTTCATCGAAATCCTTGCGTTTCGTTCCCTTGTTGTGCGTAATTCGTTCCATAATGGTACGCCCGCCATAATTCAGGGGTATAACCTTTCTTTTTGAGCCGCGGGATAAGGGTCCTTTTCTTTGGCTCCTGGGCTCTGTAACACATTGGGACTTTCAAGGGCCATGTGGCCACCATGACCTCACCTTTGTTCTTTTGGACTTTTGCAAGGAACCGTTTGTGTCAGGTATGGGCGGACAACTAACTAAATTAGACCAACAAGCGAGGCAATCGCTGTAGATAAAGATCCCCGATATCCGCCTTCTGGAACGTCGGTGGCATACAACTTACCCATAAACACAAACACATATAATAGCAGCTCAGACTGAAGTGCATGGATTCATTATCCTGGGATATCGAGAACAGAAAATCGTTTGAAAATACTCAAAGAATGTCTAAGCAAATATCATCTCACCAGGACAATTCATTGCCTCCTCTCCAACAGGTAGACTATTCCATTATTGAAGATTTTCAGTTTGATTTGGAAGATGTCTCGAATGCTCACTATGATGAATCAAAGGCAATACCGGAATTCCATTCTCACAATCCCCAAGAGAGACGATCATCGAGTGTCCCAAGGAAATTGGTTCAGCGCACCTCGCCATCTTTTAAACATCCGGGCTCTACAGGTTATTCGGACACTTCTGCAAGTATGGATACCACAAACATTCACTCCTTAGATCTTGAAATGGATCCAATGGTGTGGTTGAATATTTCTCTGACACCTACTGCCACAGTATCTACGTCAAGCGAACCAAGTGATGTATATGACGCACAAACATATATGTTTCCCGGAAATGGCTCAATCGACACAAGAAGAATGAGTGGACTATCATCTGTCTCACCGTCATTTGGGATGGAACCTCGACCCAGCCCATACATCCCAGTTTCTTCTCTCACCTCATCTCGGGGCTCATCTCTGGATATTGAAACATCAGAAAGATCGATAGGAAATACGTCAATAGGAGGTTACGGGTCTCATCCATCTCCAGGAGGGTTCGCCTCCTCTTACGACTACGACGCACGGAACCCTCCTGCTCAGCCTCAGGATTACAACCGGTATTCTTCTGGTTCCGCAGTATCACCTACATCTTACAGATCCTCTTCACCTGCGAACCAGTATTCTCAACCACAATATTACTCACATTCAGGATCTTATTCTCAACCGCCCAGAAATCAACCTGGGTATTCACGACAGACAGCAGTAGCAGATGGAAGATCTCCCTTTTCGACACCAAGCCATCCGGTGGAGTTGAGCATGGACCATTTTGAACAGGGTCGACCTGGTAAGCGACGGAGGGGGAACTTGCCAAAGCACGTTACAGATCTTTTGAGGACCTGGTTGCACGAGCACATCAATCATCCATATCCAACAGAGGACGAAAAGCAGATGCTAATGGCCCAAACAGGCCTCACTATTCACCAGGTAAGCTCAAATTTGAGTTACTAGTTACAGGCAAACATTTGCTAATAGATTTACAGATAAGCAACTGGTTCATAAACGCACGTCGACGACGGGTTCCTGCGATGAGTCACCCCGATTCAAAACCTTCAACCCCTCGAAGGTCCGGCTCAGGGCATCAATAGTCCATAATCATACGATTCCTTGTACATTTTCATATTAGACTGATATTTGGTTGACTGGCTTACCAGCTGATTTCTTCGTCAACCCACGATTTACCTATAATTGGTGAACTTCCTACGTCCACGGTTGCATTTAACGGATATAGGGGTCATTGGGGGGGGTTTGCTTTGTTTTACTGAGATATCACAATTGGGTTATGACTCATCTTTGTTTTTTGTTTATGGCTCTGTAAGATGGAATGGGTGACTTTCTGGTTTCTTTGTGTCTCGTCATCGCGTCTTTGTTCATTAATGGGCGTACAATTTTTGGGAATTGGGTATCTGTAGCGAACTTTTCTTTCCGTTTTTGTGTTTTTTACTCCTTTTTCTGGTTCTTTTAACGCACACAATACCACTTTTTAGTGCAGCATATACCTGGAGTCTTGTCACAACTGGATGGTCCTGTTTCCTGTTTCCATATCTTTGAGTTTTTCGGATTTTGGGACATAGAATTTTAAACCTTCCCTCCACATGATTAGTTTAAACTTCTGTACCTTTGTTATTTTTGCAATTGAACAGTTCACCGGACACAACTCTTGATTGTCTTGATTGTTATTTGCTTGTTCTGTAAACCTTCCAGAAAAAAAAGAGGTGTGGCGTCGGTGAACAAAGACTTCGACGTTCGACATCCCGTTCCTTTTTATAACAACATTCTCGAACGATTCTAGGGGATCATAGAAGGGCACATCTCGGGCCTTTGAAGGCGTCAGTTTTCGATCCAAGCATGATCGATTGCCGAAGTCTCCGCATCCGGCGTCCGCGGCCGTCGACCGACTCGATCGTTCAGCTCGCTCCCTTTTTCGCCCCCCAGGGTTTGACTCTGAAACGCACCACGGGACGGCCAGCTACCCTGTCGACCGATCCGCAAGAGCCAACCAGCAGCTTGTAGCTACGACATAGCACGCACTGAAATTTACTGTATGTGCTTCGGAAATATATTTACTAATACACAGATGGGTCGGCGGCGACGCCGGCAAGCCTAGTAGAGGGTCGACTAATGACGGAAGCCGGGCACTAAATTCGGAGATTTAGTGATATAATCCGTCATAACGCGCCGGTCGCCGCCTGTCAGTGGGCGTTTTTTTGCTTTTCTTTTCTTTGGAGCGGACCGGTCAGGACGTGCAGTGCGGGGTGCTCTGGCCAAGCAAAAATAAGGAGGGCTGAATATCGACAGCATACTCGACCACGGACAACAACAAGCAAAACGATCGAGTACATATTAGAACTGTGCTACAACAGGTACCTATAAAAATTGGGGTCATTTAGACGCACTTAAACCCATGATCTGTTTTCATCGATAAAATACTATAAATTTTGCTGTATATTCTTATTTTTTAATTTGATAATATATTAGCAGTAATATAGCTAGCTAGGTTGATGGCCACCCCCCGGCCGGCTGCGGCAGTCTTTCGATTATTTACCCTCCGCCGCATACGCGGTGCTGCCGCCCGCACTCTATGTAAGTACATGGCATATACGTTGTATGTTATAAATATCCCTTCCCTTTTTATGAACATTATTCGCCGGATTTAGGAATAGACCTCCGGCCATGCGTCCGTCAAGTTTTCCAAGGACCCGGCTTGTCTGGGTGCACGTGTAGGACACCGGTCGTACGAAGTGTAGAGTACATAAGTTAGACGCCCAACACTGTCAATTTGTCGACTTCGTCCTTGTCTTGTGTATTGTAACACGGGGAAAGTGTTGAGGTAGGTGGTGAGTATGAATTATGGCCTAATCAAATATAGAGGTTGTCGGCTTCTAATCCAAAATGCTACTATATTTTTTTTCTGGGTTGAATACTGTTAGAGAACCTTGTTATCTGTACCCATTTATATCTCCTGCGTATGCGGGCGAGGGTGGGTATATGCAGATCTATCTGGGTGCTTGCCTTTTGTTCTGCAAGTGCGGGAGTCGTGGAAGGGAATATAGTAAGTAGCCATAACAACCCTACCCTACTCTAACGTAAGGGCCAGATCAGCAGAGGGGATGGATGAAGGATTTGCCTTGTTGGGTAGGCCAGCATCGTCCGGGCAACTAAGATGCATGGTACAAGGAATGTTGCCGTACCCATGATATTCATCCTTAACCATATTTCTTCCCATAGATTAATCCAACGTCGGTCGACCGGCGTCTGTCGCATGCGGGATGGTCTCCCAGATCGAAGCAAACAAGTGATCAGGAGGTGCAGGTGTCTCAGATCCCGAGGTTGAGTAAGGCAAAACCATGGGTTGGGCTTTCTAGAAAGAACCAGGCTTGTATTTGGGGGCCGACAAATACTCCGTAGGGCCGCTTCACATGCCCGATTCGCGGGCTCTCAGGCGACCGACGGTTTTGTGGTGGAGGCCATTTTTTCCTTGTGGTGAGACCACAGGAAACCCACCAACACGGTTATCCTACAGCATCATAGATAGGACTATTAAGGTGCAGTGCTCTTAATTGTGCCACAGTATATCTCAATGAAGTCGATAGGCCACGGTTAGTTCATCCTTTCAGGAAGAAGAACGGCAGTTTCACTAAAATGCTTGTTCAACCTGCTCATAAGTAATTACGCTCAGAAACAGACCCTGTTCACTCGCGCGGGAGAGCGACGGTGTATTTAAATTGTCGTCAAAGAGGCCAATAAGAAGGTGCTCACTGAAATAAAAAACTAAACGCCAAATTGTCTTTTCTGATAAAAACATAATATGCAGGTGGACACAGACCGGTGGGTTCCAATTGACGCAAGGGCACTAGCATGGTGCCCGCTGTAAAAACCAGTGACAGGTCTGGGATCAATTGACACTTGCATGAGCAGGGGTCTGGCCTGGGCTTCATCAACCTCCTCTTACAACACCCTGGTTGGTCACCGTTTGTACTCCCCACTCATGACCAAAGATCTTGAGACGTGAGAAACACTGGGATTTTGACCTTCGGAAGAAAGTCACCTTGTCTCGGAAGCTTGTTGGATTGCATATATCTTGTCATCCAGAAAGCTACGGCCACAATGGCCGAGATTCGATTCGGGAGACGCACTATTTATTACTTGTTTTGCTTATGTTTTTATTTACGGAGTAAATAGCTAGATTGCAATTATAGATCCTAGCTTATTATCCTAACTGCTCCGCCTGGTAAAATTGTCAACTCCAATCATCCGTTTGTTCTGGTATTCGAATCTTTGGATTTCACCAACATCTGTGCTTGCTAGCCTGTGCATCATAAATTCTCAGAGTCCAAAAACATTTATTTTTCTGTAAAGTAACCACAAATTGCAGTTACTTAATAAACTTTCAATGATAATTGACGCCGGTGTCACCGCTTGGCAAAACTTCCATTCATATCTTGATAATTGTATGAACAGCTAGGGACCACGCAATTGCCATGTTTTTTTTTTGTAGTCCCGGATTTGACGATCGCTAGAGTGTAGCTGGAAGGTACACATGGTTTGGACCCGCCAACCCCAGCTTGCATTAGTACTACAGCTCATGGCAATGCAGGTTCTGAACATGGAACAAAATAAAACCACAAGTGGATAGGCGGCTTTAGCACTTGACATCGACATTTTGAGCTTAGTAGTATGTATGTAGTAGTCGCCTTGTAGGGTTTGCACCTATTAGTACACAGTGCACGATTTGCTAATAAGGTTGGATCGATCTGCCTAAAATGGTGTTTAGCAGCTCACCTTGTACTTCATCTTCTATTTTGGATCTCTCATGGGTTGTAAAAAGCTAATGTGCATAAGTACTTGTGAAAATGCACGAGGAAATTATGCAGTCTGCATGTGTGCACGGGATTTCATCAATACGTCTCTCTTCAGCCCTCAGAGGTGCAATTACTCTACCCCGAAGTAGAACATCCGATCATCCGGTAAATTCTTTTTTTTTTCAATAAAGAACCGAGGAAGTGTAATGTGGGCTTTCAGTAATGCTCTGTAACTGCCCCCTCGCTCACCCTCATCAAAAAAATAGAAGTCCGGATAAATGGTACCTGGCTACCCTACTGTTCTACCGGCACGCACACAAAACGGTTTCGATGACAGGAAGGGAAGCCCAAAGGAATAATTTCTTGGCTTGGGAATAGCCCCCCCGCAAAACTCCGAAACGTGTAACTAAAGCTGGTTTCCCATGGTTGAGGGTCGCTGCCACGTTTGTATCCGTCGATACCCATACATAAAAACGTGGAAAATATGCCTTAAGCCTTAGACAGGTTATGTGTAACGGAATGAGGGGCAGGTCGTATCCGCTTTCCCAGCCTTCAGGTATTCCGAGACACTTGCAGATCCGGAGTAAGTTACTTTGAGTGTGCCAACGGGATTTTCAGAAGCTTCCATCTTGATGTAATGGTAGATCGGGTATTTTCTGCTTCTTTTCTGGCCAATGGGATCCGCAAGTCATTAGAACTAGCCGGCTAATAAGATCTGATGATAAGAGCATACAAAAATAAGTAGCCCAAAGCTGTACAAGTAACTTGTAGCTTACACAATATTGCTTCTCTCTTTGCATATAGCTGAATGTGGTATTAATGTACCTGTCGAGTTTCCGGGAACGATATGTATGTGGCACAGTCTGGCACTTCGCTGTACGCAGGTGCCGGTCACCTGGGTATGTTCGGTTCTTTTTCTCGGTTCTTTATGGCTGTCGGTAACTTCAAGTTTGCACATTCAGTCGGTAAATTTGTTATGTGTTATTATAGCGAACTCTGACTCTGATCAGCCAGCTTTTAGTCTGTTCATTCTCCGAAGATATCGGTTAACCAACCTTGTAGAATATAGTATGTGTAGTGTGCAATGTTAATCGTAGAATAGAAGACTTCAATCTGTGAGCGGAGCGAGTTTCCTGTAAGGAACAGTACACACGCTTGGTGATATGCGGATAATTTTGGCGATCTTCGTGCGATGAATGCTTGAATTTGAGTTGTTTTTCGTTCTGCTCTCGAAAAAAATACCCTTATTCTGAACGCTGGGTCAACTAGCCGCGAAACTGTTACGTTTGTTGCTCATCCGCTACTAGAAGTTCTTTGTAACCATCTTTGACCTCTCTTCGGAGACTCGAAGATCCGGTAATTGAGTCGGAATAGCCCTTGAGAAAAAAAGGTCGCGTCAAACGTCGTAATTAAATTGGTGGGGTCTTAGCTTAACTATTAGTAGTACGAGTGCTATTGGAGGGGTAATTAATGGTTGATAGCCGACTGTAGCGAGTGAAACTTGTGATGAGGGATAATCCATCATAACTGTAGTACGCAGTACAGATCGACTCGCTAAACGATGTTTGTAGTTGCTTGCATTAGCTCTGCGGATATTGCATCACTTTATTTTGATAAGCAAAGGATAAAACAAGAGTAAAGGATGTTGAAGAAATACGTTGCATGAGTGAATAGTAAACATGTGCCAAGAGCTAACTAGGTCGACAGAAACTCGGATTCACAATACATTAGCTAGCCTGAACCTTTTGGGCCGAATAACGTACCATTCGGAGCCCTAAATGTACTTCAAAAGTCGGGAAACTTATATTATCAGTGTACATTTTAAGGGCATGTCTCCTCAAGCTGATCTAATCTTATCGGTTGTGCAGAAGATGAGATCTAATCTTATCCATCATTGCATTCACCACGTGCAACATGTTGAACTTCCCAAATATTACCAAAATCTGAGCTTCATCCGATTCACTTCTTGGTTACCTAAGTTCTACGTTATAAAGTACTATCAAACTGCTATATTTTTGAGCGCATGGGCCAGAATCAAGACAAAACACAAGCCGCTTGCCTTGCCACCAATCTATTTAAAAACATTCTCCGTGCGCGGGTCGATGCGCGATACTGTAATATATGATCCCTGAAGAATCTTTTTTACTTTTAATAATATATTCGCTGCCCATCGGACGTCGGCCGTTGAGTATATATTGCCTACAACCCGGTCAGCTCCGGATGAAACCTACACAGCGCCAATTCATTTATTCCCCCACAACACGGAGAAGGAGAGAAATTGTAAGTAAAATGAAACTCTGACAGCTCAAACCAGGTTCGGATAAGCCTAGGTTAGTGTTCGGACTGAGATGGGGCTGTGGAGTTGATTTTCAATCAAGTAAACATCTGATATCACTCGCTTGCTCCTTTAGGAATGCACGGCGTGTAATCATCATAGGGCCTAGTCGCCACAGCCCTATCAACGAATTACTATGTCACAAACTGTGTCCTGCGTGTGCATAGATCTGTGGACCTTGCGGCCAATCAATGCAACAGGAATGTCTCAAAGTTCAGGTCACGCACATACCTTGAAGAGTGTAGAGTCCAGAAGATGATAACTTCAAGAGAATGTGTACTTAGTTGAGCAAGGGTTTAAGGTCACAACTTGACAAAATAGACGGGAGCAAAAAGCAAGCACCCCAAAACGACACTTGGAAACAAAAAGAAACTGCTCACAAACGGATTTGAACCGTTGATCTCGGCATTACTAGTGCCGCGCCTTACCAACTTGGCCATGCGAGCGATGCTGAACTTCCGTCTGGCAGCATATATACTACGTTTCCTCATGGGTGAGCGGAAGCTAGACGGCTATCAGCGACGTCGTGATGTTTTGTATTGTTGATGTTGGAATCTAGCCTTCAACCTGAATGTCATGATTAAGAAAAAAAAAGCAAATGTGGATGCTCGTCTAAATTTCACGAATCACACGCCACCGATCCAGGGGCGAGTTCCAACACTGCAGGCGTTAGTCGAGATCGTGCGAACCCAGAACCGTGCACGGTCTACCGACGCTCTATAGTCCGTAAGTTCGTGAGACGACGTGCCTGTGGTTTTGCTGGTTGGATGGCGAGTGCTAAATAGCGGGTACCTCCGCGAGCTTGTCGAATGCCATGCCTAAAATCTGTGCAGATGCTTGCTTGTCGGAAGGTACCGCAGATGCTGGTAGCTACTCGCATTTGAACGCGAATTGGCGTGCTCTAAAGGAAAATCGCGAGTTATGAGTCATTGTAATTGAACGAGCAGATATTGGTCGGATGCATTTCAGAACTGCTGAAACGTCATTTTCGCCGGGATATAATTCTCTGGGCGCCGTTAAACTGCACCTGCATAAAGCCATAGCATTGGTTTCCACTTATCACTCAACCCAAATGACCGTTAGAGACACTTACGCGCGTTCTTTACGAGTTTTCTCTTGGAAATAGGTAGGTTCAAAAGGGCCACGTCTTCAAGCTCTCTCCTTCTTTAGATAGGGTTAGGGTCGCATGGAACTCGTGGATAGTAGTTAGTCTATCACCTGGGTGTCGAAGATTGACTGGCACCGGGGTGTTATATTGTATACAAACGTGTATGAAATATCAATTGGCCAGGTCGATTTATCAAAAGTCGCGGGCCATAGCTAACCCGTGGATAATGGCACTCCCCAGAGTAGCTCCACGGGCTAACAGATGTCAAAATAGGACATGTTCGAGTTACCATACATTCAACCGCGGGCTAATTGATAGGGCAAAAAGTCCAGCGCACTGTGCAGCATGTCTCAGCGAGCTTATTATCAAATTAGCGGAGATCAGTCTCAGCCGCAGTGTACACATGGTGGTTTCTCTTAGGTCCGATACACAACACATAACTTATGTAAAGACAATTGAGGATAAAGTATTAGTATAGCCCCCTTGCTAATAAACTTGTTCTTCATAGAAAACACGTAGCGCAGACTGCAATGTGTTTCAAAAGATAAGAGCCGTTTAGATATAGCGGCAGAACGTAGATATCAGCTGTCAATTTATGTAACCTTGATATTATGGATTCACTTCTAATAAACACATGTGGTTGTTTTTTCAGTGATGCCCTATGCACATATATGAAAATTTCTTGATGGCCAGATGGAACGCTATTATCGCACCTTGCCAGCTACTTTGACAAGTATCCGCTAAAAGATATTGACCTTGGGTAGGATGAAAAAGCGTGTTGGCGAAAAATAGAGTTGTTAAACTAGCCAAGCCAGGCGCTTTGTTATTTGGAATGTCTTAAATGTATATATAGACACTCGTGGGCTAGGCCTGGGGGCCTAAACCCGAGTCTTAACACTTTGTCATATCAATAGTGCAGAAATCAACACTTGATTCGTGTATTTGTAACGAGTCTAGAAACACGGTAGCCTAAGATTTTAGGGCATGCCGTAATGAACCGATGAATTATCACCGCGCTATCAAGGGGCTCAACTGCGTTAGCGAAGGATATCACCAATAGGCTGTAGTTTCTGCAGCATCTTTAAGGCGAAGTTTTAAAACCGGCTGAATGTAAATCTTAGTGCAAATTCTCTTTATCGGGTTAATACAGTATACTGTGGTCCGTGATTATGCATGTGCATGGCGTGGAAAGTATTAGACCCAGGATTGAAATACTTTAAATGCTAGTTTATACGTCCTCAAGTGTCATATTGTAAGCTATCATAGCTAGTTCGGCTGACTGTCATGAAGTCTATATAGCTATATAGATGGGCTATAGTTAATAGCAGCAATTTCATAATTGAGCTAGGGTCTTATCACTAGAGGAGGCATGTTGACATCATCTGCGGCACCATCCGCGCGCGGGTGGGTGGGACATGGTATGACAGATTGACATGTCACAAGCAAATTTTGCTGAAGAATTTGGCAACCTAGAGTGGGAAAAGTTCGAATTGCAATTGCCTTACCTCCTTGGCTGACACATAATCAGGTGGTCACTACGGCCTGTGTGAGGCCACTCGGCCGACTAGACTGGGGCTCTGAACTGTCTCACGGATTCCAATATTATTTTATTATACTATCACGGAAGTGTAGCTTCTAAATATAATAAAATACTACCAATAGCGTGTAGCTAAGTCTGTAACTGTTGTGCCAGTGGGAGTGGAGGACCCGAGACCGGGAGGACCCGAGGAGAGGGTAGAATTGATAATTTTATTATATTCCGGAGTGCTATACTTTGTATCGAAGAGATCCTCGAAATCAACGCCTACTTGAAAGCGTGTTGGAATACTCTCTATTAGTTCTCTAAACCCAGGCTGCTCAATATAGTTCCAAGTTTCATTGACACGTAATTTCGAAAATTCGTAGATACTAGCCTCGGCCGGTAGGCAGACTACTCGCAAGCAGTGCCATTACATTCATGAAATTGAAAGAGTCAATGTTCCAGCCGCCGTAGGGTGGTCATGATGCCAACTTTTGCAGCAGTGTCACCAGCTCGCATGGCCAAGTTGGTAAGGCGCGGCACTAGTAATGCCGAGATCAACGGTTCAAATCCGTTTGTGAGCAATTTCTTTTTCTTTTGGCTCGTCTAGTGATTGTTGAAAGTACAAAATCGAATGCTTCATGATGTTTTATGCTAGCGTACTTCCATGAGCGGTAGACGGATAGCGGTAACTCACATGACCACCATGATCAACAACGGTAATGAATACATCTTCAAATATACGGGTGGTGATGTGACCTACAGTAACCAAGTTTTACACTTACCTACAAAGGATAGGCATTGCTTATCCAAGATCGAGGGGTTCCGTGAATAACGTACGAATACTCTACATGGTAGGTGAAGTTCCCAACTGCGCTCCGTGTCTTGAATCAGATGGACGACGATGGGGAGCAGTAACAAATGGGAGTTTTGATCAAAAATAAAAAGAATTTGCTCACAAACGGATTTGAACCGTTGATCTCGGCATTACTAGTGCCGCGCCTTACCAACTTGGCCATGCGAGCTCATGATTAGTCACTCGCATAAAGCTTTACAAACGGAGAGATTTTTCACGTTGAAATTATTAGCGTCCGTTCAAGGTAAAATCCCGTATGGCGATCCGAACTCAATACAGTGTAACATAGAATCTCTTATATCATTGCAAAAAACATACAGGTCTGATGTATGTACCTCTTTCATTCATTTCCCTACATATCAGTGTTTCTGCAACAAGTCTCACGCTCAGTCACTTGTGTTATCGTTCCTCCGCCGGCCAAGGTGCGAGCAATGCCGCTGTACATGTGATCTGAGCACGAGACTATAGCAAACACTCATAGTTCCTAGTGATCAAACATCACGAATGTTCCTACTATTACTTTAAGTGTCCGTGGTTAGCCTTAATCTATGGAACAAAGCCCAAGATGGAGTGTAACATGTTCCTTGGTCTTATTGAAAGCGAACCCGATTAGATGAGCGCCTTCCCGGACTATCCGCCTTGAAACCCCCTTGCCGGCCGCGGTGAAGACATGCCCGGTGCAAACAGCGAATGATCTCATAGCAGAATGTTACAAGTACTAGACGATGTATCTCAGCCAAGCGCTATAGATGTGACTTCAGTCACGTCATCGTAGTACACGATTGGACTGAAATATCCCACTTAGATATTCCGTATCTGGACATGGGCCATTATTATCTAAATCCGCCTGGATCTTACTGCGGCAACCAGCTGGCAGAATCTGGAAACGTATCGTCTAGAATCTAAATATCCTGACCTGTATAACTGAAAGAGTCTCTTAGTAGAGTATCAATAGATGGAAGGAAGTTATTGCGGAGGAGTGCTAATAGGGGTTCTCAGACTGACGGTTCAAGGCCGGTTCAAGGTCAGTTCGCGGTCGGTTCGGGGGTTCATGAACCATCTGAACCACGGTTCACTGATCCGTCTCCAGAGCCGGTACGCGGAGGTTCAGCGATTCATGAACCGGTGAACCCCCTTCGTTGAACCGCGGCGGCCTGAGAACCCCTAATATAATCGCTAGGCTGGCATCCAGAGAACGGAACGGGTTTTACAAAATTCATGTCAAGGCACTATAGGTCGTTAATGGTAATAGGAAACTAGGAGTAGATGCAAACTAAATAGGTTTCTTGCGTATGTAATTATCCAATCCGCGTCTGTCTATCCAATGACGTGTACAATTTCTGTAAAAAACACAAAACGAAATGAAAAAAAGTGAGACCCAAAACGCCAGCAAAGAAAGCTCATCTTCATAAATTACAACTGGCAGCAGAATAGATATCATTAGATCATGGTGCCCCGCTCGAACGAGTCCCTGATCTCCTTCGTGTACTGCCCATACGCCCTCGCCAGCTTTTGGTTGAACTGCTTGTTCTTATCGTTGATATACGTAACATCCTCATCATCGCCGCCCTTCCGTTTCCGCATCCGCTGGTCCTCCGCCTTCTTCAAGTCGCTCACCAGACGGTCGACCGCCTCCTTGCTCGGCTTGTTCTCGACAAACGCCAGTGAGTCCTTCTCGGCATAGAAGCTGCCATCTTTATCGATAACAATCAGCTCGCCGTCCTCGGTCTCAACCACCTGCCCGTCCTTCAGCAGCTTGGCCTTCTCCTTGGCGTAGCCCTCGAGGTCCGGGTTGAGCTCGCGCATGCTCTTCTTGTACATCTTGCGCGCGCTCTGCGAGTAGTCCTGAAACGCGACGTCGGCCACGTGCTTCTTTTTCTTCTCGACGCGCCGGTCCCACCGCTCCGCCTCCTCGACCGTCCAGTCCCACGCGCGCTTGCGCTCAAAGTCGAGCCCGTTATCGAGCGCCTCAGCACGCGCGAGCTTGAACTCGGCCTCGGCCTTCTTGCGCTGCAGCTTGGAGTTCGTTGATGGATCGACGGCTTGTCGCCTTCGCTCGGCGTACACCTCCTTCATGTTTGTGGCTGTGGATTTTTTCTAAGGGGCGATGTTAGAAGACGTGACAAGACTGCATATAGCTGGAGACTTACTGCTCGCGATTTGAGCGCTTTCCATCGCTCCATGCGCGCTGCGGCGGGATCGACGGCAGCGGATGTGCTGGCTTCGGCGGTGGAGGTGGAAGGTTCGGGGGAGCCAGAGGCGGAGGTGGAGGCGATCTCGGGGGCAGGCGAAGCTGAAGCTTCGCTCGGGGGGGCCATGATGCAGTGTAGTAGCCGAGACTAACCGTGGATGGTGATGACAGTAGATGTGGTTGTGGTTATTTTGAGATTGGGGTTGGTGGTGGTTGGATGATGAAGGTTGTGAACAATCCTGCTCTGCCACCCCGGATGCGACGTCGAAATAAGCGTAGTATGATGGTGCTCTGGCAGCCACACCACGTGACCGGCGCGCCCATCATCTCACCGCACCACTTCTCAGCCGCTTGTGGCCACCGTCCAGTCAACCACACCACACCACCCCCCACCAACCCCTGTCGCTCTTCCGCATTCCGAAAGCTCTAGCTCCAGTTTGGCCAGGCCCATTAAAAAAAAAAAGCTCATTACCCTTCTTGGCTGCTTCCTCTCCTTCTTCTCTTCATCTGACGCCAACGACATCACGATGCCGTCAAACACAAAGCGCGTCAAGGTACCAACTTCACGCTCACTTTCCAATGAACGCATCCGGGTTCGCTTCTTTTGTGCCCTTCCGCCCCTGCCATTGCGAGTGCAGTCCTGCTCACTGACAGCCCCGGGTGTGTGGGGGATGGTGCAAATAGGGCGTTAGTATTTACCGGCCGATTAGTATGAGCTCCTGTGTGGCGAGTGAACTGCGGAGGACAGCGCTGATAGCGGCGACGCAGTCTATGGATCCATAGCCACGCCCGTTAACCCCGAAAAGAAGCCGGCGAACATGCCGGTGGACCATACTCACCAGTGGACCATCAGCGTCAAGGGCGTTAATGATGCCGACATCACGTACTTCATCAAAAAGGTGCAATTCAAACTGCACGCCGACACCTATGCCAACCCCACACGGAGTGCGTCTTAACCCCGCAGTCCTAATGCGTCTTCCCACCTACCTACTAACACAAGCAAATTGCAGCCATCGAGACGCCACCATTCGAGGTGACCGAATCCGGGTGGGGAGAGTTCGAGATCGGCATCAAGCTTTTCTTTCACCCAGAGAGCAACGAGAAGCCGGTAACGTTATTTCACTACCTCAAGCTGCATCCGTACAATGGCGACGAGGCCGAGCTGGAGCTAGCACGCACGCAGCGGCGGCCAGTGCTGTCTTACCTGTATGACGAGGTGGTGTTCAACGAGCCGACCGAGTCGATGTACGAGATCCTGACCACCAAAGGCACGGCCCGCATCCCCGCGCGCGGCCGGACAAACACTGAGCCCTTCGTCGAAGAGACTGAGCAGATCGAGCTCGACCGTCTCTCACAAGGGCTCAAGACGGTGCAGGAGCAAATAAAGATTGCAAAAGCACGCCTGGTCGAGAAGGAGCGGCAAGTGGTGGAGATGAAGCAGGCGCTGGAGAAGTAGGAGTGAACGGAATCGAATTTTACTGCACAGGAGTTTTTGTTTATGAATGCTATGGGTTCTTCTTATAATACAATGCTTTTTTTAGCCTGTCCGAGTACGGGACAGCTCTAGATAGAATACACCGTCTGTCTGTCTCTTGATATATGTGCGTGTGTGTATGCGTGTGAGTGGGTAGGTCGGTGTGGTACTACGCGGCCTTGGTCCGCAACTGCATCCCATGCCACCCCTTGATCTCCTCCGCCAGCACTTCATTCACGATCCGGTGCTGCTTCACCATATTGACGCCCTTGAACGCCGCCGCCGTAATCTCGATGGCATACATGCTACCGCACCCACCCGAAACATCCTGGACCTATCCCGCTATCAGTCCTACTCCGACTCTTCGACTTGGGACGCCGGGTAGATAGGCCCTACCTCTAACCGTGTCGGCTCCAACGCCGCCGAGAGTTTGTTGAAAATTGCCGTCTCCTTCTCGTTCAGGTGCTCCGGCGGCGCGGGCTTGGCGGCCTCTGCGCCGGTGGAATAGGCATTGACACTGGCGAACAGGCGGGGGCGGGGCAGGAGGGATGGCCGTAGCGTGGCGCGCAAGAGCGGGCGGGGGAGGAACATTTTGGTGCTGGTGGGGTGGGATGGGGATGCGGCTCTGTGGGTGGAGGATAAAGGCGGGTTGCCGAGCACAATCTGATAAGCGGGGGATCTGATAAGTTGTCTCTATGCATGAGTTCACATGCAGACACCACGAAAGAGATACAGGAAGTGTATATCCGCATTGTAGATAGAGAATAGTATTTTAAAGAAGACACCGAACTCCGGGCGTAATTGTGGTAAATGAAAAACTCCCCATCTGCATCTGCACTTTCGGCTTCTACTCTTCGTCGTCTTCTGAGAGATCCAGCACTCGCTTTGCCTGTCGTTTGCTCTTCTTACGGCCCTCAGTCTTGATCCTGATGCTCTCATCCGCATCAGGATCGACATCTCCCGCATCCTCCATCGCTACATCGCCATCGCCATCAACCTCTCCCTCCTCCTCCTCCTCCTCCTCCTCATCTTCCATCTCCGCCTCCTCGCGCCGCCGCGCCGCCTCCTCCAGCTTGCGCGTACGCTGCATCTTCTTGAGAATGTAAGTATCGACTTTCATCGATTCCTTGGTCAGCAGCTTGTTACATCCCGGCATCGGGCACTCGACGCCCTGGTTGCCGCGCCTAAACATGCCGAAGATGGCACTCTTTTCAAAGATGTGCGGACATAGTGTGCTTTTGACGGGCTCTTCGAAGTCGCGCAGCGTGAGCGGGCATTTGAAGGATTGCTTCTCCTGTGCGACTTCGAGTTCGTCCGAGTCGCTGCCGCTGTTGTCGTCGCCGTCAGCGTCGGGGCCGGAGGCGAACCAGGTGCGCTGGTTCGGCATTGGTGTATTCGGGTTCTGGGCGTCCCAGAGCGTGCGCCGGAATTCGATGTATTCATGGACTTGGCCGTATCTACGGTAGCCTTTTAGTTGGTGCTATCCATATCCTAGGGTAGGGACATACTTGGTTCTATCATCTTGGGCCATATATCCTTCTACACCTTGATCCATCTGGATTTTATACCGTCCCCACACCCCCTCCCCAGCACTGACGACCTTAACGTCCGGTGCCTCCTCGTCGTCACTCTCCACCTCGCCACGCCCCCTCCGCCGCCGCTGCGCCTCAGTTTTCGCCTTCTCGACTGTCTCCAACTCGCCCAGGATAGTCTTTCCAGAGAGCACTTTGTTGCTCGCATCGATTGTCGCGCGTGCAGCCGCATCGAGCTGGTCCAGCACCGCCTGGCGCTTCGCCTTCTCGGTCGAGGCAGGTAGATCCCTACCCGTCAGCTCGCCGAGATCGTTGGCGGAGGCTGTGAGCGCGGCGAGTGCGGCGGTAATATAGCCTGTGACACTGCGTTCTTGCTTTGCAATTGTGCCGAGGCGCGCAGCGGCGTCCATGTGCAGGGGCAGAAACGGGGGCTCGTAGGCGGGCGCCGAGAGCCCGCTGTGCGATTCCCTTTGGGTGCCACTGGGGCCTGCTTGGGATTGGCGGACGCGTCGAGACATGGTTGCGGTGATGTGGTGATCCTAGTGAGGCGGTGACGAGCACTGGTGGAGGACGCGTTGAGCGTGTTGCGAGTCACGTGTATCGCGAGAGCTGTTACCCGGGACATTCACTGGGACGTCACTCGAGATGTCAATATGTCATGAGCCGGCAGAATGTTTGTTAATGGGATGAACATGTTTGTCAATTGTGTAATGAATCCGAAACATCCATAAAAACAAGGGGTTAATTGTATCATTGAAAAACAACCTCATACCAAGAATTATTTTCATTATACTTGATTCTGTGCTCAGTGCCTTGCTCAATCCATTCTGTGCATCCCTCCCAATCCGGATTTCCTACAGCAGCCAAACTTAAGGCTTCCCTCATAGAGTTCTTTCCTCCCAAGATCCTCAACAGCCAGTCCACTCACGACTACCTAACGACTAACGACTAACGACCAACGACAAACAACTAATACCCTTTCTCCACCAACGATGACTTCCCACAACCCCTACAAGTCGCTCGTCGTCCACTGCCAGAACTCTCTATACGACGTCTACATCGGCGGTGCTACGCCATGTGCCCCTATCCGTCCGCACAAAATCCCCCAGAATCCGTACGCCCACCCCAACGAACTGTGGTGCAAGCCGGAAGCCGTCGAGGCTTACGAGAGGTGGATATTGCTGTCGGAGGATAGCGATTATCTTATATGGGGCCTCAAGTATCTGCTCAAGAACAAGGTTCTGGGGTGCTGGTGCAAGCCGAGACGTGAACATTGCTGGGGAGACGTGATGGCCAAGTAAGACTTACAACTTTCCATTCCATCCCAACATACTTGGCCAAGTGGAATCATCAGACTGACTAGCATGGTGGTTTAGAATTGCGAACGAGTCCGATGCCGACACCCAGAAGCGCCGGATCCAGCTCCGGGCCCTCGAAGCCTTCAGGAACACCGTCCGTCCAGTGAGCAACAGTACAGACGAGGCGTTCCGCAACTCTCTTATAAGACTAGCTCAAAGTACCAGCAGCTTCAGCTCTGACATCACACCGCTGAGGGAGCAATTTATGGCTGAGACAGGTGCGGTCGATACTAATGCTGGATGTTCGGTCATGCAGAGTATTGAAAACACCCACGACCATGTGGACGAAGACGGTGATTTGGACATGATGGATATTGACATCAAGCCGGCTGAACACCATAGAATCGTTTCTGTCAGATAAATGTTCTAGTTTGTTCGGTCATTACTACTAGTGGCATTGTAAGAGTATGTGTACTAGCTAGTACTGTCATTTGATATACTGGGTTTTGGGAATGCTGTGTCTATGATACCGGAATCTTGTATGAGTTCTGAATAGCGGATGAAACAATAAGCCTTCACGCACAAATTTCTTTGTTCTTTAAACTTCTTTCTTTTGAGTAAATCGACATCACTGACCTTGAGTGAAAAACAAACTAAAACAATAAGTCGCGAAGAGTGCTTGCTATAATACGAAAAACAAAGTTTGTCTAGATTTACTTACTGCCAAATTTTCCCATCCTTAGCTCCCCTTGTTCTAACGAGCACAAGCCCGCTTCCGCTCCTACCTACCACTATTCCGATGGAATCCCCATTCGGGGTTCACTTACAAGCATCTAACCTCAGTGTCGGAAAATACTCCGCCATAAGAAGACCCGTGATCTCGACCATAGCTCATGTACATATCAATAGTGCGCGCACCGCTTTCAATTCCGCATACTGCACCAGCGCTGTTGCCGCACTATGGATACTACCCACCACTGCCGCGCTTCGAGACGAACAAACGGACGTACACGTAACTGCGGTGGACGGTAACGCCATTGAAGCACATGCTGACAATGGCCAAATGCATTTGTACTATCCACCGCAGTCGAAACTAAGAGCACCAAGACCCACCATGTCTACTAGACCACCGCTTGCTTCTGAGAATATTACACACTCCAATGCCTACGCTTGCATGTACTCGACACCCCAAGTGCACATAGTCATAACAAATGACTCGCCTAACTAACATTTTATCGGTACTCAAAGTAAACGGTGGAGGTTACCACCGAGGTAAGTCAAGGGAATCACTTGCTGTCGTCGTTGTCGACGACGCTGGTGCAGATGTGAACTTCCGTTGGTTGGTAGCTTGGGAAGAAAAGTATCAAGATGACGAACGAATAAGAGTTTTTTCGACGTTAGTTGTGGACGGCAGAAGCGGGGAACAACGCAGAAAATACCTCCTGTGTCGAGTAAACATAGGTGAGTAGTAAGTAGTGCTTTTCTTTTTACAAGGGATGGATTATGAAGAGCTGAGCCGTTCCTGCCGTTAGGACTGATACCGAGTAGTTCGTGGAATATTTGCACTGCTCCTCGCCTTGTGTTACTTCCTATAGCTGGTGGTAATCTGGAACAATGGGCGGTTTTGCATGCTTCCGAATAGTGCTGATAGGTCGTTCGTCGTTCGGTGTTGTACGGTCGTTGTGGCTTGCTCACGGAAGACGTAGTAGTGGCTGTTGATGCTGGTGAGGAGGGGAACGCCAAATGAAGAAATTGGGATGGAATTATGTCTTTTTCTAGTCGAGAGCTCTCGGGAAGATTTCTGGCTGTTGTTGAATTGTTGTGCATGAGTGCTGCTGCTGCTAAGTCCGAAAGTTGGAGCTGGTTGCTGGAGGGAGTGGGGACCATGCATGCATTTTCTTTACTGTTTAGAAGGTATAATTAGTCAAGATGGGAATAAATAATGATTCTGAAGAAATCCTGATGTAGTTTTTGTTTAGAAATGTGTATGCCGCTTTCGTCTTTGTGGATTTCCTGTGCTGTCACGCCGTGTGTGTTAAATCACCCACTGTACCATAAGCTCGCATGGCCAAGTTGGTAAGGCGCGGCACTAGTAATGCCGAGATCAACGGTTCAAATCCGTTTGTGAGCAATTATCTTTTTTTGGATATGCAAAGCTCAAGAAATACTGCTCTTTTTGCATGTATCATACTCGCACATATCGTGACGGGAGAGAGCTGTCTTTTACCATTTTTGGGTTCGGTTGTCATCTCGGAACGGAGGAATGTTGATGCGCGTCTCTTCCCCGCAGCCGCCAAGCCCCGATCTATGCACCCGATGACATCAGCCCACTCTCCCCCGATCACGATAGCACCGCATGTAGCCAACTCACCTCATCTCCGCCGGCCTCAATCTCTCCATCACCACCCTCAACACCTCAATTCCATCACTCACTCCACAACACAATGGCAACCCGCGCACCCCGCACCCTCCTCGTCTGCGGCGGCTCCGGCTTCCTCGGCAGCCGCATCTGCCAGATCGCCGCCGCCCGGAAATGGCGCGTGATCTCGCTCTCGCGGTCCGGCGAGCCGTCGTGGAGCCCGCCGCCCGCGCCCGAGTGGGCCAGCAACGTGACCTGGCGCAAGGGCGACATCATGGACCCGGCGACGTACCGCGACGCGCTGGGCGAGGCCGACGCCGTCGTGCACACGATGGGCATCCTGCTGGAGGCGGACTACAAGGGCGTGCTGCAGGGGAAGGAGCCGGTGTGGGCCGGGCTGAAGAAGGCGTTTGACAGTGCGCGCGGGACGGGGGAGAACACGGTCCGCGTCGGCGAGGCGGGGTTGAGCTACGAGACGATGAATCGGGACACAGGTGGGTTCCCCTGTATGAGGGCGGACGGGTGAGGGTGCTGACGGACGGTAGCGGTGACGCTGGCGGAGGAGACGATCAAGGCCGGCAAGGCCAAGTCGTTCCTGTATGTCAGCGCCGTCGACAGCTTCTTTGCGCTGCCGAAGCGCTACATCACGACCAAGCGCGAGGCGGAGGCGCGCATTGCGGCGCTGGACGGCGGGCTGCGCAGCGTGTTCCTGCGCCCGAGCTTTTTGTACGACTCGAGCCGCACCGTGACGATTCCGTTGGCGGGGCTGTTGAGCGTCACGAGCGCGGTCAATGGGCTGTTTGGGAGGAAGCTGCCGCTGCTAGGCGCCGCGGGGTGGAAGCCGTTGAGTGTTGAGGATGTGGCGGGCGCGGCGGTGAAGGCGCTGGAAGATGAGACGGTGACTGGGGCGCAGGGTGTACCCGAGATTGAGACGCTCGCGGCGAGGGTGTGGAGAGAGGGCATGCTGTAGGTTTGCGAACAGGTCATGGGGAACACTGGTTGGGTCGGGAATACCTCCTATGCGTGTGATATTGGGTATAATGGTAATACAAAAGTTTGCGCTCTCCTCGCTACTACGCATGTGAGGCTCGAGATATGTGTTCTAGACGCATTCCTGTGGCGCTGAACTTTGTGTGACGGCTGCAAATCACGAGATGAACCTTCATCTCATTTTCGGTATGACGAATTGCCAAGCTTACCCTCCCGCGGCAAAAGTCCGATTATCTACATTTGCCCCTCCCCCGCCACCCTGTCGTTCCGTTCGTCAATTTTATAGGCATCTTATCTGAACTCACCTCATCTCACATTCGTTTTCTCGATAGAATTCTCCACCACAATGACCGACACCAAAATCCCGATCACCATCGGCGTCCTCGGTATGCGCCTCCTACCTACCTCCATAAGTTTTACACGCACTAACCCCCCGCAGCCCTCCAAGGCGCCTTCTCGGAGCACCTTCAGCTCCTCCACCTCGCAGCGCCCACCCTCCCCGAACACCGCTACACGCTCACCTTCCGCCTCGTCAAGACCCCCCCAGAGCTCGCGCTCTGCAGCGCACTCATCATCCCCGGCGGCGAGTCCACAACAATGGCGCTCATCGCCGCGCGCTCCTCGCTCCTCGAGCCGCTCCGCGACTTCGTCAAAGTCGCGCGGCGCCCGACGTGGGGCACGTGCGCAGGCATGATCCTGCTGTCCGAGTCCGCGAACCGCACCAAGGTCGGCGGGCAGGACCTGATCGGCGGGCTCGACGTGCGCGTCAACCGCAACCACTTCGGGCGGCAGGTCGAGAGCTTCGTGACGCCGCTGCAGCTGTCGTGTCTCGGCGCGGGCGCGGCGCCGTTCAGCGGCGTGTTTATCCGCGCGCCGATCGTCGAGGCCGTGCTGCCGAAGACGCATGCGCGCGAGGAGGAGACGGTGCATGCGCCAAGCAAGAATGTTGCGGGCGCTGTGGAGGCAAGGATTATGGAGGGGCAGTGGGAGCGCGTGGAGGTGCTGGCGGAGCTGCCGGCGAAGGAGGTGGAGCCGCGGACGGATGAGGGGTTGAATAGGGCGGACCGCAGGCTGAGTGAGACGGATAGTACTGGCCATGTGAGTGCTGAGACGATGGCGGACCGGGAGAGGGAAAGGGAGAAGAAGAGCGGGAATGCGAGGGTTGTGGCGGTGAGGCAGGGGAATTGCTTTGGCACGAGCTTTCACCCGGAGTTGACGGGCGATACGAGGCTGCATCGGTGGTGGTTGGAGCAGGTTATACAAGATTTGGAGAGGAGGGAGGAGCTGGCGAAGATTGTGGAGGTGGAGGTTAGGTAGATGGGGATTTGGGCGAGTGGGCAGTGTGGGTTGGTGGGCTGGTTTGGATTGCGCATATAGATGGAATACCACGATCGTTTGTTACAATTTGTTACTTGTATACTTGAGTATCGCGAGCAAATGGGTGTTTGATAGACATAGTCAAAGCTTTTGGTTTGAACGGACTATTGTAGCATCGGTTCTTGTGATGTTGCGCCACGGCGATCAACAGCCACAAAGTACACGAATTTGTGAACACACAACGGCCCGAAGGTTGCAATACATAATAGCACGCTTATACACTGTGCCTGCTTTTGGGGTTGAACAGGGCTGAATTTTTGCATGATGGAATGTAGTACAGCCGTTTCAACTGACTCGTGCATCCAGACCACAGCATGTGAGCGCTGTTGAGAGCTTTGCTTTTATCTGATCAGTTAGTACCATGTAGGCATTGCTTACTTCCGACATAGCTCTGCGTCATCCCACAGCACAGCTATTAATCCAAACCCCTCTGCAGATATATTTCTGTCGGCACCGATCTCGATCCCATCCTCCCATCCAACACCCGCAAAATTCTCTAGCCACAGGCAACATGTCCATCAACGCCGATCCCTCCCATCGCCCCTTCTCCACCTGCTGCTTCCGCCAACCTTATCTTCACACAGGTAGGGTACAGCACTGCAGCCCTAACCCAGCACGCAGCCGGGGCTCGGAAGGAAACAAATTTAAATTCGGATCGGATCAGCTGCGGACCCTGCAGCGCCCAGCCAGCCTTATCGGCCTAGCGCGGCTGATAGCTCGCTCGTGATTAGTAGCCTCCGGCTTGGAGCGTCCCCTCCTCCTCTCTTGTCCTGTTCTTACGCTCCGCATTCCAGTGTTCCTGTTGCCCCCACCGCCCCCGAGTTCTGAACTTCTGAACTTCTGCCTTGTTGGCTGTTGATGCGCCTGGAGATCCGACAGCTGATCCACACTGCCGCTTGACATCCAGTGCCGCTTGACATCGTGCCGCTTGACAGCGTCACGCGCCGGTACCCACCCCCAGATTGCGTGCCGGCACGGCTTAGAAATTACCCTCCGCGCGCGCCCGACAGCGCAGATTAATAATATACCCAGCAGCATATAAGAGATGAGCAGCCCAGTCCGGGGCACGCAGAAGCAGAAGCAGAAGCAGAAGCAGACGGTCCACTTCGTGCCCAGCATGACCTCCGCCTCCAGCACCGCGCCGCCGTCGGTGCACTCGGCGACCGCGAAGACGCCCCTCCTGGCCAGCAGCGACAAGGCGGCCCCCGACGAGAAACCGGACGGCGTGTTCTGCGGCTTCTGGCGCTCCGGCAATGTCGGCATGGTCGCGAGCCTGCTGGTGCTCGCGTTCTTCTTTGGCACGATCGTGGTGAAGAACAAGACGCGCACGCTCGACGACGATGCGTTCATGGCGACGGGCTACCACGGCGTCGTCAGCAGCGACGTCGACGAGTGCTCGAGCATCGGCGTCGACGTGCTGCAGGCGGGCGGCAACGCGGTCGATGCCGTGATCGCGACCGGCGCCTGCATCGGCACCGTCAACATGTTTGCGTCCGGCGTCGGCGGCGGCGGGTTCCTGGTCGTGCGCATGAGCGACGGCGAGAGCACGACGTTCAACTTCCGCGAGATGGCGCCGGGCGCCGCGCACCGGGACATGTACGAGCACGACTACGAGGCGGCGAAGCGCGGCGGGCTGGCGGTCGGCGTGCCCGGTGAGCTGCACGGGCTGATGACGGCGCACCAGCACTACGGCGCGCATCCGTGGCACGAGCTGTGGGCGCCGAGCATCGACGTCGCGACTCGCGGCTTCCAGGTCAGCGCCACGTTCAAGCGCATCATGGGCGGCAGCGAGGCGTTCTTTGAGCAGAACCGCCCGGACTGGGACTTCCTGTTCCACAACGAGACCGAGGCGCTGGTGACGGTCGGCGACACCATCCGCCGGCCGGAGTACGCCCACACGCTGGCCAAGATCGCCGGCGACGGCAGCGGCGATGGCTACGGCGGCGTGCACGACTTCTACAACGGCTCCATGGCCGCCGAGTTCGTCGCGACGGTCCAGGCCGCCGGCGGCATCATCACGCTCGCCGACATGGCCAACTACTTCACCGCCGTCACCAACACCTCGCGCACCGTCTTCCACGGCCACGAGGTCGTCACCTGCCCGCCGCCGTGCTCAGGCCACGTGCTCCTCGAGGGCCTCAACATCGTCGAAGGCCTCCCGATGTCCGACCCGCACACGCTCCTCCCGCACCACTACCTCGTCGAAGCCATGAAACACCTCTCGGCGGGCCGCACAGAGCTCGGCGACCCCGCCGACCCCGTCGTCGCCGCCAACGCCGCCCGCATCGCCGAACTCATCTCGAAGCCCTACGCCGCCGCGCTCCGCGCCAACATCTCAGCCCACACCACCTACCCGTGGCGCCACTACAACCCGCGCTACGGCCCCAACGACCCGCACGGCACCTCGCACATCTCCGCCATCGACGCGCACGGCAACGCCGCCGCGCTCACCACAACCGTCAACCTCTACTGGGGCGCGCGCCTGCACACCCCCGGCGGCGTCATCCCAAACTCGCAGATGGACGACTTCTCGCTGCCGGGGCGCTCCAACGCGTTCAACCTGCGCCCGAGCGTGTTCAACTACATCCAGCCGGGCAAGCGGCCGCTGTCGTCCTCGGCGCCCACGATCCTCGCACACCCGACGGGGAGCGTGCGGCTGGTCCTGGGCGCGTCCGGCGGCTCGCGCATCGTGACGGGCGTGTTCGAGGCGGTCGTGAAGAACCTGCTCTGGGGCTACGGCCTGGTGGAGACGGTGCGCAGCAAGCGCGTGCACCACCAGCTGGTCCCGGATGTGCTTAATACGGAGCAAGGCGTCGAGGACTGGATCGTCCGCGGCTTGCGCGGGCTCGGCCATGAGGTCGTCGTGAATGGCGCGGGAGAGGCGGGGATGAGCGTGTTGCATGCGGTTGGGAGGAGTAGGCGCGGGGGACGGGTGAGAGGTGTGGCGGATTGGTGGAGGAAGGAGGGGGTTGCGAGGGCTTATTAGGTGTGCGTTTTTTTGGTGCGGGCGTTTTTGGTGTGCTTTTTGGGCTGCGGGGTGTGATGGGGTGTGTACAGAGGGGTGTGTATAGAGCGGTGGGTGAGTGTGAGAGGTAGAGATAGACTGTAACTTATGTGTATGCGTGGTGTGTTCATAGCGGAAGCCATTTTGGAGCATTTTGGGATGTAATGATAATACAAATTCTGTATATTCACGAGTTGTCCGAGTGATGTCTAGACACATGAGATTGGCAGGGTCCACTGAGAACCATTCCAGAAAGCTCGGAATCACAGTGCCGAAGGACGGGAGGCGGGAGACGGAAGACAGGCGGAACTGGGGCGGTAGTTTAGGTGGAGTTGTCTTTCAACGGATACGGTACGGAACAAGCTGCCGACTGCTGCAGATTCCCGACGCCACAGAAACCCATGATCCTCCGTATCCGAAACTAGAGTGTTTATTTCACTTTGACAGATCCGCTACGGAACACGCCCTTGAAGGAAGGAATGATGGAGGCCGGGGGGCTTGTTAGCTGCCTCTACGAGAGGGATACACTACCGTAGTCGTTTCCGCCGATGCGATATCCACGTCGCCACGTCCCACGCCCCAACACAAAGTCCAACACCGAGCACTCCCCAAACGTTCGCGGAGTCAAATATTACACGCTAAGACATGAAGCTCGCATGGCCAAGTTGGTAAGGCGCGGCACTAGTAATGCCGAGATCAACGGTTCAAATCCGTTTGTGAGCAGATTTCTTTTTTGGATTATTCATCTTTGCAGATTGGGGGCATGTGTTTTTATATAGAAGATTAGAATTTGTGAATGAGGGAGAGATTTGTGGGTAGATTAACGGTGGGGAGGGCAGTATCAGTAGGGGAATCGCGCCATCACGTGTACTTACGTTCGTTTCACCCGGCCGGCAGAAAATGGGGCCAGAGGTTTACGGCCGGCGGAAGGTTGGGGATGCGTTGAGCTGCACATCATAGGTATTTTTGAAGTTTGAACATATAATTGTGTTCCATTGTTTGTCGGGTGGACGGAAAGAGAAAGAGAATAGCAGAATAAGGGCGATGAGACTCTCCGCCAGGGACCGAGCCCATGACCAAACAAACCCCAATGACCTCTGGCGCAGATTTGCTATCTTCAACAGGTAGTGACTTGTCTTTGCCGACCTGGGGTCGTGGGCTTGGGGGTTTGTACTGAAAGGAATGCTGCAGATATTGGGAGGCATACGAAGCATCATTCTCGAGGAGAGGCCGAATGGTGGGGGTTTTTAGGAGATAGAGAAGCAGTGTTTGCAGGTGGGGTTGAAGTTGTTTGGCAATGCCAATCAAGGAGCTCCATGGATTGGTTTAAACTAAACTAATGTTCATGATGATGATCCCATACTTTGTACTCCCGCAACCCACAACTTTCGCTTCACAAGATTCGGCTGCTTCTTTGACGCCCATCATAGAGCCCCACTCTGCGCCTAAGCTGTATCGACGAATATCGAGGATACTTAGGCCAACAATACTACAATTTTTGAACGCATGAGCTTTTGATCGTGTTTGGTGCTAGGTTGTGTTACAGGAAGAGAACGAGCGGAGCAGAATACGTGCGGTCAGAGAGAGTCTAACTCCTGAGCCGCATACATTACCAAAACCGAATGATTTCGGGTGCAGAATTGCAATTCCAATACACTTGGCTATTACAAGACAAAAAGCGTTGGGAGGGGTCAAGGAAAGCGAGTGATGCAACATGATGGACAATGAAAACAACGTTGTGACAGCGAGAAAGCGGAATTGAGTTTGAATTAGTATTCTCAGTATCTTTGATTCCTAATTTCTGTTGATATGCCTGTTAGGAAATTTCCAGCGAACGAATACTCATGGACGTCTCCCGGATGTTCAGTCGTAACGTTCAACGGTGGAAACTTCCTGAACGTCCCAAGATTGTGTCAGGGTAACGACCAAAGGGAGCAATCCATACAGTTATTGGCATTCTAGGGCTTGGAGGGCTGAAAACATCACTCGGCGGAGCCTGTTTGTAGACTCCCAACTTCCTGCCGCCTGCGTGACGCGTCATGGTCCTCGGCCTTTGTTCTCATCGCCAATGATCGGTAATCGTTGGGCACGCCTTATCTCAACCGTGTTAGTACGGCGCAGTTGACGCCCCGACTTCACACAGCTTGGTGCACTCTGATTTGAGAATCCAAGGGAGTAGCCGGTTTTGAAAAACGGATCCTCATACTTACCGTGCCACGGAGGCCTAGTCCAACAATCTCTGTATAGGGCTGGTAGCTCATGATCTCGATACTCTCCACCGCTGATCTGTCCAAGTAATCACTTTCATCATCATCCCGCTTCAGGCAATTCGCGGGGAATAAACTATAGAATCTTAAAAACATATGATATTGGCGTTTGGGCCGCGTTTGGACAACCGGTGAGCGAATACTACCATTCGTCTGGCCGGTCGTTGCAGAACCATGAACGGCTTAGAGTTCCCTTATTACTCGGGTGCGAACAAAGAAGCCATCCCCCGGTGTGGCCATCGCTTCGATCCGTTCTACGGTTGCGGCAGTTCGCGACGCGTGGTTTCTATACTATCCTGCTGATATAGGCGCTTGATCGGGCGATCGTATATATATGGCCGAATGAAGACACGATGTCTTGTCCAAGCTTCAGACGGCATACGGCATCGGTTTGATCAAAACGTCAACGGCAGCGAGTGAGACTATATGAGCTCGCATGGCCAAGTTGGTAAGGCGCGGCACTAGTAATGCCGAGATCAACGGTTCAAATCCGTTTGTGAGCAATTTCCTTTTTGTTTTTTGCCAAAAATGTCTGCATGTATCTTCTTTTTCTCCCCGAAAGCTATAGAGAAGTTGCGTGCAGCACAGACACGTGCTTGTGCTTACTAAAAAGAAGGAATATAAGCTTTGGTCATGTGATAGCAAATGACTCAGTGTTGACTTAGCATGAGCACGAACTCTCACACGTGGAGTCTTTTGGTGTTTTCACAGCTTTACAGTGTAGTCATCACTCTTACTACTTTATGTAGAGTACATGAATTAGAAATAAGCTTCTTTTTCACATTACGATTCATGCACTCTCCAAATCCTCATCTCTGCCAACAGTAATATCACAGCATCTAGAATATACCTACCGTGATACCTACCCCCTTCGGACGTTTCTCCATGGCAGATGCACTTTTAGACAGTGGCGTTGTTTCGACTTTCCGAACCTAGAAAGCGAACCCTTCCTTCCTTCCCATCTTAGTTTGCCTTCATAGGGCATCGCCACTGGCTTTGCCGCTGTGTGGTTAACAGTAACACCACACATGCCGTTATCCGTTTACCGCCCTGAAAAAAACATCGCGGTAGGAATCAAAAATTCACTTCTCCAGGCTCCAAAAGCCTGGAAAAAGATATGCAAGTGCTCACAAACGGATTTGAACCGTTGATCTCGGCATTACTAGTGCCGCGCCTTACCAACTTGGCCATGCGAGCGCACGATATCTCACTCGTCGAAGTTGTCAATAGGAATGGCCGTGACCGAGAGTTAGTTGAACTTTTCCCCAATAGATCTTCGGTTTCACTCGGCGCAAGCTACGTTTTTGATCAATAACTGCTTAGGAACTACGATGATAGCCTAGCCTGCCTCAGTACGGATTCAATATTGCAGATTCGTTCCATTTCCAAATGAGCTCCCGCGTTGATAACTTATGACTCAAATGAACTCTTTAACCAATCCGTTTGCTGTTTAAATATTCGATCGCCGGCAATTTCTGTTTGACAAGCAGCAACTTTCAGCTCGTAAAATGCTGTGTTATCTGCACGATAAAGAAAACATATATAATTGTCAGATACTTACTCCACATCTCAAACGGCTGGCTGCATGGACGCACTCTTGCAAGTTGCAGCTGAGCCGCTGTAAAGCATTTATACATTATTACAAACCATATATATAGAGTGCTTTGCACAATAATTTATCAAGCCGGTCTCTTTTTCGGATACTAGGTGAATACAAGGTAGCAAAAAGGTTGAGAAGTACCAGGACTCGAATCACTCGATTCCCCACACAACTTGACCCCGCAAAAATCCTCCACAATCTTCATGGCCCACAATCCCCACATATACCCCATCCCACAGCACGTCCCTACATCCCCATGCATAATTTATGTAATTATGCATCCCGTCACCCAACATCCCTGCTCGCTCGCTCGCCCGGGCGGGCCGCTCGAGGTCTCGGCCTTCTTACCGGCCGTCGCCGTCGCCGCCTTAGTAAGACCTGCTTGCCGAAAATCCGAATGCACCGTGAATTCGGCCCGTTCCGAGTCTACCGAATCCCATTTCGCATATGTATGATGAGCCCCATGCGCTAACATGTGCGTTGCAAAAAAGCGTGACGCAATGTGCAAAGTTCTACCTGATCGTTGATGCAAACTTTGCTCTGCAACCAATAGACAAGTGTCGCCAGTCCGCTATCACGGCCGGTTACCTTATACACACATGTACAAAATATAAGGTTTGTACCACAACCCCACGCCGGCCGCCGCTTCTTATTGGTCAATTCCGGCGTCAGGGTCAGCGTCTGTAAACATCCATCCCTGTCCCTGGCCCCCCCCGCCAGCGTCCGCAACAACGTCCACTAAAGCATCGTGAACCCATTCTGGAAATATGTACTCCATATAACCTTATTTAGTCCAATTAAACGGTTGCCACTGTAATGAGGAAATGAGCGGGCCGTTCCTAGTGTTCGAAACCGGGAAACGCTTAAACTGGAAAACGGCCGCGAACAACCATACACACCACAATACACACCATAATTCACACATACCACACCAGTACCACAAAAACAGTAACACAAAGCAATGTTATACGGCATCGTGCGCAGGCTCGGCACAGCCCCGGAGACAAGACGATAACACATATGCTGCTGCAATATTACGCTCCACGGCATGTAATTATGGCGCGGCAGAACTTCCGAGCCTGACTCCACCTCCTGTGCACTCGCACGGTAGCAAGCCGTATTACCGTCTCACAGAACCATCCGTGCACCAGAGCTAGATAACAAAATTTTCAGCTATGGTTATGGTTATCTTCATATAGGGCTAAAACATGTCTCAGATCCCCCAGAGGTTCGGGTGCAACTGTGGTTGGATGAATATTTCGAGTGAGCCCTCGTGCGACCGTCTAGCGGGAGGTGTATACGTCACGGTAGGGCTGGGCGGCCGGCGGAGCTCGACACTAAGATGTAGTCAACATTAGTCGCGATCTCGCCATAGAAATTACAACAGTGCAAAACGATGTGACGTACCCTATAGCGCAAGATGATGAGGCGGCGACGAAGCGGGCGTGCGATATATAAATTTTGCCCGAGGGATATGTGTAAGATTAGATGGCCGACGCGCATCATACTAGAAGACTGACAATTAGCATTACGATCACAGTTGCAAAGTTTGTTCACGGTAATTGTTAGGAAAAAATTAAACTTATGTGTACCATAATATGAACCGCTTTTATTCGTAAAATAGAACACAACTCCCGATACGATACTAGTCGCCCAGCCAACAGAGTACAGCAAAGAAAACAAACACAGACAGACATGAATAGTGCGCGTGTTCATAGAGCACAAAAAAATAATCAATTGAACAGAAAACCGTCCGTTATCCCATAATGCATGATCCTCCCCCCCGTGTGATTTTTTTTTGTTCCTTTTAATGTGCCTCCCGTCTTTTTGCCCCCAAAACCAATGCCCTTTCCTTCGATTTCCAATGCTTCCTTTTTCTTCATCATCTTCCCTTGCCCTTTTCCCTCAACCAGTCCAGTACACCAATGTAGTAAAAACGTAACACAAGACCCATCCAAAGGAGCCTGTCATATAAGTTCCCGAGGCCTCCGTGCAATGTTCCCCCATAACGAAGTTTAACCAAGAAGTTGAGAGGAGTAAGATAAAAAAAAAAACAAGATGCATCAACGAGGGTAGTAGGAAAGAGGGTAAGGAAACAACCCAGACCGAAAACCGTGAAAGTGGACAGAAAAAAAACTCCAGAAAGAAAAAACTGCAAACAAGAAAAAAGAATCATCAAAGCGAAGTCATTACAAGAAAGACAGACGCCACAGCAGGCCAGAGTATCAAAACCCTGTGCGAAAAGCATATGTGCAAGTATGAAACGTCAGATACAAAAAAGCCCGCGTTATAAAACAATGCAGAACAGTATCAAAGTCAAGAACACCCAAATATCAACATAATAAACACATGGAACAATAAAGTCAAGGGCCCGAGCGAAGGTGCGCCTCGCAAGTATACAAAAAAGTGAGAATGAGGCAGCCAGTTGATGGTTACGCCTCGATGTCCTGGAGTTGTTCGACCCTCTGTTGAGAACGGCGAACTGGATGTTTGGTAAGGCATGTTTCTCAAACCCATTCCCTCACAGGTCTTCCTATCCTACAAGTACCACTTCTATCGATGCATCTAACATATAGCAGTTGGTGTTTTTGTTGCATCAAACCGAAATGCCCCTGACTGTCTTCGCTTATGATGAAAGCCAGCATAGTTTGGGGTGATCGGTGAGGTGTTTCCAGAGGTATTGTGTTGGGCAATAGTCATAGCTGGAGGTGATGGTGCGAGTGTGTACCGAGGGGTTGATGCCTTTTCGTTTCCGGGGAGTTGAAGTTGGAGATGCACTACATCTTTCTTCTTCTTCTCAGATGATGCTCTATGTGTGTTGTTTGATGAAGCCTTTGAAGTGCCAAACTTGTTAGGTTAGTATTCCACCAATTTGAATCTAAAATGAAATTGAAAACTTACAAAGCAGTAGTTGTCCAAAAGCTCGCGATAGGACGGTGACTCGATTGATGGCTTTCCAGTGTTGAAGAAAACATCAGGCTTGATGACCTCTGGGTGGCCCGCTCCGCTGATAGATGGGCTTTCCATCGGGGTTGTCGATGACTGCACTGAAAGATAGTTGACCTTGGGTACAAGGTCAAAGTACTCCTTCTTCGGCTCGTTGTGCTGAACCTCGGCGGGCTTTTGCGTTACGGTGCCAGCTGCCTTGATTGCTGCATTCAACGATGCGCCGAAGTCATAGCGGTTTCCAAAAGCATTGCCCGACGGATTTGCTCTACGTGTGGGCAAGGCAGTGTCGTCGTCGATAACAGCAGACTTCCTTGATTTTGATCGGGGAGATGGGTCGGTTGATCGGGGGCTGAGTTCCCTAGCCCTCTCAAAGAAAGCATCGTCAAGAATACCAAAGTCATCGAGGTTAGGCATAGACCTAGGGCGGGAACCAGCAGACACTGGCCGAGACCGTGGCAAGCGAGGGCCCGTGGCGCGAGCAGTTTGTGCCTTTGGTGTTTTCTTGAAGTCGACGTGAAAATTGAAGCCAGCGTTGTTGTCCCAGTGCTCTTGACCAGCCGTGCAGTAGCGAATGCAAAAGAAAAGAGTTTTCTTTTCAAGGTTTGCCTGTTCTGCAAGCTTAATCTTAAACACGAACCGGTCAGCTCCATCCTCACGATCTTTCCTTCGAACATCGCTGCTATATTCTGCAGTAACTTCCGATACCGTCTGCCAATAGTCAAACGTGAACCGAGTTACCACATGCTTTTGAAATGCCATATTCACGCAAGCAATAGTTCCAATTAGGCTCTGCTTATCAGTTGAAAGGCAAACTTTTTCCAAGCGTACAGGCATCGATTTTCGGGACTCGAGGTCCTTGGGAAAGTTGGGAAGGATGATTTCCCAGTCGAATTCTGGTGAGTTGGGTCCGAAAGGATACTCGGACTCTCCATCATAAGCAGTTTCGACAGGAGAAGACCCGGCAGAGACGGCTGAAGGCTTCTCAGAATGTAGGAAGTGTCGTACATGTTCAATTCGCGAATCGAAGTGGACGTTCTTTGAAGGAAATGTAGGTGTGGATGGCATACTGATTGGGCGAGAACGACTGGGAGATTTCAAAGAAGATTTGACAACCTCGCCACTCTTTTTGCGTACCATAGCCGGTGCTATCCGATAGGCGTCGTCTTCAATGTCGCTCATGCTGTCAGATCTGCTAGATCTGCCTGACCCAGCCGAACGAACACCAATATCGATGAGCACTGCGGAATCAGAATATGTTTGACGATGAGATATCCGTCTCCTAGACATGGACATACTGGAATCCAGTGGTGATGGTGGCTTACGAGGCATAGATGCATCCGGAGAAGCAGATCGCTGTGGTCCTAGGCCCTGCAAGGCCTCTACCAGCTGGTCTTCCAATAACCCCAAATCCCTCCCCCTCCTCGGAACACTCTCGTCCTCGTCACTAGAATTCTGCTGTGAGTCAGGTGGTGACATCACAGCACCTTTGGGAATCAATGACATCCCATCATCCACTGGTGGCGGAGATTGATGTAAACTTTCACTTCGTGGATCTTTGAATGCTAGAGATGTAGAAGACCGATTTGCCGCTGGGATAAACTCCAACGACGGTGTCGATACTGATGATGAACGGCGGTGCTTGTGGAGATATGTAGCAGATCTGGGAGGATTCGGGCTATTGATCAAGTTCCTTGTTGACTGGGCGCCTTGATCATGGTTGGAGAAAGAAGAGGACCTGCTGGTGTTGCGGGACGGACCAGGAGACTGGCTGGGTGGTGTATAAGGCATTCGGTCGGCTTTCGATATAAACTTCCAGATATGATAAGATAAAACTATGCTGACGAGTAAGGCTTGGAGGAGCCAAATAGATTCGTCGAATAGCTTCAAATCGCCGAAATCATGGGGAAGGGACAAAATAAGAATAAAAAAGAACTCGAAGACAGAAAAGATATGAACAATGACGTTCACCCTGATATCAGTTGAGTTAGCATGGAAACCGGCAGAACTAGACTTGAGCACATACCGACTAAGCAAACAAGCGTTCGTCAACTGATTGGACTGAACGCTATTGCTACTTCGCTGATGTTCCAGGCCTGCTACGGTTCTGGAAACACTGGCGTGCGGGAAGTTTGTGGCAGGAAGTTCACTCAGTGAGTTCCCTCTCGACAAGACCTCTTTGCTGAAGAGGTGCTCGAAGTCCAGGATGAATGTGGTAGGCGGTCACTCTGGTCTGCTGTCACAATACAACAGTACGACCCAGAGGATATTCGAGGCAAGCGATGGCCTTCTTGAGGTGGAGGAGGAGGAGGGGAGGGGCGGGTAGTTGTGGGAGGTTGAGCACAGGTTTGTGTGGTTGGAAGAAAGAAGAGAAGTTGAAGAAACGGGGGGAGCACAGGGAAGAAAAGAGAAACGGATGAGCAGGGATGCGAATAGAGCAAGCAGCGGTGGTGTGAAAATTGCCCGCCCGCCGCTGATCCAAAATATCAAGATGGACGAGACGGGCTGTTGCGAGCAGCGATGAAGGGGCAAAGCCACTCTCGCCTGCACTTATCAACACTAACCCGATATCGTGATATCAAGGACACCACTTTGTCGCTCCGGGTCAACACTTCCGCCCGATCCCTAAATGATACCGTTGCGGTCCGGCAACATAGAATATGATTTTTTTTTCATATGTACGGCTTTCTTTCTTTTCTTTCTTTCTTCTTTCTTTCTTTTCTTTTTCCAAGACACTTATGCACTGTGGCAAGAAGACGTACTATCTGGCATGCTGCTGCTGCTGCTGCTGCTGCTGCTGCTGCTGCGCTGCTCCTACTGCCAGAAGTACTATCCAGCTCCCGAGGACTGGCGCAGTTATTTTTTCCTGTCTAAATTCACTTGCCAACACCTACAAAAAATAAACCCCCTCCCATCCACTACACTAGGTAATTGTCTAAGCACTTGCGTTGAGAGTACCTTCTCTCTTTCACTACATCGGAGAGCCAACTGAAACCGGCGAACAATACAGCAGCATGCCGTGCCCACGCCCCCCAAGGTGAGTCGCGACAAGGTTCCAGACCCCCCTGCAAGCAACGGTTCGTTTTTTACAGGCCGCATCTGCACTTCCTTGACCCATGGGGGGGGTGAATGCTTGGCCTTGTTGAACCTCATCTGCTGGTATTTTTTTTTGTGGTGGAGTGTGGCCGTATACTTGCATGCAGAAAGTCGATGCGCTGCTGAGACATGCAGCACTGGTTATCATCCCACTCGTCGTCGCGTTGCCTTCCTTCCCCATATGTCAAGGGTTTGCTCTGCTCCTATCAGACGCGCGGTGCCGGGGTGCACCTCTGATTGGCTCCTGGTGACAGCCTGTGCAGACACTCCAGAATCCGAGCTATGGCTCTTGCACAACGCCATCCCAAAGCAGAACATTCCGCAGTATGAAATTAGAGGTCCATGCAGAGCTTTGCATGTATGAAAGTACTTTATTATTATTTTTATTTTACATACGTGTGGTCCACGGATAACTCTGTCTGGTTCACTGTGCATCTCAAGTGAGTGCGACGGAGGAATTCGGCCTTGTGGGCCGTTGAATAGGACAGTCCGTTTGAAGATGGACGACCAACGCTGTACTTGCTTTGAGCGTTGTCTTCCTAAGTACAGATACCGTGTTCGTTCGGCTGGTCGGTCATTTTTGTCGCTTGCGCTATTGCTCACTGATAAATTACTCCGAGTGCAGAAATATTCCTCGCCGACGTCATGAGTAAGAATGGTGTTGGTGTTTAGCGCAATTTTGAAGCGTAATAACAACGCTGTCCTTAACTTCGCTTCTGCGAGAGAGCCTCGCGGGTGGTCTACAGATCGTGAAAGTCACGGGCGATCGACGGGGGATGGAGCTATTCTCAAACGTTACTGAACGTCCCAGGCGCCGCAACTAACTAACGCTCTGGGCAACAGATAACTCCTCGGTGGGCAAAATGCGCAGTCGGGCAACCGACAAACAGTGGGGGAACTTTGGTTGTCCAATCACGGGAGGCCGCAACCGGGATCTTGGATGGCACGGAAGCAATACGTACCGCTCAACAAATCATGTACGGCATGTAATCTGAGCCGCATAAACAATGATGCAAACCAGTAAAGAGAAAGAGAGACACGCCGCAAGAGTTCATGATGTACGGAGTACACGTAGTTACGCCTTCGGACCCGGCTGCTCGTTCCTCTGCAATACGTTTGCTGCCAACCTATGTCTAATTGGCCATTCCATTCCACAAGGTTCTTAGTAGCATTTCGATTTGGCATTTTCATCTGCACGACATGATGTGGCACTGGGTAGGGTTACGGTACGTTACGGACAGGATCTGAGTATGATGCTGTAAGAGTCCTCCTCCTCCGGACTCCTTCTCTCCCTCCTCCTCAGATCAAAGTGCAGCTGCAGGCACACAGACGGCACGGCGGGGAGTAAATTTGGAGAAGGGAAACAGCAAATCGGCAACCTGATCCCCAGAATTTTGTCAGCTTCGACTCCTTGCTTGCGCGGGCGGAGGTAGTGGGGCAGCTGCAATCACTGATGACGAGATTCTGTTAATACACTCATCTTTGGCGTCGTTAGTTCGGCAGCGCCACAGCAAAGCTCAAAACGCTTATTTTCTAGGCGTTTCGGCTTGCGCCACAGTGAAAAAAAAAGCAGCCTGGATTCTCAAGGCCTTGTACGTTCTCGGCTGATGTTTCTTGTCTGAGACCGTCGTAATTCGTTGCTGCCCCTGTCGTAATCCAACGGTCCGGAACCGAACATCCGCCACTCACAGACGTTTCTTCTTTTGTCTTAAACTGTAAACGAACCTTCCTCGGTCGGATATCTTCATCAACAACGACGACACTCAGTCTGGTTCCTTATCATCAAACCCACAGCTTCATGGTGTTGTCTTTTAGCTTCAAACAAAAGCATCAGTCTTGGATGAGGTTTGCGGGGAATCGTACAGCCGCTCTGGTTTGGCGGGGTAGAGCATTCTGCATGCATGCGTCTGCAACCACACAGCAAGGAGCCTTTATGCGTGCCTGATAGAAACATGTACTGTCATGTAAAGTTTACATAGGTACTTGTTCTCGATATACATCGGTGATTATTCATAGCGGCGGGACTTTCTTTCTTTTTACAGCAGGGTCTACATCCCACATGTACTCTACTTCACTGTGCGTCTACGGAGTATACACAGCTGGATCTCATGGCTCCCGAGGAAGAACCAAACATACATATATCAACCTAGCTTGAGGGCGGAGTCACTGCTGCCCGTGTGCAACCAGGACTATCATAGTCAATGTTTTGATGCTGATCCCTGTAATTATGCAATAAATACCAAGGACTGCAACCAACCTTCTTCTATCATCACGAATAGGCTAGAGCGTAGGCACCCGGCCGGTCCTTCGTTCTGATAAAACACTAATATTGTTCTCGGAGTCTTCAAGTGTTTATAGTAGCATATAAATTCGAAACGGTGGGGCAGTCTGAGCCCAGTCCTCGGAGTTGAGACATTGATCGACATTATCTACTTGTAGATATACAGGGGGCGTTCTTGTTATTAAATATGGGTTGCTCGTTTAAACACAGACATGCAGGAGCTGGCGTCTGGACTGGTGCATATATTCCTTGCACTGTTACAATGCACGGAATATCCCTTCACTTTACAGATAAGAGAAAAACATTTACGGCAGCCAAGAACTATATTTAATGTTTTTAGGGTATAAGTTATAACTACTATAGGATTTCAAAATAAGGATAGAGTGAAAGTGTTACGGACGTGCCGTATTCCTCATCTGAAGTATGGGACGTCCGATACGGGCATCTGTCGATGCGCTTATATTGATGGCGCAAGTTTCCAATCAGACTGAGGTGCGACGTCTGAGGGTTGGTGCTACGAAAATAGCGGCAGAACATGATGAGCATTGACCTCAGGATCGTCTAGTATTTCATCATTTGGATCTAGGTTTTGGTAGAGAAGAATCGCCTTTGAAACTGAAAGATTGGCGTGCAGCTCAGGGACTGCCACAGCAGATCTCTGCAGCTTCCCCACGTTTAGTGGCTTGTCAAGCAGGTATACATTTGTGTAAGGCTGCATCACGTTTCCGCGGATCAAGTTTGTATATCAAGAAATAACAGGTTTCTTGTCTGATGCCCGAAAGATGTCCAGATGCAACGGCGACCCTGGGGATGGATGCACAAGGCACAAAGCAGGCCATCGCGGAATCTCTTTGGTCAATTGTTTCGCGTTCTGGCGGCGGTTACCTCGCACCATAGGTTCGCTAACGTCCCGGCCCGTTGATCAAATGGATTATGCCAGCGCGGGACCCTGACAGAGTATCTGTACTTATTCGTTCCCAGGTAATTGGAAGCAAAATAGAAGTACAGTAGAAGACGCGTCTGGTTGGTCTACCGAACCACGCACATTCTTTAACGAAACATTGATGTCGAAACTACCCCCCTCGACGTCAAATCATGGACTTTAATTGTGCGCCCCAGCGCAAATTATCCAGCATGGTATATAAAACTTGACATATATGCTCGCAGCCATAAGCCAGAACCTGTCGATCCGCGATTCAAGGTTGAACAAGCAAAGAGATCACGACCGAAATTATTAATTTTCCTTTTTCTTTCTAATTTTCAAATTTACCGAAAAAGAGTTGATTGGAAATAGCGCGGTTCCTGCTTATCGGACAACACTCCCTTGATCGGTAATTGACGTTGGACGCGTCCCATAGGTTTTCTTTTTGGCCAATACGTCCCCACGCTTTTTGCTTTTTAAAGCACACCATTTACTGACGCCCACGGTTTCAGCTGACTGACAGAGACGTGGAGTTACCAACGTCCGTTGTCGGCGCGGTGACTGCGCTTCAGTGAAGTCAACAAAAAAAATGCACTCAGTTCGTCTCCGGGAGTGCATTCACCGAATCCCAAGTAAGACAGTCAGTTTTTTTCAATCAGTGGCCCCCAGTAAGCTCGTCTGACAGTATTGTCGAGGGGCAGTGAAGGTGCTGAAAATACTCGCCTTACCTCTCGCTAGCTCACGGACATGGTCTGTGGGGACTTCCTAGGGCCTGCAAGTTAGCCACAGCGGTGACAGAGCGCCACAGCGGGAGTCCCGTTGATAGATAACGCTCGGTTGCAATAACCTCTCCATCAAGATGTATATGAGAGCAACGCCCTCAAACCCGAGATAAACCAATGGTTCGATAAGCTCCAAACTGCAGCTGCTGCCGTCTCTCTGCAGTTTCTCCACAATTCGAAATAGCCTGACTCCGTATTTCGTATAGATCTAGATTATCGAGACGTGTGCTCTATCTAGGAGACGGGGAAGCGCATGTACGCCTGCAGGACGCGACACCGTAGAATATTGATTGGACAGAAGTAAGAAGGAGACATGGTATGGCAGCACCCTGGGAGCTTATGGATCTGCAAGGAAGTTTGGTAAGACCACAGACAGGACCAAGCTTCATGTGTTGCGTCTTGTCGAGTGATCTATTTACATGTGTACTCCGTAGACTGCATACTGCTGAGCAAATCTGGCCAACACGTTGGCCGCGGGAGCTGAATTTGGGAAATTTACCGCCGAATAATCCTGGTAAAATAATTCTTCAGGACCTACAAGCTCCACTTTACCTAACTCCAGATTTCTTCATCCACAGCCCCGCGGGGACTCCTACTCGAGTGTTGGAATAGTTTAAATGATACTAGTAAGGAGGCACTAGGTAGTCTTCCATATGTATGGGACGCACGACGGTTACGTTTGTACCACCTCACGGCTCGCTAATTCGGCGGCACGGAAAGGGTCTTCAACTCTGCCCCGCTGTGGCTCTCCTCATAGATACCCAAAAATCATTAGGTGTAGACTCTAGACCATCTTGCTAGTATTTCTTTTACGTTGCTTCGCGAGAATTTTGCGGGTACCTAGTTTTCAAGCTCGGGCGCTTCAGGCTGATCCGCCGAAAGTGGCGAGCTCCGGACCATGGCTTGAACGCCACTCCAGAAATAACATTAACAGCTCACAAAAATTTTCACGTCCCTGTATCATCAAGAATTTAGAAGAGTAGAAAAGATCACCTCACTTCATTTGGAAGTCGAACATTCGTGAATGCACGGGGAGTTTCTCGGATGACGTTTTTCGCTCCAGTTGTACGTACTTGCCATGCTGACCCCATCCCATACTACCGATGATGAGTGGTGGACTAGTATGGGGCAGTCTCATTAGATATTAAATCGTTTGGATTGAAATACACCATTCATAATCATGGCGTTGTTGTTGAGGTGGTGGTGGTGCCCAATGATAGTCAGGCACCAGGGCAAGAGAGTACACCCGAGAAGAAGGCGGCGGCGAACGACAAACTGACGGGTACGTAGCGATAACTCAGCTGGTTACACGCGTATGTGGCTGTCTGGACTCAACATTATGCAGCCAAATGCAACCTCCCTCCAGTCTTGCGCGTCATTCGTTGAGTCAACTCAAGGTGTTTTTGAGTTTACCAATTGCTCAGCTCGATAGCTAATAATCGGATGGAATTGACTTGCCTCAATGGCCGAGTACGAGGACCGTTCAGTAGAAGGCCATCCATAAACCTGCAACATGACGCATTCGCTATAGTAAAGAAAAGCAATTCTGAGACGGGCCAGACGCCATCAACAGAAAAAAGGAAAAAAGAGAAGAAAAACCTTACTACTCGATGCCCCGCAGCAGCGCGCACCTGAATCCATCGGCCGCAGCCCCGGAATGATGGGCTATTCGGAATAGTGGTTCCAACAACCTGTGTACATCTGGTGGAGGGAGATGTATTTTTGATTCTTTTTTCTTGCTTCTGCGCGGGAATAAAGTGGGATTGTTCCTTTCTCCTGCCAAGATGGGAAGATGAAGACAGACGCGAGACGCGGAATGTGGGCCAACGTCTGTCCCTTCGCCGTCCTCTCAGGTCTGCAGAAGTCGCTCATGTGAGCATAAAAGTCACATGGCGTGGGCATGGTAATGTACCTAATTTGCATCCGTACCATAACTAAGAGGCCGCTGCCGCTGTTTTCTATTCTGTTTGGGGATAATGTGACCTTGAAACATGAAATGCCTTGCTCAAAACAAAACAATAAAAGAAAAACACCTCAAAGACATCACACACCGTCTTCATGATACGTCTGTCATCTATCACAATAGGCTTAACCGTGGAGTAAAGAACTAAAACTCACGAAACAAAAAACCCCCTCATGTTACACCCGTAGGACGGCCTGCGGCCTGGTTGTCAATACTTAAAAATGCTCACCACACGGGTTCTCCACGGTACGTCACTCGCCGGACGACCTATCACAAAGTTGACTAATCGTGGCAATGCAGCAGCGCAAGCATCCAAACCACCATCGTCAAGTCACCTCAATTCACCACCCTCAGAAAAGCTTTGTACCCTAGCCACTTCAGGCCCTCGGAACAATCTCGCCTCAACCTCTCTCAGGGCGGAGAAAACTAGATCTAGCAATGACTGCAGCTTCCCGCAGAATGATCTCCCACTCACGATACACACAGTATCGTTTGAACCCAGCAAATCAACAGCCTCGAGGCTAAACGGTACTGCCAAAAGGCTAAACTTCTTTCCGTCCGGCCCGCAGATATAAGCTTTTGGTGTTTGTGTACCGTGTTGGCAGCGTCTCAGGGCTCACGAACCTTGAAACGAACGAATGAGGAAACAGAGCACATGTCTCTGTCGAGAACACTATACAGTGTTGCGGTTGTCGCGGGAGGAAGGGACTGGGGTACATGTCCCCAGATATCGAACGGATCTGCCTAGATGGGGTCTTCCGGAAGATCGTTGTCGCGGAGAGCTTTGGCGAACGAACAGAGACACTGCAGAGCAGGAAGGGGTGTACCTGGACTAGGGTCTGAACTGTATGAGGAAGTAAGGTCTCCTGAAGGAGTAGTTTTGACATTGGGCTGACTCTCCTAGTGTGTGGTATATCCATACTTCGACATGGTTGCAAAATACGGAAATTTTCGTTTGCATGAAACAAATGAGTATTGGAGATTTGATATTCCGGACGGGGAGAAGTGTGCATGAGAATCCGGAACTACACTAGGTACCCAGGTACATATTTCCTAAACCTGGCCTGTCTAAAGGAAGAGTTTTCTCTTCTGAACCAATTGGAAGTCAACTTGGGAGACTAGAGCACTTCGAGATGAACCGTACCTGTCATGCGAGGATTTGCAAGATTTTAATATGTTTGTTTGAATGTTCCTTTCTTGTGAGTCTAGTGGTGAGCTTCGACCAAGGAAAAGTATTACCAAGAATCTATGTAAAGGAACAGCAACACAAAGATTGTCCATCACCGCCACATCCTGCCTTATTCACAATGCATACAAATTCGCCAATCTCATATCCCAACATGGTGCGCATATCATATGCAAAAGAAGGGTCCAACCACTCAAGTCTCAGCCTCGCTCCCGCCGATTATGATCAGCCTGAACTTCCAAGCTTACCGGCAGATTTACAACAACCTTATCGCGCTTTACTACTATTCATCTTGCGTTTCGAGGCTCCCGGCTTGCCGGGTGGGTGGGTTCATCATCATGCAGGGTGTAGAGAGCCTTCCCTGCTTATCTCCCTGAAGCTGAGAGGAGGGGAAACTCGGAGGGATCCTCATGACTGGCTGAAAATATGGAGGGGCGTACACGTGCGTGATGGGCTATGAATGTGATGTGATTTGATTCGTGCCCGGCCGCGCGACGGATGCACCCCAGCCTGTATGTACATGTTCATGCAGGGAAAAAAAATGAAAAATCGGTTCCACGCTGTGTGCGTTCATCTTGCAAACGGCGGAGGAGCTAAGGGAGTTCTGAAAGGCAGGTTACTAATTTTGATACTTACTTCGCAACTGGTGGTGCTATTTTTTCCTGAGTGCGCCAGTATCCAGATATTGGGGCCCGTCACGAATCTGTCGAGATTCCTGTATCTCTAGACCAGGGCGCTTTTTGAAACGACGCGTTCACCTAGACACGGATATTCGGACCTCTATCTTCTCGATATTGACAAATCTATTTCTAATATCCGAGGAGCCGGTCCAGTGTAACTGAAGCACGCGCTCAGGAGAGAAGTATAGTCAGAGAAGAGGGGGGACGGATAAGGATCATCGGCGGCCACAGCGTAGTCGAGACTAGAATTCCCGACCGTGTTGTGTGTATAAGAAATATCACCAAAACTGCCCGCGTGAGAGCTCCATGGCTGTTGATTTGTCCGTTCCGGGAACACCCGTGCAGGGTCCGGACGTTGCAGCCCCGCCCTATACCTCCCTCCCCACCATGGGGTAGTTACGAAATGTGGAGGGCACGGGGTTCAGGCGTCAATCCGTCACACATGTCGCCATGGCGCCCTCCAACCGACGTCGACCGACAGGCGACGTGCTCACCGCACTGGTTACAAATACAAACACCGGCACACCGCCGAGAAGGTGTGCGGCCCATATATGTGATGTGATATCACACCATTCGCCAAACCGTCCATGAAACCTGTCCTGTGTCCTCCTACCCTGCGCTGCCCTGCCTTAGCTACCCGCGAAAAACAAGAAAAAAAATACAACAACCTTATCGCAGTTTTGTATGAGCCATCTGGACATTCCGCGCGTGTGTGGGGAAAGCAGGATTGAAACATTGTTTTGTGTGCCCCCAGATACAGGTTCTGACGTGAGCGCCTACACCCCAGCATTGGCAAAAACGCAAGATGCGAGAGCAAAACCGCGATAAGGTTGTGGATTTCATGGAAGGATTTCATCACGTCCTCGAGCACCGTCCTAGTACTTGACAGCTGCGGTCGGCGGCGGTACGGGTACAGTACAGGGTTGACGCCCTTTACTTTTTCAAGATCGATGGGATTCGCGATATATCAAAACACCATGAAAACGTGAGATGTCTCTGCTCACTAAAGACAGATGCAGAGAGAAAATAGGGCCAGCTTGCGCATCAGGTGACTAGATAGTCTCCTCCCAAACATAGCAGCTTGCACAATCTTCGCCACGGGTGTCCTGATTGGCTGTCTCAGCAGCAGCCCCGTACTGGTTCGCAGCCCAGCACGCAAATCCGGCAATCCCGTCTTATCTCGACTCTCTCGCGCGCGGCCTCGAATCATGCCCCAGCTCTCCCTCCTGGCGCGAATAGCCTGAAGTGCCTGACTGCGCCCTTGGAAAAAAAATAAAGTGAGGGGAAAAAAAAGGGGGCGCAACGGAGAAAAAAAAAATCAATCATTTTTCTGTTTTAATTGTGCGAATTTACGACCGGCTAGGCAAGCAAGCAGAAACTAGGTGTTTGGAAACAACTTTTGATAGGCGGGCGTGGTTCGCACCCGGCAGATATTAGCCGGTGGTAGCTAGAGCTTTCGGGCTCGGTGCGCACTGCAGTAGCAGGTACTTCGATTTGTGCGCGCCGGGATGTATCTTTTTTCTGCACGCTAGCGCCGGCACGGCGAGTGATAGGGCGTGCGCCACACACCGGACCGCTCCGATTGGACACGGCCCCTCACTCGGGGCTCTCTGCGGATAAATCACAAACCATCGGGTTGTTTGGTGCTGCGAGATTGCGTTTTGCATCATCGATAGTATCGAGCTATGTTAGTTTAGCTTTGCAAACCGCGCGTTGTGTTGAGATATCGAATGAGCCCATGAGATGTCCAGCTGGCGCGGCCGTGTGTATATGGCCAGAATATGCCTCATATGCATCTGCGCCCGCATTGCTAGTGACAATAGGCCCGTTTCGCGGCCCCTAATTCTACAGCAATAGCAGCGGCAGAGCCAGAAGAAGAAACAGAGGCGTACGGCCACCCCCACTTGCATACGAGCAGGCAAGCCACCCCCTCGAGTTCGCACTCGGCAGAATTGCGAACCACCGAAAGCCCCACCGACCCCGCCGCAAAGTGGCCGCCTAACTAACCCGCATGCGGCGGTCTATCCATGGGCCCATACATATCCATATCAGCATGTATGATGTATGTATGCATGTACTCTACCTACTCTGTAAACCCACACGCCACCGCGGCCTATCTGTATCTGCATCACCGTCGGCTCCGCCCTTCCGTCCAATAGCCACCACCGCCACTGCTGCAGTGTGTGTAGTGCATGTATGTAATCGCGATATCTGCAGCGCACTGGCGACAGATCTGTCAGCACCGAGTATCTGACATTGCAGCGAAACCCGGTCCGGCTGGCGCTCCTGGGTCCGGATGTACAGCATAGCATAGTGTTGGCGCACGTGACCGTGCACCATTAGTCAGTCAGCCTGAGCTCAAACATGCTTCCGAATCGGAGCTTGCTCCCTTTTCTATAACCCAATCACATCTATGCCACTAGGCATCTCTATTGTTCACTATACTATCCGTGCTTTACCTAGACCCATTTGTGTCCAACACATAGCATGCTGCAGCCGTGGGCGTGCCGGCAACGCGTCCGCGTCGGCTGGCGAGCGAGCGCTGGTTCGCTGGGCGAGGCGGGGGAGGGGTAATCTGCGTCGTCGTCGTGTTGTGTCTGTGCTGTGGCGGGGCAACAGCGGCGGCGCGCGGGGCCTGGTGCACCCGCGCCGCGCCGAGAGCCCGACGTCTTCTGGATGCAAAGTATGTTTGTGTTTGCAGCGCTGGACGTTCACTCGGCGGTCACGAGGACGCTGTGTTCGTCGCGAATATTTGTTTTTGCTTGGGCTTGGGCTTGCAATGTTTCCGCGCCCCGCCCGTTGCGTGCCTGTTCCTGCGCAGGCCCCACCGGGCGCGCCCCCTGTGCCTGCGCGCCGTGCGCCGGCGTCGGCCGCCCATGGCCCACGATCTGACTCGTCACCTCCGCAAACGAAACGAAACGAAACGAAGCGGAAAAAACAACGTCGCGACACGACACGATAAGACGGCGTGCCAGAAGCGAACGCCCGCACGCTCGCACGCACGCCGGCCTGTGAGCTGGCCTTCGATAATATCTTCTAGGCCCCCCCCCCTCCCTAGCGCCCTCTCGTACAATACCACGAAAACAAAACAAAGCAAAACAAAAAACAATATATCGGCGGTAGGGATGCACGGTGGAGAGGTGTTTATTTCGGGTCTGTAATTTTGTTTTTTGTTTATTTCGGTCGCTTTTTTTTGTTTCTGCGGCTGCTGGGATGTGCACGCCTGCAATGCATGCGCGTGCGCGAGATTATGCAGGGTCCACTATGCCCACCCCCGCCGCTCGCCTCTCAGAACCGCGCGTGCGCGAAGAGAGAGGGAGTGGAAGAAACAAACATACGGAGGAGCGAGGAGGGGAGAGTGAGGATGTGATATCGTTTATTTTCGGCGGAGGATTGAGTGGAAGAGCTGTGTAGCTAATAGGCCAAGGATGGGCAGGGTCTAGCGTCTACACACACACCCCGCTGCAGAGGCCGCTGCATACAGCACACCCGCGGGATAAACATACACCCGAGGGTGGAAACTTTAGAGCTGTAGCTACATGGTGAGTAGCTGGGAGCTGCAAAGGAGCGCCCGGAGGTGCGGTGTAGGGTTAGTACGTAACTTTTGACTATTGACTACAGCTTCGCGGTGATGTAGACATGTACCTAGACATGTAGGTAATATAAGCTTGCCGACGGCTGCTTCTAGTAGACCGAGTGATGGAAACAACGCATACAGCACCGCACTATACAATATCTCCGCTAAGAATGTGTTCCGACCAAACACAAACACTTCCTACTGGTTTACGGATTAACCTATGTGTCAACCTAACTACTTGCGTGGTACATATGTACATCCATCGATCGATCGACCTATCGTGATACAGCATATGTTCTGCACTATAATATCTCCGCTTGGAATTTGTTCCGATCCAAACATGAGGATTTCCCATAGGTCTACGGATTAACCTATGTGTCAAGCTAATCATTTGGCACATACATATGTAACCACATCGATCGACCGACCCACCTCGAAGCGACTAACGTTCGCCCAACCAAAATAGCTACACCGGGCCACGGGCAACCTAGTGCATGCGAGATAATAATCGAAGATGTTTGGCTCGTTTTTAACATTGCCATGTCAACGAAGGCGGGGTTGGGCGGTGGCGGCCCGGGCTGAAATGGGAATTATCGATAGACGGTAGATCGATCGACCCATCGATCACAGGAGGGGTTAACCACAGTTCTAGAGGTGCCCCTCAGTACACTATATCAAAACCACAAGCTGCTGTTCTGCAATACACGTATGTTGCAGAACATTCTCCATGCCAGAAACGGTAAACCTAAAGCTTCCGCTCACGGCAGATCTGCAACGGGCTTGTAGAAAACGAAACGGCAACTCCGACATAGGCCAACCCCGCCGCCGTTCCGTCAACTAAGAATTGCAGCCCAGCGATGCCGAACAGCGCATACAGGAATGCTTATGTTTGGCGCCGAATATGATGGAGAGCAATGATAGAGTCTGTTGAGAGATGATGAATCGAACGATGAGAGCAACCAGAAATACGATTACCGTGGATCGACGTCATTAAGCCGAATGACTACCAGTGCGGATGTGCTATCTTCGGCACGATATAACTAGTGCTTGGCGCGGGCACTTGTATAAAACTCTATCAGACGCTAATGACGATTTTCTATCGAATTGAAACACGTTTGATACCTTCGATCAGAGCTACGGGTGCCCTACGAGGCCTTGCAGCCTGGAAACTAGTGATTGCTGCATATATATTGTACCACCGGTAGCGGCTGTGGCTATGCTATAGCTGCACCTACTATAAGGCAATTAGATAAAAGCCATATTAGTGGAGAGGAGAAGGAGTAATGCCATATTAGAATTTTCAATTTTAGATGAATGATCAGAGCTACGAGTGCCCTACAAGGCCTTCCGTAATGGAAACTAGCGATTGCGGCATATACACCACTTGTAGCGGCCGGCCACGGATGTGCTGTAAGTGCACCTACCATAGGGCAATTCGGCCAAATCATAGCTGAATGTGGAGAAAGAGAAGCAATGACTTGTCCTGTTAGAATGGTTCGATATATTGGAATGACGTCTTGAAAGCGATCTAGAATCCAAATATCACCAGCTTCGTGAGGAGTCGTGACGCCAGCGATCGTGATTTCTTGCAGAAACACCTAAAAGACGACGGCAACAATATTAATGATAGCTGTATAGAGAGATCTTGGGCCAATAACGAATTGTTTCGCCGAGCTAGGCGATGAACAAAATGGGAGATGATGAGAGAACGGCCGAAAAACCTTAAAACACAGTGACGTGGACCATAAAACGAATGACCACCTGTGCAAATGTGCCATTTTAGAATTATATGATAGATCACAGTGACTCCAAAGCGGTCTAGAAGAATCCATCACCAGCTTCGTAAGTACTTCGTGACGCCAGCGATCGTGATTTCTTGCAGAAACATCCAAAAGACGGCAACAAAGTGAGGGATGTCGGTGTAGAGATCGACGTTGAGCCGATAACACGTCGGGAAGTTTTTTTTTTTGAAGAGCCGATCAACAAAACGGAAGATGACGAGACCAGGGCCGAAATACCGCAAAACACGTAGGCCACAAAACCGAATGACCACCTGTGCAGAGACAGTTCATACTGCCAATATGACGAAATCACGCTCAGAGTTGCACTATCGTGACAACTAGTCAGATTATCATAGACGACGAGCCATAGAGAAACATCTAGAATTCATCACTAGCTTCGTGAGGAGTTGTGATGCCAGCGATCTGTGATTTCTTGCAGGAACAGCAAAAAGACGGCAACGGAGTCAATGAACACAGTGGGAGATGATCATAGCTAGCCGAAAACCATGACACAAACCCGAATGACCATCGGTGCAGAAAGAGATCTTGGGCTGACAATGTGTTGGAGAGTCTTTTTCTAGGAGCCGAATGACTACCGGTGCAGCGGTGCCATCTCTGGCAGAATACATTACATAATGTATGCCCAGGCCGCAAATGCTTGGTTGCGGCACGTGGACAGAACTCTGGAAAACGCTATTGTGTAGAGATCTTGGTCCTGTTAATTGAAGACGTGCTGGAGATGAACGATATAGTCTGTTTTAGGAAGCGACTCTGAACAATACCAGATATCGATGATGAGAGCAGGCCGAAACCCTGTAAAACAAAGTGTTTTGTGGGCTATAAAACCGAATGACCATCGTTGCAGAGATATCTGGGGTCGACGGATTGTTGGAAAGTCTGTTTGAAGAGTCGGTGAACAAAATGGAGTATGGGAGCAAGGCCATAAAACCGATTGACCACCGGTGCAGCTGTGCCATCTCTGGCAGAATATATTACATAATGCATGTCCAGCCCACAAATGCTTGGTCGGAGCACGTGAACAAGCTTTGGCAAAAGCTGTTGAAGTTGCTCGACTCGAAGCACGGCGGATTTAGGCGCTTTGAGTGGGCAGGAGGAGAAGCAATGGCATGTCATCATGTTGGGGAATGGTGTGATGGTTTAGTTACTGCAAAGCGATGTAGAATCTAGCACCAGCTTCGCGAGTCGTGATTCATGACGCTGGCGATCTGGTGTCTTGCAGTAACAGCCAAAAGACGGTAACAGAGTCAATTATAGCGGTATAGAGATCTTGGTTCTGTTAGCTGACATGTTTGTAGATGAAAGATAGAGTCAATACGAGTAGTAGCCGACTGACTTAGGTCTTTGTGTCGGTGTGATGTATGCGGCATAAGGCGATCTGATGGAACCGTAGTGGAGAGGAGAAGCAATGGCATGCCATCATGTTGGAATTGTATGGTAGAGCAGAGGGACTCCAAAGAGATGGAGAGTCCAGCACCAGCTTCGCGCCGGAGTCGTGAGTCGTGACGTTGGCGATCTGGGGTTTCTTGTAGGAACAGCTAGAAGACGGTAATAGTGCAGAGATCTTGGTGCTGCCAGCGGATAACGTGTTGGAGACGAACGATAGAGTCTGTGTCAAGCGGTGATGAACATGAGAAATGGGAGATGATGAGAGCAGATTGAAAAACCGAAAAACACAGTGACGGCGTGTGGGCCATAAAACCGAATGACCACTTGTGCAGAACCATCACCTTTGACGAAACCACACCTAGAGTTGCACGGCCATCAACACATTGAATTACTCGGCTTATCAGACTTCGGGCCACCGAGAAACACGACACATACACGCGCTGTCTTTAGTAGTAACTCTTATCTTCACACAGTCTCATTCGCAATTTTCCGCCGCTAAGTAGACACAATAGGAGATGAGGCCAGCAGGCCGAATCCAAACAGTAATACGTCGTGTGGGCCAATAATACCGAATGACCACCTGTGCATATTCAACTGCCCCTCAATCCTCGACTTATCTTATCATAAACGGGGCCACCCAAACACGACACGCGCACGCGCCGTTTTTGCTAGTAACTGTTATCATCACACGGAATCGTTCGCAATCTCCGGCCGGTAAGTAGAAAGCCTGGGAGATGAGGACAGCAGGCCGAATTCAAACCGTAAAGCGACGCGTGTGGGCCAATGATACCGAATGACCGCCGGTGCAGAAACAGCTCATGCTGCTATTAATACCTTGACGAACCATCAACACAAGTAGTCGCTTTATGATAGACGTCGGGCCACAGAGAAACGCACGTGATGGTTTTGTAGTAACTGTTATTATCATATAGTATCATTCGCCATTTTCCGCCGGTAGTAAGTAAAATATACACAAACCCCCACCACCCGTTCCCTTTCCTCTTCATACACCCCCCCCACCCCACTCCAATATCCTCCACTACTTCTCCCTCCCACCGTCTACTTCTTAGCAAAAACCTTCAACGGATCCCTCGCCCTCTTCGCCGCCTTCGCGCGATTCCTCACCCTCGCCTTCCGAATCCGATTCCCACCCCCCACCTTCCGCAGCGCCACGCCCATCTGCTGCTCCCCCTGCACCAATCCGCCAGCTCCTCCCTTCGGCAGCAAATACTCCGGCACATGTTTCAAATGCGGCTGGATCCTCGCCGCCCTCAGCTCGCCGTCATGTCGCAGATGCTTCAGATCCTCAGGGTTCTCCTCAAAATGGCGCTTCAGCTTCTCACTCGCTAGCAGCTCTGCGCGGAGCTCGCGTGTCCGCGCCTCGCGGACCGCCGTGCGTGTAACCGCGCGCAAGGCGTCGTCCATGCGGTAGCGGAACGACGCGACCTGCGTCATGTCGAAGACGTAGGGCTGGAGGGTGCGCCCGAGGCGCGACTGGGACTTGGTGATCTTTGCGAGCACGGCGGGGTCGCGCGCGGTGGATGCGATGGAGGTGGGCTTGTGTTTCCCGTGTAAGTGGGCTGGGACGATGAAGGACATGGCCATGCCGGAGCGGCCGGCGCGCGCGGTGCGCCCGATGCGGTGCGTGTAGGACTTGCTGGTACGGGGAAGGTCGAAGTTGAGGACGCAGGCGACGTGCTGGAAGTCGAGACCGCGGGACACGCCGTATTCTTTGTCAAGACGTGGCTTGCGGCGCTTTTTCTTCTTGGGTTGTGCGGCTTCGTCGTCCGAGGCTGCGGCAGCGTCGGTAGCGGCGTCGGTGGTGGATTTGGGGGTGGATTTGGCGGGGGCGGGCTCGTCATCGTCGTCGCCGAGGACTTCGTTTTCGTCGGTCGCGATGATGATGTCGTAGACGCCCTTGTTGAACTCGTCGACGATGTGGAGACGTGAGTTAAGAGGTAACTCGGAGTTGAGAACACACGAGCGGATGCCGAACTGCTCCAGGAACAGCTTGATGCGGTAGCAGCGGTCGATGTCGACCACGAACACGATCACCTTGCCCTTGATGAGCTTCAGCTTGAAGATGACGTACAGCAGCAGGAACTTCTCGTCCTCGGCACACCTGTCACACACACACCGTCAGCACAACCCCCAAAACCTTCACCCGCCAACTAGCGGAGAAACATACTGAACCGTAAACTGCTTCACCCCCTCCCCAGCCTCCTCCGCCTCGCCCTCCTCAAGTCTCAGTATCGCGGGACTGCGACAAAACAGCGTCTTCAACATCTCAACCTCCTTGCTCAGCGTCGCACTCATAACAAACGTCTGCACGCCGCGCGGCAGCGCCTTCCGGATGCCTTGGAGATCCTCCTCATACCCATAACTGCACAGCAAATCGGCCTCATCCAGCACCAGCGTCGCCACCTCTGTCCCCAGCGCCGCAACCTGCGCCAGCGCGCGCGCCGGCGTCGCAACAACCACATCCGGCCGTTCCGCCAGCAGCGCACGCTGCACAGCATCCCCCGCAGATGTCGCAATATTCACAACGCGCACCGCCTTGCCGCACGCCGCCGCCAGCGTCTCGGCCATGCGCAGCACCTGCTCCGCCAGCTCCTTTGTGGGCACCAGCACGAGCGCGCGGATCGCGGCGGTAGCATCGTCGGAGGACTTGGCTTTGAGGATCCCTTGTAGTAAAGGGATCAGGTACGCCGCGGTCTTGCCGGACCCGGTGCGCGCGCGCGCGAGGATGTCTTTGCCCGCCAGCGCCAGCGGGATGGCTTTGGCCTGCACGAGCGTTGGCGCGGCGAAGGCGGCTTTCGCAATACCTTGTAGCAGTCGCGGGTCGAGGTCGAAGGACGCGAAGGACGTGGGTGCGGCATCGGCGGCGGCGGCGGCGGGAGTGGTGGTAGCAGTAGTAGTGGTGGTAGTGGTGGGAGTAGTGGTGGGAGGAGGAGTTGAGGTGACGGTGGAGGGAGAGGTGGACGGCGCGGATGGAGGCGGCGCGGCGCCGGCGTCGGTCGCGGTCGAAGAGTGTTTGCGCTTCATCTTCAAGTCGCTGCGGTGCGGTGCGTGGAGGTGTCGCGGGTCGAGAACTTTTTCTGCAGCGTGGGGCGCGGGCGGGCTTGGCGGGAGGGTAACCTCGCGCTACGATCTCAGCCCGAGTATCCCTTAATTAGACTTCCGAAGACGTATACTGTCGAGGTCCGAGATTCTGGAGCATGGCAATAGTTAAACTTGTGTTTGAGGTCAGCGGCACTGGTGATTTATATCTATGCGTTAATTGGGCCTTGCTGCTGAGTATGTTGCTCAAGCAAATTTTCGGTGTGTGCATGGCGCTGAGATCTTGGATAACTTTTAAAGGATGGTATATGGAGGTTCTGATGAATACGAGCAAGTGAATCACTACGCTCCCTCTTGATCTTCCAATCCCTAAGCCTTCCATCACACCCCTCCATCACAACCCCTCACTCGTCGCCATTATTTACACTCGTGGGCATGCCAATTTAAGGTACATATTTCCACCATTCGCTATGGTGAAACTCAGACTGCCTCCAAAACCATTTATAGCACCGGTGAACGCATGTCTATCCATTTGCACTCATGCCTGCATGCAAACCACAGCTGCCATGCACTCCCCCGCCTCACCGCACGTCTTGCCCAGCATCCCCATCTTTGAATACCCCATTCAAAGCGCACCACTCCAGGGCCAAGATTGATACAATTTAGGCGCGCTTCTATTTCCCTCTTCTACAGCGTTTAGCATAAATCTCCCCCCACCACACACCCCACTTTCCCTCTCTCTCTCTCTCACACAACCACCACCAACATCGCACGCCGCGACCAACACCTAGCACACCACCCATCGCCTCTGCCTCTACCTCCGTCTCTGCTCTGCGAGGGACGTTGCCCTCGCAACGTTCTTGCAGCAAACACGCGCTGTGGGCCTGTGGCTTTTGGGTTTACCGCAGGGTCAGTCGTCAACGAAGATCCGCAGAACAACAACACCTCGCGACCACCCACGTCCCACCCACGAAGCCGCCGACAATTGTTATCCCCCGCGTCCCGCCTCTGCCGTTGCTGGCACTCTTAATCATCGTCACTATCGCCCTTGTGTCTGGTTGTGGGTCCTGGTTCGACATCGGCTGTGAGAAACAGGTGCGGGGGCTTCGGAGATGGCACCGAAGGTGTCGGATGGGCTGGGTTCTGAGCGGGAGAGCTCGGGTGGTGGTGGTGGTCGGGAAGGCCGCCTCCCGCAGCTACTATCCTGGTTGTTTCTTCTGTTCCCTCTCCATCCAGCATTATCACTCCCCAGTGCCGTAGCGTCTACTTCGATATCGCTAGAGAAGATTAGTGAGATCCTAACACCCTCGGCGGTGCTTTGGGACCTATGGATGTGCTTTCGGTCTACCGCGGTTAAAGCTGGCTCTAGAATTATTGCTCGGGGGGAATAAAATCGGGTTCTTTTAATGTGTTGTGCAAGTTTTCGAGGAGCGTAAGGAGTGTGTGAGTGTGTGAGATGCGTGGCGCGGTGTGGGCAAGAGCACTGCACTGCGCAGAAATTGATATGATGTCGCTCATGTATCAATCTCATATGCCAGTGCAGCCATAACTGATGCTGTTGCCACACTGAATATCTTGGCGAGAATGAGATGCTGTGACGCGGGTCCACTACAATGGTCTCTCACTCGAGGTTTAGCTAACGTGTGTAATTGCTGCTGTAAATGGTGAATTTGAACGTGTGAGCCTCATCGTCTCGGGTTCTTGTTCGGATCTGTGGCTGAATTTAGATCGTCACACTGTAGCTACTTCTTGAGTACCATCGGCAAGTAGACGTCCGGGCCACTTCCGGGAACAGAAGCCACTCCTCTTTCGCTTTTTGCTTTCTTGCTTTCATGATTCACTTCCTTCCTTCTTTGCTATCTTCCTTCCGTTCTTTCGTTTTCACGAGTCTTTTCCATAGCCGCAGACCATCGCACGTACCATCTTGGTCGTCCGGCCCACACACCCTATGTTTTCTCTTGGTATCTTTGGCCAGACTCAGCTACTACGGAAACAGTCAGTTCTCCACTTTCAGAATAGTTTTTCTCCAAGAAACCTATACTCAACATCAGAAGCTGCCACCCAAACCCGAGTTTTTAATAAAGTTGCCTTCGCGCCGTGGCACCAACGGAACTCCCATCTGCCTGCCATCCTCACCCCTCAGTTCATCCTTCTTACACACTGCGACGGGGTGCACTTTTGCTTTTGTACCACACCCCCACTTATTTCACCGGCTTCCCCAACCCTCGGAGCAGTTTCAGACTGACAGTTGGTTTGCGAGCGAAGTCCTTACTAATCTGGATCACAAGCATATTCCCAGAATAGCACAGAACCTGGTACCTGGCATCATATTGCTGCAGGGAACAGGGTGCGGCCTTCCGTGTATTGTACCTGCAGAAACGGTGGTAGATGTGGTTGGAGGAAGGCTGGCAACAGGATGGAGCGATGTCCGAGCTTCTCGAAAGAAAGAAATGGGGAGAGTGGGAGGGATGGAGCGAGCTTTAAACGGCATGCTGCGGACAAGTTACATATAGGTCGACTCCCAGGATCTCTGCCTTGCCCCTACAGCGGTGTACCAGATCAACTACTATCATATGTCTACAGCGCCAGGCAGGCGGCCATCTCGTCGTCCACCCGTTAGAGGACTACTGAAACACCGTGGCAGTGCACTCATCTTCAAAGCCACGAGACGGCGTCCAGCCCCTAGAGTACAGTTTCAATATCAATAACATTGGTCTGTTCGAGCGATATCATGGCCCCCTCTACACAGTGTGGTGACCTTTCAGTCCCAGATCATGTCTCCCCATTGGTGCATACCTGACAGCTGTAACACGGCTACCTACCCTCGCGCGCACTACTACTCTACACCTACTTAGAGGGCGCTGGGTTCTTCATCCGGTAATATAAGCGCCCACCAGCACCACAGTGTCTCGATGAGGCAACTGACACTGCGGTGATTAGCCTTCTGGTATTACCTACTTATGTCATTACCAGTGGGTCCGTCTTACTGCGCACGAGTACGAGCTGGATAGACTATCATGTAGAGTAATCCGATATTTTCTCCCTTCTCTACATCTGCACTACACCACCTTCTTTCTTGCTAGCAGAGCTAGATTTTTCCACTAGAGATTCCTTCTCACCTACCCTTCTGTCTGTCTTTACGCTTCTCGCTGCGGCTGCTCCGCCTCATCTACACAGTCTTTTCCATATCCTAAACACGCTCTCTACGTAGCACGCACGTCCCACGGAACGCCCGACCATAATCACGAGTTCCTGCCTGCAGAATCTGCAGCCGCGCACGATACGACAAAATACAAACAGGGCGCAGCCGTCGTCGTGAAAATGGAAGTCGACCCAGCACGCCGCCCACTACCGCCGCTACCCCCGCCGCCCCCCGAAGCCGCCACAAGGCCCTCTTCAATCTCTTCGTCCATCTACTCCACCGCCTCCTCCTCGACCTCCACATCCTCCACCGCCTCCTCCAACGCCTCCAAACCCCTCCCCTACCCCGGCCTAGAAGTAGTCCCGGCCGAACACCTTGAATCCTTCCCCCAACACTACTGGACACCAGAGCAACTTGCAGCACGTCGAGACTCGCGTCTAGCTCCGCAAGTCTGTCTCGGGTCCGCCCCAGAATTTGTCAACTTTGCACATCTGAACGAGAAGCACCGGGCGCAGCAGCGCGCGGAGCCACGGCTGTGCGGTGTGCGACGGAAGGTGTGGTTTTGGGCTGCTGTGGGGATCACATTGGTGGGGACTATAGTGGCGGGGGTGTGTGGCGGCGTTATAGCGGCACGGCGGCATTCGCCGGTGCCCATGCCATCTGGACGTTTGTTTCCCTCACCTCGGTCAATATTATCACATACTAACAATCATACTTAGTCAATGCGACCTCTACCTCTACCGCCGCGTCCACGTCGTTGCCCGCCTCCCTCATGACCGCTTCTGCCACATCCCCACCCTCCTCCGTCTCAGCCACAACCACCACCTCGTCCTCCGCCACAAAAGTATACACCGACTTCGTCACACCCACCGCAATCTGCACGTGGGACGGCCACTGCGCGGGCGCAAAGTGCACCGACCTCAACGACTGCGCGAGCCCGAATCCGTGTGTGGACGGCGTGTGCATGGCGCAGACGTGCAACGACCCCGGCCGCTGGTGGTGCATTGGACATCCGTGTGCACTGGATACACAATGTGCGGACGGGCTGACCTGTGATATGGTCAAGGGCGCGTGCTATGACCCGCGGGAGGGGGACGGGTTTGTGGGGAATGTTACGGGTGGGATAGGGCCGCCGACGAGGTTGCTGTTTTGATACTGCGCAGGCAGGTTTTTTTTGGGAGGCTTCGGGCGGTACGGGAGTTGGTTACTCTATTGCGGCTGGACGGCGTACTTACTTTCTTTCTTTATTTCTTTTCCGGCTGGTTTTGGTTGGTTGGTTGGTCAGGCCTTCATTTCTCTTCGTGTATATATTTAGTGTGCCTTCTTCTTCACAGCTATTGGCCGTAGCTTACCAGTTTTGTAATCACGAGAGTTTGATATTCCACCCAGAGAAAGAAAAATAATGTTGTCAGCTAGAACATGTCTCGTATGAATACTTTTATATATGTAATCATGCAGTGATTAGTGATTGATGATAGCGTCGGTGCGGTACGTCGGTAAGATGCCACGCTTGGCTGCCTTGCTGGTTAAGCGAAATAGGTACCTTGGTAAGCTCGTTGCCTTGTAGGCCGTGGCTCAGCCTTATATAACGATATATACACGTGGAATTGATTGAGGCAGAAGATGATGATGAAAAAGGGTTTGTAGCGAGCCGGCGAGACGAGGCAATGGGTGGCTGGCAGGCAGGCATGCAAACCTTAAATTGGCCTAACGGACGTACGGCGGCGACGATGAATTTCAATGCAGGGCTGGTGAACATGCTACTGTCTGGGTAACTAGTATTAGTGAGAGTCGGAAATATGGTGAGATCTCACTGCGCTCAACTACACGAAAATTTCGGACTGGACATGCAGGTGGGTAGAATAGGTATTGGCTTTAGTCGACAAGCAATATGAGCTACACCAAACGGTGTCCTGGTTAACAACACCACCACCACCACCAACAGATGAGCATGATCTCCACAACACAACCCAAATATTATCTAATATGTACGAGTAGAGTACTTCCTCGTTTACCAAACCCCACCCATCTATATTTCAATTAATTACATGCCTCTCGGGAGACCCGGACATCACATCTCGAGTCATCCATCCTCTTATAGTTTGGCCTCTCGGTCGGACGTTGTTGTTGACGTATCACCATGTCGTCTAATACTCCAGTCTCGCTTCGTAGTGTTAGCTCAATGAATCTCAGTAGACTGTTTAGTAATAACCCTGGCCCCTCCCCCCACCTAGTCACGAATAGAGCTTCCCTCAATGATGATGTTAGTTTTAGTTATCTCGAAGTACCCGGTGATCTAAATGGACATGACGTTAGCTAAATTTAATTCCAAAAATACATAATAAGAAGAGTTGTCCAATACTTCCTCCATTCTTAAGCTCTAGGCACAACATGATAAGTGTAAATAGTAAGCAGCATGATATATTTGGTAAGTTTTGCAACAGCTATATGGAGTCAGGAGCACTGCTGAGGGTGCAAGTGCTCTGGGAGTTGTAGACTGGCCCTCCACCCAAGCGTGAGAACCCAAAATACAATCCAGATTGTATTCAAGGCTTCCGGGAACCCAACCAATGGAAAACAGTTCCAACAAGAAGGAGAAAGCTCGAGAGGATAGAGTAGTGTTACAACAACACAGTCCACATAATCAAACCTTCAACTTCTCAGCTGTTCTACCAAGTTCGTCACTGGGTCTACGTGACTACACAACAAGATGTCAACAAATAACGAGATGACATGTCTATGAACTGAGATGGATAACTGAACTGTGTTTGCTGGTATTTGTGGATTCCTCTGCGGTAGTAATCTGCCCAGTGGCATGTTTAGATGTTTTGCAAAGAAGATGGGGAAAGCTGGAAGGCATCGCGGGCTTAAATACACTTGCCAAGACGTCTGCCTTCCTGCTTCAATGAGTCGGTTTTGGAAATCACAGTCTCAAAAAGGTAACCAAAGATGTTTGGGAATTTTCAATGAAATATACGAACCTTGAACAGGTCTGTAGCAAGTTTGAACGGCCTCATTTTCAATTGCAACTGGTTAGTAGGCTATTTTAGACCGCTGCTTTCCTCGGTTTTGGTTAAACCACAACCAGTACACTTGCTCTTGCGGCAGGAAAAATGTTCGACCTCGATGGGATTAACATGGTTCAGTGACTGGCTGTGCCGCTCCAATCCAACATTCAGGACTTCGAGTACTACAGTTAAGTTCACTCATTGGCTAATCACAAGTGCAGACATCTATATGGGAGACATCATAAAACAAATGATATATTCATTCAACCTCCCAGCCATCATCTCCACCCTCAATACTTGTCCGTACGGTATCCCCATCCCCAAAACCTAGCCTATACGCACACTATTCATAAAAACACATAAGAAATAAAGACCAAAACCCCCAGAGACGCATAAAAGAGCAAAGCCAAATAAGTTTTGATACATAGACATCCATCACCCACCCCTATCCCGCCCATCGTCCTATCATACCTCACTCGCCGGCCGACACGGCCTTGCCTGTTCTATCGTTGACTAGCTTACACCTTCTCACCCTCAATAAACTTCAACGCCTCCTCCTTCGTGACGGAGTCGACGGAGGATGTTTTGTCCTTGTACAGCACACCGTAATGTTTATCTGCAACTTGCAGCAATTCGGGTCTGAAAGTTGTGCACTATCATATCTTATTAGCAACTCGAACAGAAAGAAAGAGAAAAAATTGTTCATTGGCACTTACGATAAATTGTCCGTTATCCTTGCCTGATAAAGTCTTCACCATCTGCGCGACCGCCGTACGGTACTGCGCATCCAAGTTGGCGTCGACTTCATCAAACAGGTAGAACGGCGCAGGGTCACACTGCTGGATCGCAAAGATGAGCGCTAAGGCACATAGCGACTTTTGTCCACCCGACAGTTGACCAATGTGCTGCTGCTCGTCTGCACGCGAGTTGAAGGAGACTGCAATAGCGACACCTGTATAGTTTTCGACGGAGTGCTTGCCGGGCGCATCCTCGTCCTCACTGTCCTCTTCTGCTGCGGCAGCGCGGTCTACACGGCGCTGGATAACGAGACGCCCACGACCGAGTGGTACGAGCTTCTCAAAAATCTCAGCAAAGTCTTTGGAAACCTGTCGGAAGGTCCGTTCGATGGCCTCGTCCTTGCGCTGATCGAGGACAGTGATAAGCTCCTGGATGGCGGTCTGGGATTTGTCAAGCTCCTCGCGACGCTTAGTGAGGGTGTCTCGCTGCTTCGTAAAGTTGTTGTATTGCTCAAACGCCTTCTTGTTGACGTGCGAGAACTTCTTGAGCGCCTCATTGACCTTGTGCAGGCGCTTGACGACTTGGTTGGAGTTGACTCGAACGTATTTTTCGAAGGCTTCGTCGGGAAGGACACCGAGATCGCGGATACTGCGGGAACACTCGGCAGCCTTCTCGGAAAGGAGCGCACGTTTGGCCATTCCCTTCTCGATACGCTTTTTCTGGCGCTCGATGTTGCGAGCGGCTTCTTGTTGGGTCGCTTGCAATTCAAGCTTCTCCTTCTCCAGAGCTTCGAGCTCAGATTTAGCGCTGGCGATACCTGTCTCGGTCTCTTCAATACTCTTGGTAATGCGGGTGATCTCCTTTTCAACGCGTTTAAGATCTTTCTTAATATCCTTCAGATCACCGCGCTTACCGCCTCGCCTTGTGTCGCCCGTATCAAGATTGTCCATGCTTTGGCCCTTGAGCTGGTCTAGTGTCAGTTGCAGGTTCTCTCTCAGTTCGACCTCCAGAACGGCCTTCCTGCTCTCCCGCTCAGCTCTCTCTGTGCTAGCCTTTGCAACCTGCCCTCTCAGCTGTTGACATCTGATAGCCAGTTCCTCCAGCGTTGACTCTTCCTCTGCAGTGAGTGTCTTCTTGAACTCACTAGTAGCTTCCGCCTGATATGCCACTAGCTGTTCTTGTTGACTCTTCAAACTTGAGTTAACATTCTCGAGCGAACGCTGCTTCCTCTCGAGACTGTCGCGAGCCTGGCCAAGACTGGCAACCAAGACTTGCAAATTAGACCTAAGAGGACCATAGGAATTCTCGGCCTGTGTTTGTCTAGCTTCCGCCATCTGCAGTTCACCAACAGCAGCAGTAATTTCCTGGTCCTTGATCTCAATAGCAGCCTTAATTTCTCTCGACTTTATCCGCAGATTATCATACTCGTCTTGCCATGTCTTAACCGTCTTTACGGCCTCGAGACGACTACGGCGGGGATCGTAGTAACCACCACTGAGTGCACCCTTCCTGTCCGCTCGATCACCGTGAAGGGTGATGGCACTCACACCATGCGACCTTGCATATGCAGATGCGGAATTTAGATCTGGGCAGATGATGGTCTTGCCAAAGACCTGCATGAACGCCTTCTCGTAGCCCTCCTCAAAATTAATCTTGTCAATCATAGGAATAGCATCAGTAGCTTCTGGGAAATGGCCGGGTCTTGGATGGAGACGGTTTAGAGGCATAAACGTAAGCCGACCAGATCTTTCCTTCTGGAGCTGCTCAAGCACAAGGGTTGCAGTGTCTTCGTTGTCCACAACATAGTGAAACAAACTCTGACCAGCAGTCACCTCAACAGCAGTCCGGTACTTGTCTTCGACATCCATCAACTCAGCCAAAGTACCGTAGCAACCCTGCATTCTGAACTTCTCCTTGATACGACGAACCGCCTTCAGACCACGTGATGTATTGTTGTCCATAGTGGCCGAGAGGGAACGTTCCGCCTTCTCAAGCTCTTTCCGGGAAGCTTCAAGCATGGAGTCAAGCTTAGAGTCCTCACGCCACATCTCTTTCCGTTCATCCATGAGTTTGTTGCGTATTTCTTTCTTGCTTGACACTTCTTCTGAGATCTCGTCCATGGTTTCCTGACGGCCGTCAAGTTTGTTCCGGGCATCTTCAATCTCCTGTTCAAAGTTTGCCGCAGCTTTCTCGGTCTCGCCAATCTCCTTCTCGAGGGTTTGCTTAATGCCTTTTCTTTTAGTCAGTGTCTCCTGGCACTCCTTGATCTCTCGTTTCAGCCAGTCGTCACGCTCGCGTTTCGTTCGAAACTGCGAGTTCCGCCCCTGCTTTGCGTACAATCGCTGTCTTGCCGATTCAGCCTCTTCGAGCTCTGCCTTGAGAGCTTGCTCCTGCTCCTTCTTCTCATTGTACTCGGGAAGAAGATCGGCTAGTTCTGCCTCACGCTCTGCAATGGCATCTGTAATTTCTTCGAGCTCTTGTTCATAGCGGTCCTTGGCCTCAAGCAACTGCTCCTGGTCTTCGGTAAGAGCCTTGACGTCTAACTCGATCTGTGCACGCTGCTTGACATGCTCCCGACGTTCATCGTCCAGCTGGAGTTTCTCCACTTGCAACAAATCAGCTCTTTGCTTCCTTGCGTTGATATTTTTGTCAAGTTCCTGTAAATATCAGTAAACCCGTTCTAATGCCACCGAGTGTCTGTGTAGTGATGCATACGCGAATCTGCTCTTCCAGCTCGCCAAATGTCTCCCGAGTGCTTTCACTCTTATCCAGCCCCATCTGCCTACCCTCTTCAATCTGTTCCAGTGCACTCGCAATCTCCATCTGTTCGCGATGGTAAATCGTATACTCCAGACAACGGCGCTCACGATCCTTCTCATGGTATCCCCGCAGCTCCTCCTTCTCCTCCTCCAGCTCATTAAGTCTTGCATCGATATATTTCAGCAACTCATCTATCCTCGAGCGCTTATTATCCGTATCCTCCATAATCTTTAAACTCTCCTGACGCCTTTGCTCATACACCTGCGTCCCAGCAACCTCCTTCAACAGCGTCAATCGCTCGTTATCCTTCATATTCGTCAACGTCGTCACACGTCCCTGTGGCACAATGTAGTACGGATTACTCCGCGAGAACCCAGCACTCTCCAGCAGATTCATCACATCGTTCTTGCTAGCATGCTTGCGATCCAGCGAATACTCGTCCTTCTGCAGTCCGATTGTGCGGCGCAGCACAACCTCGTCCTTGCCAGTCGGAAACCGCTCATCGCTATTGTCGAATATGATCTCGACATAGGCGCTCATGACGGCGGACCCCGCACCCTCATGCAGGAGGGCCTGTCGGTCCTCCCGCCCCATCTGTGTGTACGCGTCCGACAATACGAACCGGATTGCCGCAAAGAAATTGGATTTGCCGGAGCCATTGCGACCGACGATGACATTACATTTCGGACTGAATGGATCGATGATAGTTTGCTTCTTGTAGCTGTGGGCGCGCGCGACAAGTCAGCATAGTCTACAGGCATATCAAGTACGATCAAAAGGTATTGGCAAGCGCGCTAATGAGCAGGCAAGTAGGTAGTAGATATGACAGCGGGGACGAAGGGGGGCGCACGATTTGAAGCCCTGGATGATGATCTGTTTGATGTGCATTGTAGCGACTGCGGGCACCGCCCGTGCGAACAAGCGAAAGCGAGTGAGTGAGTGGAGGCGATCTGAAGAGAGGGGATAATTAGGTGGAGCGGATAAGTGGGGGGTGCGATTTGGGTCTCGACGGCGACGCGGTTGCTTGGTCGACGCGTCGGGTGGTGATGATGGATTAGGAGTTTCTGTGGTGCATTGTTTGGGGTCACGTGTGATCCAATCTTATCTAATCAAGACACCTGTTGCAGCACAGGTGCATGATGTTTTCGGACAGTAGCTTCAGAAGTCGATTGCAACTACAGTTTTTCTAGAGGAATTTGGTACCGTTTTGGGCGGTTTGGGCTTTCGGACGTGAGTGTAATTTACTAAAGAGCATGTATAGTACATCCGCTACTACATTCTCCTAGGATATTCCTATGATCAAGATTGGAGAAATGCTCTTTGACAAATATGCACCCACAGGCCAGGGCTAGAGAAAATACTGAGTTGTTAACAAGCCTGACGCTCCCCCGATTTTACCATAAAGCTCTGCGCTTTATCGGTGTCTGGTTTACAATTGATCATGGATAGAAAGTGAAATCAAAAGCCAGGCGTCAAATATCAATCCATCTTTCCAATATAGGGCTCGTTCTTTATCTGCTCAGCAAAATAATACATGCCTTATAATATGTTTATAATGTGGCCTGCACGCACTACCGCTGATGGAGACTTGTATGTTAAGTAAGTATTCACTTAATAATAGTATGGAACTCTATATTCCCAAACAAAATCTCGCCTGTAACCAACACTAACAAAAGCAAAGCAAGCCGTAAGCTCCTCGTGCTCGATGATCGGAAACGCCATGTATCTGTACAGTATGATCTTCCCTCTTCTTCCCCACCTTGTACAACATCACTATAATATTTCGCTCAAAGTAAAACTCTACACCACTGCCCCCTCCTCACTACCAGCCAGCAGCGGACGTCTTTCGCCCTGTAGTCACTCCATCTTCCGGTCTTCAACCGTAAACGCCTGGAGCTCGCGCAACATATGTTCCCTCGTGCGCACCACTAGTCCATCAACATCCTCCATACGCATACCCTCTGTAGAAATAGGCTCCAGCACCTTTGCCTTGATGAGACCCGGCTCGAATGTGCGCTTCTGCAGGTGCAGGACGTGTGAGTAGTTCTGCACGACTACGGGGACAATAGGCACGCCGGCTTGTACGGCGAGGTGGAAGGCACCCTTCTTGAATGGTAGCAGGTCAGGCTTGTTAAAGTAGGAACGCGTGCCCTCCTATGCAAGTGTTTTGTTAGTTTAGTGGAGGGGTATGGCGGGAGTGGAGGGGTAGACGTACGGGGAAAATCCAGACGCTTTGCTTGTTGCCGCGAATCTCTTGGACAGCGCTGTCGAAGGCGGCGATAGCACTCTTGCGATTAGCACGGTCAATAAAGACGGTGCCGCTCAGGGCCACTGTAAGACATGTTAGCATGTGTCATAGTCTAGTAATTGAGGGAGGACGCACTGAACCAGCCTAAGAAGGGAATGAACTTCAAGCTCTTCTTTGCGGTAACGCTGCAGTGCTTCGGGAACGCCTATAACTCGTTAGCGTCTCTGCCCCTCATCACTACCTCCCCCAAGCACATACTCTGCCCAGGAACAAAATGTCCAGCTCGCTCTGATGGTTGGACACAAACACGGCAGGGCGCGTTAGTAGTGCCTCCTCATTCTCAATTTCAAACTCGATGCCCATGGTGGGACACCCCAGGTTCTTGAATGCGCGCGCCGTAGCCCACTGCGCAATCGAGACGCGACCAACAAGCCGTAGCAGCACCGACGCCAGGACGCCGTAGCTCGCACATGTTACAAGCAGGAAGTATGCCGATAAAATGCGTATGTAGAAACGGGCGCCCTTGAAAGTGCGTGCCAGCAACATCAGGAAGATGAGGAAGCCGAAGAAGCTCACGGCGAGCACGGAGAACTCGGGCATGGGGGGAACGGAGGCGGAGCACTGGACCTGATGGTGGTTGGGATGCTCGGCTGCTGTGTGGGGTAGGTGCGTTTCGGTTGGTCTGAGCAACGCCGACGTGCCGAATCAGATGTAAGTATGTGTCTGTAAGAGCGTTTCGTTCGTTCGTTCAGCAACTGTAACTTGCTACAGACTGCTGGCCATGTGTTTGCGCAGGACGCAATTTGAGGGGCGTTCGTGAATTCGTGAAGCGATTCGTCAAAGAAAAGGAATCGTCTAGGTCATATAATATTTACGTGAGGCTCGAAAGGCTTCTTTTGCTATCACGAGGTTGAGCTCGTTGTCGGCTGTCGTCACGAGGAAAATGGAAACCGGAGGTGTGAAATTTCGCAAAGGGTGGCAGTCGGAGAGTTGCCTTCGTCACAGGGCAAGCAGAGCCAGATCACACACAAAAAAGTGTTGGGGTTCTTCACATGCCGTCGGCACACACAACCCTGACCAGCCAGGCCCATCAAAAAAAATCTACGGGGACGCGGGCTACATCATGTCCCTGCATCGATATATGTCACCCCGCAATATGTAAAATTTCGCAAATATGGTACTTGATCGATTCTCCAACTGAACAAAACAAAGAAATTTGTGAGAAAGGGGTTTAGCGATGAGTTCATCAATCGAATGCACTCCAGAGTAGAATGCGATGTCAGTCATACATCATACCATGCCAGACAGGCACACAGGCACATGTGTGACGGAACAACTCATGCGTTTAACTAGGCTACTTCTGAGGCACCGAAAACGTACCAAGCCCTTAGTAAGCCTATACTTCGTAGAAAGAACGGAAACAAGGCTAAACATTATAAATAGAGATTCTCTCTATAAAATACACCTAGTATAAGTGCTCATCTGTATTCGTCACTGATTCCATCTCGGAGGCAAAGGTTCAGATATATTTCGGATGTGTTAAATCAGGCGACCAGTCACACGACCGCTCGCAATTCGCGAATCACATTCTACATTGCACAGCAACCTTTTTTAGTCCTCCAATCTTGAGAAAGGGTAGCATGACACCTGAAGTCTGTCATCCTATCTCCTTGTAATACATTCAGTGGGCAGTACAAAGGCTGCGCGCATTAGCCTACATCTACTTGTGCAGTCTCTTTAAAGCTTCATATTGTTACATGTCCTTTTATATAAACCCCGTCCACACGCCCACTATCCTCTTGCCCAACCCCAAAATAACGCCTCGATGTTGAAATGCCCACACCCTTCTGCTTTACATTGTGGAAAGCCGTCAAGGTAGATTTCGCTGCGCTGCAAGCAATGCCAAATGCCAGTGCCACCGTTTCTGCGGCCATCCGGGAGTAGCACTCGAGAAATCGAGTTTTCCATAATTGCAGTTTGGAGAGAACCTTTGAGGACTGGACTTACATATAAATTAACTAGTTATTTCATGTAAGAGAATGTGATGTTTGCAAAATAGATGCCTGCAGATTTTGATTGTCTGCCTTTCTGGGGCGTAGTTTTGGATAATCGCAAACACTGCAAATTGGAGAGTTGCGGTCAATTGATGGTATCCATGCGTGCGTGGCTCCAATCGTTCCGCTCGTGTTACTTAGCAAGTACTGTCTGGAACTCATGAGTGTATTCGGGGTTTTTTACTACTCTGCTATAGTCGGCTTGATAGAAATAAAAAATGTAAAAGTATTCACATCAACAGTGAGAAGGTAGTACGAGTACAATAGTATTAGTGTTATAGAACCTAACATGCCTGCAGGCATAACAGCCAATCCTATATACAACTTGTGGTTCGCTACACTAGATTCATCGGCATCAAATCATCCACCGTAACGATCATTTTCTCACTCTCCACTGTTTGGGGTCTCAAATAGATTCATTCTACCTTAAACGAAGGCAAATTTGTTGCTTAAACCTGGACTTTATAGAGTAGCTGACAAATATACAGTTGAAGACACAAAATCCCTGACTATTTCAGTTGATATAAGCGGTTGCGTTGTTTGATTAAGGGTTAAACTAATGATTCCAAGAAAGGTTGTAGGTCAGCAACTGTCCGATTATAAAGCATTTAAACCTCAATTCTTCAAGCTCGCATGGCCAAGTTGGTAAGGCGCGGCACTAGTAATGCCGAGATCAACGGTTCAAATCCGTTTGTGAGCAACAGAGCATCAACAGAATGTTGGTAATCTTTTTTTGTCCACCTCTCCCCCCTCCCAGTAATTTAGTTAATGTGGATTGAAACGTCCATGTTCTTTCTTTTGCCCTCCCAATGGTAACTCTCTGGGTGCAGTCATGCATACGATCGATCTGCTTTTGATTAAACATAATTATGCATCAAGCACATTACCCACACCTTATTATACAATTGTTGGTCGTAAAATCTCATAGCATCATAACGAGACCCACACTAGCTTAGGTGTATCAAATAGATGTAGAATGGCTAGACGTCTCGGTAGGTGAATAAAGAGAGTATGAAAACCCAAATAAGAAAAAGATTGATAAATGAGATTCCCTCATGCGAGTACTCAGCGAAGTCATTCAATACCAGGGATGCTATCACAATTCCAATCCATAGAACACCGTTCCCTTTAACGGTGTGTCATATTACTTTTCACACTCTTTGAAGCCGGAGTCTTCATACAACTTCCTTGCGCTAGTCATACTAGCTAAAGTATCCAATCTGACATGTGCATACTTTTGCTTTTTTGCCATGTCTAATGCTGTCTGCACTGGCTTTCATGCCACGCCGAGCCTGCGTGATTTAGGAACTACGTAAAGTCTTTTGACTTCACAAAACCCCCCCCCAAGCTGTTTAAGGGAACGGAGTGCAACACAACGTAGTATTGTGTCCCGAGACAGCGAGAAGGAGGCAGCCGCCAGCTGAGGGGGCATATTGGCCTGGAAGAGAAACAAGCTCTGAAGTGAATGACTGAAAAGATATATCAACGGGAAGAGCATCAGCGCACGCGGCGAACAAAGTGCGGATTGTGGGTATGTGATTGTCATCGTGAGCAGTAACTATTGAAACGACATGTGTGGAATGGGAACAGAGTTCTGGGCAGACATGTTCATGAGTGAATATTTAGTGATAGAGAGGAGACGGTAGTTGTTTTATGCTATTGAGCGGTCGGCGCCAGAGTTAGGCTCATGACTACAAGACTCAAGTGCAACATGTTAAAGTCACTCGACGGTCAGCAGCGGCTTCCAGAAGCGGGGGCGGGGTATGACAGAACATATTACAGCCCGATGGATGCTTTAATTGAGTTACACTGAACTCGGACCTCGTATATCAAGCTTATCTAAACTGCAGTATCCTAGGCATTCGAGAAGAAAAAAGTTCCAGATAATTTGATTTACATTCAGCAATAATATAAGTATTACTAGATTCGGGGACAGCTTACCTAGATCTGATAAGTTGCGCATAAAAATCGACCACGCATCTCTTCATTCCACGAACCATTCATAATACACTCCAAGAAGTCACATCGCGACATCGCGAGTGGATACACCCATCAGTTTCCTGATTTCTAGCTAGACCTAAAAGCCCTTCTCGACTTCAATTGATCAACCTAAAGCTTGTTAGCGATCACTCGACAAAATTTCCGAATCGATCAAACACCACGAGCTAGGAAGCTCATTTTGTATTTAGTTTCATTGTATTTGTCTCAATTTATGTATCCAGTGATTGCTAAATATAATATATCCCATAAACAATTATTGGACCCACTAAATTATACGAAAGATAGACCACGGCCGGGTCTCGCTCAAGTAAAATTATCAACCTTCATTTAAAGCTATGGAACTAGCGCTTAACATAAAATATTTCCTGATATCAAGGTTCATCCCAAATAATATCTTGGTGACTTAACGTATGAAATTTGGAAATAGCGACTTTGAGGGGTAGCGAAAATACTTGCAAGTAGGATGAGTTATTTTTTTGGCTCACCTGTACTGAGGTTTGCATCAAGTTCGGTAATCATGCAAGAGAACAGTACCAAGCCTCGGGGCATCATGTTCACTTTAAGGGGCAAGTTTTTTAGTCATATATATGCGCACGTTAAAGAAAAATTTCTACTCTGATAGGTAAATACATTCGAGTAATCCATACGGATACTATGGGAACCTAAAGCAATCTGTTGGTTGTTGTTTCATTGTTGGTCAGCAGTAATAAACGAGGAATGTAGAATGTGGCTAAGGACGTTGCCCTCGCAACGTTCTTGCAGCAAACACACGCGCTGTGGCTTTTGGGTTTACCGCAGGGTCAGCCGTCAACGAAGATCCGCAGAACAACAACACCTCGCCAGGACGACTCACGACCACCCACCCACGAAGCCGCCGACAATTGTTATTCCCCGCCGCTGCCGCTCCTCGCACTCTTGTTCATCGTCACTATCGCCCTCATATCCGGTCGTGGGTCCTAGTTCGAGTCTCTAGGCACAGGGCACTTAATCCCCTGGTGACTCTTGCTTGTCCTTGTCCCTCCGCGGCTTCCCTTGGCTTTCTGTTGGAATCAGTCAGACTGGATATCTTTTCCAACTTCCTTTCACCCCTTCGCGCACCTAAGCCTTCCTCATCTTTTGCCACCGAAACCACCGCCGTTGCTGGTGCACCCCATGATCATCATCGCTTGGGAAGGATCAGAAAGTCGCTCTTCCCTTCGCGCTCTTCCAACAAGGACCCTTCCACAAAACAACAGCATCCCTGCTCTACGGCCCCCGAGAGCCTGAGCAACATGTCACAGACAACACCACAAGTGATAGCCAGCTTTCGCTCATATATCTGGAACTCACTCGATAATGGACTTTACGCGACAGCTCTTTTCACAGCAGAACGTTTACATGCCTACGATCCAAAAGGCGCCGACTCAGTACATCTGTATGCGTTGTGTTTGTGGCGAGATGGCCAATTTCAACAAGCGGAAGCCCTCACAAAAAACTGGTTACGACATGTGGGGTGTGCATACATATACGCGCAATGTTGCTTAAAGTTGGGTGGCGGTAGAGAAAACTTGGGAATAAACGCTTTGGAAGGCTGCAAGCGGTTATGGAGTTCAAATACCTCATGGAGTGAGACAGACTCTGTACCCAGATTGGCTCTTCGATCATCGACTGACTGGATACGTTCGCCTTATAGATCAAAGTTCCGACACCGAGCGAAAAGTTATGCCAGACGCACCCTCCATCTATTGTGTGATTGGACTGCTTTGGCAGAGCTTAGGAGACGTGAAGAAGGCTACAGAGGCATTTGTGCAATCGATAAAAGGAAACCCATTTAACTGGGAAGCGTTCAAGGCACTATGTGATACTGGTAAATACAAGTTCTGTCTGTCATAGCCTTGCAGTCTAGCTAATTTAAACTTTTTCATCAAGGTGTCAACCTTAGGGTCAACAACATCTTCAAGCAGTCTCCAGAGATGCTCGAAGCTCTCAAGCTTCCTATCAGTCAAAGTGAAGGGCATGTGCGGCCGAAAAACACGGCAGAGAACCAGAGTAATCATACCAGCAGCGATCCTTTTGCCGCTTCAAGCAGAGACCGTTCAGATCTTGCTTATAACAACCATCCTTCATTTTTAAATAGACTAAATGAAGGAATGACAGGTTCAGCCAGTAACGTTGCTCAGATGGAAACACCCACAGCCCAGTCTGCCAATTCCAGTACGCATGACCTTTTGGGAGGAAGTAATGGCGTCCCCGACAAACCTCCGCCCGTCAGAAAGACTCGCACCGCAGCTGCAGATATTGGTTCTCGTAAGCTCACCAGTAGAAACCTTAAGGATGAAACAAAGCGGTCGAACTCTTCAGCAGAACCATCCGTCCCAGCGGCCCCAGCAAGGAGAAGCACCAGACTAAACACTCTGAAATTTGCTAGTAAGTTAAGCGGTGAACGAGAGACAAGACTGGCTTCGAAGGAACGCGATCGAGAGGCCAAGAAGAGGGCAGTGAGTACGAGGAATCGGAGTGGACAGTTAGCTGCTGAAGCGAAGGAGAGAGAGAAGGACCGGGGGTCTTCGGAAGATATAAATGTTCGTCAAAACAGCCTTTCAAACCCTTGCCGAGAAGTCAGAGCTACGACTGTACAAGCAACACTTGCTAGTCTTAGCCAGCACAAACGCAAGGCACCATCTGAACTATCGCTGACACAAGTGTCAAAAAAACAGATGTCGGATGCCGCTTCCAGAACACAATCCACCGTCTCCACCACGAAGCCTCAAATCGACACGAAGAAAGAAGAAGCCCAGCACTATCTCTTGGATATGTACAAGAAGTTCGGAAATGCGTACTTCAACTTGGTACACTTTCGTTGTCAAGAGGCTGTACAAGCTTTGAGTTCATTGCCAACCAGTCAGAGAGAAACACCTTGGGTCATGTGTCAAGTCGCCAAAGCCCAATATGAGATGGCAAACTACGTCGAAGTTCGTTGAAATCAATAATTGTGAGATTAATTTGCTGACATGTTGCAACAGTCTGAAAAGATCTTCTTGAAAGTGCGGGCAATAGATCCTGTAAGAACGAAGGACATGGAGGTATTTTCAACAGTTTTGTGGCATCAACGCAAAGAAGTAGAACTCTCTTTTTTAGCTCACGAACTCATTGACTTGGATCGACTTGCCCCAGAAGCTTGGTGCGCGCTTGGGAATTGCTTTTCGCTTCAACGCGAACATGATCAGGCACTTAAATGTTTCAAAAAGGCCACTCAAATTGACCCGAAGCTTGCGTACGCATTCACATTACAGGGACATGAGCATATCAGCAATGAAGAATACGACAAGGCCTTGGTGAGCTATAGGGGCGCCATCTCGGTAGACAGTAGACACTACAACGCTTGGTATGGACTCGGAAAGGTGTATGAAAAAATGGGTAAATACGATATTGCAGAAAAGCACTTCCGAACTGCGGCCAAAATCAACCCTACGAATGCTGTACTCGTATGCTGTATTGGAATGGTACTAGAAAAGATGAAAGATCACAGCGGGGCTCTGGTACAATACACCAACGCATGTAAGATTTCACCAAAGAGTGCCATGTCAAGATTCAAAAAAGCCAGAACCCTGATGACCCTGGGCAACTTTAACGTAAGTCTATGGAAAACAACCTTGAAGACCACGACATCTAAGCTTTCTTTAGGGTGCATTGGACGAACTTCAGGTCCTCAAAGACCTTGTTCCTGATGAAGCTAACGTACACTTTCTGTTGGGACGGGTATACAAGACATTGCGTAATAAGCCAGACGCTATTAAACATTTGACTATTGCATTGAATCTTGATCCTAAGGTATGCTCAAAACTTAGTACCCGCTGTTATAGTTTTCTAATAAACATAGGCTGGTCATCTGATAAAGGAAGTAATTGAAAACCTTGACGATGACGAAGAGGACGCCTATCTGGCAGAGGACTCCGACGTCTATCGGCTTCTAGATGGGGACCATTAACATCCTCAATTCAATCATTACCATTCCTGTTGTCAGCATGCACGGCGTTGACGAGTTCGTTTCTGGGTTTTAGAAAATAGGAGTTTAGTTTGCTTTTTTTCTTCGACTTCCACTTCCACTTCCTTCGTTCGTCTTGCCATTCATACCAGGACAAGGTTTACATCCAGTAGAAAGAAAGAAATGAGAGACGTAAAAAAGCATAAAAGCGTTTTGCGGTTTCACCCAGCACATTGTACTTAATAGCTTCCCCTGTGTTTATTCTTTGGGCTTCTTTGTGTATCAATTGGTTAGCGCTTTGGGCGACTTGGTTTGTTTCTTCTGTTTTGTGGTAAGATGATCGCCCTAGGGTTTTTTCTGTTTCTGCGGCATTGGCATTTGTTACTTGTGGGTTCCATGGGTTGGGATAAGGTGTATGCGTCGTTTGTTGCTTTTTTTCTCTATTCAAAACTTGTACTACTGCGTTACGAAACCTGCATGTAAGCAAGTGTTACGATAGGGCGGATGGTTGTGGGGCAGGGTTATTGTACAAATTATTCATTAAACCCTGAACTACTATAGTTTCCGAGCGTGCTGCTCAAGTTCAAGTGACAAAGACTTTTTAGAAGAAGATATTATTGATAATTAAGTTGATCCTCTAATAAACGAAGCCGAAAAGGCTCCTTCCACTGCAAATACGGATCAGAGAGATTTTTTTTAATAGTTAGAAGTAATTGAATGATTCTCCGAGTTTGAAACACTCATGTCCTGAAATCGTCAACTTGACAGCGGGACAAGACATGAACATGTGGTCCGTGAGCAGCGGTGCATGGTCTGCATGCACAACATCTAGGTTGCCTAACGGCAGATCACACGGATGTGGCTTTGCAACACACGTGTTTGAGTGCAGATGTTTAATGATTTGCATGATATGAATTTGCTAGTTCCATGCTAATTAGTTACTTTCTGTGACGACAGAAAACAAACAGGAGCACAGAGTGAATTATCAATATACTCAAATTGTGAATTAACAGTGATTTTTTTTGATCAAAAAAACGATTAAAAAAACGTATCGTTTAAGGATAATAGATGCCTTCAACCCCGTAAGCGTTTTGGATGTTGATTCAGAATCTAGGACTCGACAAAGTTGGCCAGACTTATAAGAACTTGCTCTTCTATCATTGCAAAATGACCTGAAATGTAGCCCCACTAACTTCATTGAAATATTTACAGCGGCTCACAAGGATTGACCTTTGGACATTGTTGTCTTTGAAATTTTTTATCCAGAACATATTGCCCCATCATACGTGGTCTTTGTTGAGGTTACAAATCATGCAGGTACAAGGGTTAGGGCTCGGACAACAGCCTCATCTCATCGGACATCCATCCAAAGACCCCTTTACGTCCAACTGCAACCAACCAGTTCACGACTGACAGCCAACACACACAATGGCAAACGTATGCCTATCCTTTACTCCCTTATGGATTATCTCAAGTTTAACGTACGTGTCAATAGAAAGCCTCCAAAGCCCTTGCGCGCGCCAATGCGGCCACATTAAACAAAACGCACATGATCACAGCCTCTATTCACGTCCTCTTCATTATATATCGGCTTCTCTTCCGCGGCGGCTCATGGAAGAAATATATCTTGATCTCATTGCCTTCGTTGGTGCTTGAATTCTACCTTGAACGGCTCGGCCGGCCTGTATTCAATGGAAACGAGCTGAAGAAGGCTGGTGAAGATATGGCTGCCAAAGGTGTGACCGAGTACTGCTGGGATATTGTCTATGTGACGTGGATTGTCCTAGGCCTTGTGGGCATTGCCGGGGAATGGGCTTGGTGGATCGCCGCGATCGTGCCACTTTATGGTGCGTTCCTTGCGTGGACCACGTATAGCGATATGCGGAAGGGGATTATGCCGGGAATGCCGAAGCCGATGGGGGCTGAAGGTGAGGAAGGGGAGGCTGCGGCCGGAGGACAGAGTAAGAGGCAGAAGAAGTTAGAGAAGAGAGGAGGTCAACAAGTCAAATACCGTTAAAAGCGTTGGATGATGGAAGCTTGCATGATATGTCTTTTACACGCATTTTCCAGCTCTGTTATGACTTTAATTGGTAATATAAAAATAGACGATGATATCACACTGCTTAGATTTGTAGCTAGAAACATGATTGCGACATAATTGAAGTAAGGAGGTCTTTCTTGAGTGATGTTTCTGTGATGGATATTTAAGCCCTCTTGTAGATAATTTGCAATGGGATTTTCTCTATTTGAAAGTTGGTTTGCTGACACGTGGTTATGATAATCGAGATAGTATTAGTTATACAAGTCACGGATTTTCATTGCTTTTTATGGGCTTATGATGTTACAATCTAGGCTTAACATTGGAGCAATCTAGGCTTAACACACTGGAGAAATTTATAATTCCAGACATTTCAAAGTGTAGCCAAGCTAAAGCTTTAAAGATATGAAAAGGGCATAGACTAGTTATAAAAGTCACAAATTTTCATTGATTTTTGTGGGCTTGTGATGTTACAATCTAGGCTCAACGTATTGGAGAAATTTATAATTCCAGACATTTTAAAGTGAGGCCAAGCTAATGCTTTAAAGACATGAAAAGGTGGCATCTGAAGCACCTTGCAGAGATGAGCTCTGTCGGGACTCGGGAAGCTGCCAAAGCTTGACCTATTGTCGTTCCCGATGTCAAACTTTAAAAATTAAAAATATCCGAACTGCGGAGTCAAGCTTCCTTAGTCCAGGCTAAATAATTTCTCAACGGAAATTGTTCATCACAGCTCAAGAATTCATTTGAATGTTACATATAATAAGGCACTCTTCGAGAGTGGGTGCCAAGCAGGCGATGACCTTCCATATTTGGCGGAGCCTAGCCTTTTTAGGCTCTTTCCATTGAAGGGCCATGAAAAAAAGTGTCACGGCACAAAGTTACCCCAAGTATCAACCCAACCGCTCTACGGTTTCTTCTTTCCCCATCACTTAACCCGCACTTCCCCTTAACCTCAACAGCTCCCCACCCCGACCCCCGGTCTAGGTCAGTTACTTTCTTCAACTGATGCAATTTGGATTGTGAAGCAAATAATTGACAGAATTTGATAAACAGCAGCACTATGACCACCGTGGCCTCAAACGCTTCCGCCCCGATTCCGGAGAAGACGGAGAAATCCGCCGTTGTCAGGCCTGAGAAACCTGACGAAGAAGCCTTCAAGAAGGCCTCAGAAGTCGTGCAGAAAGAGCACGATGCCATCCGACAGAAACTGGTAAGAGCATCTTCATATTGAAATATTAGTCGTATGCTCATATATGGCTTTCAAACAGAACGATGTCAAGGCAAAGATCGAGGGCGCAAAGCCCGGCGGTCGTGACCCAAGACAGCAGGAACTTCGGGACCAGCTTTCGGCCATCAGACAGCAGGTGGCTACCAAGAAGGGCAATGTTGGGAAGATTCAAGACCAGATCAAGAATCTTCAGGATTCCATCAACACCAGGGTCAAGGAAGTGCAAACCAAGCAGAAGTTCATTGGTTACAAGAGTGTTGCGGACCTTGAGGCCCAGGTGGCCAAGCTCGATGCCGGTGTCTCCTCCGGAAAAATGAAGATTGTCGACGAGAAGAAGGCTTTGTCTGAGATCAGCGGTCTCAACAAGAAGAAGCGTGACTTTGCTACCATCGAAGAGATGCAGAAGTCAATTGATTCCGACAAGACTAAGCTGAAGGAACTCAAGGAAAAGAAGCAGGATCCAGAGCTTGTTGAACTCAACAAGAAGTATGAGACTCTTCAGACTGAACTCAACGAGCTTAGAGCCAACCAGGAGTCTGTGTAAGTTTGCCTTATCAATGTGTGTATTTACAACAGAGACTAACATTATATAGTCAAAAGAACATCAACACTCTGCGGGACGAGCGCACCAAACTGCAGAAGGAGCAGAATGAAAAATGGGATGAGCTCAAGAAGTTGCGTGATGAATTCCATCAGAACCGGATTGCTTTCCGCGAGTACAGCAAGGAGGCCCGGAGAATCAAGGAGGAGAAGTACCAGAAGCAGCGCCAGGAGCAGGAGCAAGCCCGTAAAAAGGCAATTGCCGAGGAGCGAATGGGTTTGTGATTCTTGTTCAACTGTGTGAATAGTAAACTGACCATTGTACCAGAGGCTGCATCCCAGCCAGCCTTCTTGAACGAAATCATGATCTGCGAAGGTCTGATTGGTTTCTTCGACCCCAGCTCTGCTGAAGCCGCTCGCAAGGCTAAGAACGTCGTTGCACCCCGGGAGCTTGCCGCAAAGGCCCAACGCACTGTTGATGCGTCTGCCCTCAAGGGCAAAGTCCTTGTCAAGGAAGAAGAGGACTACTTCATTGGTGGAAAGACCAAGAAGAAGGGCAAGAAGGCCAAGAAGGCCGATACCGATGCTGCCTCTCCTGCCGAAGCACCCGCTCCCTCAGGAAAGCTGAGTCTCAACGCCGGAACCTTGGCAGAGCTGTCTCATGTCAAGGTCGACACTCCTGCATCCCAGGCTGGTGTTGTGAAGACGCTTGAGTCCCTCCGCGAGAGACTCCAATGGTACAAGGATAACCAGCAGAAGGTTACCCAAGAGGTTTGTTCCCGCCGTTATTGACTTTAAAATCCATTAACTAATTTGATTTGTAGAACATCGCCAAGGCCAAGAAGGAGCTTGAGAAGTTCGAGGCTGAAGGTAGCGATGGACCAGAGATTCCTTCTGCCGACGTTGTCAAGACCGAGAAGGCCACCAGTGGCACCGCTACGCCAGCCACCACTGAGCCTGAGGTAGTTGCCAAGGAGGACGAGCCCAAGCCAGAGGCCGAGGAGAAAAAAGAGGAGGAGGCTGCCCCTGCCCCTGAGGAGGAGAAAGTTGAGGAGAAGACCGAGGAGGAGAAGGTCGAGGAACCCGCTGCTGAGCCGGCTGCTGAAGCCAAAGAGGAGTAGAGAATTTTCTGGTCTTTACTTACCAACAAAAAAATGCCCACCCTGATACGCACTAGTTTTTGTAGAAGTATTAAGGTTTTTTTCGAAATTTTTGGGTAATAACATTAGGGTCATCTGCGGTTTCTTTTTCTTTTCTTTTCTTTTCTTTTCTCTTCATCTTTTTTCAAATCTCGGGGAAAAAATACTTTTGCATGTGTGTATGTTGTTGGCATTTATCTTGGGATGGGATCTTTTTTCGAGTACAGAACACCCTTTTTTTTTCTTTCTTTTTTTTTCTCTTCTTTATATTCTTTTCAATGTGTATCTTATGACGTGGCCAGCTTTTGCATGCATGGATATGAGATCAACGGGAATGAATTGATGAGAAAATGATACCTATTGCAGTTCCTCACGTGAAGAGATAGAGAGTCCACAAAGGGATGGGTGTTGGACAGAGACGGAGGAGAGGAGAGGAGACAGAGGAGAGGAGAGCAGAGAGAGGAGAGAGGGGTGGTCGTCGGTGTTGGACACGGATGCTGACAGGAAGCACGACATGACGTGCGTATGAGCCATAGCAGCTGTGGATGGGGATGAGGGTGGCCTACTCGCTTTATGTCCCGCCCTCCGCTCTCCGCCATCCTCTCTCCGCTCTCCCCTCCTCTGTGCCCCGTGATCCAAATCCGACAACATAAACCCATGCCTTGATCTCCGTCCTGGCACACAAAAGCGCTATATAAGTATCTACTATAAAGAAAACATGATCAATAGAAGCGGTGGCATACAGGTATATATCACAACGTATATACCGTTCCTTGACGTAAGTTCTCGACCCCTCGACGTCCATCCCAACACCACACATCAACACCCAGAAGTGAATTACTACTGCGGATGAGAACCTTGATCGATGGGTGACCGATTTTAAGAAAGGTCTTATAGTCGTATTTCTTGAATATGGGCCTGGGGTTACAAGATATTGCTACAACAACAGCCACCACCACCGCCGTTATCTTCCGCAGATCAAGCAAGCAAGTCCCAAGTCTTGATCACGTAACCCTGCCAGCCCTTGGGCCATCTATCCAGCCCTTGGGAGTGGTGGTACGGTATAGCATAGTACAACTACCCTTTCTTTCGGCCCGCCTCTCCAGTTCCAACTTCTGCTGCTGTATCCATCCACTGCAACGACTTGATATGATACAACACGGCAATACCACCGCCGGCGTCCGCAGAACACGCCGGGTCGAAGACGTGGTGAACATAGGTTCCTACCAGCTCTGAGACTATCTGCTGTGGAGGGGTAGTCGTTGTTTATGGATGCTCATGGTAGGATATGTCGTGTTGTGTATCGGTTCGTGACTGATGCACCGCGGCTGTGGCTTGGGGAGTGGGTTGAGGAGGGATGGGAGCGATGGGAATATTGGCGTTCGCTTTTGGGACGGTGAGGGAGGGCGGACTGGATTGCGACAGTGTGTGTATTCATGGAGGGTCTGAGCCGGTACTGTGGGGATGCGGGATTGGGGTTGTTTGGAATGGTCTACGTAGCGTTGAGGAACTGGACGGGAGAATGATGGTCTGTCATAGAACTTGACATGTCAAAGAAATTGAGACTGGTATCGGTATATATTGATGGCTTTGCAACACGATGGTAGTGGACCAGCGGTTGGATGTATAACCTTGGTTGTGTGGCCAGAATTATGTCTTGAATAGGTTGTACAGTAGAGCGTGAAGCGTATACAAACACATCGACATGCAGAAACGGTAATATCAAACGCACATCCACATCCACATCCACATCCACATCCACGCCCACGCCCACCAGCACCGCCAACCGCTACCACCACCAGAATTCCCATTACCCCCTCCAAACATAAAAGTACACCCCTTCCCACCCCCCCTCCGTGCAACATTCCCGCCTAATGTTTTGCCGCCGTCCTCTGCTCCCGCCCGCCATACCCGCCACGGCCGGGGTCATAATCCTCGCGATAATAGTCGCGCACCTGCCCGCCCGTCGGTCCGCGGCCGTACTGGCGGCCCTCCTTAAAGCCCGGATCGAGGTCGGTGCGGATGATGCGCTCGTCGAGCTTGGTGCCGCCAATGTACTTCATGGCGTCCAGCGCGTCGCTGTGCGTGTAGTACTCGACGAAGCAGAAGCCGCACGGCGTCTTGTTGAAGCGGTCCAGCCCCATCACGAGCCGCTTGATCTCGCCGCATTTGGAGAAGAGCTCGTGGATTTGCTCTTCGGTTGTGTAGAAGGAACTGCGACCGTGTCAGTGGGAGGGGGAGGATGGGAGGGGAGAGGGAGGGGATGGGGGGGATTGATGGGAGGGGGGATATATGGGGGACCCACAGGTTGCCGACGTAGAGCGTCGCGGCGTCTTTGAGCGGGTCCTCCTTGGGCTCGGGCGCGGGACGTTCGGTGCGTTCGCTGCCGCGCTCGTTGCCGCGCTGTCGCTTCGTGTGCCCCTGTGTCGCGATGTCAGTCTCTACTCTACTACGGTGTATTAAGGGGGTGGCAGTCGTCTGTCGTGTGTCGTGCGTGCTGCTGTAGATGTACGTACCTCTCGCTTCTCGAAGTAGCTGGACGGCGCGTCGAGATGCTGCACAGTCGTGACTTTGGCAGTCGCCATGGCTGTGGCAGTGGCTTTGTCTGATCTATGTGTCTTGTGTGGGCAGGTTGCGGTGTGGTGCTGCGGAGTGGTGAGGCGACGTTTTTGACAAAAGTGCGGCTCGGGCGATGGAGTGAATAGAATGGGGGGATCGGGGAGTGAAGAGAGGTCAACCTGTTAGTGAGGCAGGGACGACGGACGGTGGAACGCGAAAGTTCGCGTCGAGCCGCACGCCAGCCAAACCCAGCCCAACCACACCAACACCACAAACCACGAAGCGACCAACGTCAAGACAAATCCTGTGGTCACAACACATGCAACTCCAACTCCCAACTCCCCATCACCCTCCCCCCTTCACCACCACCACCACCAATACCACCACCACATCCTCCGCACCGACTACACAAACGATAGCCGACGCAATGGCCAAGGTCACCGCCGAAGCCCTGCCGTGGCTCTCCGCGCCGTCGACAGGCCACGCCCTCTTCACGCAGCCGCCAACCTCCCCACCGCCGCCGTCCACAACCGGCGAGCTGACACCCTCGCGCCTGATCGCCACGCGCGGCGCCGAGCTCTTCTTCGGCCGCGGCAACGAGGTGCGCTGCGGCGACTTGCAAGACCTCAAGGCGCGCCATCCGCAGCTCGCGGGCGCGGCGTCGACGGTGGGCCACCACGCGCACCGGCGGCTGCACCTGCCCGAGCTGGACTGGGAGATTCGGGCGCTGGAGGTGTCGGGCGACGGATTATACCTCGCGGTCGCGGGCGAGACCGAGGTGGCCGTGATCGTGCTCCCCGGCGAGGGGTTTATCAAGCGTGACGGCCGGCCGGGACGGGAGGGGCCGCTGGTGGTGCCGCATTATCGACGAGTTGGAAGGAGTTGCCATAATGTCGATGTGGGCGCGCGCGTTGTGAGGCTGCTGTGGCACCCGCTGGGCGTCGAGGGCGCGGCGCTGATGGTGCTGACTGCGGATGGATACTTGCGCTCGTACGAGTTCTTGATGGGCAGCGAGCCGTCGTTTGAGCTGCCCGAGTCGACGTTTGACCTCGTCGCTATGCGCGGGGGGAAGAGACAGGGCGGGTACACGGCGGATGGCGATGAGATGGTGCCGGCGAGCATGTGTTTCGCGGACGGACCGGAGGGATGGCGTCCGTTCACGCTGTATATCCTGATGCGCGGCGGCGATATCTATGGACTCTCGCCTGTGGTGCCCAGCCGGTGGAACACCACTGCGCAGCACATCCAGCAGCTCACCGTCGACATCACGGCGGACCTCGAGGACGCCGACGAGACGATTTCGCAGGACATGCGTACTGCCTTACGACAGCAGATCAAGTGGATCAACGACGTGCTGAACCAGCGCAACCAGATGGACGCCGCCTACGACGCGCTCGCGACGCCAAAGACGTGTCTGACGCGCCCCTCCAACGTCGGCCCAACACCAGCACTACAAGGACCGTTCCTCTTCCGCCCCGCGCCCGACGAATTCGACATCGACGACTGCTACGCCGCCTGCGACCTCTTCCACATCGAAGTCGACACGGCGGGCATCCTTGGGGTCATCCACTCGCACGGCAAGCTCGACCTCTGCATCGAACCCGACGCGCTCCCCGCGAAATGGGAAGGCAAGCTCCGGCGCCCGACGCCAACCGCAGAGCTGCCGGTGATCAGCGGCTTCCAGACCCTCGACCTGAACATCCGCGACCCGCGCGAACGCAACTCGGAAAACACCAACTGGCCTGTGTTTGTCCGCGACGTGCACAGCGCGCACATCCTGTTTGTGCAGCATGCGGCCGGCGTGGCCGTTTTTTCGATGCAGCCGTGGATCCCGACGCTGCAGCGCATGCTTGCCGATGCCGACGAGTCGCTGCTCGCACGCGCTAGCCCGACGGCGGTGCAGCATATCGTCACCGGAAAATCCTCGCTTTCTGGCTCAGCAGTACTATATGAAGCGTACGTCGGTTACCTCCTCCTCGCCGCCCACGCATCCGGCGTGGCAAGCGTGGAATTCGACGAACCCCCCTCAGCGTCGCCGGACTCCGCGACCGCGCCAGACGACACATTCGCGCTCCTCCCTGCGACCCCGCGCGCACCCCGCCAGCCCGCGCCACGCCACGCACCGGCACCGTCGCACCCCCCCGCCGCCGCCGCCGCCCCGCCGCCGCACATCCCCCCCGTCTCCGTCCTCCAACCCCCCTACACCCCCTCCCCCTCCTTCTCCACCCCCTCGCAACTCCCCCGCTTCCTCGCCTCCGCCAAAGCGCAACACGGCGCCGCCACCATCTCAGGCCCGTTCCTCTTCAGCACCGCCTCCAACGCGCTCCTCGCCGCCGCACGCGCCACGCTCAAGGCCGAGTACGACGCCCTCATGTCCGGCGCGCAACATCTCCACGACCGTGCCGCCGCGCAGCGGCTGGAGTTTGGAAAGCAGTTGAAGACGTTGCACGCTGTTGACGCGAGGTTGCGGGAGCTGCAGGAGAGGAGGGTGAAGGAACGGTTTGAGCGGTTTTTGGAACGGCAGGAGGAGCTGAGGAAGAGGGCGGATGTGGTGCTTAGGACGCTTGTGGTGAGGGGGGAGGTGGGGCTGAGTGATGCTGAGAGGAGGTGGGGCGCTGAGGTTGGGAAGGTGAGGGAGAGAGTGGAGGGGGAACGAGGGTTCGGAAGGAGGGTGGAGGAGGTTGGGAGGATGTTGGAGGTGTTGAAAATGAGTGGGAATGGTGGGAGTGGAGGCAAAGGGAGGGGAGGACATGGGGGAGAGGGGGAGGAGGGGGAGGTGAGTGAGGAGGTGAGGCGGGAGAGGGTTAAGGGGTTGTTTGAGATGTTGCGGAGGGAGGGGGGGGTTGTGGAGAGTACACGGAAGAGGTTGGAGGGGTTGGAGGTGGATGTCGAGAGGGCTTAAGCAGGCGAGGTAATGGTGATGGTGGTGGTGGGGTGTATTTTACGGTGTTGCTGTTGCTGTTTAGTTTTCATTATCTTGTTCTGGAGGCGGTAGGAGGGAAGAAAGAGGGAGGTAATTGGTAGCTGGGTATAAAAGTGATGTTGTTGTACTGTTACTACTTCATATGGGAGCTTTCTTATTATCATTACAACTGTCCACAAAGACCTGCATCAACGGCACAAAAGTTACTATTAAGCACTAACAACTACTAATTCTCTGACACAACAGTCCAACGCTCTTGCCACAAAACGAATAATCAGCACACCAGTACGCCTCTCCACAAAAACTGCAGATATCAACGCGCATCACCATCATCATCATCATCATCACGACAAGCTCTTCCCCACCCACTCGCCCAGCTTCACGCGCCACCCATCATCCTTGACACACCCGCCCACAAACTCCACCACCACGCCCGCCTCTTCCAGCTCATCAAACTTAAACCCCTCGCCGCTGCCGCCCAACACCTCCTCCCCCTCCTCCTCCTCCTTCCCCACACCCACAATACCCCGGCTCCTTGCATCCGCCACCTTGCCCATCTCCCCCTCCAGCAGCGCCCGCACCTTCGTCGCAGGCAGCGCGGTGAACAGGTCACTCTTATTACACGCCACCAGCACGCGAAACTCTTTCCCAGCGCGTTCCCGTTTCTCTTGCAGTCTCTGAACCGTGAGGAGGGCGGAGTAGAGGAACTCGGCGGTGTCGCGGAAGTCTGCGCTGTTCGCGTCGCAGACGAAGATGAGACCCCGGATGTCGGGGGTGGTGAGCAGGTCCAGTGCGAGTGGGCGCAGCTTGCCGTGGCCGGGCGAGTCTTGGAGAAGGAAGGGGAGGTGCGATGAGAGGGAGGTGTCGGAGGTGGAGCGGAATTTGGAGGATGCGCTGAGAGTTGCGGGGATGGACGCCGGGAGGGAGAGGGGGGCTTGGGAGGTCCTCGTTTCGGGGAGGGAGCCGGGGGAGGCGAACTGGGTGTTTGTTAGCTGGTGTGTTAGATTTGGTTGGGGGGAATGAGGGATGGGGGATGGGGGATGGGGGATGGGAGTGCATGGGGGAGGGAGGAAGGGAAGGCTTACGGAGGTCATAATCGCGGTCTTCCCCGTCCCCGCAGGACCAAGGAGCAGGTAGATCGGCAGGTGCGTCCTGCTGTCGCTGCGGAAGATGAAGAAGTGCAGCACCAGCGGGAGCGAGAAGATGCACAGCGCGATGGTGATGGCGAGCACCGGCGACGGGTTGAGGAACGTCATGAGCAGGCTTTGGGCCTCGTCTGGAGATGCCATGGTGTGCGTGATCCAGCTGTGGTGGTGGCCGTCGTGATTGAGCTCGTGGTGGACGTGGACGTGAAGGTGAAGGGGTCGCTGTGCTGGATGGGTGGACGGGATGGAAAAAGTTGGGATAAAGAAACTGTGGCTCAACCGGAACAGGCTTGGCGCGGCAGGGGGAGCTGCTGCTGCGGATTTGCTGCGTCAGCTTCTTGGACATCGACAGTGAGACACCGACAGCGACACCTATCAACTTCAGCGACCGAGACACACGCCCACACGCCCACACGCATACACGCACACGCCCTACGCACCTACACACCTACACACCTAACCCACGCTGCCACAGCTCGCCGCTCGCTCCACAGTCCCGGGATGTGGCGGGACCGCACGAACCTGCACGCTGCCCCACCTCCTTCTCACATACCCACTAACACCGCGCAGCTACATCTCCTACCGCTCCTCCTACTCGCACAAGCCCGCGCGCTCGCAGCGCAGCACCTACCCCTCCTCCTCCGCCTTCGCGGCCGACGAAGACCGGCGCGGCCTCCTCTCCCCCGGCGACGACGACGATGCCGTGATCGAGATGGACCTGCTCCCGCCGCGGTGGACGGACTACTCCGACGAAGTCACCGAGCTGCTGGGCGAGATCTCGCGCAAGGCCGCGACGCTGGACCGGCTGCACAGCAAACATGTGCTGCCGGGGTTCGACGACAACCGCAGCGCCGAGGAGGGCGAGATTGAGCGCTTGACCACGGAGATCACGGCGTCGTTCCATCGCTGCCAGGATAAGATACGAAAGATTACTGCGACGGGGAGTAATGCCGAGGTCGCGATGGCACGGAATATGCAGGTCGCGCTGGCGACGCGCGTGCAGGACGCGAGCACCGCGTTCCGCAAGAAGCAGAGCGCGTATCTCAAGAGTGAGTGGCGGGCACGGCGGCGGGGCGGTGGAGGAGGGGCGAGTGCTGACGGGTGGCAGAACTGCGCGGCATCTCGGGCATGGGCACGCCGCTCGACTTCCGCACGGGCTCGCCGGCGCTGTACGGCGACGGCGACCCCACCGCGGACGTGTCGTTCTCGCAGCGCGCGCTGCAGCAGTCGGCGACGCTCACGTCGCACGACGCGGCGATCATGCAGCGCGAGCGCGAGATCACGGACATTGCGCGCGGGATCCTGGAGCTGGCGGATATCTTCAAGGAGCTGCAGACGATGGTGATTGACCAGGGCACGATGCTGGACCGGATCGACTACAATGTCGATTTGATGAATGTGCATGTCAAGGCGGCGGACAAGGAGATGGGCGTGGCGCAGGGGTACCAGAAGAAGACCACGAAGAGGAAGATTATCTTTCTGCTGCTGCTGCTGGTTGTGGGGCTGTTTATTGTCGTCACGATTAAGCCACGAAGGGGGGCGGAGGCGCCGGCTCATCCGCCCCCGCCGAAGGAACAGAAGCCGCAGCAGGATAAGGATCCGGCGCCGGCGGCGGTGGAGGAGGAGCTGGATGCGACGCCGGACGGCCCGGCTATGCTGGTGAGGAGGAACGGTGCCAGGATACACGGACGGCTGGTGGAATGGTAGACGTCGGCCGTGCTGGATAAAACTACCAACCTTAGATGTGTCCTTTTTACCCCGGTGTTTGTTGGCTGGCTTTGTTGAATCATTTCGTTCTTATGCATGCAATCTTTTGGAGTGGGGAGCTCAGTTGCGCCTGCTGTTGTGTACTATACTATCTTATCTTTGCTGTTTAGCGTATTGATTCTTCTGTTTGTTCCTTTTTTGACTGCACATTTGTTTTTGAGCTGTATGTGGAGCTTAATGGATGAACAGCTGATACACTTTGTGATCTATATCCGATCAACTAGAGTAGTCTAGGGGCACTGTATGATTATAGATCTACATACCAAGTTATACGCTACTCTAAGCTCAATTACTGGCGACTGCTTGAACACTTCTTTCGGTGTCGAGGTCCATCTGGAGTCACCCAACCCCTGTCCCGTCCCGTCCCCACAATTGGCCAGCCCCGTCGCACCAACAACATTTTAAGCCGCACCCTGTCCAAACACCAGAACACCAAACACCTCCTCCACCTCTCACCTGCACCACACCATGGCCGACCCCGATCCGCACGCCACGCTGCTCGCCGCGCTCGCCTCGCACCCCGTCGGCCTAGACGCCAACGACTGCTCATGGGCATTCCAACAACCCAAGACCGCCGGCCCCGTGTCGGCCTGGGCCTCGCGCTACCTCACGCCGTCCACGCTCCTCACGCACGAAGAGCTCACGCTCCTCACGCACCTGCAAAAGACCGGCGCGCTAAAGAAGCACATCATCGCCTCCGCCACCTCCCCACCCGTGCTCCCACACACCGAATCGTTCCTGGCGTCCGAGACATCCGCGCTCGCCACGTCGACGGAGCAGCTGCGGGCGCAGACGCAGCAGCTGCTAACGCAGGGGCGCGCGCTCGAGGATATGAGGGCACGCGCAAAGGCGGAGCGGGAGAGACGGAAGAAGATGGAGGCCCAGAGGAGAAGGAAGTGGACGGCGGAGGCGGAGGAGGCGGCGGCGGCGGTCGAGGAGCTGGTTGGGATTCTGAATGAGGAGGTTGCGGACCTGAGGGGGACGGTGATGGGGACGGAGACGGATAAGGTTGAGGTTGCAAGGGAGATGGAGCGGGATGATAGGGTGCTGGCACGGCTGGAGCGGCTTGCGGCCGAACTGGTGGTGCCGGATGAGAAGGGCGGCAAGGAGGATGAGGGGGTGAAGAGGGTGAGGGAGTTGGTGGATAAGTATGGCTCTTTTATATACATCCACATTGTGTCTGGAGATAACTGACGAAGCAGACTCTCGAGCCTGACCCAGCAAGCCGTGCGCGTACGCCTCGACCGCATCTTCCTCGAAACACTCCACACACACGCCCCTTCCAGCCCGGGCCTCGCCACACCGCCCGAAGACCTCACCGAGCTGCAAACAGAAATCGACAGCCTCTACGCCGAGATCCCAGCCGTAGCGCAGAACGCAGCCGACTCCGAGTTCCTCTCACCGCTGCTGCGCTTCCTCGCCGCGCGCCGCGCCCAACGCGGCGAAAACTATGTACTCGGCGGACAATACATCCGCGACGTCCTGTCGCACCTCACATCCCGCAGCGCGGCGATGGCGTCGCTGCTGCAGAGCTCGCAGGACCGTGACAGCGCGGTGCTCTCCCTCCTCGCGACGATCGCGCGAGAAGCAGTCCCCGCGCCCACGCCCGCCTCCTCCGCAAATCCATCACGGCCTACAACCCCGCCAAACGCGCCGCGCGGCCGCCTCCTCGGCTCGCCCGCGAAATTCCCGCCCCCCGCCACGCCGCGCGCCATCTCCCCCGGAAAGCTCGGCCGCATCCCGTTCCTGACCCCCGCCCGTCGCCGCCGCGGCGCTAGTATCGACCACGGCCTCGACAAGACGACGTATCCGGAACTCGCGCTGCTGTCGCACTTGGGGGTTGCGTTGCCGCCGCCAAGTCCGCCGGCGGCGGTGCCGGTTATTACTGACGCGGCTGTGGCGAGCCATGTTGCGGCGCAGACGGCGAGAGTCGATCAGCTTGCGAATGTGGCGTGGGAAGACGGCGCGCAGGCGGAGGCCGCGCAGGTCATGGCGCTGTTGATGGCGGCGCTGGTGGGCGGATACGGTGTGGGGAAGAGTGGTGAGGGGGGAGTGGGGAAGGGAGAGGGTGCGATGGCGCTGGTTGATGAGGGTGTGCGCGGCAAGATGGAGGAGGTTGAGGGGATTGTTGAGTCCCTTGCGAGTGCGACGCGCGCTCTGAGGAGCCGGGTCGAGGCTGTTGCGAGGGCTGGCGGCGATGGAGAGGGGGAGGGCGTGAAGGCTGGGTTTGTGGCGAGGTGGGGACGGTAGGTTGAATACAGATAGACAGACAAACAGACAGATACGGTTAATGCGAGTAATGTGGGCGTGTATGTGGTAATGAGACGTAATGATACAGTTTTATACCATTTTAATACAGACAGCCAGAAGTGGTGGTGCCTGTCGTGGTGCCCGTCGTGATGTGATTTGAACTGTGAAATGCAGGTGCGGGCGGGCATGGACAGCAACACCGATTGCATCTGCGTCCGCCATTAGAGCCTGTCAAGCCGCAAAAACGAAAGCCAAACATGTCGCGGCAAAAAGAAGATTTACGCTGCCCGAAAACGGAGTTGAACCGTTGATCTTCGCATTACGAGTGCGACGCCTTACCAACTTGGCCATCCGGGCGAACATGGTGGCGACAAGTTACAAGTATTTACGAATGCAGTTGCTGCCTCGCCTCGCTCAACTTCTGGGGGTTTGTCCATGTGCTGGGTTGGGGGATAGCAGGAGGGGTTCAAGGGAAGGGGGAAGGGGTAGGGTTAGGACGGGCAGAGACAGGGGACAGGAGGATGGAGTGTTGCGAGTGAGGCGTAATGCAGATGCCAGCGAAGCCTTTTCAACGCCCCCAGCAGCTAGAGCTGCTGCTGCTGAAAGTCACATCACACCACAACATGGACGACACCTATCAAGTCCTTTCCCTCCCCGTACTGCATGTCGTACCTCACACTCTGTCGCTTCTGTGTGTAAAGCCCTCGTGCAAGCAGTCAGGCTCGACCCAGTTGCGGCCCGGAAAATAGCAAACCCCACAGTACCTAGAGCTGTACCACACACCGCGCGGAATCAACCAGTTTCATGGCTAGAAGGTGCAATGCTTTTAAATCATGGAAGATGGCACTGCGGTACCTCTCGGTGTCTTTCATTGTGGTTCAGGCACACTAACAGTCTAAATCCACGAGCTGAGAATGTCCTGCAAAAACGTGTCCCAGGCACGACCAAAAGACGTTATGGCCCACCTGTCAGCGATCAGATAAGTTCTTGCTTGTAGATCTGCACTGGTGGTCATGAGATTTTGTGATGCACGGTGATTTTGCGGGTTGTTACAACTACCGCGCCACCTCAGATCTACTCCGGCAGGGTGGCTTTTGGGACTAGGAAAGACTGGGTGTAGAGGTCGGAGAAGATACATGGGGCTTCGGATTGGGGCACCTGGGTTTCGCGCATCGTCGTCGTTTTGTGCGGTCGCACCGGCTCTTCGTCCCAACCCCGTCACGCTTCGTCTTCCTCAGAGCAGTAGTACTATCAAGATTTGAGTTTATGATCTAAGAGCGACGGTTCACCAACCCCGACCACACTGTGGCCGAGAAGGATGACAGGAAAGATAGTCCAGGATAGTCTTCAGAAAACAAGTCTGGTGTGAAATTGGCCCGTTTATGTGTACGAATGACCTTGCTAAAAATAAATGCCCAATGGCCCTGATGTGCGCTAGTTCCCTTTACTCACCTCAGGGGACCCTCAGCCACAAAAAATTAACGCAAACGAAGAGTGTTCAATGTACCAAAAGCTACCGTGAGCTCTCCGTCCAAACCACGCACATCAAACAACAACGAGGCCACAACCTAGTACTGTTTCTCACTGAAACAAAAGAACAATTCACAGAACAATTTCTTCTGATTTTTGCTTTTAACTACAGTCTATGGATACAGTTTTGACAACCAACAGAGACGGTGTGTTGACTTTTTCATCGATCTTTTGGAAAGTTGATGTCAATCATGCGGATCATTGTAACTTGGAGCTTTTTATTGTGTCCTGTATTACCACATGGCGAACATCGTGGAGGCGCACGCTATTTGATGCAACAGCACGCTGTATCCTCTTTGCTCTGACACGCCGGGGTTTGGGCCTGCCGCTTGGTATTTTAGTCAAAGGCGGTTCGCATTTTTGAAGCTTGACGGAATCGTTGAGCTGATGCTGGGAGTTTGTTCGGTGAAAATTCGACCTGGGGGAGACGCGGAAAGTGAAAAGTGGCATCTGAGCGTGTGGTTTGATATAGACTGTGGATGAGCAGAACTTCTGTGGGGTGTGAGAGTTGTGGAAAGAGATGCGTTAAATATTAATGGCTGGGAGTCCAGACCAGTGTGGAAGGGTGGCCTGGGACGGAATCTCATGATGTCGCTCGGTGCAGACCGGTGACTTGGGTGCAGGAAATTTTAGGATCGCTATAGCGTACTCTTTTAACGTTAATCATGGGGAATTAAATCTTCTGGGATACCCTAGCCTATATTTCTACGTGGGAAGCGTTGGGTAGGTCACATTTCATCAAATCACAAGATGCTACTCGCCAAAGAATCACGCTTAGTGGTTTACACACACGAAACAAGCTAAGTTTGTGACCGCATACCGTTTAACTCACAGGATCTTCTGCCATTGATGATTATAAAATACTGCATGTCTTTATGCACCCGTCCCTGGAAGAGCTTTGGATACCGCATTTGCTGATTCACAAAAGGGAACTCGCTTTGTAAACTCGCAGCTTAGACACGCGCAACTTTACATGGCTGCACAGGTTCCTCATTCCCTCCCGAACATGCCACATCCTTCTTGCGCTTGCGCTTCTTCGAAGTCAGCGCCGCCGCTGATTTCGTTCCTTGTAGAATTGTCATAATCTGCACCATCTAGTCAGTCCTGTATCCACCAACATCTTTGGGGCAGTGCAACAAACCTCCGCAACTGGCAGCGCCAAATCCAATGGTGATACTAGAGACACGGGCATGGACGTCTCTGGTAGAGGTTGAACATCGGGAAGTGGCTTCTCCTTGGCGACGAAAGCAGGGGCAAGCTTTGGCGTCTTCCCACGAGTGTTGTGTTCCGCGAGTTTTGCGGCACGGGCCGCCAGTCTGGTATTGTAACGATGTTGTTGAGCAGGAGGTACAGGAGGGCGCGGGCTCTCGAGGGTGGCGAGAGCTGCGCGGGAAAGTTTAAGCTTGACGATTAGGGATGTCATTGTCGCACTCGGTGTGTAGACAGGTAGTAAGAGATGCTAAGATCTTTAGAGGTAGCTAGCTAGCTTTTGTTGCTTTGAAGGGCGGTGAAACCAGGGAAGCGTTGAACGACCATCAGCATTGAACGTGCGTTGAACAGCATCAGCATTGAACGTGTGTTTAAAGAAATCATGAGATGTAACTCGGGGCACAGTCCCTTGTGGTGGATTACACACACGGAACTTAAGGCTATTACTACAGTCTACTGGTATTTTTGTTTACGCCCATCCTGGGGCGCTGCATTGTGCAGAAGCACCAATTCGCCGTCTCACTTCCGCGGTAGAAAGAGAATATAGAGCGTCGGTAACTTCTTGTAAGAGAGAGTGGCGATAAGAGTTCTCAAGATGTGATTGCAAGTCCAACGAGGAGTGTTCTTCATTTCCTAACTTTACAAGGCCTCATCAGCTCCGCCTCACCCTCCCCCTCCCACTTCCGCTTCTGCTTCATCGAAACAAGCGCTGCCGCCGCCGATCCTGGTCCCTGTGGTATTGCCATAACCTGTATCACAGCATCCAGTCAGCTATATATGCCTAACCTTTGTGGAGCACTCCCACAAACCTTCTCAACCGGCAACGGCAGCGCCAATGGCGACACCAGCGGTGTAACCACAAAGGTTTCTGGCAGTAGATCCTCGATGGTAGTGATAGAGGTGGTAGTGGTAGAGGTGGCAGAGGAAGCAGGTGCAAGCTTTAGCCTCTTGCCGCAGAAATTGTAGGCCGTGAGTTTTGCGGCCTGGGCGGCCCTTTTGGTTTGTTTGGACTGTTTGGAGCGGCGAAGAGCAGATGAGAGAGCAGAGGTCGGAGGAGAATAAATAGGAATGCTCTCGTAGATGGCGAGAGCGGCGAGAAAGGTGCGAGGGAGTTGGAAGGTGAGGATCAACGATGGCATCTTTGCGGTTTGTGTGTAGATGTTGCAGTAATAGGAAGATATGAGTGAGCTTTCGAGGTAGCTAGCCTTTTATTACGTTGGATAAAAGTGGGAAGAGTTACTATAACTCACGACTGTGAGCCCCGCGTGGGTTGGCGCTGACACAATGCGGCATTTGATCGAATCATGAAATGTAACTCGTCTACACAAAAACAGGGCCTGTCTTCTGATTTAGGCTGCTGAGCCCATTCAAACTTGAATATTTTCGGTGTGGATAGAAATCAAGGTGAAGATTCGATGCCGAGTATGTTGTTATTGTTGGTAGTGGGTCAGATATCGATCGAGTGACAGGTTCGATAGATGTGGAAAAATAAGTTATGCATTTTGAGTACCGTCGGTTTACAGCTATACAGCGTTGAAAAAGCAAATGAGAAAGATCTTAATAAACCCTCAGTACCACTGCTACCACCTACCCAACCTCAAAACTAAATATTCTATCAACGAAGCTTCCGCCCCCCCTCTGTGATATCTGGTGGAGCCCTGGGGTGCCAGGCTTATACTTTCGATCATCAGCTTGTAAGATGGCCAAGTCACTAGACCACTGCCTAGAAACGACTAAAGTATCAAAGTTTTTACGGTATGCCGTTAGACCTCTCCATGGGACCCTGAAGATCTACTTTTTCCGTCTTAGCGGCTGGCTGTTGGAACAGAGCAATAGAACTCGAAGTAGTTAATTAGCTGTGAGTTACATACATCTTCTATATAGTAAACTAAAGATACCCATTATCATACCTGAAACGCAATTAATTCATCCTTAGATAGTAGGCTAGGTAATTCTGTAGATGTTTCATTTTGTGCACGTGCTCGGACAATACGTCATTAGACATCATGAGACAATAGTGAACGCATTAGTGTGGAGGCCCACCCAAGACTATAAAGTAAACCTTTCCCACAACATCTGTTCCCAAACTCTCAAGTTACTAAACACACCCTTGAAAAGTGATTTCGAACACGCTAACATTTTGCAGACATCAGTACGAGTGACCAGTGCCAACACAAAGACAAGAAACGTGCCACGAATTCGTTCAAAAAGTACTGGTCATTCTCACCAGTTAAATTCAGCGATTCATCTTCTGCCTCGGGGAGAGGAACAAAAAGATAAAAGAATTGCTCACAAACGGATTTGAACCGTTGATCTCGGCATTACTAGTGCCGCGCCTTACCAACTTGGCCATGCGAGCTTGTAAATAGTGCCGAACAAGCCAATATAATCCCGTAGAGCTGCGCTCAACAAAGTCACATATAAGTTATGACATTAGGAAAGACACAGACCAGGTTTATGCAATTATCGGATAGCATGGCAAACCGGAGTACCCCATAACCTTCAAAAATGCAGATAAAAACGCTCTCTAATGCAAACCTAATCTATCTTGAAAAAAAAGCATGTTTGAATACCGACCAAAAGATGAACTCACCACCGAACTTCCAAAGCTGCCCTGAAACGGAGTTGAACCGTTGATCTTCGCATTACGAGTGCGACGCCTTGCCAACTTGGCCATCAGGGCTGAATTAACGTCAGACAATCATGGTAATACCTATTTGAAAGGAAGTATCCCGAAGATGATACCTACAAGGTGGTTAGAGTGTGACATGTCCTGGTGCCTTGAAATTTATCAGGCTTGCTACTTCTAGCAAATTTATGGCTTGAAAGACATGATATCTAGGATTGAAGAGATATAGAGTTATCATATTTTTCATGGAGAGTGGGCAAATGTAGCTGTGTAGTTTTGTTCTGAAAAGTTCCGCCCACCCTATCAATCATATAAAGGCGTTCAGTTCAACAAGACTCCGATAATTAAACCACCGAGCGATTTGATTAACAGGGGTAGCGAGTTTTGGAGTGACTTCAGATCAAAAGAAGGGTAATCTACATGTGCTGGAAGCCGACTTGCTAGACAAACCTTAAACCCACAGCTTTCTAACAAGCCGCAACACGGAAACGGCATACTTCTGACATCCTATACACATTGACCTTTTCTTTAATTCGACCCTCACAATCACTTCGGCATGCAGAGAGCAGTGGGCTGAACGATTGCAGTTCAAACCAGGTAGCACTGCTTAGACCATGCGATCAACAAAGCCACTTCCGCAAACCGGTCCAGGATATCATAAGAAATCATCCCGTTGCCAGTTTGAGGGATGGAATATGACGGAGGATCAAAAGAACCTCAACTCTGATAAGATAGAAACATTTAGAAACAATCTCGCCTGCAGAATACCCTTGAATGTAGAGATAGTGACCATTCACACAGCTGGTAGGATAGCTCTAAGCCCTACAATCTTCATCATGATAACGAGAGCAACTCCTTAGCGTTCACTAGTCTGACGAGTTTCGGGAGTCGGTTATATAACATGGGGAATTCTACACTATCTACAGTACATAGCAAGCTGCACAGCAACGTACTGAAAATACCTCGGAGCTTGCCGGGGGTATCTTGAGTCGCACCATATTTGTTGCTGAAGAAGTGGGCTGGATGATATCGATAGATAATTCGCGCGACCTCTCAGTGTAGAGTGCCCCGCCATTGAACAGCGATAATCAGAACACTAAAATATTATGACTTATCTGTCTGCAGCTTCAGAGTTAGCGGGTGGCGTCGTTCAAGCGCCTGAACTCTTGACCCTGTATCCTGGAACCTGGGTGGGCTGTACGAGTATAATTTCCAATTCCTGGCTTGACATATCGGGTAACTTTTTTGACGTCCCATCCACAACCAGCTCATCTCCCGACGACAGCTGATCATCCCATATCACCCGTTTGAAGCACCTCTATTCCCGACGTCGGAAGTCGTCCCGCCACGTCTCGATCTCCACTCCCATCCCATTTTTTCCTTTTCCTACGGGTATGCGTATGGGGTTGCATCCACGACCGTTTCAAACACGACTGCCTCCGCCTCGCTGTAACGTTGCCAAGCGCCTCTACCCACAACACGAGACAGTTTTCCCATTTTATACACCTCTCATGCAACAGCGCAACCTTCATGAACGAACCGACAGATCGGTCAGCTATTGCATATCTAGCCCAGCAAGCCAATATTCACTCCAGAGGCATGTGGTTCTTTTTTTTTTTTTCGAATGGGATCCAGAACATGCAAGCCACTGTGGTACCAAGGCTTGTTTCTGCACCTTAGTTCGCAACGCATAAAATTGAAGCTGTTACACTTACATAAATATAAAGGTGTGCTGTTTTAGATTGCAGCAGACCGGCCAGTTATTGGGAAATGAATAACCTATGCAGTTATAGGCCAAAGATTCCAGTCGCTATTCAAGATCTCTAGGGTGTCTTATCATCGGAGGCTTGCAGGACACCGACCATATAACGTAATGGACTATGAACACTCATATGTATAAAAGGCAGAGAGATGTCATCGGTCTTCTGGACCGTGGTCCGCTGCTTCCCCGCAATTGCCAGCATGGCCGGCGGATCACTTGCAGCTGGCTGATTTAAGGTAGAAATATTAGGTAAATTGTAGGAATACGCCAATGAGACACCGGTCAGATAGTTTGATTAGTGGTTTTGTACTTATATGTATGAGTACTTCTTGGGTATGTACAGTAGTTAGTTACTTACCGAAATATAAAAAACCAAAGAAGCAATTTGTCAAAAAAAGAATAGCATGATAACGGAACGTCCCATTTATAGAAGAATACACCAAGTACTATCAGACCACGGTATGATACAACACCCGCAAAAGCCAAACCCACAAACAACTTAAAATGTCGACTCCCCCATAAATACAATAACTGCCCAAGTGTAATTCCAAAACTGTCCCATTTTTTTGTTCTAGAGATTTCTCGACACCAATTAACACCCAAACGACCAACACATCACACCCGTCCAAGTTGATCCTGATCCCAGTTGAATGTAACGTTCCTATCCAAAAACAAAACATAATTGCTGTGATAATTAGAAGAAAAATGAAATAACTCCTGTCATCCTGTAAAAAACGATTTGGTTCCCAATTTAGCATGAAGAAAATCAGAATGAATATATTGCGCCCCCAAGAAGTAAAAGCAAAGAATAAATGCTCCATGAATATGTATGCTGTATATGTGGTAGATGAATAGAACGGTGATCGTTAACTCGAATCAGTCTCGTCGGTTATGTCGTCTGGAATCTCAACTTCGCAGTTGCCACCGAGTTGCCCAACTATCTCCTTCTCCTTCTGGCCACTGTCTTTGAAGCAGTATAGCCGAGCGATGCAGTCTTCGCCGCCGGTCACCATCCGGCTGTCCGCCAATCCAACGCATGTAACCGGGCCAATGTGCCCCGTTACCGTGCGGAGACAGCTGCCAGTGTTCACATCCCAAACCTTTACCATTGCGTCCTGCGCACCCGAGATTATCCGGAGGGTATCGGCAGCGAGGGCCCAGACTCCTTCCACATGTCCGAATAGCGTCTTTAAGCAACGGCCCGAGGCGACATCCCAGAACTTAACCGTGCCATCCAGAGCAGCGGTGATTAATGTTGCCGGAGGTGGCTTGCGATCTTTGGAAGGCGGAGAGCTGGATGAGGGGGGATCACGATAGTTCCAACGATCCTCGGGAGGCGGGGGTGTGGAGGAGGCGTTAGGCTGATACTCGGGTAATGTCAGCGGGATCACCTGTTGCACATGTCCAACGTGTCCCTCGAATGTCCGAACACAAGTTCGGGTATCCAGATCCCACATCTTCACTGTCTGGTCATCAGAAGCAGAAAAAATCGTCCGAGAATCTGAATCAATTCGAACGCTATTGACCCAGTCGGAGTGACCCTTCAGTGCAAAACAAGATTTGTCGGCAAAGTTCCACACCTTGATGGTCTTATCAACAGAGCCGGAAACAAGCAAGGTTGAATCGAAATGTAGGCAGACAACACCGTCAGTATGTCCTTGCAAAGTTGAGATACATTGACCGGTCCTATAGTTCCAAATCTTCAGTGTGCGATCCATCGATCCAGATATGAGTTTAGTGTCGTCAAATTGAAGACAGCGAACACCCGAAGTATGGCCTGTCAATGTGGAGATTTCTTCGCCATTGTCGATGTCCCAAATCTTTATCGTCGAGTCGTAGGAGCCGGTAGCAAGGATTTGGTCGTCAAATTGTAAACACATTATACCATCCGAGTGACCCTTAAAGATGCGCTTTGTACATCGCCCCCTTCTCCAATTCAATTCTACTTTGTAACGTTCTGAAAATACCTTCTTCCACGGTTGTGTTTTGGGTTTCACCTGGACTGTAGTGTTAGTGTTTGGAGTGTTTGGAGTTGATGGCGCGCTCTCCTCTCGTTGACAAGGGCGTTTCGAGGGAGACGGTGGCGAGGCTCGGGAGCTTGAGGGCTCCAGGTCATCACCCTCGGTTGGCCTTTTTCCATGAATATTCAGACGACTGGTACCGGTTGTAATATGGCTGGTATTAAATATCTGAGGCTGCTGTGCTCGCAATTCCATCTGTCGCTTTGACGCCCGTAATCGCTTGCGTTCTAGTAGTGGCAATCCCCATCCACACTTGTCGCACTTTCGATCGATATGTTGCTCGCACATTTTATGCCACACGACATCGTCGTCTGCCAGCATTCGCCATGTTCTCGATACTTGTGCCGCCTTGCATAGCGATGCTGTATCTAGATATGAGAGAATCTTGAACGAGATTTCGAGCGGTAGGGTATTGAGGAAGTCTATGCGGATGAGTTCGCGGACTGCTGTCGATAGATATGAAAGCTGTGGAAAGCAACACTGTTGTAGAATCCCCTGCAGCATCATCTTCCTCATTTGAGATGGCGCGGCTGAGAAAAGGGTCCACACGTGAGTAATTGCTTGCTGGTCGGCGGCGGGAAGCGTCTCCATGCCCTGTATGCAAATATTGATTAGCAACTCCAGGATGAAAATTCCTCCGATCGCGAATTTACAGTGCGCATACATTCTGCAGCTGCTCCATAGTTGGCTCATCGGCCGGCCTCCGACACTTAATATCGGGCCTGTGCCGATAGCAATATCGAGTGTTCCCCTTCTCGCCAGCATTCTGACTCTGGTTCTCTTGTTGTTCCTTCGTTCCCTGTGGTGCGTATTGCTGTGGGATGTGATTTTTTAAAAACGGACCGACATCTTTCTTCACGGACTCAGCAGTGTCGGCTGGGATAGCGGCAGCGTACAATTCGGGAGCATCGTCATTAACGGGCATGCTCTTGGTGATAGTCGAATCGTTGAACAGCGACGTCCTCTTTCGTTTCGTTGGTCTCGGGTCGCAATCGTTCGAGGTGTTTGATGGCGATGGGAGGGCGGGGGGTTGCGAAGAGGCGGCCGATCGTGTTTCCACGTTTGGGTGGTGTTGGAGTTGCAATGGTGCCATTGGCGGCAGGAACGACGTCACGCGGGAAGCGAAGAAGCAAAACCGAAGGGTTCAGAGACCAAAGAGGTGCTGTGAGTCGCCCTGTCGGCTTCGAACTGCCTGATCAATGCGATTCGCAGCTCAAAGGGTGATTGTTGTACGTAAACGGTCGTTAACACAATGCAGCTGAGGGTGTAAATCGTGGCCTTCGGAACTTTTTTTTGTTTGTATGGCTTTCGGGAGGTTTGAAGTTGAGCGATAGACTGGGCGGGCTTCCGCTGAGCAACTGCTGAGGGTTATGAAATACTGTTACTGTTACTCTGTGCAGCTGCAACTAGCCAACGATCAAATCCAATGGTCGCCGTTTGTATGCGTCTGGGCAATTGCTAAGTCGCAGGAAGGTAGCTCAGCTATATGAAGTATCGTGCCAAAAAAGTGTGAAGCACAGTAGTAGGTATCATGTACTTAAGGTACGGCTAGGGATGCTCAAACAGACAGGTACGATGTGTACTACAGGTGATTCGTTATCGGAGTTCTGGGTAGCCGCCACCTGCAGTTCGGCCCGCAGCTGAGATCTCGACAGAAACGACAGACAGCGTTTTAAGTACCAATGTTCGGAGAAACTCTGATTGTGTTGGAGAAGAATATGGCGAAAACCCCCCGAGACGATAGTATTTTTTCCCTCTGGGCCACAAAGTATGCCGTGCTCCCGGGTTAGGGTTTCCACAAGGGTTCTCACCATTTTTGGGTGGATTGCACCATCCTCCGGTATGACGGTACTTCCGCCGCCGCCTCAACACCATACTTCAACCCGACCGAGATCCCCGGTTCCACAGCACCGCCAGCTCAACCACTGTGGAGACAGCCCCCCCTTGCACATATCTGCTAGACAAATAGATGTATTACGGGGATACCAGGTAGAGGAGGCATGTCTAAGGATTGCGACAGCTTGAATCAAATTACCGACGTGGGGGATAAGGTTCTCTGTGTTCCGCGCTTGAGGCTCCAGCTCCAGCCCTCTGATTAGTTAGCATCAACTAAGCGATTCATCACGTCGCCATCTGAAGAGCTATTTGCTTATCCAAGCTCCACGCGGCTTTGTTGATCCATTCGCGACTGCTTGGGAATCCAACCCAACTGCTCCCGTTGTAGTTGCCTTCCGCCATCCAGCGTCGGACTGACGCTATCGACACATCGCCTCGCTTCGCCTCGACCAACCGACGCATCATCTTCGACAAAATGCTGCCTTTGCCCTCACCACAGCAGGATTTCTACCGCTCATCCACCCCTGTAGTTGGAGGGAGCGGTCCCGCGGGCGCCTCCTCCGAATCTGCAGATCTCACAACTTGGTTCCTGAATGCGAAACGATCTCTATCCTCTATAACTCTGTGCGAGCGAGCACATGTGCTCGTCGACTCAGCTAGAGCTGCTCTGCAGGAAGCCTCGGTGATATCTGCGAGATGTTTATTTCTACGAAATGCGCTGCAGGATCAGTTGACGATTGCTGGCCAAGTCAGCCGGATGATGCGCAGCACCCAGAACGTGTTTAGGACAGAATTCGAGGTATGCTGCATTTATTTCATCATCTGCAAACGGGCCAATACCAGGGTTTTTATTCCGTTGTGTGCGTCCACATGAAACGAATAAGATAGACCTGGGGCCCGAGAACGACATGCACCATGTCTCAAAGCTTGCTTATTTCAGTACCTTATCTACATGAGTCGATTCTAACACATCTTGCGTGCTGACTAGAAAACATTGAATGAACTTGACAATGCCGACATTCGGCTCAATGATACTCTCGAGCTTCTTCGAAATTCACCCGTTCACCCGGCGTTTATCACAGATACAGAAACAAACGGGGCTATGCTAGAGAACGGAGAGGAACGTGCGAAAGGTCGAAACGAGGGTAGTGAGGACCGGGATTCCGAATCTTCCCGGAATCGTACGCTGCATGATTTTGTTGAAGACGAGGGAATTGAGAATCTAAAGTCCAAATTGCGACATTGTATAGACTATGTACAGGTGCGTCAGGCTGCAGCATGTCTAACCTATCACATTGCTGTGTCGTCCATCACAATAATGCTTGTATAACCTGCTAAATCACACAAAGGAATCCCATGATGCCTTACAAGCAGCTCTAGGCGCCTTTGATGATTCTCTCCATGCTCTCACCACATCAGTCTCGACGCTTCCTGACGCATCTCCGTCATCCCAATCGCTTCATGCGCCTCTACATGCCCTGGAGGAAAACACAGAGTGCATGGCAGGCCTCCTTGAGTCACTAACGCAACATTTTGACCAGTGCTCTCTTGCACTAAGATCGGCCGAATCACATACACCAATCGATGGAGAAACGTTTGCCGTTCTTGGGAAGGATGCTGGGGAAGTTGATGATGTGGTCAAAGAGCTGAGTGAGCGACTAGCAGAGATGGAAGACACAAACGCAGGGATCCAAAACAAGATCAATGATCTCCACAACCTGGAACGTGATACGATCTCTGTCTTTGCAGACTTTGAGCATTTCCAGGGTGAATTAGGAATATGCCTTGATAATGTTCGAGACTTTGAGGGCCGGCAGGTCGAGCTAAAGTCTGAGATGGAGACGCGCCTTGAAGAGCTCTGGCAGCTCGGCGAGTTCTATGATGGCTTTGTAGGCGCATATGACGCCATGATTATCGAGGTCGGTCGACGGAAAGGGGTTGGAGCTCGCATGGAACAGGTGGTCAAAGATGCGGTTAAAACGCTGCATGCGCTATATGAAGGTAGCTCCCCCTCTTTCCACGCCCTCCTCTGTTGAATCCGCTATTAACAACATCTCTACAGAGGATCTCCAAGATCGCGAGATTTTCCGCGAAGAACACGGCCAGTGGCTGCCTGTTGATATCTGGCCCGGCCTTGGTGACCCACCCATTAAATGGCAGATTGAAAAAGACCTCCAAGGTGGCCGCGAGTTACCAAAGCTCACGAAAGATGTTATTGAGAAGGCTATGCGGAGGGTACCACCAGGGAAGGGCCGAGTATAGTGTGCTATGTTTCTTTTGGGCGACCTGTTCTGGCGTTTTGGTGTAGGGTCATATTATACCGGTGTATTGTATCAGATTTACACGTTGACAAACATTTGTGGCCTGTGTACAGCGAATTCCTATTTCGTACAAGGCAACAAAGTTCATCAGCAGCTCGCATGGCCAAGTTGGTAAGGCGCGGCACTAGTAATGCCGAGATCAACGGTTCAAATCCGTTTGTGAGCAATGGTACATCACAGAAAGGTGTTCTTTTTTGCTGCCAATCACGCCAAAACTCCTCGGGTCGCGTGATCACGATACTTTTCGGCAATGCACGTGGGTGGGCATTCGATGACGTAAATCCCGATTTTTTGGACATTGCCAGCCAATTCACCAATCATTATGCTATATAGCCCGAGCGTGTTCAAGCAATCACAATAGAATGTCACCATGGGTTTGCAGATCCTTTTCAACCCACTGGCAAGCCGAAAGTTCGAATGGAGTACAAAATAAGGTTTGCCATCCAAGCCCCTATGGCCAAGTTGGTAAGGCGTCGCACTTGTAATGCGAAGATCAACGGTTCAACTCCGTTTGGGGGCAATGTTGGGACTCATCTGCGTTCTTTTTTGCCTCTGTCGATCCTTTTGTAGACTGTGGATTGGAATAAACACTGTATCGGTCGTGGTGAGATTCCAAGATGCGAAATGGTTGTAGTAGAGGATATTGAAAATAGATGGGAGTTGACCCTGCGGGGCAAATGTGTCCAAAGTTTGTAAATTTGAGAGAAGGTTTAGGAGCAATGAAAATTTCTCAGTGGCACACTGGAAATAACACGACTCACGGGATAGAATGTGTGTGCCAAGACATTAACTGTTACCCTACGCAGCAGACGTCAGCATTCATGCGTCGTCGTCGCATCTCCACCAACCGACTACAGTAAACCATTTACACAGTCTCTCGACCCCAACGCTTATACACCATGGGGGCTCTGCTCTCCTTACCTCTACTTGCTATCCCTAGCATTACCACGGTATGTCTGCACTGTATCGTCGCTGTCGCCACTTACTCATGGTTGTAGATCGGCTCGTTCGCGGCCTCCTGCTGCGGCGCAGCAGCATGTTCGGCTCTGTGTAGCGCCTGCGGGAAATGCCAAAGCAGGTACATTTTACTCCATCTTACGAGTATAGAGAGAGTACTGACAGGGTTATCACAGCACTGCGACCAGAATCGCCTATGCTTGTACGAACCACCCCCACTTACCGAGCTGGAGCTAGAGCTGACGTGCTGTAGTGATCTTTCTTGTGAACAGTATCCTATCATGGATCATGCTCACGCCATGGGCGATCCGTAAACTCGAGCATCTCGCGCTGGACACGCTCCCGATCAGCTGCTTCGGCGAGCAGTGCTACGGCTTCGTCGCGGTGCACCGCATCAACTTTGCGCTCGGCGTCTTCCACGCGATCCTCGCGGTCCTGCTCCTCGGCGTCCGCAGCTCGCGCAACGGCCGCGCCGGCATCCAGAACGGCTACTGGGGCCCCAAGATCATCGCCTGGCTCGCTCTCATTGTCCTGACATTCCTGATCCCGGAGCAGTTCTTCATCGTGTGGGGCTACTACTTCGCTATGATCGGCGCCACGCTGTTCCTGCTGCTCGGCCTGATCCTGCTCGTCGACCTCGCCCACACCTGGGCCGAAACCTGCCTGCAGAACATCATCGAGAGCGACTCGCGCATGTGGCGCGGCGTGCTGATCGGCAGCACGCTGGGCATGTACGTCGGCAGCCTGGTCATGACGATCCTGATGTACATCTTCTTCGCGGGCGCGGACTGCAAAATGAACCAGGCGGCGATCACCGTCAACATGCTGCTCATCTTCATCTCGTCGGCCATCTCCGTGCACCCGACCATCCAGGAGTACAACCCCACCGCGGGGCTCGCCCAGTCCGCCATGGTCGCGGTGTACTGCACCTACCTGACCATGTCGGCGGTGTCGATGGAGCCGGACGACAAGCAGTGCAACCCGCTCCTGCGCGCCCGCGGCACCCGCACCGCGTCCATCGTCCTCGGCGCGATCGTGACGCTGCTGACCATCGCCTACACCACCACGCGCGCCGCCACCCAGTCCCCCGCCCTCGGCAAACGCTCCGCGCCAGCGAACGGCGGCTACGGCTCCCTCACCCCCGCGCGCGACCACACGCTCATCGACCAGGAGCCGACACCAGCACAGATGCGCCAGCAAGCCCTCATCGCGGCCGTCGAATCCGGCTCGCTCCCCGCGACGGCGCTCGACGACGACAGCGACGCCGACGACGACGAGTACGGCGGCCGCAGCGGCGACGACGAGAAGGGCGCGACGCAGTACAGCTACTCGTTCTTCCATATCATATTTTTGCTGGCCACGGCGTGGACCGCGTGTCTGCTGACCATGAGCATTGAGCCGGGGAAGGGCGATGAGGAGGGGTTTACGCCCGTGGGGAGGACGTATGCGGCTAGCTGGGTCAAGATTGTGTCGGCGTGGGTGTGCTACGGGATTTACGTGTGGACCCTGGCGGCGCCGTGGGTGCTGCCGGATCGGTTTGATCGGTATTAGGCGGGGTGGTGGGATGTGACGGATGGGTGGTGCGGAATGCGTGGGAGTTTGTTACATGTTTTGTGGTTGGGAGGGGAGAGGATTGCTGGTGGGCTGTGTAGACGTGTGGTGGCTTGTATGGCATAATGTATCCTTTCTTTCTCATGCTTTCCTTCTCATGCATCTGCTTTTGCGTTTCCATTTTACTCGTCTTGTCTCTGAGTGTACCATGACCTAAATAGTATTGCATTTCCATATATCATGCCTGCACCAACCAACGTGAACAAATCCATCTATTCTCACTATCTATATCACAATAACGCCACCTTCGCAATGCTCAAACACCGTCCTTCCCCACCCTTCCCCCCTCTCCCCTCCCCCATCCTCCCCCATGCACCCCCACCCCCCTCCCCCCCCCACCCCTACCCCCCCAAATCCAACTCCCCCAACTCCCTCTGAACCCTCATCATCTCCTCCCCAACCTCGTCCACACTCCGCTCCAGAATCGCAACCTCATCGCCGCGCCGGCGCCGCCGCGCCTCTGCCAGTGTCGCCTCGAGCGCTGCACGCTGCTCTAGCAGGATCGTGAGCGTGTGCGTTAGGTCTGTTTCTTTCTTCGACTTTCCTGCGCCGTTGCCCCTGCCCGCTGCCCCGCCTGTCCTGCCGTTACTTGCCGCCCCATTACCCCCCGCCCCATTACCCCCCGCCCCACCACCCACCAGTCCACCGCTGCCACCACCCAGTCCACCGCCGCCACCCAGCCCACCCGCAGTAATAGCCACCCCCCCCCGCACCCTCGGAACCCCCCGCAACGCCGCCTCAAGCACACTCACCGCGGGCTTGACCCTCAGCAGCGCCTCGCGCGCCCACGTCTGCGCCTGCAGCGCGACCGCGGCATGCAGCCGTTTCTCCGTGGCGCTGTCCGCCGGCAGGGCGGCGACGCGTTTCGCGGTGGCTTCGAGCTGCGAGAGCGCGTCGAGGAGGCGGGATTTGGATTTGGTGGCTTCGGTTATTATCGCTATGGTAGCAGGGGTGGGGGGGGCGGGCTTGGAGGGGGCGGGAGGCAGGGAGTCGATGAGCGAGAGGAAGCGCGGCGTGGTGGTCGTGATGATGCTTTGGAGTGTTGTGAGGTGCGAGTACAGCCTTGCGCAGGGCGGCGGCGCGAGGGACGCGGTGAACACACTGTGCGCGAAGAGCGTGCGCGTGCAGGCGCTGCAGATGCGCACCGTCGTCGTCGCTGCTGCGGCATCGGTCGTGGGTTTCTCGGAGGTCGTGCCGGCGGTCGGAATCGCCGTCTCGGCCGAACACCCCGTCCGCGCATCGCCACACACCACCAGCCCGCACAGCCGGCAATGATGCTTCCGCGTGCCGAGCTTGCTGAACGTCTGCAGACACGTCGGACACCTCGCGACCCCCGCGTCGTCCTGCCACGCGACCACGCTCTGCTCCAGCGCGCGCCGGCGCCCCGCGGCGCCGACGCTGCCCAGGATCCCGCCCACCCCGCCTGCCCCCGCCGCGGCCTCGTCGTCGGATAGCAGTGTCGCGAGCCGCTGCAGCCGCTTTTCGAGCCGGGTCGCGTCCAGCCGCGCGCGCTCGACGGTCTTTTGGCGGAGCGCGGTGAACAGCGGCGTGTGGTCCCGCACCGCGCCGGTGTTGTCGAGGTAGCCCGGGCGGGATACGAAGCACGGCAGACACACGCGGCACCACGCGCCGTGCACCGGCTCCCACTGCGCCGACCGCGAGAGCTTGGTGTTGCAGGAGACGTGCGGGTCGCAGTACAGCCGGCCGCACATGCGGCAGTTCACGCGCGGCTGCCGGTCGCAGGTGGGGTCGGTACACGTCCCGTCCGCGGTGCCACGTTGCCAGTGCGCGCGCGTCACGTCTGCGTCCGCCGGGCGCTCCTCGTGAGCAGGGTCGACGGCGGGGGAGAATGGCGAGGAGGAGCTGGAGGGGTCTGAGGGCTCGAAGACTTCGAGTGCCGCGGCGACGGGCTGGAAGGATTTCGCCTTCTGCATGCGTTTGCGGAACCAGCTGGCGAGGTCGGAGTTCGCTGGCGCGGCGGCGGCGGCCTCGTGGTGCTCGTCGTCGAGGTGGCGGTTGAGCTGGAGGAGGGTCGTCATTGTGGCGTTGCAGATTGGACAGAGCAGCTGCCCGTGGTGGTAAGCGTGGGAGGGGCTGGTGGAGGCGAGCGAGAGCTCGGAGGGCGAGGGCGAGAGGCGGCCATTGTGCTGCAGTGGGGGGGTGGCGGAGAGCGTCGGGTTGCCGAGGATGCGGCGCGGGCGGGAAGGTGCTGGGGCGGCGCGCGTGGACGTCGAGTTCGTGGAGTTGCTGTGCTGGTGGTGGTGATTCCCGGAGCTGGAGGTTGGGACGGGCAGACTGGAGCTGGAGCTGACGCGGGGGAGCTCAGTGCCGCGGCCGGACATGGTGGTGCGGAGCAGTCGTTCAGTCGCACCTCACAACCCAACTCGTAGGAGCAGCTGGCCACAGCCCCCGCTTACCTCAGCAGCGCCACGACCACCTGCACGCTCCGCACTAACCTGCTTCCTGACTAACGGCCTATCAGCTGCCAATCCCGTGCCGCACCCGCATCTGCTCGGTCCTCGGAGAAACGCCTTCCCTGCCATTGCCCTGTGTGTCCGGCGCAGCCCCGGCTTGGCAGCACGCGATAAAGCATGCCCTTGATGCACTCGACAACAATTTTCTGCTGGAGCTCCTTCTCTACACACGCAGCAACGATGACCGCGACCGTGACCGCCCCCGCCGCCTCACCACCTCCTACGCCGGCTCCGGCCACGCCAGCGCCCACCCACGACTTCCCGCCCGTCCAGCCCGGCGGCTCCCTCCTCCTCGCGTGGCAAGTCCGCGCCAAGCCCATCCTCGTCGTCGGCGGCGGCGTCGTCGCGGCGGGGCGCATCCTGTCGCTGCTGAACGCCGACGCGGCCGTGCACGTGTGCGCGCCCGCCGCAGGGCTCGTGCCGGAGGTCGCGCACCGGGTTGCGACGGGCGTGGTCGTGCACCACGACTGCGTGTTCCGCGCCGAGCTGCTCGACGAGCTCGACCCTGCGATGGTGCTGACGGCGATTGACGACGCTGCGGCGAGCTCGGAGATATATACGCTGTGCCATGAGAGAAGGATCCCGGTGAATGTGGCGGATGTCCCGCCTGAATGTGATTTTTACTTTGGGAGTGTGCATCGCGATGGGCCGTTGCAGATCATGGTGTCGACGAACGGCAACGGGCCGAAGCTGGCGAATATCGTGAGGCGCAGGATTGCGGCGGGGCTGCCGAGGAATGTGGGGGATGCTGTCGTGAAGGTGGGGGCGCTGCGGAAGAAGTTGAGACGGGTGGCGCCGCGGCAGGAGGAGGGGCCGCGGCGCATGGAGTGGATGACGAGGGTGTGTGAGGAGTGGAGTTTGGATGAGTTGTGTAGGCTGGATGAGGAGGGGATGGAACGGGTGTTGGAGGGGTGGGGGGAGGGGAGGGTGCCGAGTTATCGCGAGGTTGTGGGGCCGGAGGAGGCGGAGGGCGGGAAGGAGAAGGGGAAGGGGAAGGGAGAGGAGGGACAAGGGGAGGGGGAGGGGTGCACGGAGGGGGAGGATGAGGATGGGGTTTTTAGGGAGGCGTTTGATGGCAGTTTTGGGTGGTTTTAGTGGGAGGGCGGGAGGACGGGACGGTGGGGGGTGTATTAATATCTTTCTTGCCATTTACTTTATTCTGTAGACAAATGCACACGCACATTCACACTCACATACACACTTTCTGACCAAAGGCCTACTCGATTCCTGTAATCCACCGGCATCGGTAAACGTGCCAACTTTTGGGCATCAGGCACATCTGCACCGGTAGTCATTCGCCTTTGCCCATGCAGACCAGATCCCATCGCCCTTGTTCTGCTCTTCCCTTTCTCCCCTTTCTCCTCTTTCACTCCCCTTTCTCCCATTTCTCTCCCAACACTTAAACCAACCGTACAATATATACGATCTACCACAAAGAAGTGCACCACCACGATTTTAGTGGTCTGCTAAGGCGACGCCGAGTCGACTAGGCTATATCTACCCTGGAGAACTGTAGTATAGAGTAGAGCGGTACGCGTGCAGATCGAAGCAGAAACTGGGTGACTGGGAGTCTGGGACTGGTGCGTTAATGGAAAATTGTGACCTAGTCAAGTGAAATCTCTTGATTGTGATTAATCGGCTGCGTTGCCGCAAAATACTTGTTCCCGACGCAACGCCGGCCAGTACTCGTACTCTCAACTCTGGCCGCCGTTCGATACAGAGCTTGCTCATGTGCTTGGGTCTGTGTCTGGACGGCTATCACAGCTGGGTATACTTCTTCTAGCGCAATAAGTGTCAGATCTGGCATAACAAAAAACGTCGTGTTATCACTCTGTGTACGTACGCCTGTGATACGGCACTGCGTTTTCTCATGTGCCGGGCATCTCGATCTTCTCCTCCAGTGCTGCAGATGGGACGAGCCCATGGAGTTTCAGTCTCATGATAAGACGAGACGGATGGAGTCCCGTACCGTGACGCCTCATTATTAGGAAAAAAAACTGCCACTTTGAACAGATAACATAATGAATCCACCGCGGATTTCTACATCCTTTAGTTCATTAGAATTAACTTCGAACCGTGCCGGCTAGTCTATCATACGCAAAACTGGCGGGATCGCTTTACTCACCAACAAGCCAACCTCCAACGACCAAGAGTAGTATAGTCCCTACGAGAGTGGATCACTGCATTTGCGTTTGACTAGTTACTGGTAGATGTTGAACAGCTGCTGCCTGCTAATGAACGCTGCCTTCGTCGGCGCTGTAGGTTTCTTCGGATTCCGTTGCGCAGCGCTCGAGATCTGGCAATCTTAGCCAACTTTTCTTGACCTGAACGATGCCTGGTGTCGACTTCTCCACCGATATAACCACACGAGGTTGGCTGGTGCTCACGTTCTGTGATGTAGTGGAATGGTAAACCAGTTTGTCTTTTTTGACCAAGATAATCACGCGCTGTGCGAGCAAGACCATACGGGTACTGATTGCTATGAGTTTCCACCAGGCTTTGCCGTCCATATCCCACTTCTCACGTGACGTGGGGGTTCAAACCAACGCTCTACGTCGTCATCGGCTACCTCTTCCAAGTCTTCGTTACTGGCACTGGCTTTGGATACGTATTCACAGGCTGCAACTAGTTCCCATAGGACACAAAACCACACTATCCAGCTTCCCATAACAAAAACTCGGCCATATCATAACCGTATCATGTATTTATTTACAATCACACCGCACGTAAGCATTTCCTCGCCCTGAGCCGTAGCATCTCGATCTTGTCATGTATACTCTCCGGCTCCCACACCCTCCTCCGCTTCCCCAGCCCCGCCAGCAGCTCCGTGCCTGCCCCCGGCCCGCGCAGCATGGCCATGATCTACCACCACCGCCCGTCAGTTTCAATCCTCCATCTGGGGGGGCGCGGGAACTTACCTGATCCGCCGGCAACGGCAACAACAGCGGCGACACCAACGGCTCGGGTGGCGGCGGGGTCTCGTCGGCCTCTGGCAGCGGCGGCCGGGTCTCGGTATCGCTCTCGGACGGCGGCGCCGGGGCCAGCAGTGGCCGCTTCCCGCGGTTCTTGCGTACCGCCCTGGTCATGGCCCGGGTGGCCTTCTTGTCCTTCTTGTCCTTCTCGGTCTTGGAGTTCGTGCGGCATCGGAGGCGTATGGCAGGGCGGATGATAGGCGGGGTCGGGCGGGCAGAAGGAGGAACGGTCGGGCGGGAAGAAGGAGGAGGGACCGGGGTCGTCAGGGCTGCGAGAAAGGGCCGCGGGAGCCGGCGGAAGGTCAGGATTAGCGATGGCGACGGGGAAGACATCGTGGTCGGGGGGGTGTAGGCTGAGCAGAAGGCCATGATGGTGGGGGGGTGTAGGCTGAGCAGAAGGCCATGATGGTGGAGGGATTTTGCTACGATGGAGCGGTGGAGCGGTGGAGCGGTGGGAAGTGGTGCTGAAAGTTGGTATTGCTGCGAGCCCAGCGGAGGTTGATGGCATGGGGTGTCACTCGGTGTGGACTTGCGTACAAAACACGCTCCGCTCGTGACCATTACGAGTTCAGGTACCTCTTTTCGCCGCCCCCTCCGGCGAAACTCTGGCTGTCTCGTAAATTCATGCAATGCAGTGAGCGCCCTATGACGACTGTAACCAGAGTATATATACTACAGAGATTGACCATACACTGCAACCAACTGCAGAGTCACATATTAGTAGGCTAGTATTATCTAGCTTAACAAAGTGCTTTTGAGTCTGAACTGCGTATAGTTTCGTCGGTTCACACCCAGTACGCACACTGAAAATCAACTTTTATTTGTTGTACGTAGACGTCTTTAACGGAATCACAGGCTGCAACTCGCCTTCACGGGACACAAAACATCACGTCACATCACATCCTCGTGGCTTGCATAAAACAAAAACTTTGTATTATCACACTATGTATTTAAATTTACACTCATCATACTGTGTTACATTTCCTCAATTTGAACGGCGGCTCGACCTTCCCATCCGCCCCAGCCGGCACTCCCACGCCCGCTCCAGGCCCTTTCAGCATCGACATGATCTACATCCGTCAGTACCAATTCACCGTAACACATCTAGGGCACAGAAACGTCCATACCTTTTCTGACGGCAGCGACAGCAGCAGCGGTGACACCAACGGCCGCTCGTCTACAGGGTCCTCCGGAATCGGCGCCTTGGTGCCAGTATCGGGTGCGGACACAGGCGCCAGGCACGGCGTCTTGCCGCTGGTCTTCTTCTGTGTGCGGCAGCGTAGGGCTGGGCGGACTCGAGGAGAGCGGGTGGTGGTGGAGGAGGAGGAGGACGACGAAGCGGTAGAGACCGGCGCCAGCATGGGTCGCTTCCCGCACGTCTTGGAGGCAGCACTTTTCGATGCCGGTGCCACCTTTTTGGAGGGTTTGGACTTGAGGGCGGCGTTCGCGGCGGGCGTACGGTCCATGGTCAGAGCTCGGGACGGCATCCTTGTAGATTGTGTGTATTTTTGTGGATAGAGAGCTTTGGAGGTAGTAGCTGGAGTTTTGTTGCGTGTAAGTAAGAGTAGTGAGAAGAGGGATTTACTACTTGAAATCTCGATGTGCAAAGTTGGGGTGGGATACGTCTTTCATGGAATCACAGGGTGCAACTTGGACCTACGAATGACATAAAACTTCATATTATCATAGTTACTCATATATAAAACACAAAACTGTATATTACCAGACTCTGTACATTAACATCATCAAACGGCATACAAAAGAGGGGTTTTTTGTAAGGTCGCTCAGCGGTTTTTAGGTAAGAGCAATTATACACACAATTTTGAGCCACCTCTCGAAATAATCCCAAGATGGGTGGAAGATGACTTTAAAGTAAATTCTAACGTACAACAACGCGGAAGCGACTATTGATTGATTGATTGATCCCTTTTTTTATAACCGTAGTTCCCATAAAACCAAAAACTCCATATTGTCACACCGTGTACAGCACCTCCACATCCTCAAACGGCGGCACTAACAACTTTCCTCATTTTAATCGGCAAAACCTCAGTCTTCCCTTCGACACCACCTGCATATTCATCCGCATCTCTCTTTCTTTTCCCCAACCCCGCACGCAACGCCGCGCCCGACCCGGGCCCGTTCAGCATCGCCATGATCTACCACCACAGTCAGTCTCAATCCATCATAACATCCCAGCAATATCCATACCTCTTCCATGGGTAACGGCAGTAGAAACGGCGAAACCAACGGCTGGACCACCGGGAGCTCCTCTTCCTCTTCCAGCAGCGGTGTCTCGGTATCGCTTTCGGGCGAGGAGGCCGGCGCCAGCTGTGGTCTTTTGCCGCGGTTCTTGTACGCCTTCCGTCGGGCGGCCTTCTCGGCCTTCTCGGCCTTCGCGGTCTTCTTGGAGATCGAGCAGCCGCGGGGGCGGAGGGTCGCACGGATAGGAGGCGTGACCCGGCGGGAAGGAGGAGGAGAAGAAGAAGAAGCCACGCTGGTAGGAGAAGGAGAAGGGGTCGTGACGGTGGCTAGAACGGCAGGAGGAAGACGCAGGGTCGACATAAGGGATGGCATCGTTCGTTTGTTCGTTGGGTGTGTAGCAGGGAGCTGTGCACGTGGAGGTTGATAGCGGGTGCTGAACGGTGGATAGCGGTGCTGAGCGGTGGAAGAGGTGGATTGAGGTGGAGGGGGTAGGTACAGGTGGATAGGGTCGACGGGCTGGACAGAGGGGACAGAGGGCCCAGTGATGGGCTGACATTGAAGGGGTCATGGCGGGTCACTCGGAGGGCTGGCGGGCTGGGTCCTAAGCCCGCCGGCGGGCTGAATGAAGGTGCCCGGAAAGTTCCAACTGGTAATCTGCCATGAGATGTCCTCTTTTAAGCGAGCCCTTCTATCAGCAATACGTAACTTCACTGCGTCTACATTTGCTGGTACATACAAAAGATCGACAGCTGTGCGCGCGTGGACACTCTGGATACAGGGCTGATCTCGCATCCCAGTACAAAACGAGGTACCTCTGGGACTAGTTTGGTATGAATCCGCTTTCCATACTCCGCCACTATTACAACTACATACTTTTGGTCTTTCACGACGTCGTCCAGTTCTCGGTCGACCTAGGGTTTGCTTCATCCATCTATCGTTCCAGCAACGATAGGCTGGTCTGAGGGGTTCTTGGGAGTCCATTACGACCGGCGCATATTTCTCTTTCTATACAACACGACTGCCAGTTTTGCCTACTATTTTACTTTCTATGGGCAAATTATTGAAAAAGTGACTCTCGGAGGTGCCTAGGCACTTTGGTGATAGGATTGGACTGGCGGGAAAAATATGGAACATGCGGGGATGGACCGGCGGGGATGGCAAGATGGGGCTGACGCGGGGTAGGATTTATACGTGGGGTGAGTTGTAACTTGTGGATGTGATGGAGCAGCTTCAAATACAAAAATCTAGTACTCGCACGTAATCAATAGGCAGCAGTGATATCGGTGCAACGTGACTTCCATGGTGCATGCAGTCACCCACGAAACCTCACAACGATGGTACAAGCATTGCATTGCGGTGTCCGTACTACGAGCCCAGAACCCGGAACCAAGATCTAGTACAACGTCGCCACGAGTTCGGTACTCTAAACTGTTCTAAATTTATACACATTCGCCAATTCTGCCCCCATCCAGCTATGTACGTCCTATACACACTTCCACCCCTCCGCCTTACTCTTATCCCCGCCCTTCTTGAGCACACTCTTCTTCGGCCATGCACACAGCGTCCGCTGCACACCCGTCTCACTATTCCCCGCCACCAGCGTCTCGGGCTTGCGTCCGCTCTCAACCCACGCCACCAGCGCCTGCACCACATTATTCGCAGCCGTCTGCGCGCCCGGCGCCAAGGTGGTGGGATACAACTGACCGAACGCGCCCGTGCCTGTGCCGCCATAACAGTGGTCCATACCCGGTACACGGAAGAAGCGGTAGAACTGCGCCATGGTCCCTGCGCCGACCGATTTCTGGACGGCGTTGTACCACTTGATGCTGCTGCCAGACGGGATCAGCGGGTCCGTGGTGCCGTGGTACGTTAACACCTTCCCGCCACGCGCGGCGAAGGCGTGCATCTTCTCCGGCGCCCACGACGCGATGCCGCCGGGGTTGATGGCGTCGGTGCGGATGAACGCGTCGGTCGTGTTCCAGTCCGTGGCGGGGTCCCACGCGGTGCTGTTGTAGACGACGTAGCGGTGCCAGTTCTCGATGAAGAAGGAGAGCGGCGCGAACGGCGTGCCCGGGTCGACGCGCGGGAACTTGGTGCCGTCGGGCATGGTGAGGGCTGTGAAGTAGACTTTGAGGGTGCGCAGCTGGGCGGGTGTGAGGCAGGTGGTGGTGTCGGTTGCGTCGGCGGCGCATAGTAGTTTTGCGGACGGCGTGGGGTCGCAGTTATTCGGCTCGTCGATGATGCCGTTTGTGACGCCGTCGAGTGCGTCGCAGCGGGCAATCGCGTCGGCCTGCACGGCGGACAGCAGCTCGGGCGAGAGTGCGGCGGCGGGGTCCTGCAGCCCGACGTCCAGCAGCGCACCGCTCCAAGAGAGCAGCCGGTTGAAGTCCACGGCGGGCGCGCCGGCGAGCACGCCGTCAAAGTCCGCGGGGTAGTCCTGGATGGATTTGAAGCCCTGGCGCCCGCCGGTCGAGCAGCCCATCCAGTACGCCTTCTTGTGGGCGACGCCGTAGTATGCGCGCGCCACCTGCTTCATCAGCACCGCCTCGGTGTGGATGGCACGGTACCCAAAGTCGTTGATGACCTCGGGGTGGTTGAGGAACGGCTCGCCGGTCTGGCCGGTGTGGCCGTTGTCGGAGCCGATCACTGCGAAGCCCATGCTCGCGATGTAGTTCAGCGCGTCATAGTCGACGCAGCCGTTGAAGCCGCCGTTGCCTGTGGCCGCGACCCGCTTGTTGAAGTTGTCAGGCAGCCACAGCTCTGTGACGACCTGCGAGGTGCTCGTGGTCTTGGTGAGCAGTTCCAAGCGGCAGAGCGCAACGGGGGTGGTGGCATTCTGGGCGCAGGTGGGGTGGGCGTCCGGGATCACGAAGGTTTCGTTCGCCGTGAGGTAGGTGGTGGCCGTGATGCTGGTGTTCTCGAGTTTGAGGGTGGCTGCGAAGGAAGCACAGCGGGCGGCGCCGGGGGAGGCGGCATTTACTGTTGCTGCAGCGGCGGCGATCAAGCTGGCCTGGAGGAGGCGTTGAAATCCCTTCATCATTGCTTTTAATGATGGTGGTTGCAGGTGTAGTCTATGTGTACCGCAGACAGGTTTTTATACTTTTGTAGAGTAGAACGAATCCATGTGTATTCCTTGGAGGTCTGTCGGAATAAGCAAGTTCCGTATATAAAAACGCACTATCCGGGAAGGTGTATGTGAATATCAAGTTTACCCATGCATGGGGTTGGTGAATATAAGCTTACAGTTGCGGGGTGCGTTGATAATTGTGGATTGTTACTCCGCTGAACGCTAGGCACAACTAGGACCGCAAATCTAGTTCCTACTGCAAACAATCTTCAGCAACTAGCAGTAGCTTCTACAAAATATGCGCAAATACCTTTGGCTCCTGTAGATCCGGTGACCCAAAGCAGAACAAAATGACGCCAAATCCTGGTACATTCGAACAATTTGTTTTGTTTACTGACTCAAAATATATGAAGCTGTGGTACAACGAAGTGGGGGAGAAAGCACGCAGCCGCGCTTTAATGAGATCCAATCTAGTAAAGCTGCTCGTGGAATTTTAATATAAGCTTTTAGCATGCTTCTAGAAGCCGACGCCTCTGCCGCATGTACTCCCTACAAATACTTCTAGTCCTACCTACTCGATGCGACCCTGGCAGCCATACCGATCCAGCAGTTGCCGTCCGTTTCATGGCGTCTGTGTTGTATCACTGTCTATGCGCCCTCGTGTATGTTGCCATGGGTGTCGACTCTCGGCGCGACAGGATTCCCCGACGGCTTCGGCGCCTTCTATCCGTAGCTAGATACCGCTAGTAAATTTTGGTGGCAATCCTTGTGATGCGTCGATCCTTCTGGCTGTACTACAGAAGGTTGACATCCCAGCGATGAGATCCGAGGGAGGAGGAATATGAGACACTTCCCCCGAGGTTTATGGAGACCGGTGAAGATGGTGGCGAGGGTGGGTGCTGTAGAATATTTTCGGACCCCGCTGTGGTAGCATGGGAATAACGGAGATGCAAAAACGTGGGCGCCATCTTGGTATCGTACCGGGTTGGGGTCGTACAACCCTGCAAGAAAAGTTGGTGTAGGCTTTGGAGGTAATATAAAGTACTGGAAGTGTGGCGCCGTGGAGAAGAAAAACGATGGAACTGGCAGGAGATTAGAGGCATGCAGAGAGACAGCAGTTGTATGAAGAGCATCAAAACAAGAATTAACGCGAGCAATAACGTCCAACTGCGAGCAAATCAAGACACTGGTAGCAGCGGAGCCGCTCAAGTCAACTGCATACCCTGCATATATCGCTGCCTACTTCCAGATCTCGAGGGTCAAGAAATATCTGCCCGCCATTTCAGGACCGAATACATTCAATAAATACAGCTCATATGATCTCAAAAGTCCTCTCACGCATAGGTAGATAAATACATTGGAGGGGGTTTCGGGAGATGTTATTCACTTACTTTGAATCTTGTGCCATGCAGTGCCATGTGCGTGCAGGGGTAAGTATATAGTACCGCAGTTCTGGATTCCAGACGACCTTCCTCCACGAGCAAGCCAAGATGGATCTTATTCTGACCAACTTATTCGGGGTTTTGTGCGCACTTTGGGGTTCAGGTGCAGTAGATAGAGGCTACTTTTGTTCTTGCGCACTTTTTAGATATTGAGGTAAGCCGTACATAGTTAATCCGCACAGCCGTGCTTGCCTCCCCGTACGACATGTGTTCACTGCAAAGTATGTGAGAGAAGGATATTGGGGACCTTTTGGGGTACGTACTCTGGGTTAATAGAGGCATACACACATAATTTTTGTAAGATTCCGTCCGACTTGATAAAAGAGGATTTTCAAAGTTCCACTCGCAGGAAAACGAAGCCAGTGGTGTTTTCTAGTGAAATTAAAGCGGGAAACAAGCTGTAAATCGTTTCTCGTGCCCAGACAGATATTATTTGCATGGTCCTTGGGCTTGTTGACTCGGGCGAGCGTTCCTCCGCAGGTACGAGTACACCTTGAAACAATTAATAAGCATGTCCGGCAGCTGGGAATGAGAGAACCGTAGATCTGAACCATGAATCTCATCCGCTTGCAAGCCTGAGAGCCAGTTCAAGTTGTTTTTCTATCCTTTTTTCTAAAAGACGCTTGGAGAAACCCCCCCTTCCCACCCCATTTTCTAAGGAAGAGCTTAGAACGATCCAGTTCTGAAATTTTAGACTTTGGAACCCTTTATCCACCACTAAATCCTTTCTAAAGCATAACAGAAATTCTTGTCTTAATATTGGAGAGTGCAAGAATGCAAAGATTATACTAGAGAACACGCCATCATCTGTAAGAAAGATATGTATACGATGGTATGCTGTGATGTTTTTTAGACTGACTTAGCTTTTGGTGAGAGAATCATGTGAAGAAGATTTCCCATTGAAGAGGTGTAGAATACATCGTCGGATTCATGACGGCGGTGAGCAGCCGTGCTAGGACTAGCTCGGAGCACGTTTGGCGGTTACAGATACAGTCAAGGATCGTTGACAGAGTGTGCTTTCATCAGGTCGATGGATGAAGAGATGGATATCAGAAATCCAGAATAGAGTTATGATCTTGCTGCTGGTACCGTGTTTGAGAGAGGAAGGAGAGAGTCTGTTGATGAGATGTGGAGAGCAAGCGGAAAAACATGAGCGAATGTGAAACATGACGTATGGGTCACAAAACCGAATGATAACCGGTGCAGAAGTGCCATTTACAACATTTCTGTCAGTCGACGTCCTCGGGAAACAGCGGCCGCTAGTTATCTATTCGGAGGGTATATATTGGTGGACACAAAAAATAACATTGACGGATTGCTGGTTCCGAATTGAAATGTAACGTAATTTGCAGACACGATCTATCGCTGTTGTTGCAGTTTTGGTTGCCAGTTGTATGCACGTCGAGTACTTTTACAGGATCTTGCACCACATCGTAAAACCCTTTGCTCTAAAACATAACACTATCTAATTTCTTCTCAAAAGGGTTAAATTGCCTTACAACGGAAAAATCATGCGACCGGTGTAACTTTTCTGGAGAAGTCAATAAGCATTTTCTCGCATTGCCAAGCCTCCAATTGCCCCACTAACAACCTCACCTCGAGTCCGTCGCTCCAGCTCTCCCTCCCATCCGCAGTATCACCACCTCGCCACCACCATGGCAACTCCGTCTCCAGTCCCAGGCTCAATGCCTCAGAAGCTCCCTCCGCAAACCATCAAGATCAAACGGCCGCGCGACGAAGAGCCGGTGGCCTCCCTCTGTACCCACCTCCCTTCCCTGCTACTCTCCACCCCCTAACGTCCTTCTCCAGTCCTCGACCATCTCGACTCCGACTCGGACCGCACAAAGCGCGCCAAACGCAACCCGCGGGCCTCGCCGAAATTCTACTTCCGCCACGTCGGCACCACCGAGTCTCCGCAGTTCGGCCAGCGCCCACCGAAGCTCCGCGAGCCTGCCTCGCCCGCGGCCACAACCTCCGCAGCGCCAAAGCGCCAGACCACGTTCGGCGAGAAAGATGCGGCGCTCCCCGGCGCCCCCCAGCCGGGCCCGAAGCGCGAGCCTAAGCGGTTCACGCTGAAGCGCACGCACCCGTACGCCTCCGCCGCCGCCGCGGTGTTCCAGCGCATGGCCGACAAGAAACCGCCGCCCGCGCCGGATGCTGCAGCTACTACGCCGGTCGATGAAGAAATGCCAGCGGCGCCGGTCGAGCCGCGGAAGAAGCCGCGTACACACCCGAAGGAGCGTGAGGCGCAGCGGGCGACGCGCGCGGAGCGCCGCGAGGCGGAGGACGCGGAGCGAGAGCAAGATGCCGAGATCATGATGCTGCAGTACCTCGAGCTCGATCCGCACAACGCGCTGTCGGCGCTGCCGGCCACGCCGGCCGCGGGGGTGGGCGGCGGCGTGGGCGGCGGGAACTGGAGCCATCCGGCGGCGATGGTGGAGGATGAGGAGGAGGGTGACTGGGTGTATGATGTGTATATGCGTGAAGAACACACGGGGGTGGTCGAGGGCGAGGACTATGGTGTGCTTGTGTTCGAGGGCGCGGACGACGAGGAGTGGTGGTATGAGGGCGCCAATGCGGAGGAGGACAGTGATGTCGAGGATGGGGATGATGAAGATAGTAATGCGGAGGACTTCTTCACGAATGATTACCCTGATGAGCCGGAGAGCGAGGAGGATAGTGAGGATGAGGGCATGCAGTGGAGTCGCATGACGAAGCCGGCGTGGAAGCGCGGCGGCGCGATTAAGGGCTCTGACGACGAGGAGGAGTATGACCTTGATTTGGATAGTAGTGAGGACGATGAGCCGACGGCATCGAGGCTCGAGAGAGATGTCTGGGGCCTGCGGAGAGGGGATATTTAGGTCGGCTTTGGGTTTAAATTGTTAAGCATATGGGGAGTTTCCTGTTACAAAAAGTCATTATACCTTAGCATTCAATGTTTAGTTTCCTGCCATAGTTCTTTTAATGTTTTTTTTTTCAGAACCCAACGAATTCATCGCAACATCATGCCTTGAGCTGTCGTTAGATTGTTCCTAAGCCTGTCCAGCAGTCAAGCAGTCCCTTAAAACAAGCCGTCCATACCCAATGATCTGTGCATCAAAGGTCTCTATATCCACAAGTTGCCCTTTCTCTTTTATTATACCGCATAGATCGCGAAGTTATCATAGCGTCTGCTACGCGAAAAAGTATAGCCAGTGGAAACCTTAAACTATTAATTAATCCCACAGCCCATCAAAACGCAGTCCTTCTCTCTCGCCCACCCATCAGTCTCACCGTCACTTTCGAACACACCTCCAATACACCTCTTATACCAATCAGCTGCCTCAGTTCTTTCTTCCCCCTCAACGGTCTACGACGCAGACACCAACAATGACTTTCATCATCAGGCTTAAATTTCCGGCTGCCTCCGCGCGCCCCCTCTCTCCTCCTCCCTCTCCTCCTCCCTCTCCTCCTTCCTCTCCTGCTCCTGCTCCTGCTACTGCTCCAGCTACACGCCTCTCCAAAATGTCTAAACAAGCCCGAAACAAAGCCGCGCGCGCCGCAAAACGCGCAGCGCACAAGCTCCGCGGAAAGCGGCCCTTACTCAGTCCCAAAATCGTGGAGGACGATCCTACACCGTCGCCGGAGCCACCGTCGTCACCTGAAATCGTCCCTGAGGCGCCGCTAGTGTCGCCGTTTTTGCTCAAGGTTTGTTGACCCCCTAGAGATGAGGTAGATGGGGAGATGTATGGGGGAGAGATGAGATAGGCTGACTGGTGGGGTGTGCACAGATTGAGGCGATACAGTGTTTGCTCAAGAGGAAGGAGGAGGAGCTGTGGAGGGAAATGGCGAGGATTGAGCAAGAGGAGGACGAAGAGGAGGAGGAGGAAGACGAAGAGGAAGAAGAAGAAGAGGAGGAGGAGGAGGAGGAGGAGGAGGAGGAGGAAGAAGAAGAGGAGGGGGATATGATGGAGGAGGATGAGGACCCGCAGCCGCAGAAGAAGAAGCGTAATAATGGACGGTGACCAGGGCGTTTTATGGCTGTTATTGATTGTACATTTAAAATTTGTGTGGTTGAGTATGCGATTAATTATATCCGAGTCGCTTGTGCCAGTCAAGGCTCCGATCTTGTACAGATTATATATTGAGCTCTAAGACTGGAGGTTTGTCTTCTATTTATCAATATACAGGTTTGTGCTTAAGCAGTGTTTTTGTGCTGGCTAGTACCTTGGGTGGTAATTAACTGGCCTATTCGAGGCTTGTTCGCCTCCACTTTTCTCTGTGTTGCTACTGAAGGCCCCAGGGCCACATCACTGTGCCGAAAGTTAAAGCGATGTCGCATAACGGAAAGTCACTGGAGAGTGATATACCATGACATGGTGATATCCTCCAGCTGACTATTCATCACGAAGATCGCAGTTAGATCTATCTAGAAAAGGTAGCCCAAAGACCTCCATAGGCAAATAAATCTATATATCGATAGGCAACCGATTAACCTTCGTGTTGATCCAACCGAAAATAGGCCCCAGGATTTCTTTAGCATAGTCGTAGCCACATTTTCCACAACCCAAACACCAACAACCCGATAGGCAACAGGCTGTGTATATAATCCAAAACACAGTGCTCTCCGTGAGGTGGCTGACGCGGTCGGCAGTTCGATAATCGCGCCTGTTATACACCAAGCCACAGTATTCACAACCCAAACACCAACAGCGCGATAGGCAACAGGCTGTGCACAAAATACAAAACACAGAGCTCTCCGTGAGGTGGCTGACGCAGTCGGCAGTTCGACAATCGCGCCTCTCGGTTGATGCGTCTATCGGTTGGTTCATGCGAACCGCTCGTTGGTGGTGGCACAGTGGCCAGTAGGCCCACGATCTATGCGTTACCGACAATATAAAGTTGAGCCACACGTACTTGTACCTCCAATCACAAAATCAATCACTCACTCATACGCTCCTCAATACCAGATCTTCTATCGCAAAGTCGTTTCTCCAAATCTTTACTACACGCCGCAAAATGGTTTCCAAACGCTTCGTTGTCGCCGTTATGCTTATGACCACCACTGCTACCAACTGCGAGCCCACAAAGGCTACAGCAAGGGTCACCGTCTCTTCAACTTCTCCCTCTACGTGGCCGCCGTCCCCCATGTTTTCTTCTGCAAACCGCAAAGAGAACTCGGGCAGTGACCCTATCGAGCACATCAACTTCATCGACGAAATCGACAGCGCGCACCCACGGTTCGGAAACCCAGCCTCGATGAAGGAGACGTCCTGTGTACCCCGCCAGTATCGATTGAGCTCCCGTAGGATGAGCAGTGATATCAAGGTTTTGCTTATGGGGTTGCGGCAGGTTTAGAGGGGAGGGTCGAAGACTCGAAGTTGGGGGGGTTGAAGAGGGAATTTTCCTTTAGTTTAAATAGAGTTCTTGGTCGGAGAAGATGCGGACTGGAAATTCGTTTGGTTATGGAGTCTAGCGTTGGTTCATGGGGTTTTCTTATTATGCTATAGACCTAAATATACAAAACTGGTGTCTTGTTGAATCTGTGTGGTGTGTACGTGACGTATTGCTTTCTGTAATTGTTAACCTGCTCCACGACAAATCTAACTTCTAAGCCATGTAATCGATACCATAATCCCGAAACCGTTCATCCCCACCCAATCCTGCAATACAATAAGCACGCAGATAATCCCCAAAAAAACCCTCTAATCACATGACGCGGTGTCCAAAAATCCCCGAGTGATGTCGCGTGTTTCTCAAGAACGGCGCACCAAGTCTAGTCTAGGACCGGTGAACAGACACATCGCAGCTCTACACTTCTGTTACCTCGCACTTCTATTCATCTCTGCTTCTCCCATCGCATCCTATCCCGAACCCACCTCCACATATTCCTTCACCAACGCCTGAATGGCCCGCCCAAGAAAAACCCACAATCGGGTCAACACCCTCCCAGCCCCGACTCCGCCGACTCTACCAACTTCCCGCATTGTCGACGACACCTCCCTCATCGCGGCCCACGCCTGGGCGGCCACTCTCGTCCCCTTCGCCTACCCCAGCGAGTTGGCCCTCCTCAACGGCTGGATCACGTTCCAGTTAGTAGAGTGGATGACGCGACCTGCCGTCCCGCCCGCGCCCGCGCCCGCGACAGCCGGCTCCCGCGACCTGGAGGAACTTTCCCTTAACGCGACAAACACCGAGTGCGAGCGAGGAAGTTGTGGCCTCTCTAGTGTGGAGGAAGAGCTGTTGCCGGGGCTTTTGGTGCCCAGGGAAGAGCCAGTTGTCATCGAGACGTTGGCTGAAGAGGAGGATCTCATCGTGTTCGACGATGAGGAGGACCTCATCGTGTTTTCGGACGACGAAGGTCAGACCTCCTCGTCAATGCTAAGCTAAAGGCCTAAGCACAATGTCTTATATAGTGGGCTCCCCCCTCTCAAGCACTAGATCAGTGATGCATTGGTATATAGAGTTTAGGAAATGAAAGCGGGCATCTACTACATGCAGGCAGATTAAGTTGTTACAAGTTCTTCGGCGCAGGCTAGATTTGATATGATGTTACAGTAATATTCTAGAACGGGTTATGCACAGAATGACCCCGCTGGAGGCAGTAATGCACAGAATGACCCTGCTAAATAATAAATGCACAGAATGACCCTTCTGTAAAATATGTGGCCCACCTTCCTGTCGGCCATTCCCATAAACCCTCCCAGGCTCTGCTGCCGGCCCGCCCAAAACCATCTTGCCGGCCTTACCTTATGCTATTCAGACCAAGAAATAACTTCCGGTGGGCGGCATCAAGTTTGGTGTTGCCCAGCTTAAATCCACTGGTTCTTGCCGAATCCAACAACTCACCGAATACTAGCCAAACGGCCTCTCATTCTTTGCCAAATTAGTGTGCCTGGAGGTGCAAACAGAGGGTTAGTACTTGGGGGCAGCCGGTAGGGTGGTTCGGGAAGGTGCCCTAGGTGGCCGATGGGCAGGAAGGTTCTGGGGCGGGTCGACAGGAGTGCCTGAGGGAGTTTATGGAAGAGGTCGGGAGGAGGGTTTTGGGGTGGGCCAGTAGGAAGTAGGAGGGTGCCCTTGGGCGGCACAGTGAGGGCACATCATGTTTTTAGCAGCCTGCAGGGTCATTGTGTGCATTTGTTCTTTAGCGGTGTCATTCTGTGCATCACTGCCTCCAGCAGGGTCATTCTGTGCATAATCCGATTCTAGAAACTTCATTGCCACAAGACATGATTAGAACTTTAAATGTGCTTGTGCTGGCGTTTGCGTGCAAAAACAATAGCGATGGTTTGTCAAAGCTCATTAGATACTTCTAGACGACGAGAATAGACAAACTATGACGATGACATGAAAGAAAGCAATACAAGTGCTTAACAAAAAATACTGTATAAATCTGTGTAACATGTTGACCAAACGGCCGCATCTACCGTCACCCAAATCCACTCATCCCAAAATCCCTCCCCACTGGTTCCCCTCAACCCGCAACCCTCGCCCTCTCCGGCACCCGCACCTCTCCCTGCACACCCCTCTGCGTCAACCCCACCTCCCCGCCCCGCCCCTGCCCCTGTCCGCTTCCAATCGGCACGCCATCCTCATCCGTCTCCACCACCATCCGTAGCGTCTGGCGGTCCGCGCGCATCAGCAGCAGCGTGTAGACAATCCCGCCGACGATAAAGAACGCGCACAGCGAGCCGATGGGCGCGCCGATCTCGACGGATTTGCTGGCGCGGCGGAACAGGTGCGGTGTCTGGTCGCGGTGGAGGAGGAGGTGGAGGGCTGTGTGTGAGTTAGCGCTGATAGAGAGAAGGCGGGAGATGGGCGGGGGGAGATGGGGACACACGGTGAATATTCGTGTCATACATCGCGACTTCACTTCACTTCAGCGGCGAGTAGGGTGGAGGAACAAGCTTTTAACCACCGGCAGCGACAGGCGACCGCGGGCGCCGGCGTATATAAGTAAGTACGTATCTATGCTTAATATATCGCACCGCCAACAACGGCCTGTCAGGCAGGGTGGCACATGGGTGGTACAGCGCGCAGGGATGGGCTGCCGATGAGCTGCTGTGTTTGGATGTGCGGCGGAGATGGGCGAGAGCGCGAGCGCGAGCGCGGGGTGCGCCGGTTGGACGTGATAGTAGGGATCTTGGAGTAGGGATGTAGCTCTCGGGGGTAATGGAGCAGGTCGGCCTGTCGATAGCTGAGATAGATTACGTCACGTGTGATCTTAGCTAGAAAGCGTATTGTACGAGGAATGGCTGGCTCCCTGGCGGGCCGTGTGGTAGATGGGACGAGGGCCTTTGCTGGGAGGTACGAGTACTACTGTCTTATGCTTAAGCTGATCCCAGCACTGTTGTTCGTTGACAAGCTTTTGCAGTTGACGGATGAGACTAGGCGGATTTCGCAAAAAGTTCGTTCGGTAAGTTAACGGGCTGTGACTGGAAAATTTGGGTCTGGAGGACGTGCGTTAGGAAATGAGATTTCGCAGATTTGGCTGTGCGGTAGGTAGCAACTATGGCAAGTGCTTCTAATTAGACGCCACCTGCTACAGTCAAAGTCGAGCTCCCAGGCTCGAAAATCGAGGTCTTAGCATAATCAGCCACCAAAAAAAGTAAAGAAAATATCAATAAAATCAAAACAACGCGTGTAAATGGCAATAAGTTTAAGGTTATATACCCCCAAAGTTCAATAAAAGGCCACGGGAAATCCCATCAGGTCGAAGTTTTACTTTTTGCTTATGCTAAGACCTCGACTTTGACTGTAGCCTCTAATAGAAAAAAAAAATACAAGATTTCCTACTAGGTTAAATACAACGATAGTTCTACCATTTGACCAGCAAAAAACGCTTGAGCAACCACATGGTTTAATACTCTTAAGTGACGGTAGTATTAAACCACGTATTTGAGGTTGTATATGGCCTTGTATTGAACCTAGTAAATAATCTTTCACCAATGCTGCTAAATTCTTGTATAAAACCTTCCATTTAAGAGCTATCTACATGTTACTATATACGATCGTGACGTCCCCAGACGCCGCCCATAAAACCATCCATTCAACCATCCATTCAACCACTGTATTAGCCCCCCTCGGACGTTGCCCATAAAACCATCCATTCAACCATCCATTCAACCACCGTATTAGCCCCCCTCGGACGTTGCCCATAAAACCATCCAGTAAACCATTCATTCAACCATCTGTTGCCACCGGCGCCGTGCCGCCCCATCGCCATCACCATCGCTGCTACCCCGCTGCTGCCCAAGTGCTTCCTCCGGTGCATGCCTCCAATACACACTGTTAGCTAGTAGTCCTCATTAGTTAACATCAATACGGCGAGGACAGAGCTTACCGTGATTAGAATGTCAAGCACCTTCATCGCTGTGGACACTGCGCAGCATGATTAGTTTGGTTTGAAGCTGAAGATAGACACACTTACAGGTAAAAGCAACCGAACATGGTGTTTAGGCGAGGGTGGTGTGGTAGGGAGGGGGGATGGAACAAGAAGTCGGAAAAAACACTGCTTTAAGCGGGTGGATTGTGGCAGGGACGAGTACGACTCAGTCAGAAATCTGATGGCTTAAGTTAAATTTTGTATGGCTAAATGGTTTCTGTCGAAGAAGGACAGAATCCAAAGAAAAGATCTCTAATTTTGTATGGGCAACTACAAGCGGCAATTACAAGATTGCGGCCGATGTAAAAATTGCGTGGGTTAAATACGAGCTCTTGTAGAAAGCCATCTTTTTGGCTGGCTAAATACAAGATCATGTATCTCTTTCTTTTAGTAGAGAGCAGGTGGCGTCTATTGAGGGTGAACTCTCAGGCCTTGTAATTTGCGAAGAGGAGATTGTGGTTAGTAGGCATTCCTAGCGGGGAGTGCACGACCCAAGTGGCGTAGAGCTTGACTACATAGGGAGATATAGCGTCCGGTAAGAGTTCGACAACGTTGTCGAAAAACTAGCAGTTGCTAGCGCTCCGACATCTCCTTTCTGTGACTGAAACACTGGATGACTTCCCGTAGGATTTTAGAACGGATTTAGAAAATAGGATTTAGAGATAGAACCAACCCCCTTCCCGTAGGTTCTATCTCTAAAAGTACGCTCTATAAAGTCTCGGCATCATGAGAGCGCCTGAAGTGGTTAGCTTTCCCCCTCAAGGCCCTTGTTCTGACAGAATGGGGCGCCTTCGCACCCAATCAAAGTCGATTTTCTATCTTTTTTCTATCTTTTCCTATAGAACCCCACCCCACCCCCCCACCCCCCCCCCCCCCCCCCCACCCCCCCCCCCCCCCCCCCCCCCCCCCCCCCCCCCCCTTCTATAGAGAGGTTTAGAACGACGACTTTTCTAAATCTTGTGTCACCACCCGTTCTAAACCCGTTCTAAACCTGTTCTAAATTCCTACGGGAAGTCATCCACTGAACTGTGACCGGTTGCCATGGTATATCTCTAAAATCCTTACCGAACTGCGTTGCGAAATCCGCCTACTGATGAGTCAAACTACGTGCATGCATGAGATCGCCCGGAACCACGGCACCGAGGGACAAATTAATACTCCCTAGCATCCATTCTTCAGTAGCTGTCCGGCAAGTTATATCTCCAAGAAAGAACCGCTAATACAAGCCAGCGGTTACAAATCCACGTGATAGATGGGCACCTGGTCAATCCCTAGCAAACCGTGTAGTCACGTGACGCGGTGTGCAACCACCCGAGTGATGTCGTGTGTAGAAAGCAATAGAACGAGCGACAATTCTAGGCTTGCTGAACTCATTGCAGCCTTATGACATCACATATAGACCTCTGCACTTCCCATAACTTGTACTTGTACTCATCTCACGTTCTTATATCTTCATCAAACGTCTACACGTCTACACGTCTCATTTCACAAACCCCTTGCGACCTTCTTCCGACCCCCAAATGGCCCGGCTCAGAAAACCCCGCGACGGCGCCTACGACTCACCCGCCGCTGCGCCTCCGTCGCCTCCTTCGACCCGCTCACAGTCTCCTTCCTCTTCTCTCTCGTCGCCCGCTTCGCCCACGACCCGCGTTCTCCTGGACAACACCAACGCCGCTGCCCGGCGCCTGGACAACACTCCTCCGCATACCTACGACAGCGATGTGGCCCTGTCCGACACCACCGTCGTCCGTGTCCGCCGCGGGGACAACACTCCCCCGCGCATCTACAACAACGCGTCGCCCCCCCGCGCCCTCTCTCCGCCACCACCCGCAACTCTGCTGCCACTGATCCTACTCCGCCTACCATGCGTCACAGGCCCCTACAAGGGGCGCGTCCACTTCCACCCGCTGCTCCCATGGGCCTGCACCATCCCACCGCCACCAAACCTGCTCTCAACCATCGCCCTGCTCGAGGGGCGTGGCTCGGCAGGCCGGTACCACCTCGCGTCCTCCGTCGGGCTCCCCGGGCTCCCGGGCAACGACTGGGACGTCGGCCTAATACTGCAGCACGTGCTGCACGGCATCCGCCAGCGCTACAGCGAGCATCTGCTGGGGCTGACGCTGTGCAAGGACGGCCCAAGGTGCACGCCGAGGTGGGTGTTTGAGTTTATCAACGACGGGGAGACGCCGGATGGCGATGAGTGGCGCCGGATCGCGCGCGGGGGCATCACGTGGGGGGCGTTGAAGAAGGAGATCTGGGAGGGGCGCAGGATGGCGGTGGCGGTGATTGGGCTGAGGATGAAGGGGAGTGAGGGGCAGGCGTTTGCGGGGTTGCGCGTGGAGGACTGTGACCTTGCGCCGCCGTACGGCCCGGAGCTGTATCCTAAAGAGCTGTATGAGCCGCTGTGGGACTGGAATACCGATGTGGATTTTATGAGGTTCATGGAAGCCGTGCGTCTTCCCTCTTTCTGACTGTTTTCGGCGAGCTAACTGTGGTAGGAGAGGATGCGCAAGCATGAAGAGGCGTTGAGGAGGCAGAAGCAGCTGGAGTTTGAGGAGTGGCAAAGTATTCTGAGACAGCAGCGGTATGTCCGTGGTGATTATTCGCCGTATCCCAGCGACGACGACGATTACGACAGTGATTCGATGGACACCGATTGAGCGCAGGAGCAGCACAAGCAACAGCTAGTCCGGAGGCCTCAAGTAACGGATATAGAACGGATTTGCGAATGTTGGAGATTGCATTGTATGGCTCGGGTGAGCGTGTCAAGTGTAGAGTACAGGAAGAGAACGAGAGAGTAGAATAAGGGCGATGAGATAGCAGGGCGCTCGAGCCAACATGGCCAAAACCGAATGCTTACCGGTGCAGATGCTGTCTACACCTCACTGTAAGACAAGTTTAGAAGTTACTCACTTACATGTTCAAATCAAAACCTTGGAAAACATGTGAACATGTAAAATGGATAGATTACACATTGAAAGGGTTGATTTGTGCAAATGAAGTTTTGAAATACATCGAAATGTTTAAACCCCTCTTTTAGCAAAAGTTAGATCAGGTAACTTACATACAGAAAGCGTGTAAAGTACTCAAAATGGAAAATCCACGCATACGTTACGTGGCTTCCCGATAAATCACCTTTAGCAAATTTTAACCTGGAACCTCGCAGGCCCATTTTCTACTAGTACATCCACTCACTTTGCGTTACTGCTGCCATACTCTACTATCATCGCCATCTCCTCACTAGAGGTGTGCATGAGTCGCATTCGAGCCGGCTCGAGTCCGCTTGGAGCTAAACTTGAGGAGCTCGAGTGGGCTTGGGAAGCCCCGGGGGCCAACATGATATACCTTAAATCACCTTCCGGTGGTAGTTGTAAACCCCGCGAGATCTACAAAAAATACTAAATCATCTCGCAGCAGTACTTATAATGCTACATATAGCTAATTAAATACAAGTCTTAGCTATCCTGTGCTGTAGACGTCCTCTTCAACCTGTGCAAGCTCCACTTCCTCCGGCGTTACTTCCGGAATTCCCAACCAGGAGTTCAAACAAATAATGTGATTACAAGTGTCAGCAGCTAAAGAACTTCTCTTCCTACAAATTACATCACCGCATTTAGAAAAAATCCGCTCTGAAGCCACACTGGTAGCACAGATGGCAGAATAATCTACAGCCATTGCGGCTAGATGTGGAAACTCTTGTTGATGCTGCTCCCACCATTGAAGGGGGTCGGTCTAGGTGTCATGTAAGCTTGCTATACAATTTCAATCACTGTGGAAAAACTTTACTCCATAAATCCAGCTACACTGTGTTGCTCGCCATCTAGTACCCACTGTCATCACAATCAGGGTCCAGTCGGGCAGCGGCAACTTCAACTATTTGTCAATTGCTACAACCTCGGAGTGGCGACTGATTCACTCGAGCCTAGCACTAACACACAAGCTTTGGATTCGAGCCGGCTTTCACAAGCAAATCAAAGCCGGCTCCGGCTCATGCACACCTCTACTCCTCACTTCAGCGCTTCGGCGTCTGAAAACACCACCATATCCTCAGCTCTTCATCAAAGCCCACGACCTACGAGCTCCTTGTGAACTGGCACACCCGACTGCAACAGCCAACCATGTAGATAGGTCCTAGCATCTGAAGTAATGTACGCCCTCGATTTTGCATGATTACGCACTCGGTTTCCACCAATTGATGTTCATCGCCCACCCAGCCACTTCAAAATTGATCCCTCCCTCTTCCTTCCTCTCCACCCCCATCGTATCAAAGGCCCTTTCATTCATTCCATTTGCCAATCTTCTATCTATTGGAATCATCAATTCCGCACCAGGTATCACTCGGTTTCAGCCTTGTGTTCGGCCCAGATCTGCTTATCACCGCACTTCTTTCTGCCATTCTCTCCTCTCCATGCACACTACACACAACTATGCCACTGGGCACAATCATACTATCGGTTATCCATCCAAGAAAATGCGCCGGCGTCCTTGGAATGCCCTCTCGCTTCCGCAGCCAGAGGGCGCCAGGTTCGACCAAGCGCGATATTGCAGCGGCGGAGCTGAGCCCCGCAATATACTCTTTACAGGGCAGGCTCGATGAACACCAAAAGGCAAACACTGGAATGGGAGCACTGTGGTGGAAAAAACAGATCGGGGTTCGGGAAGGAAGTGGGGTGGGCCTATAAGGCCATTTGCGTTAGTTGTCGGCCGGATAATAACGTATGGATGGGTTATTTCATCTGTAGGAGTATATGGGGGGGGGGGTTAGTTTGCTTTGTCTGTATGCTGTGGATGGGTTACGATGAAAGGAGGGGTATGATATGTTACGGGTTATGGCCCTCACAAAGCCGGTATTGCACAAAATGACCGCAAATAATTCACATAATATCCCCGCCGCCTCGCTTCCTCTCCGCCTCGCTTCCTCTCCGCCTCGCTTCCTCTCCGCCTCGCTTCCTCTCCGCCTGCGGGTATCTAATCACCACACCGACTCCACCAGTGCCCAGACGGTATGCCCAGCCTCGAACAACCTCGCTTGACCAACTCTCGCCATCTACAACATCCAAACTTGTCAATTCCGACAACCAGATCTAGCTATCACTGTGAACTCGACAGCCCGCTCCTCAACCATGCGGAGTGACCCATATTCCCATGTTCAACACCTACATACCTCTGTGATGCGCGCAGCCGGACTGATGTCACTATCCTTTAGGTGCTTTTTCAGGCGTGCAGAGTGTTCACTTCGGCCGTACCGTTTCAAACTCGGCCCTCGGGACGCCCTGGCGGGTGAACTTCGGGCTTCGCGATGCGGTAGTATAGGCCAAAAAATACAAGAAAGAGGGCGCGGTGTGGTCGAAATTGCCACGGTTGGAGAGGGGGTTGTAAAGCAAGTAGCGCTGGGTCGAATGGCTTTATCTAAACCTATTCCATGGCGAACGTGACGCGAGCTTCTACTGCAGCATGCAATCAGTAAATTGGGGATGAAAGTTGCAACAGTGGCTTTAGCTTGTGTTCTGGTCCAGTGGTGGACACTGCAGGCCTACATCGCTCCATGGGAGACGGCCACATTCGTGGATTGTCGTATACCGTCCATTCCAAGCTGCCTCTCTCGGCGCCAAGCTGGCTTTGTCCGCGCACCCTTTTTCTGGCTTGTGTGCCGGGGAGAACAATGTCTCCACCGGTCGTCTGAGTGATAATATATGTGTTCCGACGTCATGGGGAGGCGGCTATATTCGTGGAGTGTCATACTATCCATTACAAAGCCTCCTCTTCCAGCGCCGACCCAGCTTTTACCCTCGCAGCCACTTTTACCCCCCCCTCCCCCACCCACTTTACCTCCTTTCCACCCACCTTACACCCACCTTGACCATTCATTCCACAACCCATCTCGACCCTCCGAGCCGCTCCGAGCGATACCCGCATCCACCATCCATCACTCGCTCACCTAGTTGCCCTCAACTCCAGTCTCCGAAATCGCGATGACCACGTCTCAACCGGTCCAGTGCAGTGCAGTGTGCAGCGTGTTTGCAGCGTGTTCGTAGGTGTGCAGCGTGTTTGCAGGTGTGCAGTGGCAGTGGCAGTGGCAGTGGACAGTGGTGCAGTGTAGTGTGTCCAGTGTGTGTGCGATAATAAAGATAAATATAGCGTAACATGTACAAGCGAACCCAACCTGATACAACCCGGCAATAAACGGTACTATGGTAAATATTCACAAGAAGCCCCCCCTTGTATCCCCCTGTCCGCCTTCCCCTCTCCCTCTCCCCATCTCCCATCTCCCTCCCTTCTCTCTCCTCTCCCTCTGCCTCTCCCTCCTATCCCCCTTCATTTATCTCATCTGAATCTCCTCATTCCTCTCCGTCCCATCTCTTGTCATCTCCTCATTTCTGCTTCGTCCCCTCATGTCTCTGTTCAAGTGCCTCGTGGAAAACAAACCCAAAAAAGCCCAAAAGCCGGGGCTGATGCATCGCTCGCGCCGTGTCAAAGCAGTTGTGTGTGGGGGGACTGTGTACTGTGTGAAAAGCGTGTGTATAAAGGTGGTGTAGTGTAGTGTAGTGCGGGGCGGTGGGTGAAAAGTTGTAGATGTGGTGTGTGTAGTAAATGGTGGATGGTGTATGTGGTAGGGTGTGTGTAAAAGGTGCAGATGGTGGACGTTGAAGGGAGTACGGGTGAGTGTGTGTCCAGCGTAAAACAAGTGTGTTGAGTTTGGTGTGGTATGGAGGTGCCTTATGGGGGTGTGTGGTGTAGGAGTGTGGAGAGTGTGGTATGGTATAGTGTGGGTATTCGTTCTAAGCCGACCCAAAGCCGGCGTACAAAAGCAGCAGGATATAAACTGTCGCTATGCCAAACACCAACGCGTGGTTCCGTCCAGAGTCTTGCGTATCGTCGTCGCTGTCGTCGTCGTTGATAGTCGGGGGCGGCGGTGCGTTCTTGTTCTGAGGTGGTGCGGGTTCTTCTGTGGTAGCCTTCAAAGTGGACGTATACTTGGAGGCGGAAGTAGCCAAGGAGGTAGCAGTGGCCTTGAACGTAGCAGTAGAGGTAACCTCGGTGGCCTCGGAAGTGACCTCTGAAATGGCCGTAGAGGTAGATGCACCCGGAGTTGCAGCCGGAGTTGCAGCCGGAGTTGCAGCTGGAGAAGTCGGAGCAGTGCGTGCTTGATGCCATCTTTCCACCTCCGCCTCGCTTCTGACTTCCATCTCATTCCTCTTTCCCCCTCCGCCTTTCCCGCCCACCATGCCTGGCCGCTTCCCCTCCTCTCCCTCCGTCCCCTTCCCCTTCTCCCCCTTCTCCCCTTTCCCCTCCATCTCCCCCACCACCTTACCCCCCTCTTTCCCCCCCTCCCCCGCCTGCCCCCTCCCCCCCAACCCCCCCTGTCACCTCCCCCTCCTCCTCAACGGCCGCACGCCTATCAACGCCGCCGCAAGATCATTCGGCAGTATCGGCTTCGCAATATGGCTCCCCATGCCCGCGTCATGACACCTCTCCCTATCCCCCGCCGTCGCATTCGCCGTCAACGCCACCAGCGTCGGTCTTTCCCCCTCTCCATACCTGCGTGCCAACTCTCGACTCGCCGTCAACCCGTCACACCGCGGCATCTGAATATCCATAAGCACAACGTCATACATCCCCTCCTCGGCGGCCGCGGCGGCCTCGCAGAGTTCCAGACACTCGATCCCGTCCTTTGCGTGCGCCACGTCCGTGTAGCCCATGCGTTTGAGGTGTTGTAAGGCGACGCGCGTGTTGACCGGGTTGTCCTCCGCGAGCAGGATGCGCAGCGGGTGGCGGGTGGCGAGGGTCTGCATGTGCCCGGGCGACTTCGCGCCGGGGGACGCAGGGCGGCGGGGCGGCGGGGGATGCAGCGCGTCCAGCACGGCCTCGACATAGCGCGCACGGGGGGCGGGGCGGACGAACGAGAGCGCGCAGCTGGCCAGCACCGCGGCGGGGATGGTGGCGCCGAAGCGCGACATCAATATCACCTTCAGCGCGGGCTTCGCGCGCTGCACGGCCGCGAGCAGCGCGTACGCCGGGTCCATGACGCTGAGGTCCAGCAGCGCAACCGCGAACGGCGGCGCGTCGGGCGCGGTGAGCGCCGCGAGCGCCGCGGCGGCGGAGGCGCAGCGCGTCATCGCCAGCCCCTCGACCTCGAGCTCGTCGGCGAGGATGTTGGACGAGATCCGGTGGGTGTCGGCGACGAGCGCGTGCTTGCCCGCGAGCCGCGGGTCGGCGCTCCAGGTGCGGGTCACGACCGACGCGGCGATGGTGAAGTGGAAGGTCGTCCCCGCGCCCTCGGTGCTCTCGAACCAGATGTCGCCGCCCATCATCTGTGCGAGTTTTTTCGAGATGGCGAGGCCGAGGCCGGTGCCGCCGTAGGTCCGCCGTGTGCTGGTGTCGACCTGCGAGAACGCGCGGAAGAGGCGCGAGAACGCGTTTTCCGGGATTCCGATGCCGGTGTCTTTGACTGAAACTTGGATCGTCCATTTGCCGGTTGCTGGGTCCGCCCCCTCGCCCTCCGGCGGCGTGGCGCGCGTCGTCACCAGGATATGCCCCTCCTGCGTAAACTTCACCGCGTTCCCGATCATATTGATGATGCACTGGCGGAACCTCGTAATATCGCCACACACCAGGTCCACATTCGAGCACTCATTGCGATACGCCAGCTCCAGATCCTTCGTCGCGGCGGGCTCGGCGACCAGCTGCATCGCGCTCTCCACACAGTCCCTCAACGAAAACGGCGTCGTCTGCAGATCAATCGCGCCATGCTCAATCTTCGAAAAATCCAGAATCCCATCGATGATCTGCAGCGTCAGCAGCGCGCTCTGTCGGATCGTCTCGACATACTCCCTCTGCTGCTCCGACAGCGCCGTGTCGTTCAGAAAGATGCTGCACGACAGCAGCGCGTTGAACGGCGTGCGGATCTCGTGCGACATGTTCGCCAGGAACGTGCTCTTCTCGGCCGTCGCCTCCTCCGCCGCGCGCTTCGCCAGCTCCATCTGGCGGTACAGCCGCGCCTTGTCGATCGTCACCGCCGCCTGCGTGCACAGCAGGTTCAGCAGCTCCTGGCGCTGCTGCGTGAACGCGTGGTTGACCAGCCGGTTCTCGAGATACAGCACGCCCATCGTCTTGAGCTGGTTCTGGATCGGCATGCACAGCACGCTCTTGGCGTGGCGCGCGCGGAAGTACGCGTCGCGCCCGTACGTCAGCTCGAACTTGGCGTCGTCGCCGTTGCGCAGGATCTGCGTGCCCAGGCTGGCGACGATGTTGACGACCGACACTGGCACGAGGTCCGGCCGCGCGTGCAGCGGCTCGTGCTCGAGGATCGACACCTGGTTCAGCAGCCCGACCGTCTCGACGTGCAGGACCCCGTCCTCGGCCAGGATCAGCACGCCGTAGTCCGCGCCCGCCGTCTGCAGCACGCTGGTCATCAGGCTGACGATCACGTCCTCGAGGTGGATGCCCTCGCTGATCACCAGCGACGCTTTGAGCACTGTGCGGAAGTCCAGCTCCGACCCGAGGCTGCTGCTGTCGTTCGCGCGCGCCGAGCTGCTGTGCGACGCGGCCTCGTCGTCGTGCGCGTCCGCCGCGAAGAGCTCGTGGATGCTGCTCGCCGCGCCGCCGCCGCCGCCGTCGTACGCCTCCTTCGCCGACGCCGACGTCATCTCGCTCTCCATGCGCCACGGCGCCGCCGGCCTCGCGTCGCCCGCAAACGCACCGATACACTGCGACCCCCTGCGCCCCTCCCCGCCCTGCGCCGGCGCGAGCTCGTCGGGATACTGCCGCCGCAGCTCGCCGGCCTTGTGCGTCGCGCCCCAGACACTATAGCAGCGGTGCGCCTCGCGGAGGTACGGGGCTGCGCGGCGCGGCGACAGCGCGAGCAGCCACACGCCGGCGCGCTCGTTGATGAACGCCGCGTCGTGCACGAACCCGCTCGCCAGCGCCAGCGCCACGGCGCGATCATACAAGTCCAGCACCGCGAGCTGCTGCCCCCCGCCGGACGTCGCACGGAGCTCCTCCGCCTCGAGGGCGATGAGCTTGTGCAGCCAGATCCCCTTCGCCTTCCCCGCGGCAAAGACGCGCAGGTGCGCCATGTTGCGCGCAATCATGCCGCGCTGCAGCTCCGACAGCGTGGCGTGCAGCTCGAACAGCGCGACGGTGGCGTAGAACGCGGTCAGCGCGCCGTAGAACGTGCTGGTCATGGCGACCAGCAGCGGCTCGCAGGCGTGGGTCGCCAGGTCCGCGGTGAGGTCCCAGAAGCCGTACAGCGCGCTGACCATCAGCCGGTACATGTGGTACACGTAGATGTGGCTCATGCTCTCGCCGGTCGCGAGGCGCGTCAGGTCCGCCGCCGTGCCGAGCTCGGCGCCCTCAAAGCACAGCGGGTCCGCGTTGCCGACGCCGCGCAGGTTCATGCAGAACTGCAGCGGCAGGCTGAGCCACCACAGGCCGCTCTCCTGGCGGAAGCGCAGGATGTTGGGCTTGGTGGCGAGCATCTTGGCGTGCACGGCGGAGAGGGATTCGCCCGCGAGCATGCCGAACGCGCACAGCTCCGCCATCGCGAAGATGGTGTAGTCGACGTTGAACACCGCGAGCCCCGCCGTGACGCCGCGTTGGAGATATTGCAGGACCTCGGACATGGGCTGGTGGAACACCCCGATGTGCCCCGCGTAGACTTCGTAGATGGCCGGCGCGAGCGCGGGCATGCGCGGCTCGCGCTCGAGCAGCGCGATCGCCAGCCGCCCGAACGCGTACGAGCGCGCCATGTTCTCCGGCGCGGCGTCGGCGCCGAGGATCACGCCGGTCATCAGGATCGGGTACGTCCCCGCCAGCGACACGCCGAACTGCAGCGTGATGGCGACGCTGGTGAAGCAGACGGCGGGGAGGAGCGCGGGGCGCGCCATGTACACGGGCAGGATCAGCGTGGACACGATTTCCTGCAGCAGCAGCAGGTTCTCGTCCTTCAGCTCCGGGAGCTTGGCGAGGGCGCGGATCTCGGCGACGGAGAGCAGGATGCGGGGTTTGATCATCGCGGCGTGTTTGACGGCCTCGGCGTCGTCGAGCGGGACTTCCCACGACAGCACGCTGAGCCCCGCGAGCCCGGACTCGATGGCCTCGTTCAGCCGCCCCTGCACGAGCAGGCAGTTCATCTTGTTGATCAGACACCGCACCTTGTCCGCCGCGCCGGTGCACTGCGGCAGGATCTGCTCCGCGAGCTGGATCGACGACGTGTACTTGACGTCGGCGAAGTACGCCTCCATCAGGCACATGTTGATCTCGGTGCCCAGCGCGTCCAGCCCCGCGTCGCCGCCGCCCGCCATGCTGCCGACGCACGGCACGTACGCGGGCAGGCCGAACGAGAACCGCTTCTTGGCCAGCGCCGTCGCGCCGCCGCCGTCGGTGTCTGCCGCGTCCAGCGCGCGCTTCGCGACCTGGAAGTACGTCAGCGCGCTGCTGAACGCGGTCGCCGCGAGCGCGCGCTTGCCGGCCTTGAGGTTCAGCTCCATCAGGTTGCGGCGCTCGACGGCGTCCAGCGGGGAGAGCCAGTGGTTCAGCTGGTTCACGATCTCGTAGAGCAGGCCGCCGTTGGAGAGCGCGGCCGGCGTGGCGGACGCGAGCATGCGCATGCCGATCATGCGGTGCACGCCGGCGCGCTCCTCGGGCGGGATGAGGGAGTATGCCGCCTGCCGCACGCGGTCGTGCAGGAAGCGGTAGGTCACTTCTTCTTCGCCCTCCTCGTCGCCGCCGTCGCCGTCGCTGTCGCCGTGTTCTTGCGCCCGTGAGAGTGTGGCGGTGGGCGGCAGGCCGGCCATGTGGATCTTGTAGTTCCCGCCGGTCAGCAGCACGAGCCCGCCGTCGAGCGCGCCCCACAGGTCGTTCGCGGTTTCCTGGATGCGCTTCCCGGCTGCGGTGGCGAGGATGTGCAGCGAGATGCGGTCGCTGCCGAGACACGACGCGAGCATCATCACCGTGCGTGTCGCTTCCGAGAGCTTGAGCATTTGCTTGACCAGCAGGTCGACGACCGTCGGGGGCAGGTCCGCCGCCTCGATGCTCGTCAGGTTGAAGCGCCACTGGCCGCCGCCGCCCCCGGTGATCGCGTCGGGTGTCGAACTAGCGGCGGAAGTGGAGGCGGTTGGCGGCGGCGAGAACTCAAACACGATGTGCCCCGCACGGTGCAGCGACTTGAGCAGCTGGATGACAAAGAACGGGTTCCCGGCCGTCTTAGCGTACACTAGCTCCGTGAGCGTCTGCATCTCCGGATCGGAGCGCATCCGGCTGCTCTCCGGGTCGCGGTGCAGCGTGTCGCCGATGATGCGGCGCACGGAGTCTGCGCTCAGCGCGGTGAGGTGGATGTCGACTACCCGCACCGACAGCTGGCGCAGGTACTCGATCATGCTGAAGATCGGGTGATCCACGGTGACTTCGCTGTCGCGGTAGGCGCCGATGATCAGGATACCTGCACACACGTCGCGTTAGTAATTGCTCCGACAGTGGATATAGAGAGTAAGTAGTTAAAAGGGGCAAGGGGCTGCAAACCCCGTGCCGAGGGGCCCATACTCTGTCGGGACACACCTTTCGGCGGGGGACCCTCTGTTGTATTGCACTCGGGCATTTCTGGCGCCACCGACGACCCCGACGAGGACACCGCGCCGGTGCCAAACACCTCCCATTCGCGCGCGCGCCGGTTCGCCTCCTCCGCCACGTTCGCAATCAGCATGAACTCGGAGTGCGAGCACCACTGCAGGTCGTCGAGGAAGATGACCACGCCCTTGCGGCCAAACACCGCCAGCAGCCGCCCAAAGGCGTCGCGGAAGCGGCTCTCGCGCTCCGACGGCCCCAGGTCCGCCAGCGGCTCCATGTTGAAGTCGACGCCCAGCAGCAGCTTGAGCTCGGGGATCACGTCGACCAGCACTGCGGCGTCGCCATAGGCGTCGAAGGCGCGGATCACGTCGGTGCGCCACCGTGCCAGCGCCGCGTGCGACTCGGACAGGACTTGGCGGATCAGATCCTGCAGTGTGTGCACGAGCGTAAAGAACGACAGGCTTCGCTTGTGCTGTTCGAATTTGCCAGAGGTAAAGAAGCTGTGTGATGGTAAGAAACAGGCGGTAACAGGCAGAGTAAGGAATACAATCTCACCCCTTCTTCTCCACCACCGGGCGCTGTATCTCGTTGACCAGGCGACTGCAGATTGTCAGTAGCTCGCACTAACTAGGCGGTAGAGGGGGGGGTGCGGTGATGGGGGGCAGACCTTTTGCCGATGCCCGACGGGCCCTGTATCGTCACCATGGTGCAACCACCCGTCTGCAGGCAGCTGTCATACGCCTCCCTCAGCGCGGCGACGGCCTCTTCACGCCCATATAGCTTTTCGGTGATAACAAACTGGCTCGTAGTGTCCAGCCGTCCCACCTGCAGCTCGTCCAGCGGCTTCCCCTCAGACAGCAGCCGTATCGCCAGGTCCAGGTCCGCCTTCAGCCCGGCGGCGGTCTGGTACCGGTCTTCGGCGCTCTTGCTCAGCAGCTTCATGACGATGTCGGAGATGGCGCGCGGGATCGAGGCATTCACGTCGGTTGGTGTTTTGGACGCCTGCGCAATGTGCATGTGGATCAGCTCCAGCGGCTCAGCTGAGCGGAAGGGCAGGAAGCCGACGATCAGCTCGTACAGCGCGATTCCGAGAGAGTAGAAGTCTGCCCGGTAGTCGACCGACCGGTTCATGCGGCCCGTGCACTCAGGGGCAATGTATTGTAATGGCGCCGGGTTTTCTCCGCGCAGCATAGCGCCGCCTGCAACACGGCCGAGCTCTTCGCGCTCCAGCCGAGAGGCCAGATGCCAACCGCCGAGTTTGCCCTGAATAGTGGCGCTGCTAGTGCTGCTGCTACTACTAGCACTTCCGGTGCTATTTACCACCAGGATCGAAAAGGTGTTGATATTGTTATGCGTGATGCCAGCTTGGTGCGCAACAGCGAGTACGTTGACGACGTTCGAAAACACAGTGAGAATCTTAATCAGATCCGACTGTGTGCGCGGTTTTGGTATAGGGGTGGAGCGGAAGTCGCTTGTCGGTGGGGTGGTGCCAGGGATGTGGGGTTCTATACCAGGGAGAAATGCTTCATGTACAGTTAGGTGTTGGGGTTCATCCTCGTAGATCAACGTCATTCCGCCGTCGGGAAGGTAATCCCAGCCAAAGGGCCTTGTGATGGTGACCATCTCCACCAATTTTCCAATGGCGCTTGTTACATTGTGGACTGAATTTGAGATATCCCCCATGTAGCCGTCCACTGAGCCGGATACCGACTGGCTGGAGGTGGAACGGATGGAGGTTCGAGAATTTGGAGTGGCTATGTCGGAAAACATCTTCCACTCGAAGCGCAGACGCGCCAATGTGTCGAGATGGTTCACCGTGCAAAGCTTCAGCACCACCGGCTTGTTGGTCATCACCGAGCGTGCTCGATATAGTTGTATATGGTTCTGTTCGGAAAGTCAATTAGTTGCCCCATTCCCCAAAGAAACCTGCAGAACATATACATACTATTGCATAGATGGGCCTAAGGTTTGTGTATCCCGGCACTTCCGGAATCTTGATATCAGGGCGCGGCATGCTGGGCGTTTTAGACACCGAGCTCTTGCTCGAACCGCCTTTTATTCGCACGCCCGTGCTATTTATATGTTCGCTCCCAACGTTCTTCTGTATTGTTGGCTGGCGGTCCGCCGCATCTTCATTCTCCTTGGCGGTCACCTGAGCTGCCGTGGCCGCCTTTTCAATAGAATCCTGCGACGATCGCTCCAGCGCTGGCGGCCTCGTGGAGCCGCCTCCCGCAGACACAATCATCCCATACGGTATCGGCCCCGTCGCGCCCGCTCCCGAATGCCCCGACGCACTCAACAGCTGGCCCACTAACGAGTTCGAGGCATTGAAACCTGCACGGCTGCTGCTGGTGTGTGTTGCGATGGCCGGCGGGGCTGAGATGGCGGAGGTGGGCGAGGACGCGCCCGAGAACTGGAAGTGCGGTAGTCGCGGCGAGGGGACGCTGGCGGGGCTGGCTCCGCCTGGTATTGGTGTTGGTTGAGATGCTGTCGATACAGTTGAGGGCTGAGGGTGGGCGTGCGATTGACTAGATCCCGCGGATGAGGTTGATCCAACGGACATCGGTCGCTCCAGGTACCCAGGCGGCAATCTATCTATGCGCCGCCTCTTCCGTCGATATTCCGACGTGGTGGGGTTGGCTTCAGGACAGGTTCGTCTCGCGGGTCGCAGCCGTCGGTGGCAACAGTTGGTGCGATGGTTTTCGGAGCGAGACGACGTCAGTGAGGGGAGTAGAGTTTGGAGTTGGTATTTGCGGGAGAACAGTCCTGGCTACTGTTGCATCGGTGTCCGAACAAAACAGGCCGTCTGATCTCTTTACCCAAGTCGTTTTTCGAAGGTTAGGAATGGGAATCGAATTTGGTAGGTCCGAGAGTGGGTGTGTCAAAAAACTGCCGTTACCCATCAGCACGTGATTAAAAGATAGATCTTCTGTAGGACCCGCACCCCAAGCAACTGTCAACCAAAGGTACAAACGTTAGAAATCAATACTGTTTGGTCCAAGTCGATGACTAGACAAGCGGAAGCAGATGAAATTTTGTGTCCGGCGGCGATAGTGGCGGTGGCGATCCTTCGAATGTTGGACAGGTAGAGTGGTACTCCAGATCTTCTCCTCGAGGTTGTGGGTCCTCGTTGTCGTGCTGAGGCCACTTTAGACACTGGTACAAGGCAGGTGGCAGGCGTGGGGATAATTAGGCTGAAGCCGAGGTCGAATTACGCGGATTTTCTTCTTGGAGCAAACCGAGGAGGGTGCGGCGGGGACGGATACGGAATTAGGTGTTGGGTATCTGTTGATCCCCGTCTGTGGAGAGAACTTTGGGACAGTAGCAGCTGTTAGGGTTGAGTATGGATTGTACGGAGTAGGAGTTCGTGTGCACCCGTCAAGTTAGCAACCTTCTTAGGAACAGTCGTGGTTGTGTGGAACTGGACTGGGATTCCACGCCTAGTCTGAATAAGTGCTTTGGTTACCTTATACATGCTGACCCTATCGTCGGTGTGTCACTGGGTGTGTCTGGTGAGGCACTTGGGGTAGAAGATGGATGCCCTTTCGGTCCGGATAGATCTGGAGATTTGGACAAATCGTGACAGACGCCCGACTAGCACAGCACAACCCTCAATAATGATTAAGTAATTGTTTAGAGACACGGGTATCCCTATCATTACCTCCTAATGTATGCTCGCTCTCAACTACAGAGGAAAATCTCTCGGATGAATACTTCTTTCCTCAAGTTGAGAGTCTTGGTGGATGATTACGGAGCACCTCTTCTTCGTTGTCAAGGGACTGCCACCCCCCCTACCCTAGTCTAAAAGCTACAACAAGCTACTTCTACAGGGACCATTCCAATAGACCGGAAGACACATCCGGCCTAGATCCTCATTGGTTTTTCGATCGCTGGAGGGGTGGCTGTTCGCGTAGGGACCCCGTCCGGACCAGGTTCGTCTTTTCGGATCGCAATCATATCAATCTCTTTGGCCATCTTGCCGCCTCATCACACAGTACCATAAATCGGCCTGCGCTAATGCGTGGCGAAGTGACTTTGCCAGAGCTTTAGTTTTGTTTTTCAATCACTTGGCTATGCATTAGCGCCGGTCCGGTTTGGACAGATTTTAATAGTACGAAGACCTGCGGAGGGTTCCTAATAAGAAGTTCGAGCAGGTACTGCGGAGTTATGTAATTTTGAACGAAAAGGATAGAAATTGAAAGAAAGCCCTACGAACTTCTTCACTCGGGAAATATGTAGAGTACTCTACACCTAACAAAAGCTTGGGACGAGCGACTGACGGAAGGCATTCAACGGGAGATCGGCTGCTAAGCTCACACCAAAAGTTAGCACTCATTACATAACCACGATTCATGGCAAGGCTCACTCCCCCTAAGAAGAAGGTAGAGGAAAAGTGTTGAGAAACAACCCATTCTGTCTCTTTCTTCTTTCATCGTTGCCGGTGCACTCTACATAACCTCTGTTGTTCGCGGTGTTTCACACTTTATCGCTGTCCTGATGTCATCGACTAGGGTGCATGGGGATGCTACCGGGATGATTGCTCGTTTCGGAAAACCCGTGTCAGATTTGAGATTTTGTTCTTTCTGTTTGTATATGTAGATCTTTGTGAGAGCCTCAACAACCACCGGTCTTGTCCAAACTCAAAATACTTCGGTGAGCGTGTGGATTCCAGCCACCGACTCATGTGGTTCCACTCAACTCTATCCTGTGACTGCGCAGGGCTTGTAGGAGTATTCCGTGTATGTAAGTATTCTATCAGTTTTCGGTACCTGCACTGCAGATACTTGTGCGGCAGTAGGGGTCATGGTGGTCGTAGCGCCTAGCTCTTGCTGCAGAGTACAGCGCAGTGCTGCACAAGCGAGTTTGCAGACACGATTTGAAGACGAACGGAATCACAAGCGCTCATCACTTACGATCCAGTCCCAATAAACGAACCCTCGTACCCAGAACCTGGATACCGGGGCGACACACAATACTCTTCTTCTAAGAGATCACGCAACAGCTAACCTGTGGTCTATCTCAACAAGGCTACTGGAGTTGCATATATCAGATTATCAGAGTCCAGATGACCCCGTGAGTGGAACATGAGCCATGGTAGTCTACTCTCGGGCCACATGCCATCCATATGCACTCAATGTTCAGCTGTGATGTGCATATTTGCGTGCACATTGACGAGATGTGCGGACAACGTAGTAACGTTTAACAGGACCCTGAGAAGGATAGATGCATAAACTTCCATGGAATATCCCGTATAGATTACCTTCTACCATTGCCCAACGTAGTACAGGAATATGTCGTAAGCTTCGAATGCCTTGGCAAGACAATTTCTAGTCACTTGGTGACCGTGACTTGTCCGAAATTACCGTGATAGACAAGTAACTTTAAACTTTGCTTTTGGATACATGAACTGAACCTGTTGTTCGTTTGAGAGGAATTCCGAATAGCTTGTAGCTTAATCGTCCTGAAACATTGGAACCCCAGCTTGAAATTGAACCTCGGGAGCGTTGTGACGATCCATGTGAGGTATGTATTTCTCGACTATAGATGTATACCTGCAAGCAGTGATTATTGGAGGGCGGGTTTTTGTTGTTTATTTCGATAAAGGTGCACTACTAGCATACATTGTTGAGTGGGCCCTGTGGTTACCTCTAATGATTGTTTATTTTCAACAGCATTCCAAGAGCCAAATATGTACTCGTACGCGTGCAACGTTATGTAGATCTTTTAACAAAGTCAACAGTAGAATCAGAGCCTGAATTCGTCCGTCTGAAGGAAATCAGCGTTGAGAAGTCTCAAAGAATAGATTGTTAAAAAATTTAACATACTCGATTACAGATTCCACTCTATTCGATCGTAGCAGTTGTGGAAAGTCGGATGTTTTCAAGCTACCTATGGTTGCAAAGAACTGTGATAATTATTAAATATACTTTCGTCTTGTTGCCATAGTGATTTCTGAGGACGATACGAGGATAAAATTAGATAAACTGCTGGGTATGATGCCATCCCCAGTTTGTGTCGCCAAATCTCAAATCACGGCACAATACATCGAGCGCTGAGGTGATTGTGTAGCATGATCGCATCATTAATTTCCTTTGTACCTATCCTTTCATGGGATTTGATCTTAAGCTGCTGCATATCGAAAGCCGAGGTTGTATGCAGCTACCAGAAACAAGATTCAACAACGTCATCATCCGGGAAATCAGAATACCTAGTATAATTAAAAGTTCGAAGAGCTTTCCCCATATGTAGCCCATTCTTCTCGGTTACTTGTAAGGAAATGAAAAGATCTACAGAAGCCAGTGTTCTGTTCGTGTGTACTCGTTGCTGGTCCGTCTATGATTCGGCAGTTGTGCGTTGGATGTCGATATTGCTAATGAGAAGGTCAAAATTGGGTTTCTGTGTATTTTAAATGGAGTAACTTGAAAATCTTGGGATGTGAGCTTGGTGGGAACCGAAAATTCAAGTGTCGCAATGTGGAGCTCCGGCAAGGCCCTTTTGGCCCATGTGTGAAATTTTCATTGAACATCACTCGATACTGGGAAAACCCTGTGTGTCTACTTCTGATGATTTGCTTAGCAAACGTAAATTATCCCAAATTTCTCTTTACTTTGGAACCTGAATAAGGGATGTTGGTTTCAATTTAGGTGATATTTCTTGAGAATACTGATGTCTATGCTTGCAGTGCGTGTACGTATATACAGAACAGTCTCCATTTTGTAATCGGTATATTTGATATCACTGAAGGCTATGGACTGAATTATACCCCGCGTAGGTAAGACCAGCACTAAGGGAATTGACAGGCCCCGTAAAAAAAAGGAAGTTGCATTGGACTAAACCAGGGTTTCAACGGCGAGCCGATCGACGATCGATCGATCGAGTGATGATCAAACAGTTTGCCGGGTAATCGCTTTTATGTTAACCTCACATCGCAGCATTCACGCAGAACATCATTTGCATGTTGGCCAAACAAAATCAATTTAGTTCAATCAGTCAATCATAAAACATCAACAACCTACAAAGGAAAGGCTATCTCAATATAGAAATATCAACAACAGAATGATCCTAGCCCGTCAACCCACACAAGGTCGTCTTTACAAGATTCAAAGCTAACAACATTCCAAATCAGACCATCAAAGAGCATATCCAGACTAGCTGAACATCTACCTCACCACAGCCATTGCATCAGACTTATTTGGCAACGACACATGGCTGCCACTGGACACCGGCCTTGAAAGTCACCTTTCCGTCGACGGAGTCCGTGGTCAAGAAACCCTTGGCTGTCTTGCTGCTACCAGCATCCACGCGGACCTGGGAGTTGATGTTGAGTCCGGCATACTCACCACAGGGGCTCCACACAGTGCTGTCGAATGGTACCTCGTCGTGGATCAAGTAATCCTCGCTCTTGGGGCCAGTGAATGTGGTCTGGGTAGAGCTTTGCTTTGTTTGCCCGGCAAAGTAGTATGTCGCCTTCTGGATACCTGTCACACCGGCCTCGAGATCGACGAATCCACGGTAGTCGCTGCTGAAGATGCTGTACTGGAAGCCACCGGGGTAGTGGAGCTGAACATTGAGCTGGCAGTTCTTGCGGGAGTCTGTGATGGTGTAACCAGGGCCGGCGGATGCGATGTAGGCATCGAGGATGACCGTGAATGACTTGCGGTCCGATGCAAGGGAGATCGAGGCGGTGCCCTGGGGGCAACCGGTGCCACCGTAGGTGACGTCCTCAATCCAAACCTCACTTGGGTCCGGGTCGGCAGTGGGAGCGCGGGGAACAGGGATAGGCTCTGAGAGTGCGAGCCCGAGGAGGGTGCTGAGGACGATGGGAGTGAACTTCATGATGAGGATGATATGAGGCTTGGTATGGATGTCTGTAGATGATATTGATGTGCTGATGGATCAGATTGATGGGGAGTAGATTTTGGAGCGAGGGACGGCCAGGTTAAATATTAGGTTTCTGGACTCGATAGAGAGTGATATGGAACCATCGGGCGAGGTGTCCGTAGAGCACGGCCGAAAAACGACCTGAGGATGGTGCACTCATCTAGAGAGTTGTGTTTCCGTCATCAAAACACATGCATGTTCACGATGCAAACACTTCAAAAACAAAAACAAAATACCAAAATAGCAACTAGGTATAACCTGCATCACATATGGGGGACCGGGTGGTGGGGCCTTTCGTAGGGCACAGAAACATGTGAGGAATTTCCGGGCCGGTGGTGTTGAATTCATGCTCCAATTCTCGCAGCATGTATGCGCGTGTGATAGAGTTGAAATTCCACATCCGACCGCACCCTGGTTGAGTTGATGAATTGCAAGCCGCACATACAATGTACAGCGTACCCCGCAGTATGTCAATAGCTGGAGGTTGGGTCTAGAATTTAACTGATCAGACCAGGAACTAGGATTGGCGCGCACGCGCGCCCTGGTCGCGGATATCTCAGGAATCATAGCAGATGCGAGGAGATTAAAAAAACTAACTCAAATATATCGAAGTAGCCGTATATAGTACACACAGAGATGATATGAGACCGTTTCACAAAGATATACAGTGTTCCATGTAGCTCTGTGCGCCCTGCATGCGCCTACAGTCACTCGGATGAAGAAACCATGCCCGCCAAACCCGCCATGTGACATCAGCCAACTACCACCATATTACTTCTCCACACCATACCGACGCACATATCACAATTCCCCGGGACACCTTCCGCAGCTCGCCTCATATATCCACATTGGAAATCCTAGAGATTAAGGGGGGCGGGGCAAGTGATGAATGGCTATGAAATTTGTCAAAAAATAATCAGAAATTCCCATTGCATTTCGACATTGCCATCTGAAATTTGTAGTGGGTTTGATGTGGTGCCACTATACCTGGGCACATCATCCTCACATTCCCGGAGATATCTGATGGCACCCGGGCCTAGGCATGGGCGCATCGCGTATCAGAGTTTGCCGCAACCTAAAGATAGAACCGAGAGTTGCTCCAATGGTAGCTCTTCCTTGCCTCCTAAGCTCAGGATCTGCGTGCTCTAGCCATGAGCTATCTAACGGTCTAGCCCTAGCTACAGAGCAAGTACGAGCTTGTACATCTCCCGGGGTGGCCCCGTTGAATTCTCCACACCCGACCGGGTCCGTTCAAAACTAAAGCTTACTTTCTCCCCGGTGTACGTAGAAGCAGTGGCTTACATGCATATACTATACATGCAGGGACTGCTTTGTATTTCAATCCATTATTACCGTGCATGATGATCAATGAGCAAACATGGATCTCGGTAAAACGCAGGGACCACCATCCCAATCGATTGTTGTGCCCGCTGCAGCTTGCCTTCATGTAGGCGAGCCCGCTCCGCGGACCCACCGGTTACGGGTAAAAGCAGAAAACCTGGGGATATTAAAAAACAGGGGGTTGGGGGATGAGTTGTAGGAGTAGACGGATTGTTGGGTTCTTGGCAGGATCTTCAGACGAGAGGAGGGATGGGGTTGGCCGTACGTAGGTATGAGGGCTCATGAAGATGGTAGGTTTGAAGGGCTTCAATTCGTGAAGAACTAAGGAGATATATTATAATTCTAAGATTCATTTGAGAGATCACCAAACACAATGTAATTCAAAGGTCATATAGTGTAGGCCAACAAAAGTTATTGTTAAATTATCTGTCTCTTCTCTCTCTCGACTATATAAACTATCTGATACATGAAACCCCGCACTGCACGGTCCAAACTAAAAGAAGAGTAACGACAGGCATGGGTGACATGTGTATGGACCCGTTCACGAACTCAATCACGCAGCAGCACTCAACGCCTCATCCTCAAACTCATCATTCAATATCAATAGTAACCGGCACCATTTTCAAAACTTAAGCTATAAATCAATTAATTTTGATATTAAACCCCAATACCTAGCACGTCTACTTACAAGTTATTAAACAGTGCTAGTGTAGGTAGCGCGGGTGGTCGAGGACTCAGAACTGATAACAGTCCTGGTTACAGTGAGGCTCTCGGGGTTCTTAATCACCGTGCGGGTTGGGGTGCCCAGATGCGGGCCGGTGATGGTTGGTGAAGCGCAGAAGACGCACATGCAAGTAAGGCGTACAGTCTCATAGATATGTTAATATTGTCAGGTATTAACGAGGGTAGTGGGTCCATATCAAAATCACCGCCGCACTCGCCATCACAAGCATACTGAGTGCCGTCTTCCGAGAGCTCCTATAATAAAGTCAGTTTTCCTCTGGGTCGAAATTTTTACTTGAGGATTTGTGTCTTGAAGACTGACCCGAGCGCACGCATCTGCGCAGAACTTAGAGGTCCATGGGCAGCCAATACCTCCAATTTCTGGGGAGGGAGCAGACTGAACTCCTACGAGGAGGGTCAGGGCAAAAGCTGCGGCAATCTGGAAGGTTTTCATGTTGAGTTGCGGGATGTGATAAGTTGACAAGGTGAGGGATGATTGATAGTTAGAAGATTAGAGGATCTTGTGTGAAGATATCCGTTTTATGACAATGGCAAGGACCGAAGAACAAGGCAGCAAAGAGCTAGGCCAAATGTTCACCTATATATATTTTTGCTTTGTACCAGTAAATACACTAGGTTGCAAGCTTTTCAATCCAGAGCAATCATTCCGTTATCTCCAACAAGATATGCAGGGCCCAAGCAAGCTTCTTCCGAGACGCATCCTGAATCGAGACAGACACTGATGAAATTTCATACACCTTTCACCTGAAAGTCGAGACTAACGGGATTTTAGGGCCCAGATGACGCAGTAACTCCTTCCAAACCAGTTGTAATGGTGATGGAAATCTGGAGCCAAGCATCACAAGCGAAATTTTAATCTAGATAATTCTAATCCCTGATGTCTATGAAGAGCCGTAACCAGGAGGGTTCTCATCCATACCCAGGACCAACGCGCAAAAGACATGCACACAAACCTCCAAAATCCACACAATGCATCTGTGCCGGGGATGGTCAAAGTACAGAGGTATGGGTTATCGGAAAATGATCCGAAACCACTCTAGATTCCAACTTTGTGCACTCGAGATATCGATAATTTGAAATTTCGATTCCGGCCGGCTCTTGGCGATACAAATCCATATAAATGTATTGTAGATTTGGAAGTCTTGATGATTGGGGATTAAACAAGATTAACTCCCAAACTCCTGCAGTCTGGCCTTTGTGTATACAGTCACTTTTCTGCTATCATGAGCTACTCAGCATATCGGCCCGTGGGGCGACCCATCATGCTCATATGTGATCAGAGACAGGGGTTTAATTTTAGGTTGTCTGTCATCTGTTGTGCTAGCTTGACAGCTGAGCGAACTGTTCCTGCAGTTAAATATCCACCAGCCGGATCAGGTACAGATGGCATGATCTCCCGGCTAATCCCCGTTATTGGTATGGTATTTTCCGGAGACGAATACACGTTGCGCCGCTGTGGAAAACGATCCTGTAGAACCACCGTACACCGACCCGGCTCATGTTTCCAGTTAAACGGAAATTAAAGTCCCCGACAGCTAGGAATCTCGCGGATCAATGCTTAAATTCTCTTGCAGACAAAACCCCGCATCTTCGATTAAACCCTGAGTTCTTGAGCTTATAAACTCGTTCGAACAGGCTGGGCTCCATAACTGAATCAAGAGATATTATTGTAGTTATGCATATAGTATATAATTTGTTTCAACTATACCCAATATATATCAAGATAATCCGGTCCGCCTTCTCCTGGCCGTACACGTGTTCTTATGCAGACACCATCCAATGTTCTCTCGCATTAAAGTATGAGTTTCGAATTGTATTAAAGAGGTATTTTCGTAAAACCAGAGTACAGTATCTACCACAAGACGGGAAAGGAGCGGTTGTGGAAATCTCCGCCCATAAAGCCTGGGAAGGGTAGCATCGGTTGTGCAACCACTCTATTTGAACGTTTTGGTTACCTGTGAAGGAAGGAAGGAGAATTATTATCCTCCGCCAGCACTGATGATCCCGGTTCCACCTCAATAAACTCCAAAACTCCTAGCTTGATTGGGAATGTCCTCCGATTGTTTCCTGAAGTTATTTATGGCTGAAGTCTTTTGAATCCGACTCCGATGCACACTGCAAGCCACAATCATAATGGAAACTTTTATCAATCAACATACAGGCAGCACATACGCATGAAAGCTTAACTTTGAAGTATCTCGCGATCGACAGCTGTATTTTGGTTGTTGGTGACCATCGGCCAATGTTTGTGATCGAAAATTATATAAGATCTCCAATGCTTGTTTTCTAATACTTCTAGTTTCTTGTTTTTCGCAACAGTAGTTCCTTTGTGATTCGGTGAGTTGATGTAGAACCTAATTGCCACCTCTTAACTGTTGTCTTGTGGGTAGTCTCATCTCAGAAATATCGAGATGTGTTGTGCTGCAGAAGTAATCTACAGAAAAAAAAACATGTACTCTGGCACCGGAAGCTTTCAATAATCGAGCCGAACTGCCTCTATGCTCTAGGTCTATGATAAATAACAGTCTCCAAATAGCTCCGAATTTCCACGAATGCCGAGAATAAGCGTCTACGGATGTGAACAATATGATCCGGCGATGAAAACAGTACACACTACTGATGTAGATAAACCGACTCAATGAGAAAATATCAACGAATATTTTCACAAAATAACATTGTGTAACACATGGAAGGCTAGAAAACTGTGCATGCGGATGTTCTTGTCCTGGTGATTTTCCATAATTGCAGAAACTGTGCTTGAATCCCGATATCCGCGGGAGAACAATGTGAGCTGAAGACCAGACCACTGAGATATTACCTAGAGTCCCTCATGCACAATTGTGCAAGGAAATATACCAATGGGTAGATATAGCGTGGCGTGATGGGAGATCCTTGTGAGTCAATGTAGCTTCCTCGAGGCTCAGACTTCCTTTCCAGTATTTTTGAGCATAGCAGTTCATTCTGCAATTCAGGGAGTATTTTTATCGATCTTTAGATTTTCGGATATAAATCAGAACTCCAGCGAAGAGCCTTTTCAATAAAACAGGGTATCCACGAGTGAGATTACCATCATTATTTGGCATAAGAAGAGACATATATGGCGGGATATGCCCTAGGTCTGAATCTTTCCAAAGACACGGTTTGTGCTTGGTATTGGACATGGCAAAGGGACCTAGATCCCAAACATCTGTCTAGGAATTTCTGTGCCGCAAGCAAAGTCGTCAAAGTGATGATCACCAGTAGACCTCTCAATTCTAAGCTCTAATTTCGTAATCTGAGGATATATCCATGCTGTTGGCTAGATCGGCGGTTTGGTGTTTCATCGAGAGAATGATCTAGAGATCGGGGAGTACGAGTGAGCCGCCGTGAAGGTTCGAACAGATTTTATTATAAAAGCTCTTAGTTCCGAGGCTTCTATCGTTGTATGTGTTGCGCCGAGAACTTCCCTAAAATGGTGCCCTTCTCGGACAAAAGGTTGGTCGATCGATAAGCAAATAGTGTGGGGTTGAACTGGTTGGAACGCCCCATGGTTATCAGTGTGAAGAACGGGTTGTCAGTCAGACAATATGCATTGTGACGACAGGACATCCGCCGGGTCCATATGAGCTGATGGCGGGCCTTGGGACGCACATCCGTAACATGAGGAAGATGATGTGTTCTAAGGTCGCGATCGAACCAGCTTTTGTAAAGAAGAGTCGGCATTATAGGCAGTGGTCTATACAGGAGTGGTTCTCAACATAGCCTTGGGGGAGAATTCTGTGATGAGGTTAGTTCATGAGCATGGAGGCTCTTTGCAAAACATGCAAGCGTCCTTGAGATGGAAGCCAGCAGAATGCGGATTCTATGTTTTCGCTCAACATCCCCTAAAAGGATGGAAAGCAGCTTTGGAACTTGATCCTTGCCCAATAGTTCCCCCTTAGGCCATCTTTAATGTCACGCCCAACACAAACTTCTCTCTTCGTTGGTTGCATTTTCGCATAGCTTACTCTGAGTAAACTATTCAACACTGTCCAGAACCATAATACGCCTCGCTTCTCGGGACTTTCGGGACTTTTGGGTCACTAAAAAGAAATATGTATACAGTCAAATACCCTGAAGTAAGAACGTAGGTCCATACTTTTTAGTTGTCTGTTATGTGCGACTAATTCCTTCTTGCACGGCTTTCTCTATCTTCAATAAGCCAGAGTTTCACGGTACAGCTATATCCCATGCACGATACACGTCATTCCTGTCGGTCGAGACTTCTTTAGAGAAATTTCAAACTTTGAAAAATGGCATAACATATCGATCCAGAATGATTTTCTGCAGAACGTCACAAAGATACTTGAGTAATCAGCTAGCTAAGAACGCAACTACTCAAAGTCAAAAAAGGGCTATGCTCGATATTGTTAGAAAACTTATTCCCGGTCAGGAAAACTGTTTCAGATGGCTACGAAGCGTCAATTTCTATGGCCAAAGTTACAGCGTCTTCTTGATTACAGGTTGCTAGGTGGATGGTCGAAGATCGTTACCTTTCGCGCTTGACAATATTCAATCAGTAATCAGCTCCCCGTACTTTACCGCACGCATCAATGCCTTGGAGAAATACGTCCGCCACATGAATCAACGCGATTGGACTGATCAATAAGTAAACATGTAAACCGTTCTGAAACTGCATAAGATGGCATGCGCAATTGTGAATGCGATTACTATTAGAGCGCTTGCCACTCACAGATCTCACTCGTCAATGATATATAAGACCATTCGCAAAGTCTCACATTGACAAACCAGACAACTGCACAAATACAATACATTCACTTCAAAAAACATTTACACGCTCATAAATTCATTTTAAACAAGAAACATGCAATTCTTCACTGCACTCCTCATCTCAGCCGCCGCCGCGCTGGTCGCCGCCGCTCCTGCTCCTGCTCCTGCAGCTGGCGAGTAAGTTCACTCTTTCAACACCGAAATCTAGAGTTATATTAACATACATATAGTCAGAAATGGGGACCATCTAGGTTCTGTCAGGGGCTCTCTCCAGGCGGTGGAGATTCTTGCATCGATATTCCAGAGGGTTGCTACATTGTTGAGCCCGGTTGGAACTTTGTTCCTCCCGTCGTTTGCCCTTAGATTTTAGTTGAACTGAAGGAAGACTTTTAGTCGGTAGCATTTAGAAGTCTAAGGATAAATGGAAGGAAATCTAGATTGTGTGCATGTAAACCGTAGCTAGTTCAAATATTCAACATATTTTTATCGCTTCATGTATTTCACATTGTCTTTCCCTGAAACGAAAAAAGTGAAATTCCAAGCCTAGAAATCACACCAAAGAATAAAACTGCACGTGATACTTTCACTGGTATATCATGGTAGGATGGCCGAGTTGGTTATGGCGCCAGGTTAAGGCTTCAGCTTTAGCATAATCTCCTGGTTCGGGAAACTGAGCGTGGGTTCAAATCCCACTTCTATCACTATTCTTTTTGCATTTTTGACGGATGGGGATAACGGGATGCGTGTCGTGTACAGTGTTCGTGAAGTTCAAGTGGAGCATATGCGCAGGCCGGTAGCCAAGCCCAAAAAGATCCAACCAACAGCCGACGCATCACCTAGTAGTGAGATAAAAAGCATGCACAAACATGCCATTAGGAATCTTTTAACTCACTCAAAACGTTACAAAGAATAAGGCGTTCTCTAGGCTGATCGAAGATTGGATCGATCCTTGTAACCTCATGGCACCTTTTCATCCTCAGTAACTTGAATGTAAACTAGATGATTCAGTCCCTAGAAAGAGTTGTAGATGAGAGACAATTCCTTGGGGTAACTGAGGACTACTATGAATACAGAGAGATAGTCCACATGATGTGGAGATAGAGCTCAGACTCAAGAAACAGTAATTACAAATCATAAAGCGAACTGGTCGTTGATCAAAGCAACAACTCTTTACTTGGGAATAGACACTCATCAACCACAGATTGGCAAGCAATAAAAATGCAAAAGAATAGTGATAGAAGTGGGATTTGAACCCACGCTCAGTTTCCCGAACCAGGAGATTATGCTAAAGCTGAAGCCTTAACCTGGCGCCATAACCAACTCGGCCATCCTACCATTGGATGTTGGCTTAGCCCGTGCTGCACACACGAATACACATTCGCTCACTCGACTTCAATATAGGTCGTGTTGGAGGCACTAGCAAGTATTTCGTAGATTAGGGAGTATCTTGGCTGAACGAGAGGCCGTTGAATGCTTTAACCGGTCTTGCGAATAAAACCTCGGTCGATGGTAATGATCATTTACGTTGGCGGTTGTCTAATTTGCAATATGCCGAGTGATTGATTGTGAGAATATTCGAATAGAAAGTCTAAGGCCACAATAAAAGTTTAGAATTATAATATCAGCTAGGCTCGACACCACATAAACCACATATTTCGTAAACCCGCTCCAAAATCTAGGCTCGCCAATCGCCCAGTAGCCCAGCCCTAACCGTCGGCCAAATCACCTCTTGGCATCGTTCTGCTCCTCCCACTTAAATACGGAGCTTTGCCCTCTACAACTCCTCTTCTTTCTTCTTCCCATCCGAGTGCAGTGGTATGACGAGCGACAGTGAAGGTTTTTCCTGAGTCCTTGTTTTTGCTGGTTGAAAACTACTACCAAATGACCCTCCCTCCTGCGCTGTTTTGACGGCGTAGGGAATTTTTGGCACATACTTCATGAGATGACGTTTCTTTTCATTGGCTTCCAGGTTGGACATGGATATGTCGACGTGGAGCTGAGGAATAGAAATGAGTTGAGATGACTTGATGGAAAGATCCTCTTTTCAAGCATAATACAGGAAGTCATACAAATCACTTAACGAAAATTTCCGATGCAGAAACCAAACTCAAAGCAATATATAAATAATCTATCTCCTTACTGCCTAAATATCAATATAAACGATTACAACATTTACAAAACCGCCCACATAACACCCGCCACCAATGCCATCGTCGCCATTCCAGAGGTGCCCACTCTGCTGGCTGCACCCTTCTTCACATCGGCAGTTCCAGACGCTGTCGCCGAGTCCCCATCAGTGGCATTTGCAGTGGAGTTATTCACTGTACTAGACAGGGTGCTAATTACTACACTGAGCTCACTAAGCTGCTCACTGACTCCAGGCGCCTTGGGATCTGTAACTTCCTGGGCCCAGAACTGGGACCCGTCTGCCTTGACTGCGCCGGCAGCTGAGGCCTGCAGCTTCTTATCGATGCTATCGCTCAAAGACGGTACAAGACGAGCGGCGGCGCCCATGCCTGCCGCCAAAATGCCTTTGAAAGTCAGCTGGTCGATGTTGCACGTGCTCGTTTTGCCCTTGATGACGCAGGGCGCTTCCGTCATGATGTTGTTCACGAAGAACGGCGAGGACGAAGTGGCGTTCCAGAGAGAGGTGAGAGAATCCTTCCAGGTTGCGTCGCCGGTGGCGTTATACAGATAGGCGTACCCGCTCATCAGGGAGCCGATAGGGGCAGTCCACTGGATTTTGCTACCGATCTCGCAGTTTTCAACTTGAATACCATCATAGACCTTCCAGCTATCCGAAATCACTCCGGAGGACTGCAGCCAGTTGTGAGTCTGGTTAGCCCAGGTCGCGTAAGTCTCGTTGCCAGTATGGGCGAAGAGACGCGCGGAGAGCTGGAAGAACTTGGTGTTGGAAGAGGCATCCTTATAGCTGTAACCTTCGTTGCTGGAAAAGACTTGCCAGCGCAAACCACCCTTGCATGTCTTCGTGTCCCATCGGCTATGCACCGAGTTGGCGGTGTTGATGGCCAAGTCGAGCCATTTTGCATCAGCGTTTTGGGGGAACTTGTTTTCAACGGCAGACATTGCCGCGAGGGCCCATGTCGCTTGGTCGTCGTTGCCAATACTCAAGGTCTGATTCGGAGGCATGAAATTCTGATCGGGACCTTGCTGAAAGAGCAGGCTGCGAATGTTAGTACCATTGCGAGCTAGATTAAGTTCAGTGCTACTCACGCTTCTTTTGTTAAGCTCACAAAGCTCTCATCGCCGGTAAGAGCCCAATAATCTACAAAGGTGTTCCACATCATGCCATTAACGGCGAAGCTATAATTCGATCCCAAAAGACCCGGGATAAGATCAGTCTGCTTCTGGTATTTCACGATAATGCTGTTTGCAATATCCTTTGCAGTCTTCTTAGTGTCCGATTGCGATTCCGGAACTACGCTCGTTGAGACCGGCACCATGGAACTGGACGTCTTTGTCGCCGAAGCTGTGGCCTTCGATGAGCTGATATCTGCTCCAGAGTTCGGAGAATTTTCAATTTCATAAGTCGAATAGTAGACACTCTTTGAGTCGCTTCCGCCTTCAATTCATATCCCGTCAGTATACCAGCTCTTAGGCGACGGAGAAAGATCAACGCACACATATCCATCGGAAATCCAGGGCATTCGAAATTACACTTGTCATCATCGACCTTGGTGCCCTTGTCGGCAGCATCGATGCACCAGCACTTCTGCTCTTGCATCGTGATGACATTACTGTCTGAAGAGGCACAATGTGCGGTACACCCGCCGAGAGATTGAAACGCGCTTTTTTCGAATTCTCCCAGAGCGGCAGAATCATCGAGAGTGTAGCATCCCCGGCTTCCACTAGCAGCGGAGACACTGGCACTTGCTGCAAGCAGCAGGGCGAGCTCTAAAGCCGATCTCATTCTCAATGTTGGTTTTGTCGAAAACGAATGTATTGTTGTTGAAAATATGGTACTGAAAAATGAACGTGGTTATTTGAATCTTCAAAATAGCCCGGCGTGGGAAGGCGGATGATGTTGCTATTATATTTACCAGGTGAACCAATGCCACCCCCGGTTTCTTCAGAACGGCGCTAATACATTTTTAGTTCTTACATCCAATGGGCGCACAACCGTTCGTTTCAAGCATTGGGGCGCTACTCTATTCCGTAAATTACCCCGCTGGTCTGGTATGAATTTGCCATGGAAAGATCTAAGGGCCTGTGGTTTAACACTGCCAGGTTCCCCTGAAGTGCAATGGCCATGTATCATTGGAGGGAATATGCACGCATTACCATGTTTCATGGTCTCGGACAGGAGTTAATTATTACTTCAGAATTCCTGGTCATCTTATGTCTAACAATATTATTTAACTATATTCAATCCGCCGGTAGCCTCTCGTTTAGTACAGATGAGCAAAGTTAACCACTGTAGGAATATGGTCTGTAGACGCCAGGTGCCGACAGCTTCCGGAAGTCTTAGAAAATTAATTGTTATTTTAGCGCCTGTATGACTCTAACAAATAAACGACTATGTAGGCACTAGGATGGCACGTTGGTAACGCTGCTTACCAGTCACGCAGTGAGTTATCTCTTGTCTTTGCTCGAAGAATCATCGACCGGAAGGAGCAGGCATTTAGGTAGAGCAGAGAGCAGCATGCACAGCCTCGTTCAGTCTATAGAACTATTTTGATCCATGCATTCCCATGCATGGCTGTAAAACACTTACCGGAGGACGGAGAGCATATGCTAATAGCGGTTGCGGGATTAAGCCTCAAGAGCCTCGACGGATTTTACTACAATTCAGTCTCTTCAGCACTGAATATATATATAACTACCGAACAACCAGGTCCACGGGTACCGTTCGGAGAATTATTATCGATCGCAAGTATGTAATATCGATTTACATACACGCGAGCCATTAAGCATTCAAATTCCTACCATGCTTCTAGTTAGACCACACCATGCTCCACTCAATTTCTCCCAAGCTTAGGTGCTACTTTTGTGGAGTACTTCGTCTAGCAGGATTCCACCTAGGCCATTGCATTGTAGTGGTGCCGAAACCCGCAAGGGAATACTTTGTAGAGCCACTGTGGCGGGCACAGATGGGGGTTTAATCGCTTGAGAGTATGATGATTTTTTATCATCTAGCGTCCCATAGAGCTCTATCTGTTGATTGGTGGAGAGGTTGCTACATATAGTGAGGGAGAGTTTTTGAAGCAGTAAGCTTTGTGGGGTTGATTCGATCGGGTCCACAAAACTCGTGGCGTGCGACTGAGCTTAGCGAGTCGGGCTAGGTATCCGATCACGGGTTTGTAGTTTATTGCTGACATAATAACCCACACGAGTGAGCATCCATGTGGAGCTGTATCTGTTTAGGCCACACCAAGTTCCCCAAAATGGTACTTCAGTCACTGCCACCTAAGTCACTGCCCATAGAAAAACGCAAGACCAAGTAGGGCTTGAAGTTAGTCACCATCTTGCACGCAGTCCCAACAAACCACCTTGAACAAGCTTTTCCGCCCCGAGCTTTTAAAGATCAAAGCTTTCAACGACTTTTGCTAGAACTATTGTAACCGCAACACCTGAGTCCGCTTTTACTCCCCCGCAACACTCCGACTAATTCTGCCCACTTTGCCACTGGGCTTTTTGTCAGACCGATAATGAATCCCGAACGCAGGACTACTCGCCCTGGCGCCGCTTCCAGCTCCTCCAACACCCTCCAGAGCCGGCCTTTCCCGACCAGCAGTATTCCCACCAAAAGATCCCCAGACCCCGAATTCCATTCCAACCAGGGTCGTGCGAGTCGTCCAAAACCTCACGCCCAATCACCCCAAGTTTTCCGGCCAGTCGCCATCTTTGCCAGAGAACCTCAGGTTGACAACACCGGCGGGGGTCGATACGGCAATCTTCCACCCATCCCGCCGGGGGGGTCTCTGAGTGGGCAGGTGCAGGTGCAGGTTCCGTCGAGCGTCGTTGGTGACGACGGTGATGAGGAGATAAGCTGGATCCACCGGCTTGTGTTGACAGACCGGATGAAGAGCGAGAGCGAGCGCGGGGAACGGGAGCCGGCGGATGCCAAGGTCTTGCGGTGGATTAAAGATTGTGTGGACGCGGGCTGCCAGGGCTTCGCGACCCTCAGAGGAGAGATGGCACAGGACACCGGCGCGGGACCTGCGATTGCTCGGTACGATATGAGGAGACGGCAAAGTTTCAACAATCCCAACAAACCCATCTACACGACGACTAAGCAACCGGGGCCAAAGGGGGTTGAGAAATCACGGAGGCGGCGTGAAGATACAAAGTCGCCGCACCGAAACACGGAACAAATGGGAGCTATGAATTCGCGACCTCGGCGTCAACGTGGTCCGAATAGGAACCAGGCGCCGGCTCCGAACGTTCCCCAGGCTCTCAACTTTTCCCAGATTACCCACGTTTCCGAGACTCCACTGAACAGCCAAGAGCCAGAGGTTGTGGTTCTCGACCCAAATTCGTTCCGACGGGGTCCTGAGCAAGCGATTGCGCGAATCCGCGAAGAGGAAAGACTCGGGGTGAGCACAGGAAGAGGAAGGGGAAGAGGAAGAGGAAGAGGAAGAGGCGGAAAGCGGTGGAACAGAGGATAGTAAACGAGCATAGATCAGCTCTATTTACAATGGCACAGTACAGCGTGGTATGGTTCAGAGACTCTGGCCGTGGGGATCACTAATGTTTTGTTTTAGTGGGAAGATCCACCATCATTGGATAACTTCCCGTGATTTCTGGAAAGTCCCAAGTCTAGACCAAAACGGTTGTACCGCAACAAAAAAATCAGAAAATCGGATTCAAAAACTGGCGAGGGTGTCACCACCCATTGCCAAAAATATTGATTGAATTCAAGATCAAAAAGTATGGTTTTAGTTACTGGAGAATCCCAGATCTGTGATCTGGAGAACCTCTAGACGTTACGGGAAGTTATCCGACATTTTGTTCAGGATAGTAGTATATATTATCAATACAAGCCGCTTTCCCGCAATAATTCTAGTTCACATCTTAAATGTTAAAAGAAATGTAACAGCGTGAAAACTGCGAATTGATTTCAAATCACATGACCGTTCTGATATCCCGACGAGTCTTTCGACTTGCCTTTGACCAACCAGTCCCACTGTCAGTCTGTCACAAACACCAAATTGAATGAGCAGTCCATGCCACCGTAACATGAACAAGACGTACCCCAGCCCTACCCAACACGCCTGTACTACATGCTGTGATGCTGCACAGCCAACATGCCTAGGGAAAAGGGGAAAGGGGGAGGCGGGGAAGGCGGGGAGGGCGGTGCCACGTGTTAGACACAAGTGGTTCTAGTAAAGCACAGATTAATGGAATGACATGTAATCGTGTAAAGTGTAAGTTACAGGGAGGGAGCAAGCTCGGACTCGGAAGCAAACAGTGTTTGAACTTAGACCGATGACTAAGGGTGCACTGTCACGTGCGTCCAAAACCGTGGGGAAATGGTCGTGGCAGGCATTTTCATTGCTAGAATTTCGAAAAAGAATCTATTGATGTCGAAGCTGGGAATTCCTTTTGACATCACCCAGTGACTTGTTTGATGGTTACTTACACAGGAGTGGAAACACTGCTGCTCATTCAACAAACCTTCGAATGGCCGCACTTATGGTAGTCTAAACCCGACTCCAACTCCAAACTGCCGCTTCTCCTCAATTGGGAACCAAGAAGTTCAGCTCGGATCGTTCATGACATAGCAAACTAATCTTCTAGTGATCTTGAATAAACATAATTTATTCTTCATTTGCCCGGGCATAATCCTCTAAGGTGAGACAAAAATAAATAAACAAAAAAAAAGACCAAAGCCACATAAAAGCCCCTTGCTCGCCCGCCATGAAAAAAAAAAACGTCACGAATCCGGACATATCACATCTTAAAAGCCAGCCCGCGTTGCTCATACTCCTTACACCTCCTCGCCTTCGACTTGTTCATACCTCCCCGCGGCGCCCCGCCCGCCAGCCCTCATCGGCCGGGGGGTCTCATAGATCCGCGCCCAATCGACCACTCGCCCGGCCATGAGCCCCTCGGCGCCCATTCCACCCTCCATCGGCGGCCGCCACGCTTTCGTCGGCCCGCCCCAAAAGTCTCTGCAGTTCCCGAGCACGCCGACCGAGAACGGGTTCCCGCGCTCGCGGGCCTGGGAGCTCTGTGCTGTCTTCACAAACACATCGACGCCCAGCAGCTTTGTGGTGCGGCGCCACCAGGATTCGGGTGGGGGGCGGACGGGCTCGGGACCGGAGGGGGCGACGGGGTTTGAGGTTGCGCCGGTGGTGATGGCGGTGGTGAGGGCCGTTGCGGCGGCTGCGGCGTGCGGGTGTCCGTGCGAGTGGCCGTGGCCGTGGCGGGATGAGCGCATTGATTCGTAGGTTGTTTGGGCTTTGGCGATTTGGACAAGCTGCACGGTGAGCAGCATGGTGACCCAGGTGGTTTGGGCGGTGGCCCAGAGGGCGACGAAGACAGTGAAGGGGTCGGAGTGGAGCGGGGGACAGAGGGGGGTATCGGAAAGGACGGCGCAGGTGGGGTTGTCGCCGGGTGGGAGGGCGGAGAAGTAGGCGAGCACTATGCGGACGAACATGAAGATGCCCAGCTCCATGGTAAGGACGAAGAGGAAGAATTGGCGGTGGTTTGCGGTGCCGACGCAGTTGTGGATCCAGGGACAATGGTGGTCGTGTTTGGTCACGCAGCGTTTGCAACGCCAGCAGTGTTTGGAGCGGAGGGGCATGCGGATCATGCATTGCACGCAGAAGTTTTGCTCGTCATATTTCCAGAGCGAGAGGAGATTGGTGACGACTTCCTTTTGGTCCTCGTGGCCGGGAAGCTTAGGGACAAAGCCGGGGTCGTAGGCAATGCAGATGTAGTAGAAGTATAGGCAGCCACCGAAGCTGATGAGAAAGAGGAGGTTGCTGAAGGGGACGGTCCAGAATGTAACTAGAAAGGGGGTTAGGGTTTGAATATACAGAGGGAATACTAGACTTACCAGGGAAGATACGCCATGCCCATCGGGCAAGCACCCAGAATGCGGTTCCAGCAAATATGCCGGCAAGGTATGGTGTCTTATGAATCGCCTTCTCGCCAGGCTTTGCCCACTTCAAGGCCAGTGTTGCAAGATAATGCATGCCAAATGCCATAACCAGTGCTACCGGGATCCCAAAAAACCACGGCATCCAGCAAAGGCACTGCACAATAACTAGAATCTCAAACGTCGGCCACAGAAAGAAGAATCTTTTAATCGCCGTCTCTTTATCACGCACCGGTATACCTAATATCGTGTTTGTCTGGTGCAGCGCATTCCCATGCCGGTCATAGCCACATTCGTCCAGCGCATCCCACCACACCTTCTGCGTCTTCAGCTCTTCCGCCACCATAGCGGGGGTCTTGCCCTCATTATTCGCCACAAACCGATCCACGCCGTACTCCAACAGCTTCTCAATGCAGCCATAGTTCCCGCGCACCAGCGCCCAGTGTAGCGCCGTGAACCCCGTGTCATCGACCGCATGTATGTCCGCTCCCCACCTTAGAAACAGATCCACACAATTCGGGAAGCCCTTGTATGCCGCCCACATCAGCGACGTGTGTCCATCCTGATCGCGCGAGTCGACTGCGATCCCGTTGTGTAGTAGCAATATCAGTAGGAATACGTTGCCGTCGAACGTCGCCAGGTGCAATAGATTATAGCCTGAGCTGTCCACCATCGTTGTGCTCGCTCCGTTCTGTAGCAGTAGGTTGACAATGTAGTAGTGCCCTCGTTGTGCCGCCCACATCGCCGGTGTCGCGTCGCTCTCTCCGCCGTGCGCATCAACATCCGCGCCATGCTCCAGTAGCATCTTGACCGTGCCGTAGCGGTTGTTAATCGACGCCCACTACAAATCTGTTAGCATCGTCATCATGCTCCAAGAGGCGGGGGGTCAGTGCGGAAGGGGGGGTTCAACGCAGAAGGGGGGGATCTAACATGCAACGGACTCAGCCCATCCTCATCCCGAAAATCCGCGCTCGCCTTCCCAGCCGCCAGCAGCTCCCGTATTGCAGTTTCCTCGCCATGCCTCGCGAGATTCATGATGTCGTCCTTTAGGCCCAGCTCCGGCGGGGGCGCCGACGCGATCATATCCTTCAGCTCGACAGTCTCGGTATCGACGGCCGCCGGTGCAGCGGCGGACTTCTGCTGAGCGCGCAGCAGCGTGGGGAGTGGGGGTGTATTGGAGGCCATTCAGCTATCTGGGGTATGACGGCGTGTGGGCGAGCACACGATGGGCGGCGGAGGGGCGTCTTATAGGTGGGTGCTGTTGTGGGAGGGCAGGTTGGCATGCGGACGTGTGGCAATATGTGGGCAAATGTAGGTGTTTGTGGTGGTCGTGATCGTTGTCGTAGTCGTGGGCGAGAGTGAGGGCGAGGGCGAGGGCGGTGTGGGCGTTTGGGTGAGGGTGAGTGTGTGCGTATGTATGGCACAGGATCACAGCTAGCTCCGCCTCTTCCGTACCCTGGCGTGCTGACCGGAGCCGCAGGACGGCGCAACCGGGGCATAGGTGCTCACTCGCTGACGATGGGCCGAAATGGAATGGCGTTTTTGTAGGGTTTGTTTCACGAAATGTAGTAAATCTTTTTGTTTAAATCCTCAGGAAAGCGATGTTTGAAGACATAATACGAAACAATGTGCAGCGAGTGATATCTTGGGCCATTATGCCCCTGCAACTAATTTCCACTAGCCAATCGGCTAGCATGTAGCAGATGGATTACTATTAATAGGCACCATCAAACTGATATCCAAACAATCGATTGATATGACGTCGAAAGTGATTTCGTTACTCATCGAGAGCTTGCTTCACGAAGGTTTACAGCAACCCCGAGCACGAGCGAACCTTGCGGGCGAAAAGCGACGACTTCCATAACAATCTCTCCAAAAAATCCTCAGCATGGGAGACATCTCATCCCATCCTCATCCCTTAATTGACCCCACATCGACATGTACATGTCCGACCTGGAAGCCAGTGAAAGAAACGGATTGTATGCCAAAATTTCCCTAGGCTGTCAAAACAGCATAGGAGTCGGGTCATTTGGTAGTTTAGCAAAAACAAGGACTCCATCAGAACCTTCACTGTTGCTCGTAATACATCTGCACTAGCATGAGAGAAAGAATGAAGACGTGGAGGAGACGAAGCTGTGGGAGGAGTGGCAATGTCAAGAGGTTGATCGGTCGCTATTAGGGTTGGGCTAGCGAGACTGAATTTTGGATTTGGGCTGTTGACTTGGGGATAAGACCTAGGTAAAGATAGTGTAAAATTTCGGAATGAGGTTGAATCTGGAGAGACTAGAATTGTAGGTAGATACGCGGGTGTATTTTTTTATACAAGCAGATTCAATCTCGTACACAACCATGTACTACGTAGAAAATGGTTTGCCCTTAAATCCCAACAATGCCTACCCTGTTTATAGATACTGTGACTATGATTTCTAAAAATGAGTAAGATATAGTTTTTTCATATGCCTTTCATTACATCCAAACCTGTCCGTCCATTCCAGCACAGTCCGGCCCTGCTGCCTATTCCCACGCCTGTCCAATAAGCTGCTCCATCCCCAACCACCCCATCCATCCATCCGCCCTGGCGTCTGGCGCAAAACAAAATGTTCAACACGTCTGTCTTGTAAGAATCGAACAACGCCATTGATGAAAGAAAAAGAATCAAAGAAGATAATGATATCGAAGACACAAAACAAAAAAAGAAGCAAGCAAACCACAAAGCATCTTGTATTGTTTACACAAAACTCATCGTCAAAGCCAAGTAAGATATAGTTTTTCCAGAGTGCCGAAATGAGTCTCTTTAGGGTATTCCAGCCATTACGCCGGCTTTTTACAGCGTCGTGCTGTTTCGTGGGCGTTTACGGCCTGTGCGTGGGACCTTCTGGGAAGGGGTATCCGGGAGTGGTTGTTCGTCAGAGGGTCCGATACCGGTACCACGCTTCTCCTTGCTCTTCTCTTTGGCATCAAGCACAATGCTGAGGATGTCGTACGCAAACATTGGAAACTCGAGGATCATGCGGCAGAATTCGTCCTCAGCCTCATGGCGGAGAACATGACCTGCGTGAAAATGTCAATCAATATGTTCAATGGGCACGCTGTGGAGTGTGGCATACTGCGGTGAGCCCAGAAACTTGCAATCGGTGCACGAATAACCTTGTCTTCACGAGATGTGTTCTTGTAGACAAAGCGAGCATAGCGTAGTTCGCCCTTGGCTGTCGAATTGATTCGATGGATTTTAGAGTGCGCCAGCTCCTTAAGTTTTGGAAGCTCTAGCTTCTCTCCGAGCGTGTATATACGTGCATGGCGGAGCAGATGTTCGCCAGAGTCGTCAAGATCGGAGGCTTCCGACTCGGGTAAGTCCTCGAGGACAGTAGTGTCGCCGTTGCGGATCAGCCGTGGGAAGTATTCCCCTGTGTACAAGTACTCGAGTAGTGATCCGACGGCAGCTAGGTCTTCGTCAGGGAGCTGGATCGAGCGCTCATTCAGAGGCGTCTCAGCGGTGTAGGTAGCGCAGGCGCGCGCGAGAAATGGCGACGCCTGGAGGAGTGCCATGTGGGCGGACAGCGTGGTTGGTTCTTCACCCACATGAATAGTGATAATTGGAGATTTGAGGTAACTGGGTGGGGGACTCATATTAGCCAACGAGTCGATGAAACCTGAGGAGTTGGGTGGTGATGGAGAGGGGATGTGGGAGGATCGGCGGAGGGGCAAGATGTCTCCGTGCGAAAGCAAGCACGCCGCAGCTTTTGTGTATTCGCCGCACAAACGCCGAAATAGGTAGTCCAGGCAGAATCAGACGGAAGCAAACGGGACAAAACGTGAACTCACTCCACAAAAGTCTTGTGCACTTCCACTGCCTCCGTTTCTTCAATCTGCTCTACTGGCGCTTCTTCTTCAACAACCTCAAAAGGTGCATCAGCGGCCGGCGCATCAGGCGCTGATTGTTCCACGCCCTCCATAGAATCCTCTTCGGCCATTGGAGCAGAAGCAGCGGGCTCAGATGTAATAGGGATCGAGATATTTGATGATGGGTCTGCCATGTTATGACGCGATAGTAAGTGGTGCAAACGATTCAATTGAAAGCCGTATTAGGGTACAATACAAGCCAAATCAAAGGAGAACGGTGCGGGGGAATGAAAGGCGCGTAGAACGATTGGAAAACGAGCGGCGATGGGATGTGGTCTCGACAAAGCTGAGGCTGGGGAAGTCTTAAGACCCCTAAACTGTATTCGGAGGGTGCGACAGCCGCGCCGCTGACTAACACCTGCAATGGGTTGACCATTAAATTTGACTGCTACACAAGACGATCCCTCGCAAAAACAAACTGCACATCAAAAACTCGTATTATCTATCTAATTACCCTTATGTTTTATGAGCCTGGTATCTCTTACTATCTCGGAAGAAACAAACTACATGTAAAGTTGTTTAAATTATTCCAACTTCAGATCCTTCCTCACAGCTTCCCTGCAGATGGGGTGGTAAAAATTCTCATACTTCTTAAAAGTGGCTACTGCTAGATCCCGATCGCACTGGTTAAGCAATCGGAAGAGTGGTCTGACAAATTTCATTCTGCCCCACTGGCCTAGTGCATTCGCAGTTGGTTCATAGATGGATTCATCCTTCGCTTGTAACCCAACAGTCAAAAATCGACTCAAAATTTCCGCATTCTCAGACTTCAAAAATCCATATGCCTCGGCCATTTTTCCAATAGAAGCTTTTGAAAGAGGTGTTTCCAAGTCCGATATTGATTCAAGAAAAACGACAATCTGTCCAGAGGACCACCCTTGAATGTCCGATGCCCTAGGTGTGAATTCAACTGTGTCTATGGTCTTCCAACATTCGGCAAGAGCATAGCACATATCAACTAAGGTGGTGTCATAATCCGGCTTCTTGGGCAATCCTGGTGCATAAAACCAATAGTCCCAATCTAACTCCGAAAGGGCGGCTGCAGCCTCTTTATCGGAGGCGAAGAATTCAAGTAAAGTATCTTTGAAATCGAAAGAAGTGAGTGATTTTTGGTGAAATTTCTTGAAGTACTTTTTTGGGGTTAGCAACGTAGATGGTTCGTGGAATCGGTAAATACATACATAGGGAATGAACTTATCCCACTTTTCTCTCCCAACTGTTCTATCCAAATGATAGAGGAAATTGAAACCTTTCTCATAGGGAATGCTGGAAAATGCATCGTCCGGGTCTTGACCCTCTAGATTTACAACCATCTTGGTGAAATCGTGCTGGTTGCCATACAGCTCCACACTCTCTTTGAATGCTTTCCATCCAATAATCGCCGAGAAATCGAAGTGTTGTGACCCATGAATGCCTGCTTGAATACGACGTTCCAAATATGTTGTCCATCCTGTAATTGTCAGATGCATATAAGGTATCGTTGGACAAAGTACAAACCTTCATTAAGCCAAAAGTGCTCCCACGAGGCGTTTGACACTAAATTACCGCTCCAACTATGTGATAATTCATGTGCTACAGATGTAAGTAGAGTCCGTAATGTTCACAGAGGTTTTATTACCGATCACGTCAATATTTGACTTATCACCAGAGATGATTGTAGGAGTGGCGAAAGTGATGTTTGGGTTCTCCATTCCTCCGTATGGAAAAGAAGCCTGTAATCTTGATTATTTACGATGACAATACAAATACATTGAGCTTTACTCACGGGAAGTATGAGAACATTGTACGTTGTCCACGGATATGGGTACACCAATTTCTCTGCGATTTGGATAAATTTCTCCGTATCCCCCTCAAGTTCCGTTTTGCACTTCAGAAGTTCCTCTGGTCCAGCATAAATCATAGACCTTGGTCCAATGGAGGCTGATGCAATGTCTCCAGACGCAACGGCAAAAAGATATGACGGAATCGGAATATCCTGTTTAAAGGTATACGCTAGAGTCCCATTTTCGAAGTCTTTGGCACCAGTAGGCAAGCCAGAGGCCACGACAGGGTATGGCGATCTAATCGAAAAATTGAACCTAGACTTGACCGCGGGAGTGTCCTGACATGGGTAAAGAGACCGGGCGTGGATGGCTTGACATTGGGAGACTACAAAGTTCAGCCACAATACGGAAGACGGTAAATGGTAGCGTACACATGTATGGGGCCTTCTTATTAGAAGTTTGCTCCGGGGTCATCCACTGCAACGCCGTGCATTTTTCAGTCGTGCTGTAGCACACCTTTACCTCCTGTCAGCGAATAGCCCAGTTCGGATTAATCGAATAGTCTTCACCTTCACACTAATCGACTTTCCCTTTTGCATCTTACAATCCAATGCAATGTTGAGTGCACTTCCGTATGGCTCGGTCCGTTCTTTCAAGGTCCATTTCGCTTCTTTACCATCAACTTCCACTTTGTGGATTTCAAGATAGCTCGTGTCAAGAACTACATCTCCAACACCATCTTCCAGAACTTCGAGCGTTAAAGTCACATCTCCGGAAAACGTAGACGATTTGAAGTCCAACGCAGCATTCACATCGGTATAGGTCGTAGCTACTGAATTGTGGTTCGAAAGGGTGTTTGGATCTCTGATAGGAGCCATGAGAGGTGCTAATACAGAGAAGTTGCGAGAAGGGGATTGTTGGCGAAAGCTAAGCTTCAAGGCGGGAGAGGATCTCGGACAAATGCGGGGTCGTTGGACAGATTGATGCAAAGGGTTAGGGTAGGAACTTCGATTATGGATGCTCCTCAGGCGAGCAACAATTGGCGCCACCAGAGGGCGTGCTGGACTGCAGATCCGGAGTGCAAGCATCTTCATGCCGTTGAAATAACGGATTCGGTTCCTCGTCGCCAAGTTTAGCACGGTGGACATGTGGACCGTGCGCATTTACGTCATGATACCTCCCATTTGGATGAAGCTTTTTTCAGCAGACGAGGTAAAATGCATCGGATTGTGGAAAGATAAGTGCAATAAGATTTGAAATACATGCATATACAGCAGAAGCCATCACCAACCAGAAAGCGTATCTGGGGCGATGGCTGGGGCACGCGAACATTTCGCGAAACACCGCCTCAAGAAACGCGTTCAGTTCTGGTGTCATTCGGTCATGTTTATGTCTTGGCAATTTAATATTGAAAACCCCGCACATTCTTCATCAAGCGTGCCCCTCCCTTTGAGAAATCCTTCGCTCATCTCTCTTTCCCCCAGAATCCATCGAATTTCCGTTCGATAATTACCACACCATGTCCGACACAGAAGAACAGCAAACCAAGAAGGTTCCGGAGACCAAGGAAGCTGGTATGTTTTGGTCAAAATAATTGACACTCTTCCCAACCCCGCCATTCGTTTCAACACCAGCTGACCACCTGGACATTTACAGACTACTCAATTTCCAACTCCGACACCATTTCAAAATACAAAGATGCTGCTGGTATCGCTCAACGAGTTTTGGCAGAAGTCACAAAGCTGGCCGTTCCTGGCGCAACTATCCTGAGTCTGTGCCAGAAGGGAGACGAGTTGCTGGAGGCCGAGACCGCCAAGGTTTACAAGTCGGACAAGAAGATGTCAAAGGGTCAGTCAACAGAAATGCATTCATCTCTGTGAGCGCAGGGGCTTTCCTATCGATTGTGGTAAAATGCAATCAATGGTCCCGGAGTGCCAATATCACAGTTTAAAAGAGAAATAATGACAATTGGCTCCAGGAATTGCATTCCCCACGACCGTCTCACCAAATGACATCATCACACCCTACACACCTCTGACATCTGAGGCAGCGGAAGCGAGCATTACAGTGAACGAGGGAGATGTTCTCAAGATTCAGTGTGTAGCCCTGGATATCTACTGTGCCGATGTTTGTTAACCAGAATAGACTTGGTGCACAGATTGACGGTCTTCCAGCTATCATCTCAGACACAATTGTGGTTGGTACACCAACACCAGAGCAGAGCGAGTTGATCATTGCGACGCATCATGTGACCGAAGCCCTCATCCGTCTCCTTACCCCCCCGGCTTTGCATCCCTCAAACACCGAGGAGAAGCCATTCAAGGCCCCCACCTCAGCATCAATCAACCAGACCTTGGCCAAGATTGCCACTACTTATGGCTGCAAGCTGGTCGAGTCCACCACCACTTTCACCCTTGAGCGCAACGAGATTGAGGGCAAGAAGAAGGTGGTTGTCAACCCTGGCGAGGGTGTGCCCAAGTCCGAGGGTTCCCCTGAGATCGGTGATGTTTGGGGTGTTGAGATTTCTCTCACCAAGGGTAGCGGAAAGGTCAAGGAGGTTCCTGGAAAGCGTGCCACTTTGTTCCGCAAAACGGACACAAAGTTCCAGCTCAAGAGACAGTCGTCTCGCCAGACGCTCACCGAGATTTCCAAGAAGTTCGGCACTTTCCCCTTCGGCATGAGACAGCTTGAGGACGAGAGAACCGCGAAGATGGGCATCATCGAGATGGTGCGAGGAAACATTCTCAGACAGTTTGAAGTTCTGGGTGACAAGGACGGTGCTATTGTTAGCAGAATCTACGTCACTGCTGGTACGTGATATCCTTTTTAATCTAAACCGTAAAACCTCTAACAAAACTACAGCCATCACCAAAAACGGCCTCGTGAAGCTTGCTGCCCCCCCAGCTCTCGACACCGAGCGGTTCACAAGCGACAAGAAGATCGAGGACGAGGAGATACTCGCGATCCTGGAGCTGCCCGTGAAGTCTGACGCCAAGAAGCGCTCGCGAAAGAAGGGTGGCGCTAAGAAGACCGAGGCCGCCGCAGAGGCTGCAGAGTAGGGGAGCCATCTATGAGGTGTTCTCGTTCGTTCAGGGGAAACATTTTGTATGCTAGTACTGTAGTCGACCTGAGAAGAGATACTAGGGAGACTGGGACCGCGCCTGTTTTTTTTGCACACACTTGTTTTATAGGCAATGAAAACGGCTCATGAACGATTGCGTGGCGTGAGTGAGTGAGTGAGACTGTGTGACTGTGGAATGCTTGCGTGGTTCAGCCACATGTTTAGATCTGGTCGTCCGTGGAAAGAGTCTACAAAATCGCCAATGTTGTCAGACAGCAGCTAAACCGAACGAATTCGTACGACCCTGCTTTTAAACCCTCCACCATGCCCAAAAAGAACGTTTTCTGTAAACCCTTCTTGCACGCACTCTCGTCTTTAAACGTCTAAAAGCCCTATCGCAACACAGAGACCGTTCTATAGCCTCCAGCTTGGAATGTGGAGAAACAAGCAGGCAAATAATTGCCAGCTTCTCGGCATATTCCAGCAGTGTAGCCCCGAAAGCGGCCTTTTAGGGCCAGCCCAGCCCTACGGTGCAACCCGTAAAATGTCACAATGTGCACTTCCGCTAAGCACCAACGCTGATTGGAGACCTGCAAAGAAAAACAAAAGAATAGTGATAGAAGTGGGATTTGAACCCACGCTCAGTTTCCCGAACCAGGAGATTATGCTAAAGCTAGAGCCTTAACCTGGCGCCATAACCAACTCGGCCATCCTACCAATCGATGGTGACTCAGCCTTATTTACTGACATGGACGCATAACCACGGACGCAACCAGTGTGACCATAAATCGTATATAAAATCCGTTCGGCAGCCATGTGCTGGAAGCCAAAACCCGAGTATGCTGTTCGGCAGTCAAGTGTCTATATCAGTCAAGAAATTCAAAAACAGCACATGGAATGTCAAACACAGCGCATAGCTGCCGAACAGCCACATAACTTTTCCGGCACATGGAAAAAATTTGGTTCTGGCACAAATCAAAAATCAAAAACGCCACATAGCTACCGAACGGGCTCTAAAGCATAAATCATAAATCTACAAAGCGTCTACATGTATCACTCACCCCCCCGCCAGGGCCCCCACCCCCTCACTCACCGCGCCCACACTGCACACAGCGACCACAGCCACACCCATAACCACCATAGCAACCGTACTCACCGCTGCAGCCCTCACCTCGCCTCGCTCCAATAGACTCGCAGTCCCAACAGCACTCGCATTCACCCCCATCGCCACGCCGCGCACCACCCACTCCTCGGGCCCCACGCCGCACAGCCGCAGCACGCGCTCGCCCACCAGCGCGCCCAGCACGCCGCTGCTGATGCACAGGATCGCGGTAAGACTTTTGTCCCCACCGAGCGCGGTCACAGCCGGGGTTGCGAGCGCGAGGGTTAGAGAGCGCACGGCGAAGGCCTTGCCTGCGCCCGCCGGCAGCGCGATGGCGTTGCAGATCACGGGGTAAATGACGAGGGAGGCGCCGGCAGAGAGGAGCGTGGGTGCTAGCAATGGGATCGGGGGGAGTGAGGCGCGGTGCTGGAAAGTCGGGAGCGCGAGCGCGACGATGCTGATGTCTAATGCCGCGCGGAGGATGTCGGCGGCGCCAGGGGCAGGCGCGGGCGCGGAGCTGTTGAGGATCGAGAGGTAGGACGCCCCGGTGGAGTATGCGTGCAGCGCGGCGGCGAGGGGCTGGCGGCGCGAGACCGACAGCAGCGCGAGTGCGCCGATCATGAGTGCCGAGGAGCCGAGGACGGGGTGCAGGACCGAGCGTATGCGTGGCGGGAGCGTGAGTGCTGCGCGGTAGGACAGCACGGTGAGGCAGAGGTGGGCGGGGGTGGCGTAGCCGGTGGTGTAGAGCACCGGCAGGCCGACGAGGAGGAGGAGGGTGGTGTAGATGGTTACGTCTGTGTAGACGACCAGGAGCTCGCCCCAGAGTTGGGCGCGGGAGGGGAAGATGCGTTGGCGCTGCAGAGGTGGGAGGGAGGTGACTGAGGCCCGAGTGGTCGTGCGGGAGACTGAGATGGAGGTGCATACCGGCCCCGCGCCGCGGACGCGGGGGGCCTCGGCGGCGGCTTCGGGGGCGATCAGGGAGGCTGCGCTGGAGGCTGGCGTCGAGGCCAGGGTGAGCGGAATCGCCTCGTGCGGCGCACCATCCTCGTTCTCCTCGCGCTGGCGGCGTTTCGGCAGTCCGAGCACGAACTGCAGGCCGCGCAAAAAGTACGCTGTTGCCGCAAGGGCCACCACAAAGCCCACAACTGCCTGCCCATCAGCCCAGCCCATATGCGGCCCCAGGGGACCTACAAAACACGCCGACGATCTTCGCCGCCTCCGCGGCACCCATCGCTTTATTCAGCGGCAGCAGCACAAAGCTGGGTGTGAAGTACACGCCGATATAGCGCAGCGCAAAGCCTGCCGGCACGTCGATGACGCGCACGATCGCACGGGTCTTGCGGGCGCCGAGGGCACGCTCACACAGCAGCAGCGCCAGGAACAGCAGCAGCATGCACGCCACGCTCGCCGGGAACGCAACGCCGGTGCGACGGATCACGGCGTCGACGCCCCAGCAGGCGAGGAGGATCAGGAGGCTGCCGAACGGAACGTAGAGCCAGGCGCGCAGCAGGCGCGGCGCCGAGCGGGAAAATGCCTGGAATGTAAAGTTAGCTAGGCCGAGGTGCGGTTCAAGGGGTCTGTACGATTTGCAAAGCTGTTTGCGCATCATGGAGGAGCGCTTTGTTGGGTAGCAGGAGTTGGAGCTCGGGCGGCATGATGGCGACGGCGGCGGCGGGGAGACATGGAAAAAGGCGGGACAGCACGAGGGGGTTAAGTAGCTGGATGATGTAGTCATAGGTAAGGGACCGGCATTGCGGCGACAGCCGCACCCACTCATCCTGCCGTCGGATAATCCAAGTTCGGAGATTTTCGGCCCGAAGATAAGCCCTGACCTTAGAAGCTAGCTTGTGGATTAGTGTAGATGTTAGGCCCGGCTCATGAGCTCTTATTCGAATATCTCTTATGGAGTAAGTAGTTTTTAATTCTACACTGCGTAGAGTACAGTGAGCCTTCGAAGCGAGCTTCAGAAGTTACGCCGTTCCAGTGTTGGCGATGATCGCTAGAGTCTGTTCAAGAAGAGGTGATGATCGATGAGATGACGAACGAGAATGAATAAGCAGAAATATCGTAGTAGTTTGAACGTATGATTGTGTTAGACAGAATTAAGTGTGTTGAGTGTACAGGAAGAGAAGAGAAGAGCAGCAGCAGAGCAGAAATACGGGTGATGAGATCAAGCCTCACATGACCAAAACCGAACCATCGATGATGCAGATTGCACACCCCAACGTATTCGTACTTCAACAGTGAGTTCAAATGCAATTTCCGAGACAGATGCGCCTCAAGCAAAAAGAATCTGCAAAAGAATAGTGATAGAAGTGGGATTTGAACCCACGCTCAGTTTCCCGAACCAGGAGATTATGCTAAAGCTGAAGCCTTAACCTGGCGCCATAACCAACTCGGCCATCCTACCAATCGATGACATAATCCCACTTCCTAGCAATTTGAAGCATTGCTCGTAATGTGGCCGCGATTATCACTGCGAGTGACACTAGACGGAACTGTCGCAGGTTAAGTCGCTTTTGCAGGGTCGGTGGGTTGCACGATTTCACCTGCCTCCTCTACCCCAACTCCATCGCTCCCCACACATCTTAAACACGATGAAGGACAACCCTCGCGCCCGATCAGAATTCCGGGGACGGGAGGTGTACGGACCTGCCCTGGCCCTTGATGTACGACGTCGATGTGCCGTATCTCGGACTTCTCCCAGACCATTGCAGCTGCTACGACGTGGCAAAGACGGGTAGACGGGATCATGGATGGGGATATGTGGATAACCCCACACAAATCATGGTTGATGCGGGTTTGCAGCAGTTGTTGATGTATGTCTGTGCACCGTGCTTTTGTGCGCGGTGCCGGCGCCGGTCTTCAACAAACGTTGTCACAACGGCGTTCGGACGGTCATGAAACACGAGGCTTTGGTGGAATTGTTGCACTAGACACGGTGGCTAGAGGGACAACACATATTCGCAGTGGTACCTTATCGTGTTCGGTGCCGTGGCCGGTGCTTGTTACTGAACATAAGTTATGGTAGGACGGTTAGGATGACTAGCAAAGCACTTTTTATGCCATAATATCTTACATCGTCAGCCGTAACACTCACTTGCACTCGACTCGGCCCATCAACCCCCCGAATCCCAGGATCTCGGTATCAATCCACGTACGATCACGTCCCGGCCATCCCACCCCCCGCTCCGAGCCCCGCCGAGCCACCCCCGATATCACCATCAGCTCGAACCATTCCTTCGAGGCTCCAGCTTGTCCTCTCTTGCGTACCGTGCTGGTCCCAGTCACGACATGTCACAATACTCCACGAAGCCAGATCGCCAAGAAGTTAAGCTTCCTCCCGCCGCGCCTCTGAAACGCGAGTGTGCGGCAGAGGCGTGGCGTGAGAACTGATGGTGTGCGAAAACCGGGATCTTAATGGAAACTGGTGGTCGGAGGTCGGACGACGCTCCTAATCAGCACGGGGCACGGATGGGGCTGGACGTTGTGCAGGCCACATGGAGCGTGCAGGCGGCAGGCTGACATGCGCTTCTGCCAGCCCAACCCTGGTATGCCGCGCTACAGCTGTACATACATATTATTGTTTCCTTTTGCAACGGGGGTTAATAATTGGGGCAGAGACATAGAGAGATAGCGAGCGAGAGAGTATATCAATGATTGGATTAAAGTATGTAGGGGTATTTCACAAATTCATCGCCCGCCGCCCCCCATCGCCAATAATGAACAAAACAAATGCAAACACCCTCCGACAAGGTATGCATGTCAACCCAACCGTGAACTCCTTTCAAAGCACGTAAAATCATTACTCCGGCAGCCAGACCTACCATTGCTCCCTAATCTGGTTCTGACTATTCCCTGGCAGCTGTCCCGGGGCAACTGGTGCATTCTCGACTGTCACCTGCACCACACGCTCCATCTTCACAATATTCTCTTGACTTGAGCTCACGCTTCCCGCACCATCCAATCGGGCGCCGGCAGGCATACTCCCGCGCTCCGCAGTCGTAGTGTTGCCGTAGAGGCTAGTAAGCTGGTGCACACCGCCCGCGCCGGTGCCACCGCCGCCGCTGCTAGTGGTCTCGCCCTGTAAGACAATTGTGCGCCGCGTGAGGGCATAGAGCAGAGCGTCAACCCATCCCGATGATGCCATGCAGCAACCAGCGATAAGGAAGAAGCGGTCCCCGAGATCGTGGCCGGCTGCGGAGGCCATTCGTCCGGCGGCGAGTGGGAGGGTTAGGCAGGTGTAGGCTACTGGGTATGTCAACATGTACCGGGCTACTCGTTGCAGAGTGCGTGATTGGACGCCTGAGGCGGCATTGATGCGAGCGTTTTTGTGGAGGACCCAAAAGATTACTGTGGGTTTATTAGCATTGGAACTACTTGAAGTGACTAGAGAGGGGAAGCTTACTGGCATAAAGAATCATAGTCCCAAATTCGCAGATAAAAATCCAGATGTAGTGCAAGAATAAACGCTCGCTCTCATGTTCCTCCGAGATCCAACACCAAACACCTGCACGGACAAAGAAAGGCAAGCCCCAACGCAATGGACCAGCAATAGAAAGAATCACCGAGAAGATCCAGATGCTACAGACGCAGACAACGATGTATCGGTATGGTAGGTGTCGTGACAGGACCAAAAAGTGGAATGTCTGCAATGCAATTGCGAGAGAGAAGAGGCCACTCGATAGATCGCCCATCTGAATCAGCCAGCCCTGCGCCGTACATGCCGCTGTTGGCGCGAGTATTGCCTGTTTGTATGCCCAATGTACGCTCAATGTGAAAGAGAGAGCTTGCTGGATGTCGGCCAGAAACAAGTTGAGGATCAATATCAGAGACTGATTGTAACGCAGTGGATACGAGTAGTATTTCTTGCTATTGAAAAGCCGGTAGAATATGAAAGTCGTCAGGCCCACCGTTGTGACGAGTGATAAGATACCGAAGAAACCCAGTGCTATAAGTCCCTTCTGCGTCGACGACGGTATAGGGTCGTAGCTGTGCGGCCATGGATAGTATTCTGTCATGATCGCGGTTTCTGTAGCTTCTATAAGACCATGTCAGTTCAAATGCAAAGTTAAGGTAGACATTAGCGAATTACTTACCAGTGGGGAAGAAGCGTGTATGCAGGTTCGAATAACCATAAGTCGAGCTGCAAAATTTCCAACCTGTTCCTAACAGGACTCGAGAATATCCGGAATCCGGGGCCAATATATGAAAGCTCTCGTTGGACCCAACCCTGCGGATCACCGTCCCAATGTGCCCGTAAATGGCTATGGATTTCGAGAAAATGCCTCTAGCTGAGTTCTATCCCGGTGGCGGCGGACAAATTTCGCAAACTAAGAAACCATGTTTTTAGCTGACACGCATCTTCACCCTGGCTCCTGTATCGGTTGGCTTAGGGCAGACACAGGCCCGGGAAAGAGTCCTCATCCACAAGCAGTCTAGAAAGGTAATCAAGTTCCTCTCAAGCGATCTGTCTCGAGTCTCGACTTCTGAAAATACTATATTAACAAGATGTTGCACTTGAAAAACATTAAACCCCCTTCTTATAACATGTACGCAATTTACATACGAAATCTCCACGTGCTAAAGGCACGATATATATGTCGGACGTGTCACAGATATTATTCGTCTATTCTCGGGGCATAGTGAATTTCCCAACGCTACAATCAAGATCTCCTAGAGAGCAGAAAGTTTATGTATGCTTCTTCAGTTATGCTGTGGTGGGCGAGTTGTCCTATCCCGGTTATCGGCAACTGCAATGAGCCCAGTTAGGTAGCTCCTCCAATAAGCTTCGGCGAGGACGTCCACAAAACGTCTGGTCAAAAGCTATAGATTATTTGCCCCGCAAATTCAATAGGGTTTCCTGAATAATTAGTTTCCCTCAAAAGTTAAGCTTGTTCCCTGTTCTGAACCGATTGCGATATGATTGGTTCATCAACCTTCTCTGGCCCTAGGAGATATTCCCGGGTGAAGTCAAAGTTAATATTCTTCATAGTTTTCAGAACGTATCATAATTGTTGGTTATCAATCTCACATGAAACTGCGGGGCTCGGGTCAACTTGATACTTTGCGGGAACCTCCGATTGGCATGAGTATCGTTGAGGTTCAAAACAAAGTCCCCCTAACCTTGTATCGGAGCTGGTTGGTAGCGGCCGCCACCAGCAACGGTCGGTGCGTGCGCAATTCCGTTTAAAAAGGGACCACCTTTGGCCCTATCTGGGCAGTTCACCAGCAGTATATTCTATGTGGTTTATAATGGCTACACACACTCAAGGAGAGAATTAAGTGTGTCGTCAACGTGTTTGCAGTCCATAGAGCTTTCGTAGAATTTCTAATTGCCGTTGCCGTTGCCGTTGCCGTTGCCAGTCAAATACCAGTACTGCCCTAGCTTCCACGTATTCTGACGATCGATCACAATAGATTGATGTGCATAAAAGCTCCTGTGACTCGGCTGGTGGACTCCTGCTCTTCTGATTGTGGGATGTTACGTATGCGCTGCTGACGGCGGCGGTGACTTAATCTCACTGGTTGAACCATGGTCCATGGATACATGGCCGCGGCCGGGTTCCGTTGATATCATTGCTTGGCAGGCACAGCAGACTAGGGTCAAACGCAACCTTCAGCTAACTTGCTCCTCTCCGGGTCCAATACCTACTGAGTTTAGTCTGAGAGCTGTCTGCACATCGTGAGCGTCCATAGGCGACAAATCGCTTGAAGCAATTGCGGGCCGGATGCTGCGTACATATGGCGCATGCTGCCAAAACTTGCCACCAACTAGAGTACTTCACTGCACGGTTTGTATGGTTACCATAAAACGTCGCGCTATAGCACCTCGTGCGCAATTTCACCCTAAGTGGGTGTTTAAAGTTCGATTATAGTTGCGTTCTGTAATTTTTATAGAAAATTAGATACAGAACGAAGAAAGTTATCGATTATGTATCTCTAGACTTACCACACACCCATATAGTCCTCAAAATAAAACCGGCAAATTGTGCACTGAGTAATCCATAGACCACAATAATTATCTTTAGTGTTACTTTCTTAAATCTGACAACCTGTATCTCCTGTTTCTCCGATGTTTGTTGTTGGTGTGGCCGAGTTCCGAGTCCCACTTACAATGCCGTTCTGTGCACCTCGTACATTATTCCGATTGATTTACATAACCTGTATTTCTTTCTTTCGGCCACCCGGATGTTCATGCCCTTCTTGCTCTATGTTTGAATTGTCCTCCTAACCTAAATCATCGTGATAACTCAATTCGAATCCCTAACCCATCAGCGCACAGACCTCCAGAGATATATTGATCCGATATATTTATCCGATTATCCGGGCGAAATTTTTATTTTATCCATAAGGCACAGTTTTACAGCCTATGCTTTGCCACAGCGGCTTCCTTCTACGCCGGGCCTAATGGAAATCTAAATATTTCAAAAGCACATGATGTATCACAAAAGCATGCAATGCGTAAAGGCTTAAATGATATACCATGTAATGTAATCACCTGCATCAGCCAGTAGTAACCTTCAGTGGACTGGTAAATTTATTATATATTGGTTCCTATACCTAAATCTCTAATTAGTAGCTACATAGGTCGCACTAATTTTGCTTCTCGACGAAGCAGTCTAGTTAAGGATGCCTAAAATGTAATGTCGCGTCTTCTTAACTCCCTAATAATATATGGTGTAAGCCCTGCCATCCTTAGTAGTATGCTTATGCCGAAGCGAAGACGCCCTTTTTCATAAATTTCAGTTCAAGTTGACGTGAATCATCGTGTACCACCGAGAGACCTGCGCACGGATATATAACTATGTAGGCTCGCAGTATTACCTACTAAGATCTTGTGTAAATACGTACTCGGAAAATAGTATTCCATAATCCTAAACAGCATTAACAATTACCACATACGTATCCCCAAACAGGCAAATCATAAAACACGGTTTGGACCTCCCATGGTACCAATCCAGTGCACTGGGAACACAAACCCATATAAAATGCGTAACACCCGGTCTGTGGGGGCCTCCATATATGTTAATTAATTTGGGTAAGCACATCACATTAAGTGCCCAGACCAGTCGACATTTGAAGAAATATACCTTTGTACTCGGATGTAAAGTTGCTGTCAATTTTTTCTTTCGTGGGGTCAATCGACCCTGCAATCCGTGAATAGTAGTGTGTTTAGGTTAAGTCGGTCCGAGATGCTTCACTAAGCTCTGTCCTGAGATCTCTTTTTGTTGCTTGGAAACATGAAAATCCACCCGAGGCTTCACAGGAAACGTTCGGCTTCGTCCATAACCTTGATACCGACGTCTGTTGAAAATGTTGAGAGAAAAAAGCGGGGCATGTAATCTGAAACCTGAAATGATAATAGCCAAGCTTAAGTCAAACGTCTAGTTAGATAGTTTTTCTTCGTGACAACATAACCACATAACCAAATTACCTATCTAATTATTTTGCTGAAGCCTTAACTACATTAGTCTGGTGAGAAAGACATAGAGTGATAGAGTATACGTAGCTCATGTGTTGTACCGGTGTTTGGTGCGGTTCAATATGGCACCCCTGTGGCCTCGGAGACCCCGGGTTCGAATTACGTTCTGTTGCTATAGTTTGCCGAACCGATTTTAACGTCTAGTTGCGGTCGCCGTCGGAGGTGCTTCTGTATTCGTACGTCCATTTATCGGCGCAAAAAGCCGTCCAGAACCTCCGAAATCGCCACTTCAAACAAGGATTGATCATTCATGCCTCTCAGTTCTTTTGTTAAGGGTGAGATAGAAAAACAAAAGTACTCGTAAAGGCATTGCCTGTAGACTTATCCACTTAGAGTGCTGAGAAATGTGAAGTAAGGAAATGTTGAAAAGTACAAGGTGAAAATAAAGGCTGAGGATCCAAAGCTTGGTTCTCAGTTTGAAAGCACTCGTGTCAAAATCCAGTCAAACCAGTACCTTTCTACGTTAGTCAAAATGTTTGAATGCTTATGAAAACAATTATTATTTCATCTACTTATTCCACATAAAATTATAGATGTAGGTTTGAATAGTGTAATATTGTTGATCAGTTGCCGCTACATCTGGGTTGCTCAATGATCCTCCATCGGCCGAATGGCTCACTGAGTTGATCCACATCCCCCAACAACCACCACTCGATGTAATTGCGAGTTCAACTCTGAACAGTATAATACGACAGAAGATAGGCTGCTAATATTACTATTCTGCATCTTAATCGTGCTTTACTGATCGAAGTATGGTGGCTAGACCTGCGCATAGGCGAGGCTAGAACAAACTACATGACAAAATCCGCCGGACAGCTGTCAAACTAACACATGTCACAACATACTAATATGAGGAATTTAGTACTTACCAAAGCTTTTCACACCGATGCATTGACCTCAAGTCTCAGTCTCACGACAACTTCGGACGACTACAGTGTAGATCATCACGGCAGTTCAAAAAAAAAACAAAAGCAAACACGATTACATATTACACGGACCAGCGCTTGGACGTGGACGCAAGCTATCGCGCGCGATAACAATTGATTTATAAACAAGCACTTTAAGCATGTCTTAGACGCGCATGTACCCCACTAATATGACGTTTGGTCGCGTATATAGCAAAATATCTCGTATCTGCTTACGTTGAAAACAATACTCATCAACTATAACGAAGAAGCAGGCAATGCATCATTTGATTCTCTTGAGTTCATTTTCTTGGCAGGATTAAAAGTAATATCCGGTGATCTTGCGAGTTGTGTGGTGACTCTCGAGTGAGGCCTCATGCATAGCTCATCAGCATCGCTTCATCCCAATCACCGAAAATCGAGAGCAAAAAAAAGCAAGTGCCTTGGAACGGAGTTGAACCGTTGATCTTCGCATTACGAGTGCGACGCCTTACCAACTTGGCCACCAAGGCTTGCCCCAAGAGAAGGAGACTTGCATATTTGACCGGCTTCTTGCTTATATTCGAAAATGATAGCTACAGAAGAAGCGGGCACCATCATGCCAACACACAACAACAGAGTGACTCTTCACAGCACAGGTTTTCACACGAAAACGTCCCTTCGGACTTTACTTGAACGATTCTAAGAAACTACTTTTATGCTTGGAGCTCTAAACTACCTTCTTCAGGGGCACGCTACTTGGTGGCCTGCTTTTGGGACGGATGTCCCAGAGTGGCGCCGCTCCTCAATGCTAACCTCTGTAACGACCTCCTCTGTCTCCTCTGCAACGGTATCCTCTGAGTCCTCCTCCATGGTAACATCTGCAACGATATTCTCTGAGTCCTCCTCCATGGTAACCTCTGCAACGGTATTCTCTGAGTCCTCCTCCATGGTAACATCTACATCTGTATCCTCTGAGCCATTCTCCATGGTAACATCTGCATCGGTATCCTCTGAGCCGTTCTCCATGGTAACATCTGCATCGATTCCTTCTGGTCTCTCCAGTCCATAGGCTTCCCCATTATTGTATCCATCATCATCATGCTGTGCACTTTCTACGGAAACATCATTATCAATATATTCAACCGGCCAGTTTCCATATTCCCCCGTCTCTGTGGGTGTATTGTCCACAAAATCATCCCTCGGCACCCGAAAATTGTTGTCCTGTAGCTTCTTTAGCTGCTCGAACAATTGTCTACGCACACTCTCTAATATCCGTTTAAACTCAATCTTTTCCTCGCGGAGATACGCTGGTCCCTCTTTTAGTCTCGGCGTTGTAAGCGTCGACATTGACGCCGAAACTATCTCGGGGATCTGAAATATTAGGGCGTCGAGTTCACCGAGTTTTTTTATATTCTCCTTAGCTTCTGCGAGGGAGCAGGTCCCAATATCGGGAGGAGTGAGCTTGGGTTCCTTATTGGTTCCGCCACTTGTGTTTTGGTTCTCGGGGTCGGAACTGTGGGGTTGCTTTAGGCTGGGTTCCATGGCTGTTACTGAAGGGGTAAGCGTTCGGGGTGGTTTACGGGTATTGCGTCGATAGTAGGAAGTGTTTAGTAGGACTAGTCTTGACTTATTAAACCTGTAACAACTCTAGGCGGGTCTGCATACAGTGTCACTTGTCGTTCGAGCCTACTTATTCCAAGCCTACAAAGGCTTATTATCATTCTATTAGAGTACAACTTAAATATTCCCAGCTATCAAGCCCAGATTATTCCTTGTATGTCAATTTGACTGTGGTGAAAACAACAGCCAGGGAATCTCTATTTTCATTTGAACACCTAATATCACTCACACATTTCTCCACAAACCTATCAATCGCTGGCTTCACCATCATAAGGCAGGATGGCCGAGTTGGTTATGGCGCCAGGTTAAGGCTTCAGCTTTAGCATAATCTCCTGGTTCGGGAAACTGAGCGTGGGTTCAAGTCCCACTCCTGTCATTAATCTTTTGCAATTTTTGTGTGTGTCGTCATCACGGGTCCACCTAGATTACGATTGATTCTCACTCGAAGCCTTCAACCTCGCATATATACGGATATAGAGCCTTGTTCGTGCATGCACATGCTAGGTAGCTATGCCTCGGCTTTAATTTTGACTCCTTGCAGGAGTTGTAGCTAGGTGGTTTCATCCTTGTCCCATCATCTCCACAGCTCGAAGTTGTGTGGTCGGCCATCATCTTCAGTTTCTACATACCTATTACCAGTTTCAGTTCAACTCCATTATCAAAAAAGCACAGCTATGATGGACCTTTCTGATGTTCCTGCCCTCTCCTCCCCACCCTGGCTTTCAATCCCCGGGATCCCCAATCTACGCCAGCCACTATCCACCTTCCCGCTCCTCCGCTGCGCCGCGCCAACAGCGCTGTTCACACCGTCCTCACACGCCCGACTCGCCGCCACTGGTGTGTCCCACATCTTTGACCTCCGCTCTACCTCCGAGATCACCGCTCTCAGCGCAGAGCAGCCCATTCCGCCCCCCATCGTCGGAATCACACGCACCCATGTCCCGGTCCACACTGCAGCCGTTGCGCATGACGCGGCCGCGCACTGGCGTCGGATACTGAGTGGAGACTTGGTGACGGGGTCGATCAATATGCTGGAAGAGGGACGCGGCGGCGGGGCGTTTGCGCCGATCTTTCGTGCGGTGGAGAGGGGAGAAGGGGTGGTGGTGCATTGCACGCTAGGGAAGGATCGGACGGGGGTTATTTGCGCCCTGTTGTTGAAACTTGCTGGGTGGACGGATGAGGCGGTGGCGGAAGACTACATGTTGACGGAGTTGGGAATGGGAGTAGGAGGACTGAGAGATATGTTGGAGAAGCGATTGTTGGAGATGGAGGCTGTGAAGGAGCTGCCGGATGACATGAGGGCGGCCGGGGTGCAGGCTGTATTGGGAGCGAAAAAGGAGACGATGTTAACTATTCTGGAGAGACTGGAAGGGATGGGGGGCGCGGAGAAGTATGCCCAGAGTTGTGGGTTTACTACAGAAGAGGTGGAGAGGATGGGACGGAATCTTCGAGGTGAGACATAGTATGCACATGCAGGCCTTTTTGAACGGGAAATTTGTCGCTATTCATGTGGTAATATCTAATAAACGAATCCCAATCCCAATCCCAATCCCAAAGCACCCGTACAAAAACAAAAACTAATAGAAACGTCTAATATCAAACACCATATGTCCTACCCTCAATACAGCCCATATAAATATAGTCTAGGTCTAGTTTCTAGCCCTCATTAACGCCTTCACTCTAACTAATGCAACGCTAGCCACTACCAGTCCGCCCACTGCCACCGCAAGCGCAACCAAGTATGCGCCCTCATAGCAGCTGCGGCCTTCCAAGCACTCCCGCTGCCGCCCATTACCGGTGGGAGTAGAGTGCTCATCATATACCACGCCATAGAAGATATTCATGACGTTCCCGAAAATCACAGCAGCGACTGTCATGAACCCCCAGTTTGTGCTTAGCGCGTTGATGCCAAATGTCTCACTCACAATCGTCGGAGACACTCCAAAGAGCATTCCGTACGCGAGACCAGTCAGCGCAGACACCAGCCATAGGTTTAGAGGGTTGGAGATGGTCAGAGCGAAAAGTTGTGCGATTATGAAGACAGCAGATGAGAGAATAAGCATCCACATGCGTGGCGTGCGATGACGCTTGTAGAGAATATCTGATGATATTCCTATTGAGGTGTGGTGTTAGAGGGGCGTGACAGAAGTGGGGGCGGGCGTACCAGAGATCATGCGCCCCGCGCAAGAACACAGACTGAGGACTGAGACGTGATGTCCCTGTTGCGCCTGCACAAACTCAGACGACTTTTCAGGGTCGAAGTATCCCCATAGCGCCTGAGCATCATGGCCAATATTGCTATTGTGCGAAGCTATTAGCAAATGTCTGGTGTAGGATGGAATGATCTTACTTGATGGTCATCAGCCCTACGCCAGTCAGGGTCCCAATCACTAGCCACAGTAGCCAGAAATCAGGGCAACGCAGCAGCGCTAAACCGCGGACATCTAAGAGGGGAATGTGAGCGTCATGATCATGCTTGTCGGGGTGACTGAGGATTCCGGAGGCCGCGAGGCTTTCTGCGTCGCGGAGGTTCTCCGACTCGTCGGAGGATGCGGAGAAGAGGGAGGAGTGCTCGTCGGCGAATAGATTAGGGTCGGCAGGTGGTGGTGAATGCGTACCTGGTTCAGCCTCAAACGAATCATAGCCACCGGACTTGCGGCGGCTGGGGCTGCCTGCTTCTTCAGCAGATTTGCTGCGATGTAGGCGGTTATTGTCGATGTCGCTGCTAGACACGGCCACGTAAGTGGTTGATGGCTGTGGGATCACCTGACAGAAGAAGAACGACACGAAGCAGATGCCTGAGGTGGCGATGGCCAGTACAAGCAGGAAGTCTTCGCTATTGCCAGGGAAGAGCAGGGCTGAGAGCGTGGAGAAGAAGAAGGCCGATAGTCCAAAGGCCGCCAGCGCGATTGCTGTTGCCGTGCCTCGAATCTGTGGGAAGTTGAGGGCCGCTATTGATAAGTAAGCACGTGCTCCCCCGCACTTGTTGGGTGGGAGTTGGATACCAGCTTTCAGCGCACCGCCGAACGTCAGGCAGCTGCCGACGCCGGTCAACATCGAGAAGAAACATAGGGACGACACTGAATAAGATCCAAGGCCACGGAGCATAGCTGTAACTGGAGTTTTAGCGTCTCCCTCTTTAAACAATGCGATCGGAGGGCGTGGTAACCTAGATGGATTGGATAGTATCCGGCGAGCAGAAATACTGCACCGAGTAATATTGGTGGTCGTGGGCCTTTGCTATCGACGAGCATGCCACCCGGTATTCCTACATCCTCGTCAGCCGTAGTTCTCACTCTTCATGTCACTCTGTATTTTTTACCTGACAGGTACATTCCTACACCCAAAAGAGCACCATTAGCACACAACCTCTATCATAGCTCGCGTAATATTCGACTTACCGAGATTCCCGAATGTCCCCTACGATCGCATACACATTTAGCCTTTATCTCCATAGTACCTTCCCCTCGGCGGTATAAACTCACAATCAAATTAATCTCCTTCGCCGACAAATGGAGTCTCTCGCCCAACTGTGGCGCATACGCAGAGTATACATACTGCTCGTCGTTAGTTTCTCCCATGATTGACGGTAGTAGACACATACGTTTGTTCCAGCCGCCAGTGAGATTGCCGTCGAAGCTCCCAAGCTCACCCATCTGGCAATGTTCCGCCGCCGTTCGCGGGACGCCGCCGCGGCGCTCATAAATTCTCGGTCGTCGTCGGGTATTATAGCACTGCTTCAGGGCATCTGAGTCCGTATTCGTGTTTGCGGTGTGGTTGTAGTGGTGGAGGTGAGTGGAGGTGGGCGGAATCCAGGGATGAGATTAGATGAGGAGTCAGTGAGCGCGCTTCAGGGGATCGTCCAGAGATAGATAACAGCAACATGCAGGGTCCAAGCTCGACATCCTCTCCAGGGCCAACACCAGCATACAATACCAACCATCGTGACTGCGGGGCAGAATTTCGGGGAGAATGCTAGAACTAGTTACATCTAAGGAAAAACAATTTTTGTTACCAGGTATGATTGGTGATACGTGGGGCGCGCGTGCGCGTGGTGCTGTCGGCTGATTGTAACAGCCCGAAAACGGCTAAGAGCCAGACAACGGAAGCAACCGACGGCAGTGCCTGCACATCGTGTGTCACTCGGCAAGCCTAGGCATTCGGGACGGAAAGCGTCGGCCTTGATGAATTCCCTAAAAGTTATCAGAAGTCTTTTGACAGATATCATATCCGGGTGTTCAAGGACAACTCCGGAGGCCAAGTAGTATACAGCATTGGTTAAACCCGGGTTCGTAGGGGTACATTCCGAGTATATATTTGCATGTAACTTGGTATGCCGAGTTCTCTTGAGACCTCATTTATCCTGCAGCCAGCCAACGGAGCTATTTTGAAGATTCTAGACTCTAGGCCTAAGTCGATTATGAAAAAAGTTAAATCCGCATGCATAAACTTCACCCCGCATCTGAGTTCGTCACATACCATCTCTAACGAATCAAAATCAAACAATTCAATACTCTAATATCCGACTCCCTAGTGGGTTTTTATCAGTTAGATATTACAGGTGACACATATATACGGGCAGATTGGTAAGTTTACTCTGGTTACATAAGTAAAGGAGTGGGGCTGTAACATGTTACAAAAAAAGTTGCAAAAGATTATTGACAGGAGTGGGACTTGAACCCACGCTCAGTTTCCCGAACCAGGAGATTATGCTAAAGCTGAAGCCTTAACCTGGCGCCATAACCAACTCGGCCATCCTGCCTATGCTGTGAATGCGTTTATTTAGGCTCACATAGATACTGCAGTACGTAGCTCAAGTACCCATCAAATTGAAAACATGAGTTAAGTATGGAGTGCACTGCAGATGATTGAGACTTATAGCGTGGTCGAAAAAACTGCGATAGTTGTTGGTTTGGCTCACAACTACCACATATGATAATAAGTTTAACACGTGATATAAGATTCCTAATTCCATGTAACTTGCCTACAACTTTGTAAGATTACAGCTGGATAGCCGTGAAGAATTTACGGACAGAATCACATCTCATCTTATGGTGGATTTATTCTGGAAATCTCTGGATTACTAGATCCTTATGCCGGACGCCTCGACCACAAAAGCTAATATCTGGTTCGCACCAACTGACTAAACCCCTATACACAAAGAGGATGCTTGTATAAACTTAGTTACTTCGAAGTAGACCTACGAAAAAAGAGCGTTTCTACCTTCTTATAGAAGTGATTAGTGCAGACACACTATGATAATTGCAGCTTGTTGTATTCTAGCTTTGGGTTCTTGCTCTTTCAAGACATTTAATGGATTCCTCCTGGTCAGACGGAGCTGTTAAGATCTTTGGTCGTCGATTTTTAAACATGACGAGAAGCTAGAACACAGAGCTATAATAGTATTAACTACCAATATATCGATCAATGAAATCACGAATAGTAAGTGGTCTACAAACAATCACTCGCTTTGTGCGTTATATGTGTGTAACATTTGAATAAACATAACAACCAAGATTTCAGTGTACTCAACTGTTTATAGATGACAAGTGACTAGCTTCTGCTCCTCTTCCATTACCACCAGAAGCGAATTCCGGAGGTCTACAATCATGAGCTAAATAGGACTAAAGACGGGGGGTTTGAGATTGAGTACTGTCTTCTCTCGCTCGGTTTTGACATTATTTTCCCATGGTAAACTTCATCACCCTAGCGGTATCCTGACATTGGAGGGGCGAGGAGTGACATATACATATATACTCGTTGGAAATTTCAATATAATGGTTTCTTCATAGACAATCACTCTTAGACTTTCGTCGTACATGCATGCATCGAGCGCCCTGATAGGTCGATCCTAGCCACAATAGCAATGGTTTCACTCTCACATTATTCTATCGACTGAACTGCTAGAAAGTTTAGGGTGGTTTCTTTAAACAGTACCAAAGCACTTCATTCTATAACTAACACGAGTAGCATCTAGAGATATCCCTAATTCTACACCTATTTAGGGTCGCTTCCCTCACCGCCAATGCTGCTATCATTCTCTAACTGCTCTTGATCTTCGTCGGAATTGACAATCTTCAAATCCGAAAGCTGATCCACCAATTTTTCTTCCTCCTCTTCTTTCTCTTCCGTCCCCCTGTTGTCCTCTTCTCCCAGCTCAACATCATCCCACTTCTCCAGTGGCAACTTCCCGATAAAACTCACCGCCCCCCGTCTCTGCATCTGCAGCTGCCTCAGCTTTAGCATCTTATCGGCTTCTTTCGCCTTCAGTCTAGCGTTCTCTTTCCACACACTCACCTCTGGCTCCAATATTTCTTCTTGCAGCCCGCTCGGCGACACCGACAATCCCCGAGTCCCTAGCAACTTATTTTCAAGTTCAGCCAACTCAATGTTATGCTGCTCACAATCAAACGCCGCCTTTGCGGCAACCAATCGTGCCTGTTCCGGGGCTCTCGTGGCTAGTGCGTGGTGGTAGAGATTGTTGTTAATGGCTAGCTTTTTGGCGTAGAGCTCAAGGCACTTTTCAATAGACTCGTGAGTAGGGGCAGACATGGTATGGGTGCTATAACCCGGGGTATGGGGCGAGTGCGGGTATATGGCACCGCTCGGCGGAGGGCGGGTTGGAGGGGCGCGGGCATGTTGGACATGCGCTTGACGGTGGAAGCAACATGTGCAATGTCACTCGGTACGCTCCCTGGCTTCGATATACAGCTCGCCGATCAATATAGCCTATAGTGGGAATATTTACAAGCATATGCCATCTGAAATCACTAAGACTTCATCGTGCCCCAGTCTGCATGTCTCACTTGATGTATGCCGTCCGACTTCACGCATTCAAAAGCCTCTCTCTCCGGCCAACGCATACTCTCAACATTCTCCTAAGCCTTGATTCCCCCGTTTTCTACTTATTTTAGTTTGAATCCCAAAATACTATCTCCAGCATTACCTTCAGAGTTCCTATCTCTTCCGCTCTCAACAGCCACCCCCTTACCTTATAAGAAAAATATCTGCAGCACCGATCGCGGCACAATGGCATTAAAGTGCACTTCTATTAACGAAACTCATAATCGTATTCATGTTTCATGATTCTACGGTCTGCCGTGTGAATACAGTAAACGTTCTCTATCCCTCGTACAAACATCACTGCCACATATACGCGCGTGCCTATCCCAAACATTGCCTTCGCCTTGTACAAACTAATTAAGCACGAAAACTTTATATATATATCTGGCATAATATTATGCACCACCCGGCAGTTACAACTCCAGGCCTCAACAGCCGCGTTGTGCGGCGCTGACGTTAGATGCCAATGGTACCTTTCAACACAAACTTAACAACACAACAAGTAGCAAATACTTAACCCTTACATCCATCAGACGACATTTATGCACCGACTTGACAGCATGCAGTTTCGTTTACGTATGTGCGTAAGAAACGTCGCACGGTAGGCGCGGGCCAGGCACTATTGCGCATAATATGCGGGTTCGGCGGGCTCGGGGCGCTGGACGCCGAGGGCGCGCGCGGTTGCGGGGGCTGCACGCGACCACAACAGGTGTTTTTAAAGAGCGAGCTAATATTTTGCCAAAGGTCCCTTGCAGATTGACGGAAGGGCTGAACATGCAGTGCCGTGGCGAGAAACATTCCTCCACGTGCAGCAGACCGGCGTCGATAAGCTTTCACGTCGTCGACCCTGTGCCGCCCGGATTCTCTCCAGCCCTATGCACAACAGCACAACGTAAGACAGCTCGCCGCCGCTCGCTCGCTCAAGTGGTCATAGTTCTTTTTATATCTACGCTGCCTACCCTTACCTCCGCGACATTCCGGTACAGATGGAGGGTGTCGCTCTATCAATTGCAGGTTGTGGGGGATCCGCATGCAGCCAGGACGTTGAGTACTAAAAGCCATAGTCTATAACTTCAACTTATACCCCCTCGCGGAAAAGCCCCATCTCATAATACTATCCGTACTAACCCGCTCACCTTGCCATTAACCTAATGTGCTAACCTGTTCGCCAGCTATCGATAACGTAGATTCATTTCCCGTTATTCCCGTTGAAAACGTTATTCAGCCGACCGGAAATCATATTAGTCACCCCGAATGATACCCATCTACGAGGAACCTTGCACAAACCCTGATATCCAAGTGCCCATGTTCTTGCGAACCCACAGTACCGCGTACAAGCTTCACGGTACCCTGTACCCTTATCTCCGGCCCTTGCTAGCACACGTACAGTTCATCAGAACCTCATGTAGGCAAGTACCTACGTAGCTGAGTATCTCATCAAATCATTACGAGCGGATACCTGTCGATACCCGCATAGTAACTATCAAAAACGCCAATCATACGCGAATATTACGCCACACCGGATGCTTGCACTGTACTCTAGGTGTCTAGCTAATGTTACTCGTGTCGTGTTTGATAAATACTACCAACCACGTTGGTAGCCGTATAGTTACAACTATGGTAGGAGGCCTAAGTTTCACAGCCAAATATATGTACAGTACCTCCAGCACCGGTGAAAAGAATTTCCGTACCACCCACCAAGCGCTCCAACTTATATCCCCCCTGTTCATGGGCGCTCTCGTCCGAATGCGTTGCGCATTACGAGATCTAGGATTACGATTAACATTGGATCTACAACCACTACCACACGCGCCTAGCTGCTCGCCGTATATGTCCCAGTGCATAGGGCTTGGCTATGGGGAATAATCTATTAGATTACGTGCATTCTGGGTGCTCGCGAGTCGACGTTCTAGAAGGGTGCAAAGCAGTGCATGATGCAGCCCATTGTAGAACGGCGCACGGGCCACATGTAAATTAGTTGCAGTTGTACAGATAAGGATAACTAAGGAATTAAGCTGGTCAGACGGAGAGAGAGCCTGTCCGACCATGTTTCTATTATTGTTTATGATGATGTTATGGGCAAACGTCTTGGGGAGTGTGGGTAAATGCTGGGAAGTGGGTGAGTATCATAATCGATATGACTCGGTAGTTGTATCGATGCTTTGAAACGTAATTCCTCCGAGTGGCAAAAGGGTTCTCAGGTGTTCACAGTAAGCGCAAGTTTCACGATATCCTGATAAAGGGTTCCTGCATAGCACTAGCACCTTACCAACCCTACATCTAGCTGATATTGATTAATTCCGCAATTTTATTGGACGCATAAACTGGACACGAGCGCAGTGGCAAATTGACATCTCCCGAGAAACACTGCATACATAATCAAGAATATTAGTAGTGGTGCTCGTTGACGGATACGTTAGTTGTCTCAGTCAGACGGCCGCGCCCGCCGCGGCGAGTTATCAACTAAACGGTATAGTCGGGCAGTCGGCGGTTACGCAGTTGCATCCCTTTATCATGTATGTATTCGCTTATTATTGTTGTTCATTATTATTTTACCCCAGTTATTACACCGCACCTCCCCAGATACCGGGCGTTTGACAGTCAGGAACGAACAAAAGATCCCATGAGCACCATTCCTTCTAGACGAAATACTATCTCCCTGCAACCTTAGAGTCATGACGACGCATATGGTTAATATGAGTAGTACGAGTGTGTAATCAACATGACATTCCTACCAGCATGTGCTGCTGTTTGGTCTTGCTTGTTCGACGATGTTATATTGTCGGCTCTTAAGCTTCTGGAACACTACCACGTCCCTGCCGACACACCCTCCCCGACAACGTGGATCGGGCACAATGGCCCGATGCGGCATGGCTTGTGTAATCGAAGCAATCGCCCACGCTTCTAGAAGGCGCCCCCACCGTCCTCGCTCGCATCCACACCGCTAGGAAAGCACACGACACATGTTGCATCAGTGCAGCACCGGGCTGGTGGGGGGAAATCTAGCATCCAGTGCGTTTGGGACTTGGGTTGGGGGGTAATTGGGTTTGGCGATGTCGCGAATCGTGGTGACTGGATTCGGACCCCTCCGAAGTGCACTGCGCTGCACGACAGCGACGAAAGAAAGTCGGAAAGGAAAGGCTTCTTCTCGTCGCATACATGCAGCGCACCACTCAGCAGCGAGTGCATCAGAATAATCATCAGCATCATACTACAGCGTGCGGCCGTCGAACCTTCTCTGTGTCTTCTGTTGCATGCATGCACTGTGCCTCCCCAAAATAGCGGCCAATCAGGCGCGATGCGTCTTTTTTTTTTCTGCAGCGCAAGCTCCCATCCCACCCACCCACCCACCAATTCTCCAGCTGCTGTTTGATTGCGTCGACACGCAGCAGGTGAAGCTAGAAGGGAATTGCATGCATAATAGGTAATCTACATAGGAGGGAGCAGGCGATGGCCCCCAATTCATCGCGATCAGCAACGAACGGAATTGGCGCTGCGCTAGAAATAGAGGGATGGTCATGACGAGGTGATGCATACTGCGACTGCGATGGAAGAGCGCTGTGGAATTTCTATGCAAGTTGCGATCATGAGGGTAACTAGCAATTGCAGGCACATTTACGTACGGGCGTTGAACATTCACGACCTTGAATTGGAGACAATATCACGTGTTGCATGCTGCGTTGTAAAGTGAATTGCGCAGTAGGGAATTGAGCAGCAGTTTCTCGACCAATTCCACGGTAGAAATATTTGACGATGGAGAATGGACAGGACAGCCAATTCGTGCAATTGATGTTTAGAAAACGACTGAAGAAGCAATTGTATGCGCTGTGTTGTAATTCTACCGCAGAAAGTTAATTTCTTACATGATCAATCGCACTGCATTCCTCAACCGCCTACGGGTAGCGACAAACTCATCACGAGAAGTTCCATGCCATACGCATATCCATAAACAGCATTTCCAAGCTGACCTGTTGGATCTACTTCATTGCTCTCGTGGAAATGTGGATTAGAAATCCAACAAAACATTCCGCTCCAGACTCCAACTCACGATGCCGTCACGGTCTTCACCAGCGCAGCGCAGCAGCGGCTATCGACAACCCAACTCCAAGCGCTGTCGACCTAGGGGAAACTCACCGTACCGTACCGTACGATAAGCGAAAATTCCCATCAGATCCTCTGAATGGGGTCCGTCTCTACAGCTGCACTTGCAGCTCGAACCCGCCTTAATTTTCTTTTGCCCATTTACAACACACCGGGGCAAAAAACAAAATCCACACATACAACAGATGTTTTTCCTCAGCTCGAACCAAGATTACAGAGCAGCAACCAACCAAACAAGCGAGCGAGATAGAGCGCTAGTTAGTCCTCCCGCGCGAACGAATGAGGCGGCATAAAACGACCGTTAGTTACTATCGAACGTTCGTTGTTGTACTCGTAGTTATGTGACAGCCTGCCAACAACATTTCAATAACAGGGCAGACGGACAGGAGGCTGAGATTGCAGATAAGGGGTTGACACATGTCATTCTTTTGTTTTTTCTTTGCAAATTTTTCTGTTGAGGCACACACACACAGACACACGTCCGATCCACATATCAGCAGGTCATCACCAGGCCACCGTGTTCATCCAACTTCAAATGTTCCGAGTCTACTCAGCCTGATTTTCACGTCACACACACACAGACAGTTTGAATTCAATAGACAATTGGTTATTATTTGCTTTATAAAAAGTTTTTTGATTCTAGTAATAGTGACGTTGCATATCTTGACCACCACGAAACCCTTTTAACCAGGGTGCAGTGGAAAGAAAGAGGCATTAGTGAATTTGTCATTTCTTAATAAATGTTATAGAGATAGAGTAAATAGTATCCGAAAAAGTCTATAGATATAACGGACAATGAGAGGAAGGAAGGTAGGTAAAGAGGTAGTGGTACATAGAAATTAGAAAATAAGGTAGAGGGAATGTAGATAAGAGACAATAGTAACTAAGTAGGGATATAAGCAAACGATGTCTATGAACTGAGATGAGATGATTGTAAAGGAAATGAAGTTGCCCTGTAAACAAGTATTATCAGCGGCCCATGACGAAAACTTGAGAAAACTTTTCTCTTTAAACCCAAACCACATGCAACAGAGGGAAAAAAAAGAAATATCCAATAAAGAAAAACCCCACCCTTCGCTCCGATCCGTTTAATAGTTTCACCCATAAAATGACAAAACAACGACGATATCAAGTATAACAGGACGACATAAGAAAGATGTTTGGCTGAACGGCTATACACGAAACCACTGAAGTGAAAAACAAATACCCATACTCCTACACTCGCTCATACCCATGGCTTTTTTGAATTTTGACAGATCTCAGTCTAGTCCTAGACAGAATGAGAACCCAAATTTTATCCCAAACACACACCCTAATGAAAATAAAGAAGTTTATGTCGAGATGAAATTAAAGAAAGAAAATTATGTGTCGACGCCATGTGAAGAATTCCCAGGGAATGGATTGGGTGTCAGGCAGTCAAGTCGGATACCCTGACCTTTTTCCGGAGACGGTCACCTCGCACTTCCTGTAGCTCCCTTTCGGTATCTTCAAGTCTCCGCTTGAGTTCGCCCTCCTTCTTCTGAGCGCTGTCGAGGCAGAGACGCAACTGTGTCTCGACTTCTCTCCGGCTTATCTCAGCTCGTCGTATATTAGCTTCGCTGTTTTCAAGCTCTGTAACGCGGCTTCTAAACAGGTCGTTAACCAGTTCAAGTTCGGCCACACGTGTCTTCAACTTGTTGTTTGTGTTGATCAAGCTGTCCATTGTGGGTGGCTGTTCCATGTGTCGCTCACTCATTGAGGAGTGTGACCCTGCTGGTGATCCGGCTGGTTGGTTCAACGTGTTCAGCGACGGTAGTGTGTTGCTGTGGTCCATTGGGTGGCTCATCATAGGATCGTAAAGCGAAGAATGCCCAAGGTGTGAAGGTGGGGGCAACGGTGTCCCTGACCGTGACTGGGGAGATACCGATCTTGTAGACGCGTTGCCGTGGATGTGTCGATGCCCTGGCGGTGGAGTCCCATTTTCGGACCGAGGAGCCGGGTGAGGTGCAATTGCGGGTGCATCAAACAGACTCTGAACCAACGTTAGATCAAACGAAACATTTTCCGAAAAATTTCCAGTAAAAAACTAACCTTCTTTTTCTGTGGCTGGCCCGAGTTCTTCACGCGATTGCGACTTTTGATAACATCGGTCTTCAAACTGATCGGCCGAGGTCTTCCGTGTAGCTTGAGAAACAGACCGCACGCATTGCACAATACGGAACCGGCCTCGTCTCTTCTCCATAATGGGGTTGTTGATGTTGTGCAGTTTTGGCAGATTGGCTGCGAAAAATATCGCGTTAGTTTCTGTTGCAATAAGGGCGAAAAGCTATTTGGAGAAAAAAAAATAGCGAGCGACAACAAAAAAAATAAACTCACTGGAGTAGTGCCTTGCCCTGCGGTACTCGCACCCGGGGATGAAGTTGCGAAAGTCATTAAGCCCCCCAATCTGTAAACGAAGAAACTATCATCAGCATCAAGGAGAGAAAAGTTTTTGTGGGGAGAAGCGCGAGAAGCGTAGAGCCGTGTCGGCTAAGCTCGCAGGAGATAAGGGGCTTTGATAACGACGGGGCCAGTGAAAATTTCAAAACAAAGTTAGGAATGTTCGGCAACGTACCGTGATGGGGGCGACGGGAGAGCCACGGAAGCCAGCGTGCTGAGTGATGGAAGGGGTGATCTCGAGGTCGGTCGCGAAATCGCCGGGAGTGTGGTTTCGTCGCTGCAATTACTCGGTGCTGGGCTCGGTGGATGAAGCAGTTGATGGGGTGATGGTAGCCGCTCCGGGGCAGGAGAGTAGTAAAGTGCGGGCGCCAGTTTATTATCTGAGAACACCGAACCTGCTTGCTAAAGCAGGGAACGGGACGGTGGGAGGGTGGGATAAGGTTCGCGATAAGTTTCGCGAAGGTCGGCGGAAGCAGATGTAAAGAGCGCGGGAAGAAAGGAGGATTACAGCCGTGACAGCAGATAATAGTAATAGTAGTAGCAGTAGATTTCGGAGATGGATAGGATTGGATTGGAATGAATGGAATAGGATAGCGAGACAACACGAGACAGTTACTTCGAATCGGCAGAGGTAAGAAAAAAAAGTGGCCAGGATATGGCGATGGAGGGATATTATGTATCGGAGATGATTTCGTTCGTTGCAAGGGCGCCGCAGTTAGGGAGGCACGTTGAGCGAAAGGGGGGTGTGCGAGTGTAGGCAGGTGTTCGAGATAAGGACGCCGATACTTTAGTTGCTTCACTCAGAGACGAGGGGAGGGAAGCTATTCGATTTAACGGGGGGGGAGGGGGGAGGATATCGATTCCCAATAAAAAGAAAAGGATATGGATCAGTCTGGCATTGTGCGACTGTTCAAACCCCATGCACCGAGACAAGCAAGCAGGCAGGTAGGAACGAACGAGTGCACAAAGGGAGTACCTACTGGCTGGTAGTGGACCTGAGCGCCCTGGATCAAATCTCGTTGAGGTCTTAGCCAACAGCAGCTGCAGAAACCAGATAGATCTGGCTGACAGCGACGGAATGCACACAGTACGTTTCTGCTGCTGCTGCTGCTTCTTCGAAGTGTGTACCATACTCTGCTCTATTACTTGGTCTGCTCAGGTTCAGGTACCGCAGCAAAGGTTACGGATCGATTTGCTGCAGAAGAATCCCAGACACCACGCAGCAATTATTACACACATCATCTGTACAACCACCACCACTGCCTGGCACCCCCATCTCGCCGGCATTTTCTTCTCCATGCTCCAGCGAATGCATTTGCATCTGGCGATAAATTTAGACGAGCGCGACAGGACCCAGTCCATTTATCGTGATTACCCCGAATCCTCACCCTTAACACTTAAACCCAGTGCAGAGGGTAAAGTGCAAGAGGAGGTATGTGCGTGCTGATATGATATGATGCGGATGATGAAGATAGCCAATTCTCCCAGCGGGAACCCTGTCGGCGACTCGTTTTCCCCAACTGGGATGGTTGGCCAGGGCTGGGGTCTGTCCTAAGTTCGGTGTTTCTGCTGACCTGCAGCGGTGGAGGGAGATTGCTCCTGGCTCCAGGATCTCGATTCTCTTTGCCTTGCCGCGCCCCTATTCGTTTCGCGCTTCATGAATTCAGGTTGCCTTGCTAATCCGTTTCCCACACGCCGCCTGCGATAGGTGCAGATTTGCTGATAGCCTCTGGGCCGGTGTAAGCTTGGCGTTATCTGTAAGGGGACTGGTACAACTGCATCTCCGATAGGCCATCAAATGTGCCGCTTTGGGACCCGATCAAGCGAAAAAGAAGGTGCTTCTAGAAGGCCGATAGAAGTAATGTGATTCTGTCTAGTGTGGTGTGATCCGATTGATGACGGACGTCCATCTGGAACATCGTACCGTTGATATGGGTGCGCACGCCCCGCTGGAAAAGGTGCTGCTTCTGCTGCTTTCAACAGCCACACAAGCAAGCGATCGGCTCTTTTCCCAGACGGAATCTGTTTGATGATCTGATGGGCCTGCGGACGGCGGTGTGGGGTTGCCGTTACCGTTACCGTTCATTGCGCAGCCGAAGTCATCGCTAAGTTGAATGAAATTCATGCTGTTTCCGCTACCAACGCTATTATTTGCTGCTGCGCCAACTGTTACAACGAGGATGAGGGTTGCGGGCCCTGCAGATTCTGACCTAGCTAGACTACTAATTTTACCTACTAGACCTACTTGGTCGTCTCTCGCGGCCAGTATAGCACAGTACGACTTTGATTAGACTTCATCAGGGGGCACATGCGGCTGTCAGCTCTACTGTTACGGCACATGAGTGTAGGCAAGTAAGTGTTTTGTAAATATAGTTGGCCTGTCGAACACAGGTATTCGCCGTTAGACATCTCCGGAGGTATCGGAAGCGAAAAGCAGTTCGTTCTGCAGGTCCCGGGAAGCTTGATGTCAGAATCTATTTAGAGTGAGGGGAGGTGTGGGAGCGCGCGGTAGGAAATTTATGAGATCGATGCATCTTCCCTCCCTCCCCCGCAACCCCGGCGGTCACTATTCCTTCTTTGAGCCGCCTGGCGGCTGTGAGGCTCCGCATAAACCTGCACCCATGTTCATTCTCCACAAAGTTGCAGCAGACGTGT